>QUOP01000254.1:1200000-1800000 GCA_003675405.1 Hericium coralloides | reverse complement strand
GGATGAACTCCTGAACAAGGGCTTCAAGGACCAAATTTACGACGTGTATCGTTATCTTCCTCCGGCAACGCAAGTCGTCATTCTGAGCGCCACATTGCCATACGATGTGCTGGAGATGACGACCAAATTCATGACCGATCCCATACGCATCCTTGTTAAGCGTGATGAATTGACGCTGGAGGGTATCAAGCAATTCTTCGTGGCCGTGGAGAAAGAGGACTGGAAGTTCGACACGCTTTGCGACTTATACGATACCTTGACCATCACCCAAGCAGTCATCTTCTGCAACACTCGGCGAAAGGTAAGGTCCACTGCACCTCATCCGGTCGCTCTTACTCATGGATGATTACAGGTTGATTGGCTCACAGAAAAGATGCGGGCGGCCAACTTTACGGTATCCTCAATGCACGGCGAAATGCCTCAAAAAGAGCGAGACGCGATTATGGCTGAATTCCGCGGCGGTACATCGTAAGGGCCCGCTTTTGCTTCCCTGTGTCCATTCAAGCTAATTCCATTTACCAGACGCGTGCTGATTACCACTGATGTTTGGGCGCGGGGAATTGATGTTCAGCAAGTCTCGCTTGTCATCAACTACGATCTACCTGCGTGCGTTCTTTTCTTCTTTGACATCGCATAGCAGCTCAATAGTTTCCTCATCAGGAACCGAGAAAATTACATCCATCGTATCGGTCGTTCCGGACGATTTGGAAGGAAGGGCGTCGCTATCAACGTGAGTTGCATCAATCAATTATTTTACGACCGTGTCTCATCTTCGATTTCTAGTTCGTCACTGTTGACGATGTTCGTATTCTTCGGGATATCGGTACGAGTTTCCTCTCTTCTCTGTAACCCTCTGGCTTCTCGACCGCTCAACGCCGTCATTTAATCTAGAACAATTCTACAGCACTCAGATAGTAAGTCCTTTCTGAGCTTTTCGAACCTCGAATTCGGCACTGAGCGTTATCCTTCAGGATGAAATGCCGGTAAATGCCGCCGAGCTGATCTAGGCCCATTGCCGACACAACTTCCCGAACCTGCCGACTGAGAATATTTAGGTATTGAAAAGTGTTCAATGGACATAGGTTTTATGGGCACAGTTTGTGTATCTTCGTGTTGCTCGATGTTGTAGTGTACTTTATCTCCGCTTTCTTCGCTTCTGTCTGACGAATTGCAGCTCTATCAATCCACCGTCCACGGACTCTTCATGAAAGTAGGCATCGGCTACATGATAATGAATCTCAACATGGTCAAGTCTATAGTAGCTTGACAGCCGGCTGTCGCCATTATCCCTTTTCCGGCGTATGACTCGTTTGTATAATCCTTTTGTCAATCTAGTGCCTCCTCCAGCTCAGCTAAATGCAGCCACCAACCCTAAAGCCACTAGCGATGTAGTAGGCCGCAGCGTGTTCTGACACTGCATTCAGTGAGACTATCTGATCTTATTGAGGCAAGGTTAGAGGGTTCTGATCCGCCATTACTACAGGGTGGCTGAACCTTCTTCGCGTTTCCAGCGTCTGTCCTAGACCGTGCTTGCCTCGGGGACATGTGTACCCATATAGTGAAATCCTGACGAGTGCTGCAATCATGTGCGCACACTCCAAGCTGTCATCGGTGCCTCTGTCTATCCAAATTTCCCCATTTCATCTCCCTGTTCCGAAATGTCCACGCTTGCAGATATCCGGCTCACCCCTCCCCAGGAGCCAATTGCGGAAGCCGTGATAGGCGCTCCTGGACCCGGAGGCAGCGGATCCCCTTCCACAAATCTCCCCCTCCCCCCTTCGCCCCCTTCGCCCCCTTCGCCCCGTCAGATATACTTTAGCTTCCCAGCCGGTTGAAGAATTAGCCGCCTTCTTGGTTGCTTGCTGGCCACACTGTGACTCAACGCTTCGGGCTCGGTCTACAGCGGATATCCTGGAGCTACCGACATATCTTGCCACTCGCTGGCAACTAGAGTCCAGACCCCACTTGCTGCTCCGTGTCCATCCACACCGACCTTTTCGACCTGCTCCAGGTCATGCATGTCTCCGAGGACCCGTTGACGGTGCGCTGTGTACTTCATGGTGACAATTGAGCGGTAGAGTTGCTAATCGTGATTTTTCAGTATCTCGGACGACGTCAATGAATCTTTCTCTACCGTATCGAACGACTGTGTGGCACATTATCGTGCCAGCAGATACTAATCCGACCTTATATCTGGCACACATACGCCTGTGCTGTTTTCACCCATTCATTGCCGCCGCCGCCGCCGCCTGTCGGTGGCTCGTCATGTGGCACTTCCCATCGGGGCGCTGGCCGTAGAGAGAATGCCCGTCCTTTCCCCGGAGAGGTTCAGTCTCCGAGCTAAGTCTTCTCGTCTCGACTCTGGATTTCGCAGTAGCGCGATGACCTTGACGTAGGCGGCCGCCTGCGATGTCCATGTCCCATTCCGCCGGCCAGTTTCACCTAGAGTTTGTTGGACGCCCCCTCTCCGCTCATACTATCTGAAATTCGTGTATTCTGCAATCAAATACTACAGCTTTATCAAACGTCCGTAGACGAGCCTACAGGCCAAGTAAACTTCGGAAGTTGCTTTGAAAGGAGACGTCGACTAGACTCAGAAGTTGCATCCGACTCGGGATCGTTGTGACGGCCGTGTTCTGCATCTTCCATCGACGAGGAGTCTGTGCGGATGTTCCCTGACAGCTCGAACTGAGGCCGTAAGTCGTTGTACCTAGTGGTACCTAAGACTATCTAGCGGTTGCCTTTCTTCGGGGGACACGCTTACGACACTCATACGACTGATGTCCAGGAAAAGTATTTGCTTACGCATCCGATCAACCTGTGGTCCCGTCGTCGCCGCCTGCTGCTTCCATACAGCACGTATTAATTCCACGTCTAATTAGGTGCGAACTTTAGGACAAATTGGCTACATGTTCGGCGGTCTGACCAAGCATAATATCGAGTTGGATACTGTCGAAGCCAGAAGCGCTGAGACCTGCAACTATAATGTGTGACCCTTGATCCTAAGAGAACCAGTGACGATGACAACAGAACCATCTCCAAGGACATGCTTCGCAGACCGTTGGCGAGGCACTCCCAGGAGAATCCCATGACCCCGACCTATCACAAAACGCAAATTGTAAGCAGACTACCATCCAAAGACAGCCGTTCATGCGCACGAGAGATCACGGCTTCTAGAAACCACATTGCACCGCAACGAGGCCCAGTGGGGGTATGATCGAACGTTCGGAGCAACGGCACGGATCGCGGAGTCCTTTAAAATGTTCGAGAGGGGACTCATGCCCATCACGAAGACAAGAACGAATGAAGGCTAGACGTACAGGAAATGTCCGACTTTAATTAAACGCTGTCGGCGGATGCTATTCTCAGTCTCCGCCCTCTGCGATCGGGGGGTGGTATGCGGCTTTCCAGCGGCCTTTGTGCTATTCTGGATATCTATACATGTCAGTCACACCCACTACAGTACCCCGACTCGCCTTCCAGATAGAGCACACGTAAAGGACCACGCTGGTTCCCCGCGTTCGAGAAGCGCGCGCTGCGGTTTGCGAAGAGGGTAACCGGGGTTGATCGGTATGGATCATGTCAGACATGCGTCTTGGGGGCTGCAGAACCAGGCCGCATAGGCCAAGCCTACCTGGGACATCGTCAGACAAGATGGTCGATAATGGTAAGAGGGATGTATCCGTGTTTCCTCTTTCAATCAAGGCACCGAGCCTAAAGCTACACACCATATGAGCGGGCTTGCATCACGACGAGGAAGATCGTAACCATGCTCTGCGGAGTGAACTGTAACGGCGAGTGGTGTCAATGAAGTTTGCGCTAGAAGACCGGGTGGAACTCACCAGTCTGATAGAATAAATACAATGGAATGATGCTCTCACGGCTGCAACTAGGTAAAACAGGCAAACGGGCGTTTATCTTGGACAGAACCAGTTGACGTCCTTGCAGGTGAGTCCAGATAAGTCCCGACGGGGAGTGTGAGTTATACCTCCCCATATCCACGCTGCGACACAGTCGCCACCGACAGTCTAGCTCCAGCTACATCCTTTGTTGCGACTGCACCTCGATGGGTCACCGGATTTTGAGCGTAGGTTCGGGGGACGCAGATCAGTGTGTACCGGGAAATTTGCTCCATGAAGACCACGAGTCAAGAATGTAAGTTACTAAATGAGCAAAGACGTACCTGAGCAGGGCAACCAAGTTCAAGTGTAATATCGGAGTTCCTTCCGCGGCTTCGCGGTAAGTCGTGAATCATAATTATTTTACTCCGCGGCTGTTGAAGTTCCCATTTTTGGTTTAGACAAAAAATTGTGCATCGTAAGCCCCGTACCAGCGCCTTGAATATGTTGCCGTATAAATCAGTGAGGACATGTGTATACGCACGAGCTATACGTGCCATCGAGAACATGGCAGGGCGTCTCGTCCATATATTTGGTGTTTTCGATCTGTCTGCTGACGTCACGTAAGGCTGGAAATCTGTCAAAACTAGCCATCTGTTGTGCAATGCGGCAGTGGAAAACATGTCTGTCACATCCATGAACATGGGTGGTACATGCCTCACGAGAAGGGGGTAAACGCTCCGAACCGAATCTTCGCGAGTCCGAGATCATAAGGCCATGTTATCTCCAATCTGCTATTCCAGCTGCCTCACCAAGGTGCCTTGTCCCGGGACCCTCCCGTTTCAGGGCTGATTCAATTATGCGTCGACAACACCGTTCCACGAAATTTCCGACGGGTCTTGTCCAAGATTGGATCGGTACTGCCGCCGTCTCTATCGACAAAAAGTCTATCACGAATGGCGTCAGTTCCTTTGGATGCCCTAATCCCAAATAGTTGTCCAATGAATTTATTCTCACCCACCATGACGAAGATTTAACCACTGGGGACACTCGTGTCTCTCCTTAATCTCGGTCTCTGTCCCCCCGTATTACTCCCTTCCATCGTCCAACATCGCTATCCATGTGCTATTGGCGAAGGTATGTTGCAAGAATGGCTTTCAAACGTCCCAATGCTCAGTATGCGCGGAACGCTCGTTTAGAGTGACGAATGTATTTTTGGCGTAGGTTCTGCCCGCGGATCATTACTGTGTAAATTGACTCGAGGCCGCGCGCCGACAAGATGCCAGCACGTCGTCGCTCTGGTGAGCGTGCCGTCATTTCAATAAACCGATCCGTTCACTGAGACCGTCACTCAGCCTGAAGAAGAGGTGAAGCGCCAGTCGCTATACGCTCTTCGCGGACAATTGATACAGGGACAGATTGTCTGCGAGTTGACACAGTGCAAGTTCAGTCCGAACCACCCACCTAATTGTCGTCCCCCTCGCTGCCGACAAACATGCTGGCAATAGTGAGTAGCAGTCGTCGCAGAGGAGCAGGACCGCTCACTTCTAGCAGTCATCAGTTCCCTCAGCAATATTGTGAGTTATTACTCCGCCCTCCAGCGTACAATCTGAAACCTAGTAGCGCCACAAATCAATGATCATTGCCCGTATTGCAAGGCAAAAGGAGTTCCACGAAAGGCACAACTAGCAAAGTGAACGAACGAAGATAACGCGCATATAACTGCATTTGTATATTAGGGTGGACGATAGTGTCGCTGGGCTGCATAAATGAAATTAAAGGAGATTAATGCACTCACAAACGGACGTTCAAAAACAATCTTCGAGAAGAAGACATCGATATCAGCTGATTTGACGCAAGTCAGAGGACGGTATACCACTATACCACTCTCGAGCGCCATTAGACCTCGATCTTATCAGCAATACACGTCCGTCTTCAAAATGCAGAGTCAGTGACTCACGCGCGGTATCAATGTATGCAATTAGCAATATGCTACAATAAAATAGATAATACAGGATGAATGATGAAAGCAATCTGCCGCGAATACATGAGTGAGGACAAGAAAGACCAGAGATGGAGAGCATACAATCCACTCAATCCTCATCCTTGATGTCATGTCTCTTCTTCAGTTGCGCCAACTCCTCTTCTCTCCTTGCAAGCTCTGCCTTCGCGGCGGCCGCATCTTGCTTCGCAGGCATATGGTATAGCACGACGATATAGCGCTCCTGCAGATGGAAACCGTTCAGATGCTCTAGCGCATTTTTAGCCTGGAAACGTGGAAAATATTGAGTGATGCAAATCAAACTCAAAGAAATAGTGACACGCACGTCCATGACGTCGTCGAAGACGACGAATGCTGTTCCCTTCGTCTTCTGCTCATTCCCAATGCGAATCTGACGGATACTTCCGTACCGTCCGAACAAATCGTAGAGATCCTCCCCGGTGATTTGGTAGTTCAAGTTCTTCACGAACAAGATACGGTTCGCACCGGGCGGCAGTTTCGACTAAACACCAAGACTGATTAGCACGTATTGTAAGCGAAATTAGCATCTTGGACTCACAGTCGGTCTTGGAGCAGCCATCTTCAGCAGGTTCGATCGGTAAAAAGCAAGAGCCGTCGAGCTGCGTGGTGTCCAGTCGAGAGTTGTGTTCACGACGCCGCCGCCACCGACGCGAGGCCGGATTTGTAATGCGTCACCGATAGGTTAGGGTTTGAATATTGGTTTCATACATGGACAAAACTCGATATGTAGTAGGAAAATTAAGGCCAAGAAAGACTTAACAAAATGATGATGTAGAAAATTCCGGACACCTGGTATACTAAAGCCTTGAAGTACTGCGAGTTGCCCCATCGCCGGGCCCAAATCGCACTCACAGCAAGAGCTGCGACAGAAGTCCTGCAACGACCATGCTAATGCCCATCTCCATCGACTCCCAAGATTGAGGCACAACTACCGTGCCGCTGCTCGCAGCAGACGGTGATGCACTCGGCGCGCCACTTGTCGTGTTGGTCGTTGTGTTGTCCGCCTTCGTCAGGAAATACGTGCCGGCGATGGGACCGCCCAGGCCCACCTGGTCTCCAAAGGTCGTGAGATTGAAGTTCGGGCGCGGCGTCGAGGCGTTCACGAGTGACGACGCATTGTCGAAATTGCTAGGCTGAATGAAGAGCAGAATCGTGTATCTGTAGCCCCGTGCCGTCAACAGTCGTGTGCACGGAAGAGCACGGCATGCGTACCGGTGGGGGTCCGATCCCACAGGCGGCGTGGGGTTCACGTAGTCCGTGAGCGCCGCGCTGCTGTTCGTGAGAAGCGAGTGGTTCGTGCTGCCGTTCACGTGGAAGTTCCCGGCCAGGAGGTGGCGGAACTGGGACTCGGACGTGTTTTGCGGCGTGGGCGCGTCCGGGTCGACGAGTGCCAGCACGAATGTCTGGTTGACCAGGGACGTGTCGTTGGAGGTCAGGAAAAACTGGGGCTCGAGTAAGGTCTCTGTGGACGAGGTGCTTGTCAAAAGACAGGAAATACAATATTAGAGCTTAGACGTACGCTCCATGGTCAAGTTGATCCCGGGTGTGACGGCGATCGTTGTGTTCGTGGAGGGATCCGTGAATACGACATCGATAATGGACGTGGGGTTGAATGACGCTAAGATGTCGGGAACAATTTGGGACGCGTTGAACGCCTGTTCAACGTCCGAGATCGTCACGTTTGTCGAATTGCTCTGTGCATTGCAAGACAGAGACAGAGACAGAACGAGCGAGATCAGTACGCTGTACATTTTGGAGATGGGAAGAATCCTCTGTACGAATTGTCCGTGGCACCTTTATACATGACCATTCGTACGTGCCTAGAAAGCTTAACTTCCGTATATCAATTGCGCAAGGAATGAAGAGGAACTCGCCGACGTATTTGGGAGCATCGGCCAGTGAAAGCGGTCAAAATGGCGTATGCGTGCGTAAAGTACGCAGCGGCCGAAGCAGGGAGAGTGATTGCTTGGCGTAGCCATGAGAACGGAAGCCTATAGTGAGCAGAATCTGACGTGCAGGTGTGAAGATGGGCTTGGAAAGCATCGATGGCCGGTTCTCATGCATAGATGAAGCCCAGATGAAATGGATAGGAAGTACATTTCCGCATGGCTTCGTGGACGAATTCCGACGGCTCGAGGAAATGTCTCTATGCCGCCATGGCACAGACTTTCAAAATAATGATGATATATAGCACAATCAACTATGCAACAATAAGCAAAATCGACCTCAGAACAATGCGGACTCGGCGCACCAAATGGCTACTTCGACCTTTTCCCAGACGGCGCGAACTTCTTCGTCAACTTGCCCACCTGCGCACAATCCGTCGCCCCCCGCACGCACACGACCGTGCCTGCATCATCCTCATCCTCATCCGGCACGACGCACTTCACGTCCTGCACATTCGGGCACGGGCAGTCCACTGGCTTCTGCACGCACGAGAGCGTGTCTGGGCAGAGGTAGTCTGAGCAGGGGACTGCAAGCGATGGCTCAGGTCTGTCAATGTAGGCTAAGGCGGAGAGAGACGCACTGCTTTCTGAGTAGGCCGCCCATTGTCCGCCTGAAGGCTGCTGCTGCTGCTGTTGGCGATGCCCGCCGAACATCTGGTCGAAGAACTGAAATTGGGCGTGCACGGCCCATATTTGGAGGGCACAAATGAGCAGGAATATCCTCGACACCATGGTGGTAATGATGAAGCCTTAGAAAGCCGCGCGAGAAATTTAAACGCGCAGAAGTAGACCTTGAGGATTGATGGAAGTGGTGGAGGGACAAGTACTGGCTATGATCATATTCCACGTGTCATTCTCCGACAGCAAGTATTCGGCATGTGGACATCGGAACAAAACCACGACGTGCAATATTCAGCAGTCATTCAACACAAGCAACGATCGCTCATGCACTGGGTATCGTACTGATACCAACTGGCTAGCACTCTCTGCCTGTTGCAAAAGGAGAACTATTACTCAAACCTGGGCACTCTGATGGCTTCATTCACGCGCCGGTAGAGCTGAAGGCGCTCCATCTGCAGGGCATCTTCCCAGCATCACACACACCACCCTGATTTCGGGCAAAAAGGTAAGAAAGATATACTACAACCCAGCTAAGTAAAATCATAAATATATCCTGCGTAAGTCTACAGCCGCTGTGATGCGCTTGCAGATCGGGCAAAGGCCGCTCGAGCCCAGGCAGCGCAACCAGCATCCCCGACAGCACGCGTGCCAGCAGCCCGTGCTCACCGTTGGCTCCATGTACGGGTCCAGACAAATGCGACACGCGCTCGCGGACGGGGAGGCCTGCATACAAATCAATGTCAGTGAATTTGCATGGCATAAGGAAGTGGGCGTGCATACCAGCTTAGCTTCTAGAGCGGTGATCAGTGTGTCCTTGTCCCCGACATCGCGCGCGCGCTGCAGCTCCGTATCCAGAACGGCAGCCGTGCCCAACCCGTCCGGCGTATCATCTCCCGGTGGCGTAACCACGTCCACCACATCCACGTCCACATCCAGGCCCATGACGTCCGCCTCCGTGAACTGCGCCGCCCCAAAGACCCCCGCATCGTCCCCGTCGACGTCAACATCTACTTCCTCGTCCCCACCGCCCGACGTCCGCTCGAAGCCTAGCCCCTGCACGCTCGTACTCCGCCCCCCAGGCCGCAGCCGCACGCGCGTGCCCTCCGTCGTGCGCACCTCTTCCCACGGGTCGGCGTCGTCGTCCTCCTCTCGCGCCTGTGCCTCCGCCTGCATGCTAGCGTGTAGGATACACGCGTCGACGTGCGCGGCGACGACATCCGGGTCGCCGTGCACGACGACCGCACACACGGGGCACGACTCGCCCTGGCTGGATTTAATCCTGCGCCGCCGGCCGGGTGCATCGTCCTCGTCGTCGAGGTCGTACGTGAGGTCGCGCAGCGCGGCGTGTCGTTGCTTGCGCCGGCGTTTTAGCGTCGTGAGCGTTTTCGTGACGTGCGTGAGCGGGGAAGGCGATGTAGATGAGCTGGCGACGGGGTGCGAGGAGGACGAGCCAAAGGAGGCTTGGGCTCGGACCGCCGAGCGGCGGCGGGAGGTGGTAGCACTTCCGAGGTGGGTCTACGGTCAGCGCCGATTCCTAGAAGGTATTAATGACCCTCACGAATCGAATTCCGTGCTGTGCGGATCGACCCATGCGTCCTCGTCTCCGACGGCGTCGATGAGTGCTTGCAGGCGTTGAGACTCGAGCGCGGCATGCGCGCCCAGCAGGCGCACGGGAATGGATTCAGAGCAGACGGGACAGGGACGGGTGTCGGCACGTTTGCCTGTACGTGGAAGGCGTTAGAGACGGAAACAAAAGACCATAGTCAAGGATGCGTACGGCGCTTCGCGGGCGGAGGCGCGGATTCCTCCAGCGACGAGCTTGACAGTGAGCTCGCGCTCGTCTCTGCACCACGTCCATCTTCGAGCGTCGCGAGTGTGTCTTTTGGCGCCAAGGGAATTAGAGGTTCAGCGCGTCGCTTGCTTCTAATAAGTCAAATGGCGTTCTGTTCAGCGAGTGCAAACATGAAATGCAAAACAGGTTCACTTTGCAGTCATTTTCGTAGGCATGTCGCGCTGTCCTTGGTAACGAGGGTGTGGTGAGAACTGTACGAGCCGTTTGGCGCGACTTGCGAGGCAGCGGGAGGGGTGATATGGGATGGATGGCGCGGGACGGCGGCGGGTGCGCCTTGGCGTATCAAGGCAAGAAGCGCTCTGCCCGATCGAATCGTCGGCCTCCCCGCACCTCCCCGCCACAAACCCTAGCATGGGGCAAGCTCATGCAACCTCGACTGCCACCTCTACTTTGTCGACCTCCCGCAGGTCCATCCCAGGTCAATAATTTCTGCTTTGCGTGCTTTCGATACATATACAACCTGCAAGGAGTTGTCAGTACTTGGCGCTCGTCGATCTGAATAAGTCCCAAGACATTGCGTCTTGCAAGGTACGTCAAGCTCAAGCTCGTTATCAAACTGCAGCAGGTACCCCAATTGTTATAGGCCCGGAATCGCTCAAGGATCGTGTGTTTCTTCTGTCAAGTGACAACCCCAGACAACATGTTTCTCCCCGTCTGTACCGACGAAGCTGCTGAGCTTGATCCCCGCAACTTCGTCATGGTCTAGATTTCTCCGACATTTCTCCGCACAGGTGCGTTCTGTTCTTTTAAAGGTGGAGAGACCTGTCGCATTCCTCTTCACCTTTCTTTCAACCCCCCTCGAGCAGGCAACCTCACACCAGCGTATCAGACACGGCTGAACAGCGATGGCAACTGATTCGATGGTGATAGACGTGGAAGCGATCCTTGCGCAGCTCACTGTTCCCCAGAAAGTCAAGCTTCTGGCTGGCTTAGTGAGTTATTGGTAGTCAGATGCACTGGATCGCTTTTGATTTACCGCGATGCCAGGGGTGGTGGCACACGGAGCCCGTCCCTGAGGTTGGTCTTCAACCTATGAGAATGAGCGATGGTGGGTCGCTGTGAAGTTTAAATATGACTCTTCGTTCAATGACATATGATCAGGCCCCAACGGTGTACGCGGGACGCGTTGTGAGTATCTATGGTCACTGAATCACGACGATTTAGCTGTGATGCTCATGCATTCGTAGTCTTTAACGGCGTGCCATCCAGCTGCTTCCCTTCCTCGACGGGCTTGGGTTCCTCCTTTGATATTGATCTCGCTGAGCAAGTAGGAAAAGCTCTCGCTGACGAGTGCATTGCCAAAAGTTTGCCTTTACGTAGCTTCAATAGACAAGTGTATTGACATCATTTGTGTAGGTACGCACATTTTGCTCGGCCCGACCGTCAACACGCAGCGCAGTCCCTTAGGCGGTCGCGGCTTCGAATCCTTCTCGGAGGACCCCCATCTGAATGGGACGATCGCTGCTGCGTACATCAATGGATTACAATCCAAGAAGGTCGCGGCAACCATCAAGCACTTCGTAGCCAATGATCAGGAATTCCAAAGGTAATTCATTTTGTCCTACGGTGGCCTATTTTATGGCTAACACGCGTGCAGATTTTCTATCGACAGTAAGTTTGGCGATGCAAGTGTAAATCTATCGTAACCAAGACCGATTCGTACAGGTGTTGTCAGCGAAAGAGCCTTACGCGAGATCTACCTCAAACCCTTTCAAATAGCGATGAAGAAATCCAGCCCCGTCGCATTCATGACTGCGTACGGACAGTTTCTATCTCTGTTCCCGCTTTTATTTACACGGATCCCAGGTATAACCGCGTGAACGGCACGCACGCCTCCGAACATCCTTGGCTCCTCCAGAAGGTCTTGCGTGAGGTGCGTGCCTTCCATGGCGTCCAATCCGATGCCTATTGATTTCGAATCAAGGAATGGGGCTTCAAAGGTCTCGTCATGAGCGACTGGACTGGTGTTTATAGTACTACGGAAAGTATTAAGGCTGGTGTAGACCTCGAAATGCCGTACAGTTCAAATTCATATAGATTTTCCGCATACATTGGACTCATTCGTGTCGGTTATTACCAGGGGCCCCTCGATCGTGCGCGGCCCTGCATTGGAGCGCGCACTCACCGGCGAGAAACTATTCATCGAGGACGTCAACGAGCGCGTTCGTAAGGTACGACCACTCGCCTCTCCTTCCACCACTTACTCAAACCACCCCGCACCAGGTCCTCGAGCTCTACCAGTACGCACAGCGTTCTGGCATCCCCTTCAACGGCCCCGAAGAAGGCGTCGACACGCCCGCTTTGCGGGCGCTTCTCCGGCGCGCCGCCGCGGACGCGGTCGTCCTTCTCAAGAACGACGCCTCGCCGCCGCTCCTCCCGCTCAAGGAGGGCATCAAGACCATCGCGGTGCTCGGCCCGAACGCGAAGCAGGCGTTCACGTCCGGTGGCGGCTCCGCGCGCCTCCTCGAGACATACTCCGTGTCACCGCTTGCGGGCATCAGAGCGGCCGCGGAGGGCATCGGCGCGACCGTGAAATACGCGGTCGGCGCGATGACGCATAAGTATCTGCCCGTGCTGGACGGGTACATCAGCTGGGACGACCAGCCGGGAGCGTTCTTGGAGTTCTGGAATGCGGAGCCGGCGTCGGCGTGGCTTGCTGGGAGTGGGGATGCTCCGGAGCCGGCTTGGAGTACGAGGACGAGGGGGAGCTATTGTAACTTGATGGATGGAGTGGTGAGTGCATATTCTTTATGCATATGCGATGTTTAAAATTGAGGGATCCGAACAGGACAACGATAAAGTGAACGTAGCATGCTGGATACGGGTGAGTTTCCTTCTCGTATCGATAGTTTCACACAGCTTAACGTCAGTAAAGTACCGCACGACCTACACACCTGACGAGTCCGGAGACTTTGAGTTCGAGGTGACGATGTCCGGCGCCGGCGCTCTTTTCGTCAACAATCAGCTCGTCGCAGACTTGACGCGGGCGTCCCCCGCCGACGGCGCGATCTTCAGTGCGGGCTCGGCCGACGCGACCGTCACGGTGCAGGGCCTGACCGCCGGGTCGCCAGTGTCCGTCGAGGTGCGCTCATGCAACGCGGAGTTTATTGCGAGGGGCACGCCTTGGTTTACAAGAGGAAGTGTCCGTGTAGGCGCCTTCCGCAAGGTGGGCAAGCAGCAGGCGATCGACGAGGCAGTGGCCGTGGCCAAGGACGCGGATGGTGTGTTATGTCGTGTGATGCCTCGCGATGTCTTATTGACGTTGGTATTGCAGTCGCTATCGTGGTCGTCGGATTGAATCACGAGTGGGAGAGCGAAGGGTTCGACAGGCCTAATATGTCGTAAGTGCACTTCACGGGTGCCCTTTGCGTCACATCGCTTGACCGCCTTGTAGATTGCCTGGTGCATCGGATGAGCTCATTTCCGCCGTGCTCAAAGCCAATCCAAAGACGATCATCGTCAACCAGTCCGGGACACCTGTCGACATGCTCCACTCCGGCACTACCATCTTGCAGGTATGCTCCCAATTTTTGTTCCGTTATTTTCATAGTCTAACGATCGGGACCCGGAAGGCGTTCTATGGTGGCAACGAGCTTGGGAATGGCCTTGCGGATGTACTTTTCGGAGCCGTCAACCCGTCAGGAAAGCTGGCGCTCTCATGGCCGTGAGTTGCTCCTCACTTGCCTCATGATTGTGCCCAGCTTGACGTGTGCGAATGCAGGAAAAAGCTGAAAGACAACCCGTCATACGGATCTTTCGCCGAAGACTCCGAAAGGTACGGAAAAGTGCTCTACAACGAGGGCATCTACGTCGGCTACCGCAACTACGACAAGAAGAACATCACGCCGCTCTTCCCCTTCGGGTACGGTCTGTCCTACACCACCTTTGAATATTCAGGGCTGCAAATCACGCCCATCGCTGCCGACGGCACGTTCTCGGTGTCCTTCACGATCAAGAACACCGGCGCCGCGGCCGGGCGCGAGATCGCACAGGTATACGTGTCCGATCCGGTGTCGTCGACGCCGAGACCCGTGCGCGAGTTGAAAGGATTCACCAAAGTCTCGCTGGAGCCGGGCGAGAGCAAGACGGCGACCGTCGCGTTGGAGAGAGATGCGCTGAGTTGGTGGGATGAGCGACGCGGGGTGTGGGTTGCGGAGAAGGGAGAGTTCGTAGTAGACGTAGGAGCTTCATCCAGGGATTTGAAGCTCCAGGGATCTGTCCAGTTGGCGGAGACGTTTACTTGGAGCGGGTTGTAAGGATGAAGCTTTGGTGAGGACACGATATGTTCATGTCTAAATGTAGCTGCATATCACGGTTCGATGAGAATGTAAGATGAGACGTCCGTGGATCACGAATCGAGGCTAGGGGCTGAAGCGCTGAGTTTGGAGATCGGTTGTATCTTCTGGCCATATCTAAGACTAGAAACCCCTCATTTCTAAAGTACACCAGGAGATCCAGGACATTCGTAATCCTCGAAAATGGGCCAACGGATGAGAATGTCGGACGTCCGAGATCAGAGCACGTGCTGGTGAAAGGGGAGATCACTGGCGCGTTCAGGTCATGGTCTTATCCGCACGCGCATGCGGTGCGAACGCGACTTGCTCATCTTCATGATTCAACGACCCCATATAACGAACAGCGATGGGTACGTCTCAATTTCTAGGATAATGGTGTGCTCGATTTCATTGTGCGTCAGATCCCGCAATTTCGAAACAACTGGTGGACAAGATGTACGAGAAGCGGAAGGCGGCGGCGCTCGACCTCGAGAAGTGCGTCATTCCATTTGCTGTCACACAAATTGCTAACGAAACGCTCCGTAAGGCTGGTTCGCGATTGCCACCAGCAGGGCGAGGAGAAGCGAATTGGTCAGATTATCGACCAACTCATTGAGATGTTCTCCACACCCGCGAACGCGCTGCACGTCCGTAATGGTGGCCTCATCGGTCTTGCAGGCACCGCTATCGCCCTCGGTGTCGACATCGCGCCGTACATGGTCCGCTTCCTCGAGCCGCTTCTCATATGCTTCACCGACCCCGAAAACCGCGTGCGCTACTTCTCCGCCGAGTGCTTGTACAATATCGCCAAGGTGTCCAAAGGAGAAGTCCTCGTCTACTTCAACCCCATATTCGACGCGCTCAGCAAGGTGAGTCACTGCATGGCTGGAATGCGGCGTATTGTGACGCGGCCCTGCAAAGCTAGCGGCCGATCCAGAGCTCTCGGTCAAGAACGGCGCAGAGTTGCTCGACCGGCTCCTGAAAGACATTGTCGCCGAGTCCGCGTCGTTCTACGTGCCGCACTATCCCGAGACCGAGAAGGTCCGCCAGATCAACGGTGAAGACACGGATCTGGGCATCGTGGTCGCTCACCCGGACGAGCCTGATGCTGCCGACCGCCCCGGTGCCAAGCGGGCATTCTCGCTGGCGCGCTTCATTCCTTTGTTGTCTGACAGGATATACGTGATCAGCCCATTCACGCGCAGCTTTCTTGTCTCGTGGATCACCGTTCTGGACTCCGTTCCAGAATTGGAGCTAATCACATATCTCCCCGAGTTCTTTGACGGTCTCTTGTGAGTGTACATGCTGTAGAATGATATGCGGTCTCATGCATCTCTTGTTAGGAAGTATCTCTCGGATCCGACAGAAGACGTGCGGATAGCGACTGAAAACCAGCTCGGCGAATTTCTCCGCGAGATCCGCGACGTCACAGTCGTCCGCAAGCAGCAAGAGGAGCAGCAAAAGCATGCAGAATCCGCTGGGCTGGAGCACCCACGGCCTGAAAGTGACAACAAGAATGCAGATCCGAAATCAGCATTTTTGAAAGAGAATGAGAACGGTGTGTCCGACGAGTTTGAGACGAGTGGCGAGCCATCTCAATTGGATGAAATGGATACGGGTGGTAAGAGCCTTTTCGTTTTGTAGGAAGCCTCGCTGATCTAGTGACAGCATGGATCCCGGGACAAGGGGTACAAATCCATTATGATGCACTCATCGAGATTCTCATACAGCAGCTCGACGGACAACGTACGTACTACGCGCTCAAATAACAGGCTTTGGCTTACCATCCAACAGATGATGAGATCCAGCAGTCTACTGCGCTTATCTGGTTTGCTGAATTCCTCACCTTTGCACCAGAAGTCATGGTCCCTTTCACTCCACGACTTATTCCCTCCATCCTCCCCAATCTCGCACACCATGTCCCCATGATCCAGACCGCCGCCAACCGGACAAACAAGCTCCTCGCCAGTGTGATCAAGGCGCTACCTGCGCCGTCGGAGGGGTCATCACGGCAGAGTACTGCGGCCGCCAGCGACCGCACTTCTATGACTCGCACAACGATTTCTCCGCCCCCGCCGGCAGCGCCGAAGTCACCCGCGCCTTCGCGCCAGTCCACACTCCCAAGCCAGACAAACCAGACGAATCAAACAAACCAAACGGGCCAGGCGGGCCATAGCAGAGACACGAGCTCGCCGGAGTCCCTGTCTGAAGTGACGCCAACGGCCACGACTACTGCATCCGGCCTGAACGCCCCGTCCGGTCTGACACTGCAGAAACGCGCGAGCGTGCAGCTGGAAGGTACCGTGCCCCGCGTGACGACGATACCTGAAGGCAAAACAGTGTCACCAGCGTTGCCGTTAACTGACTTGCCGACTGCTCGCCCTCATTCGCCAGTGCCACAGCAGCAGCAGCAGCAGCAGCCCGTGCAGCAGGACAGGGAAAAGGAGAAGGATGCGACGAGTGCGCAGGCGGATGCGTTTGACTACCAGGCGACGGTGAATGCGCTGACGATCCAGTTCCTGAGCGAGCATGAGGAGACGCGGGTTGCTGCGTTGAAGTGGTTGATCATGCTGCATCAAAAGGTGCCCAAGAAGGTGAGCAGAATAGTACTAAGCCATTGAAGTGTCAATAATTTGGCAATATAGATCCTGGCGATGGACGATGGGACGTTCCCTGCACTTCTCAAGACGCTGTCAGATACGTCAGAGGAGGCATGTCTCGAGTGCTTGCTTACTTCCTTATTCTGTATCCTTACATTGGAAGCAGGTTATCAAGCACGATCTGCAGCTGCTTGCCCAGATATCCTCCAGTTCGGAAGAAAGCTACTTCAAAGCATTTATGATCAATCTACTTGAGCTGTTCAGCACTGACAGGCGGCTGCTCGATACCCGGGGCAGCCTCATCATCCGCCAGTTATGTTTGAACCTCAATACTGAGAAGATATACCGAACATTTGCTGAGATCCTCGAGAAGGAGGAGGTGGGTACTTCTTTGACTGCTGGTAAGCTCCGGCACTGACGTTTGTGAGTAGGATCTCGAGTTTGCCAGTGTCATCGTTCAAAAATTGAACATGATTCTCATAACATCGCCAGAGCTGGCCGACTTCCGAAAGAGACTAAAGAGCCTCGAGACTCGGGTATGTTTTTTATAATGTCTCGAATTTTATACATAGGCTTATTCTCCCTCTGCAGCAAGATGGCCAGGCTCTCTTTATCACACTGTACCGCTCGTGGTGTCACAATGCTGTGGCGGTCTTTTCCCTGTGTCTCCTCTCCCAGTCATATGAGCATGCGTCCAACCTTCTCACTATCTTGTATGCATTCTCTACCATCCTTGCATCCATCTCTCACTCGTCACCACAGTGCCGAATTGGAAATCACCGTCCCATTACTGGTGCAGATCGATAGGCTCGTGCAGCTCATTGAATCACCAGTCTTCACATGTCCGTTGCCTCGCATACGTATCATCAGCTTTTGTTTGACAATGACTTTGCAGATCTCCGCCTACAGCTCCTGGAACCTGATCGATACCCATACCTCTTCAAATGTCTCTACGGCCTGCTCATGCTTCTACCTCAAAGTTCCGCCTTCATCTCCCTACGCAACCGCCTAAATGCAGTCAACTCCGCCGGCTTTCTACATATCGCCCCCAAACCGTGCGTACTCACCCTTCCATCTTGCTTTTGGCTGCTCACGAAAATCGAAACATCACAGCCCGCCCTCAGCAATGTCCACCCGCTCCAAGCTCGCGCGCGAGGAGATCAAATGGGGAGAACTGCTCTCACACTTCCGCGCGGTGCAGATCAAGCACGAAAAAGCGCGGCGCGCGGCGCTCGGCGGGAACCTCGACATCAGCGACACGCTCCCGCACACGCCGTTCCCGTCCGCGTCCGGCGACGGTCCCGGCACGGCGCGCCCCAATATGCGGCGGCGCACGACGGGCAACAACGCCGGCGAGCAGGCGGCCGCGGCCGCGTCGGCGGCGCCTGGTTCGGCGCCTGCGGCGGGAGCGGCGCGTCCGCCGTCGCGGACGGGCGCGCTCAGTCCGTTAAACCCGCGGGCGAGGGTGCAGGGCGGGCTATTGGCGAGCACGTTGACGGCGCAGGGCCAGGTGCTGGGCGCGCGGCAGAAGAGGACATTGGATATCGGACGTAAGGGATGAGCGTTATGTAGGGGTGACTCAGTGCGTGTTCTGTTGTTTTCGTACTCTACACTGTTCATTTGCTGTGGTAATAAGTAGTTTGCTCATATACTTGTGGTCATGCCATCCATGGGGCTATCACACTTCTCTATTGTAAGTCAGTGCGGTATATCTGACGAACATACTAGCTATATGCGAAGAAGGCAGTGAGGCTACAACATTGATCCTCCGATACAGCGATCCGATAACAAGACATGAGACTTGGGGCCGGGTGCAAGGGTCAGCTAGCGCGGGCAGTCAAGAAAGGTAATCTCTAAGCAGAATGCTAACTGGGCTCCGGAGGATAGGGGCTCGTAATGTGTCTGCGTATCGTCGCGATGTCATCGTCGCTGAGCTCACAGTAGCGCTTCACATACGCCTCGGCACCTCCGTACTTCTCCCGAAACATCTTCAGGAACTCCAGCATCGTTTCGTGGCTGTCGCAGCAGGCCCCATGGGTCAAGGCGGAGAGCGCGGAGCAGGGCTGACTCACCGGGATGATAACATGTTGAGGGCTGCGTCTGGGTTGTTGATGAAGACCGGCTCCTTCTGCAGGCGCTCCATGACGGTCTTCCGCATGGGCTCGCGACCTATGCGCGTCAGAGCGTAGTCCTTTGCGATCGTCTCGTCATCAACGTTTGCGAGCTGCAGGAAACGAGAAAGTGGCATTACGGAACGTGAGGCGCTATAATCGGATCGAAAGCACGGGGCGTACAAGGAGTAGGATTGCCGCGAGGATGCCTGTGCGGTCCTTTCCGGCTACAGTTGATGAACGAGGGTCCGTGGGATATAGTGCTAGTCGTCCTACCTGTGCAATGAAATATGAAATTATCTTTTGGCTTGTCGCGTACATGGCGGAATATTGTGCCAAAGGCAGGGCCGGCCGCGTCAAGCACTTCGGAGTAGAGTTGCATGAAGGCCTGGTCTTGTCAGAGCAATCAAAAAAAAGAGACAGAAGCTCCAGTTACCTGGATTTTTCCACTAGCGTATAGTTCAAATCGGCTATGAAGGAGCAACGCCGTCAATAATTAGTGGTATGAGTGGCAAGCATACGTACTGGGCCATCATTTGCGGGCTATAGTCCTTCTTCTTAAATATCGGCGCATGCACGATGTTGACGCCAGATATAGATGGAATGGGTGTGCTGTACTTCACCATCTCCGTATCTGACCGCAGGTCAAAGACGGTCGTGATTCCGAGGTTATGCATCTGTGCTCGACCTGCAGTGATGAGCTGCATTGAAGTTGAGATTGCCACTATAGAATACCGCTGAAACTCACCCTCTTCTGTGATTGAAGAGATCTCTCCCGAGCGAAACATGTATCCCGGTCGCGTAACTTGATCTGGGGTTGCCGTTCTGTACGACCCTAGGTCGCGGACGTTGTGGACGCCTTGTATGGTGACGAATGGTGGGCCAGAGATGATTTGGGCGACATAATTTGGGTCGAGGTCTTCGGTGTCCATGGCAGGAGTCTGAGTGAGATGTGGTGTGCAAGGCCGTTTGCGCGAGGAGGGTGGCAACTATTCCGTTCCGTCATAGCGCGTGGCAATCTCGGACTTCCGAGTACTCTACCATCCTTGCCTCCGCCCCCTGCAGACAGTTTCGATTAACGTCCTGCCTCGTCTCTGCACTCAGTGGTCTCATTGTAGTTGTAGCCACTCAAGTCGCGCCTTATGTATGCCAATTGCAATGATAAAACGTCGATATAACGCTTGCCGGGCGCAACTTCTCATACTTGAATCCGGAACTATGTCAAAGCCTCAGACAGCTGATCAATGGGAGGCAAACGTGTGGGCTCTTCTCGCGTTGATCAACAAGGACGCCATCGCATCCTGGAAGGAAGCTTGCGGCGTGCCGGGCCTTGATGACAAGCCTGCCGAGTCTCGACCAGGCGACATCGCCGCCGCAGGATCTGCAGACCGCAATGCAAGTACTGGACCAACTTTCCAAACCGTTATAGCTTATAGCAGTATGTATTGGTATGCCTCGAGCACCGATGTTACAGCAGAGCTCTTCCTCGGGCCTTGGCCGGGATAGCCGATTGCACGTGATTTTAGAGATTAGATAACTGTCTCGCTGCGGCGAAATTGTTTCTTGTGTGATACCTCCGCCAACTCTCTGCCAGAGTCCGGCCTATTCCCTAGATCTTAGAGCCTTTCGCATCCATCTACTCGGCATGAAGCCTGCAAGTAGCATCAAGCCGTATGTCAGTGCGCAACGCCGCCTGCTCTCGTCATCCTCCCGGATTTGTCGTCCTTCGTCGTTCAACGGGCAGAAGTCAATACCAAGGTCTACTTTGAGAACGGTTCCGCTTTCACGGGCTCGTGCCCCTAATTCTACTCTCACAACAGCCCAATCCTTGAGCAATGACCAGCAGTCTGCCATCTTACACGGGAAGCAGCAATGTGAGAGCCGTAGTAACCCGGAAGCGGATGGTGAGGCTTTATTGTTCATGTTGGAAGTGTCATCTCACGGCTCATCTTGTCTTCTCAGCGCATTCTTCGCCCATGCAAGAATACCGCAAGCTAGTCGAGCAAGGCACGATCCGCCGGGATGCGCACCAAACTCGCATTGTGCAGAAGCTGGAGCATCTCCACGACGCACTCACTCACTATACTCCACCCGAGCCACCGTCACAGTCGGAACCTTCATCTATCGTATGTCTCATATGCTTCCGGATATACCCTTCATCTCAGACTGATCTCACGTTCGCCTGCCGTTAACCAGTTTTCCCGCTTCTTCGCTCCGTCCACTCCGTCTCCCGCCGCCTCATCAAGTGCCCCCCAGGGGCTCTACCTATACGGGGATGTCGGGACCGGAAAGACGATGCTCATGGACCTGTTCTACCGCACTCTCCCGCCGAATATCACGCGCAAGCGGCGCGTCCACTTCCACGCGTTCATGATCGACGTGCACAAGCGCGTGCACGCGACGAAATTGCGGATGGGACACGAGGGAGGCGACCCCATTGGCCCTGTTGCGAGAGAGATTGCGGAGGAAGCCAGTGTGCTCTGTTTCGACGAGTTTCAGGTGCGCGGTGAGGCCAAGTTTACTGGCATCTGAGTGCTTTGTGGAGTGTATCGCTCAAATCATTGGTTCGTGCAGGTGACCGATATCGTAGATGCCATGATTCTGCGTCGACTGCTTGAGACGTTATTGGATCACGGCGTTGTATCTGTGATCACCTCCAAGTGAGTCTGTTTTCGCGTTTCTGAATGTATCTCACTGACGAGTTATCAGTCGACACCCAGACGAACTTTACAAGAACGGAATCCAGCGTTCAAGTTTCATACCAGCAATTGATCTGCTGAAGTCTCGATTCGATGTCACAGATCTCGACTCGGGCACAGGTATACGCTCACCGTGCCTTGACATCACAGCAGCGCTCACGCAATGCAATTTTCAGACTACCGCCGTATACCGCGTGCCATCTCCCACGTCTACCACGACCCGCTCACGCCCGAAACACGCGTCGAGATCCACAAGCTCTTCGAGGCGCTCACCTCGGACCCGTCGGACCCCATCGTCCACGACCGCAAGCTGACGATCTGGGGCCGCGACCTCGTCGTTCCGCAGAGCACGTCCGAGGTCGCGATGTTCGACTTCGACGACCTGTGCGGGAAGCCGCTGAGCGCGGCGGACTACCTCGAGGTGACGAAGCAGTTTACGACGCTCTTTGTCTGCGATGTGAAGAAGATGGGAATGTCGGACAAGGACAAGGTGGGCAATGTCTTTGGGGCGTAGTACGCATCAGTGGGCTGACTCCGAACTACAGGCCCGGAGATTTATCACCTTCATTGACGCTTGCTATGAGAACAAGGCGAGTCTTGCCTACCTTACACGTATGAGCCGGGCTCATATTTCTAATATTTCTAATCAGACCAAGCTGTTTGTCTCGTCCGAAGTTCCCATATTCCAGATCTTCTCCGACGACAGTTCGTCCAAAGGCGAGATTTCAGACAGCATGCGCAGCATGATGGACGATCTCGTGAGTGTCCTTTTATCTTCTAGCACGCATTTCCAATGCTCACATATTCTTGTGTCCAGGGCCTTCCTGCAGATATTGTGGGCTCCTCGTCCGTGTTCAGCGGCGAGGAGGAACTCTTCGCGTTTGCGCGGTGCTGTTCCAGATTAGTAGAGATGGGCAGCACCCAATGGGCGGAGAGCGCCGGTGTGCGGTAATTTCATACATATACCGGATCTAGGTATGCAGAGGCTAGACTACGCTGGATATACCAACGCATTATGGAGGCCTTTAGCCTTAATCAAGGTGGCTGCATTCTACTACAACAGAGCACGAAATACCAAGAAAGGTACGGTTACAACTTCAACAAGTAGAGACGACTCCCACCTGCGCATCTCTGTTTCAACGGGGATCCCCAGTGTCGTGCAAATGCGCTGTTAGGGGACAACAAAATGTAACCTGTAAGGTGGTGGGAGCCGCCGCGGGGAGTGTCATACGACGATCATTTTCGCGATGTTCTTGAGTGCAATGTTATTGAAGTAAGCATGGATGAACAGGGATTACAACGTACCTTCAGTCCCTTGACTATGGCGGAGTCTCTAGTCGCCGCTGGGCCATTCTGCTCGAGTTTCTGGCACAAGGTGATAAACTCTGCATCGTAGCTAGAGACCAATAAAACCCTCAGCGCTGGCAACAACCAAGCCACGCAATAGACTACGCACAATTTCGACGACCGATTCTCCGACCTGTGCAGCAGGTATATAAACCGCGACGCCGCGCACCGCATCTCCTCCTCGTCCAGCACATACGTATACTTGAGCAGCTCCGAGCGGAAGAGGCAGATCGTCGCGTGCCAGCAGGCGCCGCCGAACGGGCCCGGCTGGCTGTCCCACACCCAGCGGCTGAGCACCATCGGGTCGTGCACGGCGTACGCCGCGCCCGCGCCGCGCGGCAGCGGCGCGGCGACGCCGTCCATGTTCAGCGGGAGCACCCAGCTGCGCTCGTCCGCGACGGTGCGCAGGCCCGCGCGCAGCGAGGAGCGCCCGCTCAGCAGCAGTGCGCGCCGGATGCCGCGCACGGGCGCGAACGCGCCGCCGTACTTGTCGACCGCGAGGCGCGCGCGCGCCTCGTCGTTCGTGCAGACGATCGAGCGGCGTTCCTCGAATGTTGCGCGTGCGAAGAGGGCGTAGGCCTTTTCGTAGCTGATGACGTTCATGAGGCATGCTGTCGGGTGCGAACGGGGTGATTAGACGGTGTGGCGCGGGAGGGAGGGGGCACTTACTGGAGTGCGAGCCGATGACGCAGGAGAAGGGGCACAGGCAGGTGATGATTTCGATTCTGCGGGATTCCGCACTGTCGCCGACTAGTTTCTCGAAGAGGAGGACGTTGTATACGGGTCCAGGGTATGGTGTGCGGCGAAGCCGCTCGACTCTGGCCTCGGCTGCGAAATCGGATCCTTGGTTTGACATGGGCTTGAAATCGTAGCCTGCCGCCATCAGAAACCGGCCGACCTCTTCTGCACATTCTTTGTAGACGTAGAGGTCCATGTCTGCGTCCGGATAGACAGTCCTTTCAAAAAATTGCAATGCGTTCGAGCCAGAGATGAGCGTCGCCGTACGAGCTTGTAAGGAGCGGAAGGCTATGGGATCGGGAAGGAAACGAGAGAGATGCCGATTGATGTCGAATGCAACCCGGAGGTATGATTGGACGATGGCTTGCACAGTGCGGCAGGTCCTCGACATGCGGAGTATGGTCCCCGGGGACGAGAAAGCGAACACAGTGTCGAGTATGACATGATTAGATACAACTCTCCCTGCATAAGACATGTTGGACAGTGGTTTAGCTTTTCAGAGCGCCCCGTGTCTTCTGGCGGAGTTGACTTGAGATCTATCCTAGACTTGAGTAGCAACTCGCTCATGAGGACTGTGAACACTTCTCAGATGCTTGGAACGACTGACCTCTCATAGGTTACGTATCCTGGACATCATGGTAGCGGATGAAAGGGGCGTGGCGCCTTACAGGGTTGACCACGACGGGATTTGGGTCGAGAGCTATTTATGACAGGAACGCAGTCAAGCTTGGGAAAGTTCAGCAGATAAGATCAACTTCTGACAGGATTAGATCCCCAGTAGTGCAGGCCTGCAAGGCTCTGGAAAATCGTCCGAATACAAAGAACAGATGGGCTGGTGGCCGATGTGTAGTACCTGATGAGATCCAGACGCATCTGAGGTGGTTCAACGGATGCGAGGAATAGCCGAGTTGTTGAACAAGGAAATGGACCCGTATAATTTCGGCTAATCTCCGTTGCTGACCTCAGATCCCAACGTCACCTCCCCAATCACAAATTGTGCCATCACCCTGCCGCTATTCCAACTTGAAGTTGTTGTGGTCACGTCCGCTACAGGTGCCAGCACCGCCCTCAAGCTCGCTGCCCCGCGCGGAAGCTGATAGATGCAATCAAGGCGCATTGGCGCTCCGTGTGTGGTTCTCTAGAGTAAGTTAATTATTACTGTAATGCAGCACTGCGGTCCGCGCTCGACCAGATCATATGGATTGTGTTGCTGCTTTGCATACCGATTTCTGGCACGGGGTTCGAATGGCGAACAGCTAATGCCGGTACGAGTAAGGCTACAGTGAGCACGTACGCGCCAACCGCCGCGGGCAGGATTTGGCAGACAGGTTGAACGTCTGATAGGCACAGGTACGCACCACAAACAGAACCAGGTAGAGCCATAGGACAGCATTGGACGGTGTCCCCTGAGGGCAACATTGGGTAAGAAATGGAGACACTGGGCGACATTCAAGCGCTGTTTACAAGCGGGCACATTGTCACAAGAAACAACTTAAGGATGGCTACCTACCGTTCAAGTCACGGCCCGAGGCAGGGAGCTCGAGCGAACTGAAGGCGCACACTTGGTCGTACACTACATTTCTTCGACGGACCGCAGTCCAGAGGCCAGGCGCTAGATGCCCTGAGTTCTCAGAGGTCATGCACCTTCCAACCACACTGTACTGTATGTTTCGCCCCTCCGGTACATCACACTGAAATGATCCTCCGTATAAACTCGTCCAGCTTCTCGTCCAGTGCCTCCGCCGCCTTTTGCAGTTCCACATTCTCGTTAACCAAAATGAGGGTCGATGGGACGTCATAAACGACTTTTGCACCCGGCCCGTCCACGTCCCTGGGCCCCGTCACCAGCAGTTTCGGTGGGACGTACAGACCCGCGACCGGATCGTGCTTCAACAACGTCTGCGCGATAAGTACGTTGCCGATGCTGTAGGCGTGCACCTCAGGCGACTGGGGCCCAAAAATTGCTTTTAGCCAGGTGCTGTGGTTGTGCTCGACAAAGAAGCTGGTGAATCACTGCGATTAGGGTTTGGATAGATCCACAAGGAAAGGACGCACGCAAACATGTCTCCTACGGCTTCGTGCATCAGCGCTTCGACCTCCTGCTGCGTCTTCAAGTCTGCTAGCGCAGGTAGGGAATGCGCATCGGCCTTGCAGCGATTGGTAGCTTTGTCGATTCGCTCGACGATGGTCGCGACAGGGAGGGAGGTCTGGTACGTGACGCGCCGCACGGTGCGCTCCTGGGTAGTGCGTTCAGACATGACGTCGCTATGTTTTTTGTTCTATTGACGATGCCCCGTATTTATAGCCAGCGAAGACGCCCTTCTGTGGTCATTAGAAGACAAAATAGGGGACCAGATGGCGATAATAGATGCCCAATGGAGCAGAATCGCGACACGAGCCATACGTTTTCACTCTGGATCCCACCAGGTCTCATGCGGAGCGCGGTTCTCAACTTCTACCAGCGATATGATGGCCGGTTGAAAGCCGGAAGGTAGATTCGAACGGTTACTATCGAGGGAATATGCAACCTAGATTGCGCATTTATGCTCTTTCTGCTAGAAAAATCAAGGCCTTTCGAGCAGACGGCTACAGATCGGACCCTGCCAAGGACCATAGCGACACGGAGGATATGGAGGGAATCACGGCGGAGAACGACCCGAGGCGGTCTCGGGCTGAGGGGAGCCCGAATCTGACTAACTCTTGCATAAGAAACATAAGGATTCCCGCTTCCAATCGGCTTTGATGCGCCTCAGCCGGAAACCGCTGATTTTCGGACAATGGAGGCGACAGAAAATACCTGGTCTATCTCCCGCTGTGGGCTTGCTGACAATGGGACAGGTTGGCCGACACTATCGCGATTCGGGTGAAATCGCGTAGAGGAGTGATCTGCAAAATTATCGCGAGAAAGCGTTGAGCAACGGGAGAAGACTGGCGAAATCACCTGCGTAACACGAGACAGATGATTGCAGAGTCGGTGAGCAAATCAATCCAGATAATAATATGTGAGTAACTACCATCAACATGCAAGATCATGTAGGTATCGACGTCAGGCCAGCCATGGGCGCAGACGCAGGACTGATGCTCATCCCGCCGAAAGACGCGCCCAGTGTCTCCGTTTCCCGGTCCTGCGAGCTCGGGGCGCCCGATATCGGGCGCCCAAACACGGCAGGAGGCTCCTCATCGGCTTCCTCATCGGCTTCCTCGTCTTCCTCGTCTTCCTCCTCGTCATCAATCGCTACCGCAGACCATTCTCGGTAGACACCCTCGATATACGAGCTCGTTTTGGGCAGCTTGTACGGATCGAACGGAAAGAAGGTGTTGAGTTCGCCAAGCATATTATTGCCGAAAAGCGGGACCGATGGTGTGGATGTGCCGTTCGCGTGGGGAGTTGACGGGGCACTGGGGGTGAAGTCGAAGCGACGGTTTGCCTCGATTATAGGATATACATAGACGAAATCCGTCGCTTGTGCCACGCGCGCGAACTGGAGGACCACGTTCTCGGAGCAAAACTGGAGTAGAATGACTGAGTTTCAATGTCAATTAGGTGAGTGAATTTCCCTCTTACCTTCAGTGGATTGAGCGAGCTAGTCACAATTCGTTGAACAATTGCCAATGCGTCCATCCACTTTTTCTTTGACCCATGAATTGGACTCGAGCTGAACTCATCCACCTCCTCGTCTTCGTCTTCCATCAAATCTCTCCATCGGAAGCAGAAAATCAAGAACACAGCTTGCGCTACAGCATATATCACGTTGAGTGGTGCGAGACCCGCGGCATGCCGTGGCACGGAGCTGCCCAGCACCTCATAGAGATCGAGTTGGCTCCGCAGAAACTCGCAGAGGATGCGCACGACGCTGCGCGCGCATTCGCGGTCGACAAACGTCGCACGGCTCACAAAGCTGGCAATGTAGCTTGCCGCAGCAGCACGCGTCACGACAGGTTGATCTGCTTCGAGAAGCGCCTTGGACACAAGCTCGCCTTGGAACGTGTCACTGAACTCCGGGTCCAGCGATGCGTACCAGAAGAGGAGAAATTGCGTATAACGCGACTTGAAGGTGCGAAGGATTGTGCGGTCGAAGATGGCAAGAAGTGTGTGGAATTGGGTACGTAGTTGATCTTTACCGTTTTCCGCCGAGACTAGATCAGGGGAATCCGTGTTGCCAAGAGTATCTGGAGGAGATAATGGAGAATCCGTGCGTGATATTGGGTCCGACAGTAGCTTATCCGACGGTAGAGAGGCGTTGGCACGACTGAAGTGGTCAAAAATAAGCTTCAGTATGGAATCCAGCTTGCCGACCATATCGTGGATGTGGTCTACATCGAGCGGCGCGTCGACAGTTTTGAGATCGTCCTCTTCCACTTCTCCTGCCTCTGACGAAAGGTCTGAGAAATTGTCGCCAATGTCCGGGTCATCGTCGGAGGCGGAGTCGTGGGCAGATTCTTCTTGGCCAACGACGGTGTCAAATGGATCTAGCTCAAACAACTCGGCTTGCTCTTGTATCGCATCTACCGCTTCCAGTTCTTCAAGTTCGATTTGGATCTCAACCTGTGTGGCATTTGGAGGTCATCAGCAGTCATCTGGAAAGGAGGCCAACGTGTACTCACGTCAATCTGAATGGCACGGTCAATGATTGAGGAGAGTAATTTATCGGCAATTTCAGGACAATATTCCATGACTCGGAGCATGTTACGAATATATGCTACTTGATACGCTCGATTCTGACGTTTATGAGGAAAATTGCGGTACAAGAGCGGTTGCAGTGTAGATGGGAGCGTCGGTACGAGGGAAAGAAGGTGTCGCAAAAGATAATGTATGCGATCATACACCACGCGTCGTGTGAGGGGGGCTGATGAACTCTCCGGTAAACCAGTTTCTAATGCTTGCAGGCCAGATTCTGTAGGGAAAGTCAGCGAACAGCATTGAGCAAAGAGCTGTTCGACATACGGTATGTGAAACCTTGGGCGACCTTGCCGAGCACGAGTGACAAGTATTCGGGTCTGGCACTGACGAGAATCCCAATGAACGACGTATACGACTTGACGAAATTCGAGTCCATCGTCATCCATGGCATGCGTACAATAGACTCGACTAGTGCTGCATGTGTCCGTTCGAGACGGGATACTACATGTGTCAAGGCGAGAATCCATAATCGCAGCTGTGGAATAGGAGATGGACCATCGGATGCCCTCTTGAGATTGAACTGGTCAACCAACTCATTGAAGCTATCTGTTTTCCCCTTCAATAAAAAGGTCAGAATGGCTCGCATGACGGCCGGCCGAATCATGAATCACGTTCCGATCAGACTCGAGACCTACCCCCATGAAGTGGTGTGGCCCAGCGTGCATTAGCCCGAGAGATCTGAAGCATGTTCATGCAAAAAGAATATACCCTCGCTGACATCGCCAGACTAGTGCACTCGCTGCTCTCTTCACAGGAAAAGATCTCGAGATGTGATCGAGGAAACATAACTTGGTGCGGCACGCGACAGAAAAAACGCACCATTATCTTCTCCTGAAGTGCGTTGTTGACAAAAGCCAAATGCATATCCTTTCTAAGCTGCTCATTCTGCTTGACTCTAGAGTTGGTAGCGATAGGCCTCGATGCCACTATTCGCGGTGTGGATGCCGAAGCAGAGCGCGATGGCCCAGGCCGTTTCGTGAAGTCCTTCAACGATGGCGAAGATTTTGGTTGAGGCAAGTCCATGTGCCGTGATGCAGGTTCAAAAGGTTTAGCTTTTGGTGGTCTCTGGTTGAACTGGGATAGTCGGGAGTGTGGGTCCATATTTTTGACGAGGAGGAAGAAAGAGAGAAATTCAGATTAGGTAATCAAAGTCGCCGCGTTTGTCCCCGACCGGCGCTTTCCCTCCTGCCTCTTCCTGAACACTGCCGCAATCATGTCGACTCCCTTCTCGGCAGCGCATAGACTATATGTCAAGTCGTTGTACAAGCGAATGCTGAAGAATGAGATGGACTGGGTTATCCGATACGACCTGTTTAAGCCACGGGCATTGGCAATCCGAGCCGAGTTCGAGAGGAACAGGTGCGCGTTTCGGTTTGCTGGCATTGAGCCGCATAGCTTTCCATTTAGTATCATGAGTGCTTATAGCAAACTACAGAGACGTGAGCGACCCTCGTGCGCTCGCCGATATCATTGAGAAAGCGGAGGCGGATCTTGACAACAAAAAGCACCCCGATCCTTACATTCGTACGTGTTTCACGCGTAGTTTTTTGCGTGATATTGAACTCTGGTGCTATACAGCTGCGCCATTCCCTGGCGGTACGAAATGGTGAGTTTATCTTCTAAGGTCGGATTGCGTTTCGACTGACCCAGCGCCACGCTTCAGGGAACGGAATGTACCTGTAGGCATCCTTCCGCTTTCGACTTTCACGCTCGTTCGTATACTCACTGCTTCTATCTTAGCCTCCGTTGGGTCCCATCTTCGACCACGAAGCGCACCATTGAAAAGTTTGGCACACTTCGTAGACAACTGCTGGACTACTTACACTCAGTCGATCGCTGCGAATTTCACCTTCTCATCCTGTCATACTCTTGATCTGGCCGTTGACCTTCGCGAGAGTCGTGTGTCCTTCACAAGCAAATCTCAACGATCATATCAAGCTCGAACAACAGTTTGGAATATGGAAGTATAGCCATTACGCCCTCGCACTCACCATTACATGCCTTTGTTTCGCGACTCTTGTAAGTCACCTGTTCGTTAGAAAGCCGGCACGAACCCTTTCAAAATGTGCGCCTAGTTAATGATTATTATTTCTATTCCATATCCTTGAACCCGCACGCTGGACTTTGCGCAGTTATCTTCTCTTGACAGTTTCTGATGGCAACGCCACCAAGGTCCGACCTTCCCATGATTTGCTGCACGTGGGTCTCCTCTGATTCTGCTCTCAGCCTCCTTTTCCCTACGACATCCAGACATTGATGGGACGAGAAGGTACTGATTGCCCTTGCAGCCGTCAACGGCTTGGTCTAGCTTGATCTCCTTTCCAGTTTGACCCCTTGACCAGGATTCTGGGATTCTGAGAAGCTCATGATCAGGGGATCTCTGGCCGATAACCTTGCCTTAGCTTTGCATGGATCTTGCTGCCACGGTCATTTTATGAGATGATGTCAAGATGGATAGCCATCAATGATTCGTCTTGTCCAACATCTGTAGCCTCACGAAACACCGGCGACTGCTGCGGTCCATCCACACCGTTTGAACCAGTACAGTATCTATTCTTGCGCCCTTTCCACGTCGCTGTGCACTGACTTGCTTCATTTCACCGTCTGGAGTTATCATACTCTGATAGGTACTGCAACGTCTATATGTGATGCAGATAGCGGAGCCGTCTGCGCTCCGTAACGAGTTACCCGTCGGACGGGCTTGAGGGACAGCAAGCCGGGGTGTGAAAGTATGCGGCGTTTGGGTAGCCGCCGCTATGAACGTTGCCCATCGCCCAAATTGTCGTCGCGGATCAGCCCACAGCGCTCAGGTGTTAAAACGTTACTGTAGCGTTTGGGCGCGAACTTGAGGCATGTAATCTAGCGCTTTTGGAAGACCGGCGTCTGATGCTGGACTCAAACACTGATAATCAATCCCCCAAGTCCAGCATCACATTGCATCGAATGCAGTCCCCAATCTGCCGTTGCTTCCATGGGTCAGGAAAACAGTCCTTGCTATTGCTACTTAGTGTGAGACGCGCGTTCGGAATCAGACAAACGGAAGCTTTTCACCTGTCCTCCGCGATCACAAGCACCGCGTCCAGGGGACAAAGAACAGAGACCCTGCGCCACATAGGCCGCACGTCGTGATGGTGATTTCCCACCATGATCTGATACATCGCTACATAATCGCACATCCAACTTCTCGACTTTCGAAGCACCCGGCGCGAGGCACGTGTTACGTGTCGTCCCACCCTGGCCCGCACAAGCAAGGCAATATCTGCGCGTTGGCGCTTGCATGGAGATCTTTTTGGCGCGCGTTCATATAAGGCTTGGTCGCGGGGCCTCTGGCGCAGGTTTTGCTCCCATTGCTCGCCCTTTCGACGTTGCGAGATGTCCGCTGCCAATATTCCGCTGCCGATCCCATTCCAGGAGGCGCGTAAGTGCTGTTATCTCTTATCATGCGGATGGAGTGATAATTGGGTGCTGCTCCTTACAAAGTGGCGATTGGGAAGCAGTCACGGGCGGGCGCGCTGGGACTACTTGCATGGGACCATTGTGAGGGCCTATTTATATTGTGACTGTTTGCCTCTGAAGTCTGGATGTCCATGCAGGGATTTGTTTTGACAGAGAGGTGAGCGATATTGCCGCAGCTCGTATCGTGGATTAGCTGAAATGTAATATTCAGGTTGAGGTCATATGGATGCAAGGCGGGAAGAAGCGGTTCGGGTTCTGGTTGTACATATTCGTGAGTCTACTTGCGCGGGAATCCTCAGCGTGGCCCGTGCTTAGAGGCGGATAGAATAGATTCTTTTCGATGCTGTGGTTGATCTTCGACATGAGTACGCGCACATTCGCCCGTGCAACTGATGAGTCCGTATGCTCACCGGATCTGTTTAGTACCTTTTGCCCCGGGCGGGATTGCGTCACCTCATGTTCGTCTTTTCCTTTTGTTCTTCCGTAGCTGTGCTCATAGCTGATGTTGAAGCAATTGTAGCTGTACGACATCCGTGTCCATGCGCTTCTCGACAAACTGACGAGATGATCCTAGATGTATCATATATCTGATGTGCGACGACATCGTCACGCTTCTGACAACCTTGTCTGTGCAAAGTATGCTGTTTGTTGCTATGCTCGTCCATCTAGCCGCTGACTTGCTTTCGTCGGTAGTCATCTTGCAAATCCGAGTGAATATTAGCTGTCATTACTATACTACAAGAGCACAACCATAACTGTTTGACCTCGTCTAGGTGTATGCTCTATACGACCGAAGTCGCAAGCTTCTCTACTTTCTCATCGCTTGCACTGCAGTTGAGATATGCATCATGATCATCCTTATTGGCGTCACCATGACGCACATATCCCGTCCGTCTCTCACTCTTAGCCCTTTTTCGTGCACGCTCACCATTCCGTTTTTCAGACCTACCCGTGATATCCACTCCAACCGGGTGCTATTACTCCGGCATTTTCAGCGTCTCTGCCCTTTTCTGGATCCCAGCACTTTTCTTCGAACCTGTGCTATGTCTGCTCGTCGTGTGGAAAGCGTGGGGTGAAGATTTGATGGTTAAGTATGGCTACTGGCGTGGGGACAAGAGTGGGTCAACGACGCCACGGGTAATCAAGTCGATTGCACGAGATAGGTAAGCTAAGCTTCCGAATCTGTGTAAATGGGCATAGCTGAAACATCTTCCATTAGTCTGTATTATTTCCTGGTGTAGGTCCTTGTGCGTTTATCCGTGGCAAAGCTCTGACCCGGCGCTCCGTAGGATCTTCGCAGAGTTGACAGTCAACAGTGTCATCTGGGCCGACTCGAACCGCTACATCAACATCATCATGCCGTGTGTCTTCCATTCCACCTTGCTCCTCCGCGTGTTTCTGACACGGACCATACAGCTGGTCCTGTGCGCTCCCCTCCATCCTCGGCTCCCACCTCTTCCTGAGCATGCGCGAGATCGTGCTGAGCGTCAAACAGCATAACGTCATCACCACCGTTGGCGACCAGGGTATGCAGGGCGACGGCTCTGACTCGTACGTCCTCGAGACGTTCGTGCCTGCGCAGCACAATGCAGACGAGAGCATGACGATGTATACCATGGACGACCGGGAGATGGCACCGCGCGCGGGCCAGGAGGATACGGTCTGAACACGGGACTAGGACCTGCGTTCTGCGAGTGTAAATTATTCCTATGCATACAGTGGACGAGTTACGGGATTTGGGACTTTGTGTGTGTGTGATAGTTGCTACCTGTCGCTACATATTTAGTAAATTACTGCGTCGGCCTGGAGCGTAGACGCGTTTTCAGATGGAATGAAAGCTGGTTTCAATTCGATACCGCAGTGCTTAGCATCTGAAGGAACTTCAATCATCTTCGACGAGCAGTTTTAATTAACCGTCACTCACGGTTCGCCTACCACACGCACCCACCTCGTGCCTGGTCCGTGCGCTCTCCGCCCTCCTACATAAACCTCTTTGGGGCGTATGGGATTCCTCATACTTACCTTGATGGCATAGGCCCCTTCACCTACCTGGGTTTATGGGCCGCGGGGACCTTCCATAGCACGGCGACCTTGTCCTCAGAGGGTACCCGTGGTTTGTATGGGCTTCGGCTCATGCACCGTCTCAATATTTTCCTGTCCCGCTTCGGCCCTCGGGCTGGGCGGGCCTTTTTTCTTGTCGAACCGCCGTCCTAACCCTAACCTTAGATCCCACTGTACTGTAATGAGAATTGTAGACTTGTACGCGTTCGTGTTCTACACTTTTGTACACTTCTCCGACTACCGCACATAAACGCGTTCTACTTTGCCAAACGAACTCCATTCCTGAGCCCAGAAACTCGCAATTATCATTTTGACTCACTCGCCATGGCAAACGCAGCAAACGGCGACGACGAGATCCCGCCTCCGCAACGCCCGCCCTCCCCGCCGCCGCACACGACCTTCGCCGCCAGAGGCGTGCACGTACGCGCCGCTCCGCCCGCTCGCCTCGCATAACCTGACACGCCGCGGTCCGCCAGACACCGACGTTCTCTGCGTTCCGCCCGCGCGACGTGCGCATCACGTCCCCGCAGGCAATGACCCACGTCGCGTGGAGCTGCGACGGGAAGAAGCTCGCGGCGGTCGGGATCGACAGGATTGTGCGCGTGTGGCAGCCGGAGAAAAGCGTGAGTGCACGGCTGTGCGTGTCTCCGGAGGAGGGTGCTGAATGGGTTGGCAGATGGAGATGCGCTCGGCGACTCTGTTCTCGGGCGGGCATCTGGACGATGTGGATTATGTTGCGTGGAACCCGACGCACCCGGAGCTTTTCTGCTCGTCGAGCCAGAAGGACCGGCGAATAGTGTTTTGGGATGCACGGCGTATGTGTATGTCTCTGTGGTCAATTCGGACAAGACGCTGAACTTCTTGCAGAGAGCAGACCTATCCAGACGGTCAACCTCCGCGTAGCCCCTGCGCAGATGAATTACTCTCCCGATGGAAAGACGCTGCTCTACATCTCAGTGGGAAACCAGCTCCACTTCATGGAGTACAAGAAAGATACCAGCAAAGAGGACGAAGAAGCAAAAGAGCAGTGGACGACAGTGGATAGGGAGGCGGTAAGCACGCATTTCTTACCAGCTGAAACGAATCTGAGTCAATGATGCTGCCACAGAACACGGCATCGACAGCAATGTTTAACCACGCAGGAGACGGTATAATCCTTACACATAATTCGGAGCATACTATCCGTGTCCTGGACTATCCGTCCCTGCAGTTGTACGAAAACCCGGCCGCACATGTAGGGGGCTGTGTTGCTGTAGCGTTAGATCCGAGGGGGCGGTATCTAGCGTCGGGAGGCCACGACTCCATCGTCAATCTATTCGACCTGTCGGAATGGATATGCGCGCGGACAATCACCGCATGCGAGTAGGTCATTCTGATAACAAGTTTACGACGTCACCCGCTCATGGTCGCGCTACAGGAACGCCATCACCTCTCTGAGCTTCTCGCATGACGGAGAGTTTATTGCCATTGCGAACCAGGGCATGTACATCGATATTGTGAGTCGTCTCCGTCATGCTTTCTTCTGGGGGTATCTGACGATCCATGATAGTGCGCTACGGAAACGAGCGAGCCTATGCACCGCGTCCCTGCACTAGCGCCGTCACCTACCGTTACATGGCACCCGTCAAAGTATGTAATTGCGTATTGTGGACAAACGAAGGTGCGCGAAGGGGGGCCGCCGGCGGTTGCTGTGATGAGCTTGTTTGGACCTGGGATATGAGGGGGTTGTATAAAGCAGACAATGTAATCGCATTTTTCCGAGCCTCGCTCGCGTTCTTCCTGCTGAACGACCCAAGTGATATTTGAAAAAGACTGTCAGACGCGAATGGGCGTGTGATAAGCGTGACGAGTCGGGGAATGCACGTGTTGGCGACGCGGTCGGGTGTCGGTGGGCGTTCTTTGCAACTGTGGGTCCACCCATTTGTTTGTCCCGTGTTGGATTTAAGGCTGCCGTTGCGTTTTCTCTTGTTCTTCACGATCACGACCGTTCACTGATCCTGTTTCTTCAACAGCCTCGACCTTTCCTCGTTCGACGCCAACACGAAGGCCTTACGCCCTAACGCCTCCAACGCACCAACGCTCACTTCAAGAATAGCAACGCTTCAAGGATGTTCCCTCTCATCCCAGCACTCGCACTCGCTTTCGTCTCGTTCTTATGCTCTGCATTTGTCATTCTGCGTATCATACTTCCTATTCTTCCTCCTCATCCTTTGAGCAGACGGGTTCCGCCTGTGAGTTCTTGTCTTCATCTTGGTCTTGTGCCATGTAACTCATTGCTTGCGACGTCACTAGTCGGAATTCGGTCTCCCTAATTTTCGGTCCATCTCTGCTTCAGACAAGAGCCATGTGTGGCTCGCCTTCTGCGACCTTCTAGCCTTGACTATCTTCGTCTGGGAAGCAGTCGAACAGTACCTCGGGAGCGCGTCGGGTTTCCAAACCGCGTCGGATCCTGCCTCCGCGACACGTCTGTGGTTCGCGCTGACTCTGCGTCAGACGTGTCTCCTCGTTGTCTCCGGCATCACTCTCCTCCACGTTCGCATGGGCCGCTCTGTATCTTTTGGCGCCAAGCACTGGATCCTTTGGGCACCCATGCTTGTCTTCGTCGTGACGTCGACCGCCCTCGCCGGCGTCCTTGCCGGCACTACCATGTCCAGCTTCTTCGTGGGCTACGTTGCCTACTCGGCGGTCACGGCCGTGGCCAGCACCGTTTTCTTCGGCTGCCTCGTTGGATCGCTCATCATCATCAAGCGCAACCTTACCGTCACCAACGATGACGCGCATCCCTGGCCGCCCGTGCGCGAGGTCGAAGAGAAGCCACGCCCGTCGTTTGCGACGGAGGACATCGATGCTCTTCGCGACGGCAGCTCCTGGATCACTTCCCACGCGGGCTCGAGCCACGACTCCGTCTCTGCGTTTTCATTCTCGACGCATCAGGGCCACTCTCAGCACCCCGCAGTCGCGTCGAACCCGTCCATTCCCGCTAAGTCATCCTTCTGGTTCAACCCGGCCACGCCCCACGGCGGAGCCGCGCACGACTCTGTTCCCCCTGTCCCGCCGCTCCCGTCTCCTTACCGCCACGCGCTGAACGAAGACCCGGACCCCTTCCGTCGCAGCGAGTCGCCGCACGAGGCGCGCATGCGTATGGGCTCCCAGAGCTCCTGGCTCACGTCCAGCAGTGGCACGCGTCCCACTATGACTGCCTGGTCGTTCCCCACGGACCGCATGGAAACGCCGATGGCACCTGCACTCGCGTCCACGAATGATCTGAACTCAGCGCTGCTGCAGTCGCGACCTGTCACACCCGGCATGGCCAGTGCCCAGGTGCTTGGCGGCTATGGGTACGCGCCGTCGTCGGTCCACCTCGAGCAGGGCGTCGGTGCGCTCGCTGCCGTGCCTGCCAGTGACATCGACGTTTCTTGGACTCGCGCTCTCGGATGGTTGGCTAGCGTCTGGGTGCCTATGGTAAGTTCATGCTACGGTTTTCCTTACAAAATAAGACTAACGATCCTATGCAGGTCCTTTCTCTGCCCTACTGCTTCTCGGTGCTCGCATCCCACTCCCAGGCTAGCCAGATTATGTCCATCCTGCTCACCGTCAGCGTGACAATCTCTTCGCCCATAATGGCCTTGAACATCCTCTTGCGCTCGCCCATCCCGATCCCTACTGGTCTCTTCGATGTTTACAACGAGCCCCCCTCTGCCGTCGCCCGCTCTCCCTCTCCTGCCGAGACTCTTCCTGTCGGCGGGGAATACAAGCGCAGCGCCAGCGTCACTCTCATCGAAGGCCGCCGCAGCACCGATGTCTGGCTCGCCAAGGGCGACGCCATCGACGGCAAGACCCGTGTCGGCCGTGCGCTCGAGATGCTCGCCCCCGCGCCCAAGCTGTCTGTCCTGCCGCCTGAGGAGTCCGAAGACGTGGCCCCGCTCACGCCTCCCTTGCCTATCCAGGACGACACGGAGCCTGCGATCCCGCCGACGCCGCAGTCGACGAATAGCGCGGAGCTCGGGCACAATCGCACGCGTACGCGCAAGGAGTCTAAGGCTTCCTCGCACCTCTCCGGCACCGAAGACTCCCTCGCAGTGAACACCCGCATCATGGTTGCACAGCGCCACTACTCTGCGGTCGCAACGGCAATGTTCATGCCGGCCTCGCCCACCAATGCCGACGGTCACTCCGTGCCCGCCCAGCCCACGCACCTGCGCACGCGCTCGGCATCCTCGTTCAGCGGCCCGCACTCGCCCATCAGCCAGCCGCCGTCCTCGCCCCTCCCGCCGACCCCGCCCTCCGTCCGCAACGCGCGCCTGCTGCACCGCCGCTCGCGCTCCTCCGGCTTCGACTTCGGCGCCGTCGCGCACGGCGACGCGAACGAGATCGACGCGCTGTCCGCGAAGCTCCTCCCGCTGCTCGTGCCCGGCCTCAAGGTCGGCGCGGACATGCCGATCAGGGAGGACTGGTCCCCGCCCGGCACGTGGTCGAAGGCGAGCACCAAGGCGGGCAAGGCCAAGGGCCGCATGTCCGTGCTGAAGGAGGCGGAGCCTGAGTTTGGCGGGTTCACGACGTCCGCGGAGTTTTCGAGCCCCGAGTTCCATTCGACACCGGTGAATAGGAAGGGCGTGAGGGCCAGGAAGTCTTCGGAGCATAAGAGGCACCATTTCAGCCTCCCGAGGTATGCTGCATATCTTTTTTCTCTTGGTATCGATATTGATATGTTTTGATAGCCTTTCACTTGGAAAGGACGGTGTTCTCGCCATGTCTACCTGGAGGAACCAGGTCAACCATGCTCCAGAGCCCGTTGCTATGACGGCCACCGACGTTGACGACCGCAGGAAGACGTATAACGGCGTAGAGTCGACTGAGATCGAATCCGCCGAATTGAAACCTGTCGACCAAGGTCAAACACTCCAGCCCGTTGTCCCAGGGGCACAGCTCACACGCTCTGCCTCCGGTCGTACCATTGGGCCCCGTCCGTCTTCTTCCAAGCTCGCAGATCTTCCCACTGGTGTAAACACCGCGCGCTCGTCGCTCACGACTCTCATTGCGGCTCTGGACCAACCCATGGCTCGTCCTCTTCCCTCCGCCACATCTGAGGTGACCCTCTTCGACTTCGACTCCGAGGCCCCCCTCGCCGAGAGCACGCCGCCCGACTACCGCAGACACAGCGGCGTGTCGAGCCGCTCCGGCCGCTCCAACCGCCGCTCCAGCATTGTGTACATCAAGTCCGACAACAACACCGACGCCAACACCGGCCGGGCCCTGCCCCGGCTCGACGAAACCAACGAAAACACGAACCCCAGTATCAAGACCTCCCCGCCCGGACGTCTCCAGCAGTGGGGCACGCGAGCCGTGCGCCCACTCATGCCCAAGTCAAGCAAGTCGCATCACAAAACCGTCGCACCCGCCGACACTCCCATCGCAGACTCCCCCAGCGGAGGTCTGCGCCCGCTCGCACTGCTGCAGGACACGAACGCGCCCGCCGGCGCGTCGCGCGTGAAGCCGCTCTCCTTCGGAAAGAAGCAGAAGCAGCGCAAGCCCGAGCGCGGGGAAGAGGAGAACACGCGCGGCGACGGCGAGAATGTGGCGCCCGTGAACAAGGAGGGCAGCGCCCGGAAGCGCCTGCGCTCGTTCAAGCTTGCAAGGACGGACACGACGAAGGAGCGCGCGGCGCTCCGCGCGAAGGAGGTGCTGCCGGACGTGGTCGTGCGCCCGCCGTCGCAGTCGCAGCATACCGGCTATGCCGCGTACACGTTCCGCTGAACGGCCGCAAACCCAAGTTGGCAACAATGTAATATACCCCGTCGGTGACTGTCGTTTTTCTTTCGTTCGTTGATATTTTGCTCTCGTTGCTTTTTTTGCTTTCGCGTGCATTTGCTTTCGTTTGTTGTACCATTTCTGCAGTGCTCTGACGACGAACGACTCACGCTTTTCTTGAACCATGTTCTCATGCCTCGCTGTTACTGACACTGCTCTGACGACCCCCGCCTTCTCCCTCGCTACGCTATCGTGCTTCGTTTTGTTATCCCCTATGCTCCCAATCCATGCGCTCGTATAGTTATTTCGCCTTGCTCTCTCGTCTGCTCTTCGTCGTTCTTGATGAACAGTTGTCCCTTGCTTTCTGAGTCGCTTAGTCGCTTTCTGCCACCTGCATCTTGGTATGCTGAGTGTAGCCTTACATTTTTTTTGCCAATCAAAATTGTCCATTATGCTCAGTCCATCCATGAGTGCGAGAATAAGCTTGCCACCAAACTAACATGCTACATGTCTTGTCGAGCGCATATATGAGCGCCCCACAATGGCGTCCTACCTTCTACTCGCAACGATGTGTTATAGATGAACGAGTCCGTAGGAATTTTTATCTGGGTCTATCCCAGGACAATGACAACATGAATTGCAAGTGAAGCAAAGCGGCAGTAAGAGATGTAAAGACAAACGGAGCCCAACAGGACCACAACGATGCGGACAGGAACAGACACAAAAATCAAGAACCGAGCGTCCCGCCCACCATCAAGGTGTACGCACGAGCGAACGGGCAGAAAGCAAAGTCAATCATTGGCACTCGAACAAGAAGAACCGCATGGAACAGAAAGCAGTGTGGAATGAAGGGACATGGGCGTGAGCAACGGCACGGACGGTAAGAGCACGTAGGTATGTGACAGGTTATGTATGTACGGAATGCATGCGGACATCACAGCGCAATTAGAATTCAGAAGGTGCGATCATATGTACGTCGAAGCTAAAACCAAACGGACAATGAAAGGGACGCGACTAGTAGTAGACGGGCTGCGGCGCGCGGGGATCTGGCGGGTACATGTCGTACTGCATAGCCTGCTGCGGCTCGACGTATGGCGCATAACCGTACTGTTCAGGGGGGTAGTAGTACTGCTGCTGGTACGGCGGATAGCCGACCATGCCAACGTCGACAGGCGGTCGCCCTGGCTCCGACGGTCCCACTGCGTAGCCTGGAGACTGCGATGATGGCGCATATTCGGGTCTAGGCTGCGGTGAAGTCGTAGAGGGAGGCTGCACGCTGCGGGGAACGTTCGACGCGCCAAACGCAGTGGCAGGTACAAACTCTGCGTAACCCGCCGCCGTCATACTAGTGCGCAGGCCAGACGGACCGCTGCGCGGCTGCGCACGTGGGGACGCGTTCTTCTTCATCTCGTCTTCCGGCGTTGGCTTACGGATCTCGATGCGGCTGCTCTGGCGGGGTGGCGCAAATATCGGCGCCTCACCGAACGCGGCAGGAGGTGTGGGCGAATGAGACATAAAGTCAGGGGATGACATGCTCGAATGATGGCGGAGATGCTGTGGTACGAATGGTGCGCCAGGGGGAGGCATGGGCATGTGTGGAGGCATAACGGAGCGAGGGTCGTACATCGGGGCTGGTGTCGGCTGTAGGTAAACGGCACGTCCCGTGGAAGCTTCATACGGCATCCCGTGTTGGTTGAGTACAATCCCCGGCGGGAGCGCTGGAGCTGGAGCAAAGCCATACGGCGAGCTAAACTGGGGAGTCGGCTGAGCCATTGGGGAGAACGTGGTCTGCAACGGAGGTAGAGTCGGAGGAGCGGGTCGCGATTCCCCTGATGGTGGGAGCTCCTGCTTCACTTCTGCCTTCGGAGACAGCCCAATCCAGCCATCCGCCTCGGCCGAATCTACCTGCTGAATTTCTGCAGCTGGAGGAGCAGGTGGAGAGCTTGGTCCAGCTTGTGATGAGGATGAACTGGCTGCAGCACTGGTCACTCGAGTATGCGACGGTTGGGCAGGGGCCGCGGGCTCAGGGAAAGGTATGACAGTCGGAGGTGGGGGCTTCTTGATGGTGAACGCATCATCGTCAAGGGAAAGATCTTCGACGGTCATCACGGGCTCCTGCTCGATGGGTTGTACCTGGGGGACTGGAGACGAAGACACGACCTCCTGCTCCACTGCCTTCCCTTTCCCTGGCCTCCGAGGAAGCCGCACAGTGGGCGCCTTGTTGTCGATGTCAACGACGACCGTCGCAGCTCCTAGCAAATCCCGACCACCTGCATATGGCCACGGGCGGGGAGGACCTCGTACGACTTCTTCGTGTTGCGTCCCAGGCAACTTGATACGATAGCCGGGCCCCTGTCCCGCTCTCGGCTTGAGAACAGGGTCAGAGAACAGAAACATCTCATGATGTTTTGTCCAAACGCGCTCCGGCTTCATCGTGTACCACGTGCGCGGTGTCGGCGATGATGGCAGCATCTGTCCATGGGTGGCGACTGGAGAAAACGAGCCCCCACGACCGAAGCCGCGACCGCCTCGCCCAGGGACGAACCCACCACGGCCACCCCGGAACCCTCCCCTGAAACCCCGCTGAGGCGGGCCCTGCTGCTGCTGAAGCCGCCGGGCCTCATCCCGCTTCTTCATCTCCTCAAACCCATCGTGATTCCACGCGCGTTCGACAGGCGGAACATCGGGCGCTTGCGCTTGCGGTTCGACCTCCTGCTCGTTTTCATTGTCCAGTGGTGCAGGGCCGGTCGAACGCTGAGGGAAGAACCCACCGCGGCCCCGATTGAACCCGTTGCCAAATTTGCCTCGTCCTCGACCACGCCCCTGCCAGCGTCCGCGCCACCAGCCGCTGAGACTCCGCAGGTCCTTGTCGAGCAGCCGGTCATCATGACCCCAGAACTCACCGACGGTCGGAACGAACGACGGATCGCTCTCCAAGCGCTCCTGATAAGCCTGCCTCGCGGTCTGCCCCGTGCGACGTTGTTGGAAAGAGGCCCTACGTGACACCTGGGACGAGGGCCCAGGAGTCTCGGCGTCGGCATCGCCTTCACCTCCGAGGGGCTCAGGCGCCGGTGCTGATGGAGAGGGCGCGGACGGCGGTGCAGATGAAGTGCGAGGGGGTGCTTTCGCAGATCTGGTCTCTTTCCGCGAGCGAGTGCTTGATCGAGAGGGGGCCAGACTGTCGATGCCCTGCGCTGCCATATCGCTGAAGTCGATGACTGGCAGGCCTCCATCACCGTTGGCGACCATCTCAGACCAGTCAACGGTTGCTGCAAGGAGCGGTGCAGGCTCGTTCTTCGAGATCGTAGGCATGCCGTTGACTTCGGGAGGGTGTGGCGTGTGGGTCGAACTGGGAATAATGACCGCCGGATGGCCCTCCGTCTGCACGTCATCTGAGGCGGGCTCCGTCTCAGAATCAGATGCCGAATCTAACGAAGACCGGTCATCGTCTGACTCCGAGTCAGACCTGGCCTCGCGCTCAATCTCCTCGTCACTGTAGATGCCATCGTGCGCCCTTCCTCTCCGTCGCACGAGCCGTGTCTTCTTCTGCGTACTAGCATGCAGATTATTCGCGCTGGTCGTCCTAGATGGCCTCAGAGAGGTCGGAGCTGGCATTCTATGATGATATGAACGTGAAAGAAGGGCCTAAGAGCAGTCCAAATCAGAACAAAAGTTTCAGGGGATAGTAGGCTGTTGGAGCGTACTTAGGAAGCGAGGCCTGGTCAAAAATCGTAGACGTAATGAAGTGACTGGATATGCAATTAGATGGAAGTACGTTGCAGGATGATGAAAAAGACTGAAAGTCGTTGAGGATGTCGTGGAAGATGTCGAGGACGACGGCGAGGACGAGGAGAACGACGACGGCGATGGTCACAAAGCAAGGCGCGGATGGCACTTCCCGAATATTCTAGACTCCGCAGCACCGCCTATCGCTGACTCATACGGCTCCGCAGCAAGCATCTCACTGTAGCTACCTCGAAAAGCATCTCGAAACTGGTGTTGACTTGAAGAACAATCGCATTAGAATCGCTTTTATACACGATAGGAATCCTTCTTTGGTTCAACGCAGAAAATCTGTATTGACATGCCTACAATTTAGCCTGTTCAGGCAGCACTGACTCTGACCACTCAATGACTCTTTCCGTAACTTCCTGCCTCGCCTCTGCCATGAGCCAATGCCCTACACCCTCAATCATGGCATCCTGCAGCCTAGCAATGAACTTTCTTGATGACTCAACCTGCCAAGGCGTTCCCGTAAAATCCTTCGAGCCCCCAAGGAACAGCACGGGCAGGTCGGCACGAAGTTCTCGAGGGAGATGAGCGGCTGGTTCATGTCAGTCAGAACTTCGGTCTGGGCATCGTGACTTAGCATACCTTCTTCTTCCTCGAAGCGGAGTTTAGTGGTACGATAGTAGTTCAGCGGCCCGTTCATGTCTTGAAGCTGTGAGAGGTAATACTGGAGCTCCTATGGACCGATGGTTGCCTGATAAATAATGGTTGGCCGGTACATGACTCGGTTGTGCTCACCCGTTCGCTAGCTACTTTCGTTTCATTAGGCACTCCATCATGAGTTTGGATGATCTGCCTAAGGTGATTCTCCGGTACAAGGGATTTTGATGGCTTTACCATGACATACATGACCCGTAAGAAATGCGACAACTAGAAACAGGCATATGAGTTCGCCAATGATTGATAGCATCGAAACTGCATTGCTTACATTTGCCTCGATTTCAGTGGTGGAAATTGGATCAGATAAATAGAGCTGGTACCCGTAGTTAGGGACCTTCTTTACGGTTTCTTCTAAAGGCATATATTCAGCAGCGCGCGGAGCATATGGAACCGCTAGTCTACATGCGAATGAGCAGTTCAGAGCAACATTTCACTTAGCACAGATACCACGCACATCGCCAAGGCTAACAGCCGATATGGATGCCAGAGGGCAAATCTCGACACCGTGTACGAGCCCCAATCATGGCCGATGACAATCTTCAGGATGGAGTCGTGGTGAATGGGCAATTATGGAACTGATGGAAAGCACTGACGGCTTTTTGAACGCCAACCAAATCTAGCAACGCCGCTAGATCGTCCGACAAGCGCTTCGTGGTGTATTCTTCGACAGCGCGGGGCTTATCCGTGCCTCCGTATCCCAGCATGTCAGGTACTATGACACGATAGCCTTTCCTGACCCACGGTCCGATCTGGAAACGCCAGCCATACCTGCGCACATTGTTTGCTTCGAAGCGCTATTCTGTCGCAAAGCACGTACCAGATATCGGGGAAACCGTGGACGCAAAGCATAGTGAGTGTCGTTATGGGATCATATCCGGACGGCTTCTCGTCTATAAAATGGTACGAGCGGCCTGTTGAAAGGCGCTCCGTCCTGTGGTTGAAACTCGTGGGGTCTGTAGGATCCATGGGGTTGATAGAGCTGTTCGGATACAACCCCAATGTATCGCGGCGGTTGGTGTGCGGCTTCTAAGCGGTCGTCCCCTACCTGCAATGAACTGCAAAGACTCTGCTGACTCGGTAGTGAGGAAGTAGAAGCAAATCTGGATATCAGCAGGGATTTGACAAGCTGCTACACACCGGTTATACAAACGCATCAGGACCCGGACTGGATGGTTAATCTCAGACTGGAGGTATCCGTATCAGCAATCCCCATTCTCCAATATAATCTGTCGACCGATATCGCAAAGATCTAGCACGAAGCTACGCGGATCATACGATGTCGTTAGGTTGGGGAAAGCGTCAAAAGCAGAGGCTGCAGCAGGGGATTAATCACGTGTCCACCGCCAGAAGCGCGCACGTGCCTCCCACTTTCACATTCATTTCAGGTTGCTGCAGTTCCTCTTCGCGCTGACCATACCCTCGTCCCCGTCGCCATTTACCTCCTCGACATCGTCGGGCCTCAATGAACTACCTCTGGGGCGCCGTCAATGCTATCAGTGCCCCATATCAATATTACAAGGAGCTGCCGCCTATCAATCCCGCGACACTAACAGGCGCCATTGATGTCATTGTCATTCGCAGGTCCGCGGCGGAAGGCGACACCGAGCTCGCCTGCTCGCCATTTCATGTACGCTTTGGCAAATGGCAGGTCCTCAGGCCTGCGGAGAAGAAGGTGCGTACACCTCGAATGTGGAAAGGGGCAGGGGTTGAATGTGCGGGCTGTGCTAATGGATTGCTAGGTGAACGTCACTGTCAATGGCAAACCAATACCCTTCAACATGAAGATTGGGGATGCTGGAGAAGCATTCTTCGTCTTTGAGACCGAGGGCGATGTCCCCGACGATCTTATTACGAGTCCAGTGCTTCAACCCACACGGCCCGGCCAGCCAGAAGTACAGGGCGAAGAAGGTGGACGGTTCGGTGCGAAGGAGGACATCGAGGCTGCAATGCACCCTCACGAAGAAGGAGCTACAGAACCAGAGTTCTTGGATTTGAACGCGCCAGAATCATCTTTGCACGAGAAGCCGAAGCCCTTTCCGCGAGTCGAGTCCCCGGAAGTGGAGCCGAGTCTCCCAGACAAGTCGACCGTGACACCGGAAGCCACACAGCCGGACACTGATAATGAATCCAACGGTGAATCTAGTCTTCTCGGGCGAACAACAGGATTCGGAAAGGCCGTCGTGCACGCCGTGATGGAACAGGAGCGGGAAAAGACAGGCCAGCTCCAGGACCGCGCTGATGCGGTTCGTAATGTCGTCGAGACCATGACGAACGGCGTATCTGAGCAGTTTAAATATGGCACTCATCCCGCAGTCCCAGTTGATACCGGTGACGAGGCGCTACCAAAGGTGAAGGAAGAAGATATACAGACACCAGAGATCCTGAACAATGGAGGTGAGTTTGCACTTTTCTCTTTTTCAAGCGACATTAACGTGCGTGCCCTGAAGATGTTGTCATCGACATGTCCGGATACCACTCACAACCATCCAACTTCTCCCAGCACGCGGAGCACGACGCTTCCCCACGGCAATCCATGACCCTTCCGGCCCCCAGCTCGCAACCATCCTCTCGCGCCTCCTCCCGCAGCCGACCAACACCAGCGCCCCTCAATATCGAGACCTCGACACCCCGACTGAACGTACAGGCCCCCTCACCCATCGCCAGCCCCACCAAGCCCTCCGTCCCCTTCCCCATAATCCGCGCGCCTTCCGAGCCACCACCTGACTCATCGCGTGCCGTTCCACCTGTCCTCAACCACGCTTCCACATCCACCTCTACCCCTGAATACAGCTGGGAGTGGGGCGCGTTCCCACAACGCTCGCCGTACCGTGCGCAATTCCCGAAAGTGCCGCATGCGGACATTGCTGAGCTGTCGGGGGAGTCGGAAGGCGAGGGCGACGACGTATTTCATCGTAGCAAAAGCCTACCGCCGGAGCTCGACATGGAGACGGGGATCGTTTCGTCTCCGGAGTCGCTGGTGCGCTTGCCATCTCAGGAGGAGGAGCGGAGACCGCACGAGATGGGCAAGGGCGAGGAGGAACTGACATCCGAGGGCGAGCAAGAGCAGGCGGGAGAGAAGCCGGCGGAGGATGCGGAGCGGAAGTCATGGGTGCGGTGGTGGAGACGGAATAGCAAGACGCGGACGCAGAGCGTGGATGAGCGGAGAAGGGAGCTGAAGCGCGAAGGCGAGAGAGAGCGTAAGGTTAGCGGGCATGGTGAGCGGCCGCTGCTGCAAGGCCATGCATCGGAACCAGCGGAGACCGTCAGTAAGATTCTTCGGCAATGATGTTCATCAGCCTAACCCTCGTGATTTACAGGATGCTTTCAGGCGAAGTCAGACCATTGCAGTGCCTCCAGTATCTGGTCCCGCGCCCCCGGGAGTGCCGCCAGAGGCTGTGGAGGAGCTGCCTGCTCCAGTCCCGTCGAAAGACAGTCACCGCAAGAAATTCGCGAAGACCCTCCGACTGACATCCGACCAGCTCGTAAGCTCGCATAGCAATCCATGATTTGGACATTTAATTAACGTCATCATATCTTAATCTGCTACAGAAAAGTCTCGACTTGCAGCCTGGAGCCAATACCATTACATTCTCGCTCTCGACGACTGGAGTTGTCGCTTGTACAGCACGTATCTTTGTCTGGGATTCCACAGATCATATCGTCGTCTCTGACATAGACGGCACGATCACGAAGTAAGTGGTCGCAAAGTTCATCGTCCTGCCACCAGATTAACAACTATGTGCTAGGTCTGATGCCCTTGGCCATGTCTTCACCATGATTGGGCGAGATTGGACACATCTCGGAGTCGCCAAGCTCTACACCGATATCTGTCGAAACGGTTACAGGATCATGTATCTTACTTCGCGTGCCATCGGGCAGGCAGATTCAACGCGATATTACCTGCAGGGTATCAAGCAGAACGACTACCAACTGCCTGAAGGGCCTGTGATCATGAGTCCCGACCGTCTCATGGCATCCCTGCATCGGGAAGTCATCATGCGTAAGCCCGAAGTCTTCAAGATGGCATGTCTGCGCGATATCCAACGACTATTTGGGCCTATGAACCCAAATCCCTTCTACGCTGGCTTTGGGAATCGGATAACAGATGCGCTGTCGTACCGTAGTGTGAATGTCCCAAGCTCGAGGATATTTACCATTGATTCGAACGGCGAGGTCAAGATGGAGCTTCTGGAATTGGCAGGTTACAAATCACCGTGAGTTCTTGCAAACCGTCTATTCGAATGATAGTAACACAAGTTCCAAATCAGTTCGGTGGCCAGCTACATCCACATGACTGACCTCGTCGACCAGATGTTCCCGCCCATCCAGCACAAATGGGAAACTGAGTTTACCGACAACAACTACTGGAAGGCGCCCATGCCCGAGTTCGACCTCCCGGACCTGACTCCGCCCTCGCCTGCCCTCAGCGCGCGCTCGGACACGTCGAACCAGAGCGCCTTTGCGCGCCTGCGGAATTTTAGCTTGCGAAGCAACACCAGCTCGCGTTCGCACACGCTCTCGCCACCGCCGCATGGCACTCCGCGCGGGCGGCAGATGAGCGAGGACCGCGACCCGCACCTGCGCCAGCTATCGAGCCTCGAGCGGCTGAGCAACACGCTCTCGGGCCTCACACTCTCCTCCTCGACGCCGAGGCGGAGCCTGAGCCCGCAGTCGTCGGCGACGTACTCCAATTCTGAGGAAGAAGAGGAGGATCTCGAGGGTGGGAAGCGGCGTAGGGTGCGGAAGCGGAGCCTGGAGAGCATGCCGGGCTCGTTGCCAGGCTCGCGCGCGTCGTTCTCGGAGGACGAGGAGGAGATGCAGTTTGGAGGCGAGGGTGGCGAGGATGGCTACGGACACGAGGCGCTCAACGAGGAGGCGGCGGAGCATGCATTCGACGAGGACTTGTTTGCGACGGGCGAGATGCAGAACGTTCCGTTCTTGTGAGGGCGCGGTTGGTGTTGATTTCGTCCAGATATCAGAACATTGGCAAAATATCTAGATTGTAGCATATTAACATCGCATTGTAGACATTTCATGGACTACAGATTTTGAGCGCTACTCGGGTTGCCACCACTCCTCGGGTCGTACGCGATTTTCTCTTTCAGAGGGCCCCCATACCCTTCGGACTTTTTTCTGTTCTTGAGTGAGATGCGGTAAGTATCTTCTGTATGAATTATTTCGTCCGAATCGTAGAATCGAGAAAGACATGTGCGAAATAGTGCTGAATTGTGCATATCCGAAATTCGTTACGCTTGTAGATTATTTACCACAAGGATCCATACTATGGCAGTTGGACAGCATATATAGCAGTACATGAAGTATGTATTTCACATTTCTGCATCACCATAGATGTGAGCAGGACTCGGATTCATGTATTGAGCGAGGAGTGAAGGCTCGGTCGGCGGGTTGCCTCACATCACTCTGTCTCCATTTAGTTTATCGAGAGACGAATTGAGGGATCTAATCAGTAGATAAACCTAATTAGGGCCACAGATTACTGATCGGCTGCGCGATGCAACGCAACCCGAGGAGTGGTTTTGGCTTGATAACAGATTTCTTCACTGATCTCTCTCTCTTGTCTTGTGTTCGTGTCGTATCTTGTTCGGATGATACTGGACATATTCTAGTAAAGCCAGAGGCCTAGTATATCGAAAAAAAATCGCCATCGAAGGGATCCACGGGGCAGCACACCTGCGACAAGATTCTGTCGCCCCGAGTACCGCTCAAAATCTGTAGTTATCACGCAACGGTTTTGGTCTTGGAGTTGTCATCTGAGGATTCCTACACTATTCTGAATTGATCTTGAAGCTAAGGACGGCAGCATCCCGTGCTTCATGAAGTTCTACGCGGACGACAGCAAGCTTGCCGAGATGTTGGTTCGTAAGTAGCATCTGGCCGAGAGTATTGTAATGATTTGATCAGCGCCAGAGTTTCTTAACAACGGTAGTAAGTAAGTATGGTAGCTGGAAGGAAGTACATTATATTGCCGCAGCGCGCTAAGTATAAGCGGTCCGAACGAGGAGCGTGCAAGTTATGGCAGCCACTGCAGAACGCCGCTCAACGTCAACTTAGCTGTTCGTGCATCGCTCGCGAATATCGGCCGTGTCGCGAAGGCCCTGGATGCCCTATTCAATGGCATGGGGGTACGCTACTACTAGTATGCTTGCTATGCCATCTCGAGCCAAGACGAAGTCGGTGGGGACCGACTGCTGACCGTACGGACAGGAATTCGTCACAACCGTCTTCTGTCTTTGCCCTCCTGCAGCTCGGATCCTTAGGTTCGATACAAAGTCTCAGATCTTGGCGGCTTCACGCAGCAAGGCTCGGAAGGCATCGCTGCGATAATGTGAACAGGGCACGACAGTGAGTTCATCGCTTTTCAGGCTCGGTAACAGGTCATGTCGCCTAATGGCCCAAATTATAGAGCCTCCGTACTTGTCGGTCACTGCTCGATCTCAACGACTTCGACCGAAATGGTACAGTATTTCAGGAGCGTTAAAGCCATGCGATCTCGGAGGAGCCTATTGTCGGTAGAAGCATCGCTGCTGTTGAATAACCAGTGACAGAGCATCTCGCAGCATGTCTCGCAAATTGGTGCGCGGGGGTGTATCATCTTCTCGCCGATGCTAAGCCTGCAAGACGGTCCATCATGCTGTTTTTCAACTTGGAAGAGGCTCCTTTAGCCTGAACTTGCTCAGAACGCTGCGGTTACGCCAAATTCCTTATAATTTTTCGCGCATGATGCGCGATGTCACTCTGCCAACGCCCTCTTTGCGAAGATGGCACAGGAAAAATCTTCTTCGCTATCTTCAGAGGCGACATTAGGGTGCGGAAAGTGGTCCGTTCCAGATGGAGAAGGCGTTGGCGGCTTGGGCACAGCAGTACGCCCTCTTCCCTGGTTCATTTCCATTCTATTGGTATTTTGTCCTCCATCAGACGCGAGGCACAAGGACTGGCTGGTCGTGAACTAGACGTGGTGTTCGAATCATTGCGTGTCGTTGGCAAGGGTGTCGCCGCTTCGTACCAGTCCCGTCGGCTCCGTTCTTAATCCGGTGACGCTGCTACAGTATCTCAGCCTTCTGCGGCGCCCACCGTTGCGCAACATCATTTCAGGATTCTATGGGGTCATCAATCCGGGAGAGATGCTACGTAGGTCCTTCGATTAATGTTATTTGCTGTCACTTATCGTACTTCCAGTCGTCCTTGAACAACCTGGGGCGGGTTGTAGTACCTTCTTGAAGGCCCTCGCCAATCACCGCTCCGACTATTATGCCGTGAATGGCACCGTTCAATATTCAGCGTTCTCGTGGAAGGACATGGCGAAACATCACCGGGCGTGAGCCTTTCTCGGAGAGAATACCAGGCACTGGTTACCCCCCTCCTTCCCAGTGATCTGAACTATTGCCCAGAGGATGACACGCACTTCCCGACATTGACCGTCGAGCAGACGCTCGACTTTGCCGTCCAAACGCGGATGCCGCAGCGGTGGTCCGACCACATGAACGAGCCCGCGCAGATCCACAAGCTTGTCCGCAGCATCGCGGCGATTGTCGGCTTGACGCATGCGCTGAAGGTGCGCGTGGGCGATGCGATGATTCGCGGAGTCTCAGGCGGCGAAAAAAAGCACCTGAGCATCGCGGAAGCGTACGCCTCCCACGCCGTCGTTCATCTCTGGGACAAGTACATCTTCGCATTTCTCTCGCTTTGCGCACATTCTGAGGCCCTTCATCTTCAGCGCAACGCGTGGTCTGGATTCATCGACTGCGCTCGAGTTCGTCAAGATGGTCCGGGCTTTCACGGACATCTTCAAGGTTGCGACGGCGGTATGCATCTACCAGGCTGGCGAGCCGCTCTATCGCCAGTTTGACAATGTGTGCGTTATCACAGAAGGCAGGATGATTTACTTCGGCCCTACAGCTATGGCTCGCGAGTACTTCGTCAAGATGGGGTTCGACCCCCCCTGCCCGGCAAACGACTGCCGATTTCCTGGTTGCCGGTCAGCGAGCTTCACGGCCCCTTCTTTTGGTGTTGCTCATCACCACTCATCACAGTGACTGATCCAAATGAGCGCATGGCACGTCCGGGCTGGGAGAACCGCGTGCCGCGCACGGTCGACGAGTTTGTCCGCTACTTTGACAATTCGCCTACCGGCCGGGCCAACCGCGCAGCCGTTGATGCGTTCAAGGCGAAGTGGCAAAAGTCCGACAACGCGCACTTCGTCAAAGAGTACGGGCACAGCGTGCGCATGGAGCAGTCCGCGCACGCTCCGGTGGGCAGCCCGTACACGCTGTCATTGCCGAAGCAGATCCGCGTGGTCTTGCGCCGGCGGTGGCAGATTACAACCGGCAACTATGTTGGCGAAGGCCACCCTCAACATTGCGTCGGGCTTGCTCATTGGCTACACCTACTTCATGCCCGACAACACGCAGATTGGCACGCAAAACATGGTTTTCGTGCGTCATCTCATACGATTGTAGTTCAGTATGACTGATTACACGTGTAGTGCCTTTTTGTCTCGTTGATCATCGCCCTGCCTCTCTCGGGGCAGATGCAGACCTCGTTTGTGAACTTCCGCTCGATCTGGGAAGTTCGTGAGGGCCACAGCAGGACGTACCACTGGTCTGCGTTCCTTGTCTCGCACATTCTCACTGAAATTCCCTGGAATATCGTGGGGTCAACGCTTTTCTTCCTGTGCCTCTACTGGACGGTCGGCTTCCCCAGCAGCCGTGCTGCCTACTTTTGGTTCATGTACCCGGTCTTATTTCCGCTGTATTACACGTCGCTGTCGCTGGGAACGGTGGCAGTAGCGCCGAATGCGCTGACGGGCGGAATAATTTTCACCGTCCTGTGGGACATCGCTATCATCTTGTGAGCCCAAATTCTGATTGTTGGGGCGAGACTTCTGCTGACTGATGGTCTCCAGCAATGGAACGATTCAGCCTTACCGGTGCGAGGGATGGTGGAAGTGGGTGTATCGCTTTTCACCTCTGAATTATATCGAAGAAGGATTGGTGATTGAAAGTGCGTTTTATCGTAGTCTTCACTTTTGCTCTCTCTGACTAGCCCATCCAGGCCTTGGCCGCAAGCCAATTGGGTGTGCGAGCAACGAATTTGTTACCGTCGAGCCGCCGTCTGGGAATACATGCACGCAGTACATGCAGCGTTTCATCCAGGATGCCGGCGGATTCCTCGGCAACCCAGACGCGACCAGCGACTTCCAGTTCTGTCCGTTCAGCACGACGGATCAGTACTTGAACACCTCTTTCAGCATGAAGTACACGCACCGGTGGAGGAACGTCGGCGTTACGATCGGATTCATACTCTTCAATGTGCGTTTCAGATCGTTGCCTATTTTCTTGACATTCTCATCTGATATTACCACGCGCAGACTCTCTTCTATTTCCTGTTCACGTATATCGCGCGCGTGAGGACACGCCGCCGCTGAACAGGTGAGATTCTTGGATTCGCGTTTTTTGATGCAATTCCTCGGGGCTTTCAACGGCGCTGATCTCTGCACGGACTGCACTATCTTCATCCGTTTCGGTATTGAAAGCCTCGCATTTTGACGCTGTGCTGCATGCTGAGCATCCCCACCGACACCACAACCTTCTGCCCCTCCCCCTCCCCCGCGCCGTCCGGTGACCCCACCGCCGCAGCCCTGCCCACATCTGCCCACATCTGGACCCAGCAAGCCTGCATCCTGCTTGGACCTCGGCAGCAACAGGTTCAGTGAAACAGGCGGCGGCAACCCGCCCGTACCCTACCCCCGCCCCCCCACCTGCCCTGAGGCTGACATTGGACGTGCTGGGTGTCGGCGGCGCGAAGGTTGTGAGCGGCGTCTTGCGCATGCGCGTGTATGCCTACACCGCGACCGACGGGGGCGTAGACAACTTGGAGAACGCGCTGCGTGGACGAGGAAGCTCGAGGCGCGGAAGTGAATGGCGGCTTCAGGCGCGTGGACCAATTATCACGCAACAGTTTGGGCCATCCTGTCGCCGGAGAGATCCATACTTAGTCATGTACCAACTCAAGACCAGTGTGACCTGCTGTCAACCATAAAAAAAGGTATGACGGACGTATACGATGACAGATGGGTATACAGGTCACCACGACCAGAAACTATAAACATAACGTACATGGAGCCGAAGCCGATGACAGTAAAGAGTGGACAGCAAAGATGAAGCAGTCAAGACAGTAGCAACTCAAGCAGCAGAGTGCGGAACTGAGAAAATGTATTAACGAACAGTGGGGATTGCATGCTTCCGTCGCAAAATATAGCCAGCGGTTCGAAAGAAATGGATAGGGACCCGCCACAGATTAGCTGGAGGGAAGTCCCTTGGCGAGGTGACTCGTGAGCGAAGCTTCCACGCGCTCAACGACTGCACTATATCATCGTAGCGTTCCACGACCTCATGGATGTCTGGCCGTTTCGAAGGGTCTTGGTGTACCATGTCTGCGACAAGGGGCTTCATGAAATCGAATCCGGACCACCTCTACGATCCAAATCAGCACATTAGGTGAACCGGGAGAATTCCAATACACACCATCATGATACGCATCCGAATTAGGTTTCCTAGATAATATATATCGGTTGCGAATGGGTCATGAGGGGTGTTCCAATGCTCTCGCTGATGCTCGGGGACCGTGTGATCACCTCCAGGTAGCGGCAGCTCGCGAGCCGGCCCATCATCTGGATTGTACTTTCGAGCGTGTCCGAAGTCAGTGAAATAATATTTGGGTGGTCGTTCGGTGCGTGGGAGACATTTCGCTTTACCCTTCCAGTCGCGACGGCGATCTGCCTTCACAGGATGCCAAGGGTGCTTGAACATAGACGACGCATCCATCATGATATTGTTGTCCGTGCAATCACTTTGAGTAGGGCCCACTTAGCCTCAGAAACAGATGAAGAGGATCATAAAATAAATGCTAACCGATGTGCAATGTGCTGTTCGTGCAAGAACTGAAGGCCCTACATCGACAGTGAGGCTGCGAATGTGTTGTTATAAGGTAGCAGAGCCTACCTCAAATAATTGGTAAAAAAGCGCGCAAGCTTCTCCGTACGTCAGAAAACGTGGACTATCCCATGGCCTCAAGAGCGGCATGACGATAAGAGACATTGAGTCGTCGTTGGGTACTTGAAGCACGTCAAGTGTTGGAACACAATGATTTCGGGGATCCAGCGAATGAGGTTCAGAAGAGAGAAGTCGGTCAAGCTCTACCTCAAAGGGCGCCGTCTCGTGGTAGACTCGTTTGAGTATAACATATACTCCGTCAGACATCCTAGTGGCATCCATGACGATAGCCGCCTGTAAGCGATGAACACAGTGAGGAGACAAACTGGAGACACAGAATTGACTCACAAGCGCTAGTTGTCCGTCCTCAACCTTGTCTGGATCTACTCCCTTGGATTTCCACGAAGGTTCCCAATCCGGCTGGTAACGCAGACGCAACTTGTACCCGCACTCTTCCAACCACTTTTGCTGTCCTACCCACCATCTTTCCGATTCCGTCAACTGTCCAGGATTGTCCCTAAACTGGCGATAACTCTCCGTAGTACTTTGTCTCGATAGGCCTCCTTGCATTAGTGTGCTTGCTGTCTACAGCGCAGGAAGGGAAGGCGAGATATGGGGTATACGTTTCGCGGCACTAGTCAGTGGTACGGTGGGTACAGGCGCCGAGTTATTGTTTGTTGATCGCTCGATCCGATTTGGAAGTCCGCGAAGGCCACTCTCACTCCATTGGCAACCGCCACGGTCGCCACTTGGTCGCCACGCTATTGTTTTCGTTCTCTAAGTACGCCGCTCCTGATCAGCAGGTTCTCAGCGTAGCAGAGGGACAATAGCACCCACAGCCTTTCTGCCAGGGATGGAAAACACCTTCTTCCCATTTCGTTCACAAGGCTTTTGTTCCTGCTTCTGCTATGTGATGGTCTCGTAGCAACAGGACCCATATCGATTCAGCACGGTGGTCCCACAAGGTCCTACAAACGACGTAAACCATTTCATGAGGCGTTCATCGTCGTATTTAGTGCGTGTTTCTATCCTAGATCCGCAGACACCTTACAGATCCCACTCCTACCATGACTGATTTCGCCTTGGACGTCGCTGCAGAAAGTATCGGGGGCATCATTGGGGCTACGGCGAGCAGACATGCTTTTCCGTGGTTGACCAGTATGTTGCCCGCCAACAGGGCGCTGAGGGGGGAAAGCCATCTCAATGCGGCACGAACACTCCTTGAACAGGAGAAATCGCTCTTTAACCGCATGGACCCGCAGCTCCTGCTGAACGCTCATACCTCAATTAACGCGTATGTACTGTGTTTTATTATACATCTTAGACTGAGCTCGACACTTCCGTTCAAGGGCAAAAGCGGCGAGAAAAAAATATCAAGACAGCAAATGGATACGCCCTCGCTGGTCGAACGCGCGTACCTATGAGGAACAAGGAATCAATGCCTGGAAAATGGCATCTGCAAGTTTTGTCTTATTCTGCTTATTGAAACATCCTGAACGCTGCTTTTCAGACTGCGTCCTCTAAGACGAGGGAAGAAATTCTATCCCTTATCATGCGTCCATACATTGCTGATCTGCAAGGTGAGACATCCTGTTCCGAGTTCTACGCTACATTTGACACCATGTATCGCATCGACAGCTAAGGCGGAAAGTCGTGGGTCATACCTTTGTTTCCGCACTATGTACTGGAAGAGCTAACCCTAATTCGCTTTCCCTAGCCGAGGCCTCCAAGGAGAGCCGAAATGTCCTAAAGAAGTTATACAAGAGTTTCAAAGCGAAACATAAGCGTGCTGCGTCAGATGGGGTTGAGCTCACAGACATATTGCCCGCCGAGTGTGAGTTTTTCTGTTCTTTTTGATAGGCGTACTCAAATTTCAAACATTGTAGCCGATGAAGTTGCTCACGCAGAGAATCCATTCGATCTTGGCGATGATGTGAGCGATATATTACTGCCGAGTCAGCCTTTGGGGTCGATTCAAGAAGCAGATAGCGGGAGGTTGGCTGAAGTAGAGCATCCCGGCGCACCCCGGGCCATCCGAATCATCCGTCGCCACTCGGTATAAGCCAGGGAGTCACGAGAATGTCCCTTGATCGAGAATTGTAGTCTCATTCAAGGATTTCTGGGCGCTCACTTACTACTGCATAGCGTATATTCCTTTGGACTCTCACGCTCATTTATCGCAGGATTTACGGTGGTATTCTGGACGCCCTCCGTATTGTCAGTTGTATAGTCATGTAATCTAAGTTTCCTTCCGCGTCTTGATGACCCTACTTTATATTTAGAAACCTAAGGTATCATAGCTATGGGGTCACGTACGAAGACCATGAGCTAGCTTGCAACATGGTCATCCAAGTGGACCATAATGCATGTTGAAGTTCATATGTAACGCACCACCGCATATCAGGATCGGCGCCCATTGCTGTACGGCTGCCTGATAGCGGTAGCTTCCAATGTCCGACAAACAATACTCATTGTCAAGATCCGTTCGGAAATGGCCCCAGAAGACGACATTACATTGCATGCTTCAAGATTGCCATAACCGGGTGGATCAAGGGAAATCGAAGTCCATTGATACACCTGCAACCTCGTTGACTCCACGAGGCGAATGTCATGGCAAAAGCGAATGACGCCCTTGAATAATAGACACGAAACATACGAAGTTGGACGGTCGGATCTTTCCTGGTCGTCTGCTTGTCTTCGGCCGCTGGGCAGTCGGGTCGCACGACTAGCGGAACAACAGGGCACTGCGGCCGTGAGACATGACTGCAGCGGTTTCATGTGAAGTCGAAACGAGAAGGCGCGACGAGCCGTGTAAGCTTGCCTTTATCGGGATAGGCGTGGACACACGCATCCCTTCGACCTGTTCTTATTGGACGATGCTGAGACAGTGAGATTCCAGCTATCTCGCCAGCTGATGTGCACGGGGAATTTGGTTGAGTACTTCCGTGAGATGCACATGAAGCTGTGAGTCAAGACAATAACGAAGGTCGGACTTCAAGAAGATACGTCAACGGGACTCCCCTCTTCTGACGGGGAACTGGAATATCGCGTACAGATGGTCGCTAGCTTCCAAGGGGTATTCGCTTGCAATCCATCATCGTCCACAGGATCCCTGACGACCGGAGACTTGCAAAACATCCTTACACGGCAGGCTTAAGTACGTACGCGGAAGGTCCTGAAGGTGGAGGCGAAAAGGAAGTTGATAGATGTGGGTCTACTATACATGGCGGATTAATTATGTACATGCTGGAGTACAAGGCGCTCCTGAAAATGGGCCATGAGCGTAAAGGCACGCACTTCAGAGAATCCGCGTACTCGCAACGCCCCACCCTGAAGGATTGTCCACCCCCATGAGCTAGACCAGGCAGTCGTCGCGCGCACGTTCATGACCAATCTCTGCCTTGTGCCAGACAACATGACCTTCGGCGACCCACGGCTGTACAAAGCACCACACCAGAGGATGGTCGCAGCCAACGGCTGGGCGCTGTTTTAGCGCTCGCCGGATAGCTGGGCTGCGCCGTGGGACGGGGGCGCGTTTTTGAGGGCGCACGACGAGTGCACGCGAGTCTGCGAAAAGGGCCTAGGCATGATGACAGCGGGTGGCACAGTGAGCGCGTCATGTCTTGCATGAAGATCCAACACAAGTAAGGGACGACATGACCAAAAAAGAAAAAAAAAAGTCTGCGATGCATATGCCGAAAAGATGTTGAGGAAAGCGATATACAAGAGGCGAAGCGGGCGTACCATCGAGAGGCATTTCTATCTCAACTTCACAGCCATTGAGCAGAGATCAAAAATTTTGTCAGACAGCGTTGCCTCCGGTATGCGATGCTTCCCGTCTTCCACGAGGGTTAAATACGCGTCACGAGGACGGCAGGTCGTCGCTTTGCCCGGCTGGCATCTGCTGGCATGCAAATTCACGCATCCTGAGTCTGTCATCGTACCTACTTAGCGGTTTCTCATGATAGTCTCTGTAAAGTTTGTCGACCACGAACAATCCAAAGTCAGCATAAGTAATAACAGTACAGGGCCAAGGGACAGCGTCCGATGCTCACCTTCATAATTTCATGCGGCATTTGGCGGATCCGAAGGACCCTAGGATGTCTATACATTCGGGCGACACAGCAGAGCACATAAATAGTCAGCACCCACTTGCACTATACGGTATGGAAGAAATGCTAAAGGACGTCGGTACTTACACTGCCAACTGAGCTTGAAGGCGAGTCGAGGCTGAACTAGGTGTGGCTGTGGCTGAGATTGTGGCTGTGCTGACTTCCTAATGCGGCACGATGAGGCAAACAGCATGTAAGGCGGTGGCTTGGTCATCAACAAGTCGCCCGCTCCTTACTCTTGACCACCACCATCGACGAGGGAAGGCGGTGACCAACTAGACTCTTGTCCCCATCGTTAGGTAGTTTGCAGGCCTCTGGTAGGCTGGATCGCAAAACTGACATCTTTGCTCGGTATCGAGGCGAATTCTACGTAGTGGCGTCCTCTACAGCCCCGGGCACTCATCTCCCATCTTACCACACACTCGAATCGTCAGACAAGAAGTTTGCCGCTTTCAAGGCTATCTTGCGTGAAGTAGAATCGAACAATGGCGTACTCTCAACCATTTCCGCTCGCTGCTCCTCAGAAGCAGCAGCAGGCAACGTTCGCTCCAGACCTCGCCGTACGCTTGATTTGTCCAGACTGTCGAGACCCGAACCCGGACATTCGCGAGGAGTTTGGGAGTGGGGACCTCGTGTGTGGTACTTGTGGATTGGTGCTCGGTGATCGCGTCGTTGACACGCGTAGCGAATGGAGGGTATGTCACCATTTCATTTTGTCGTGTTTTTCGCTCTTCCGGAGCATCATGCTGACTGCGTATAGACGTTCGCCAACGACGAAGGCGATGACCCCTCCCGTGTAGGTGCTGCTTCGGACCCGCTCCTCGACGGCATAGAGCAGCTCGACACTGTCATCAGCTTCCGCGACGGCGGATCGGGCGTCGCTAGGGAGCTGCAGCGCGCTGCCTCCCGCTCACAAAATTCGCGCTCTGAGCGCAACCTTCTTTCCGCATTCCGCGACATCTCCAGCTGGTGCGACCAGTTCTCGCTGCCAAAGACGATCAGCGACATTGCGAAGCAGCTTTACAAACGCTCAGACGAGGAGAAGCTGCTACGCGGCAAGCCGCTCGACGCTGTCATCGCCGCATGTATCTTCATCGCATGCAGACAGGCGCATGTGCCGCGCACGTTCCGCGAGATCTGCAATCTCACGCACGTCTCGAAGAAAGTGCTCGGCCAGTGCTATAAGGCGCTCGAGCAGGCATTCAACCTCACTCCGGGCGGGTCGGCTGCACACCAAGTGTCCGGCCTTGCGACGTCCACCGGCCCCGAGGACCTCCTTGTCCGGTACTGCAATCACCTCGATCTCCCTCCACACGTGCAATCAATATGCAAAGACATCATCGTCGAGGCACGTTCGCGCGGTATCGCCGATGGACGCAGCCCCGTCTCGATCGCAGGTGGTGCGATCTTCTTCACATGCCATCTCCTTGGCAAGGCGAAGTCTGCGAGGGAGATCAGCAATGTTGCTGGTGTTAGCGAGGGTACGATCAAATTGGTTTACAGGCTGTATTATGCGGAACGAGAGAAGCTGGTGAAGGAAGAGTGGATTAAAGATGGTCGGGCAAGCATGGATCGTTTGCCAGTCGACCAGGCCGCTTCGAAGTAGTGCGGACTGTACATTTGGGGTTTTTGCATTATCGTACTATTTGTATGTATTCCTCTTGAAGTACTATGACGTCTAATATGACGATGGTACTTCGGATTTCAGGTGAAAGGACAAACTGTCAACATCAGTACTGTGTCGATATCCGTCAGCCATGGATCAGTCTCGCACTGCCCTGGTCGAGACCAGCGTTGCCCATCCAGTTTGTCCATCGCAGACATGGAAAATATATCCTTCGCTCTCTTCTTTCGTTGCGGACTAGGACTCCTCGCACATGCACATGCACATAAAATCCGTACCTTCATGGACTAATTATCACGCAACAGTTTTGATCTTCGACTTGTTGTCAAAGAATTCCTACAATCTTGAAGTCAATCCGGCCTGAGTCAAGGACGACCTATTATATAAAACGTGGGTATACCGCCCCTGGAAATTCATCCGGTGGGCAAACTACATACAGCTGAGGACGGAAAAGCACTACATGGTACACAAGACGCAACTCTGTCCTGCAGACGGCCGTATAAATAGTATGTATACCACTTTCTTGAACATCTGATCCCATTAAGCGGAAGACACAGCTGCGCCGCCCGCGACCTGCGCAGCCACGTCCGCAGCGTTCACATCGTTCGTGGCCAGCGGTGCTTCAGCTTCAATGACTTGCTTAGCCGACGACGCGGCGCATGGAACGTCATCATCGAACGGCTCTTCATCGATTTGGATGGAAAATTCATGCAGCGTTTCTTCCTGATCATGAGAACAGAGCTCTCCCTCTGGCGACGGCTCTGTACTCTTGCATCAACCGACCTGCAAGCCTCCGGTACACTGAGACGGAAAACTCACCGGAGAGCTCACGAATAGGGTGGAGCGGAATGTTGGTCGTTTTCACCGGCTTTCTCGTTGTGCGTGCCAGAAATTTCTTGATCAAAGTGGGCCGGAATTTATCTGGGACGAAGATGTTAAATTTTTATGTCCCCAACGATCAATAAAGCCGGGCTAACCGTTGTCTTTGCCCGGCCCCTTGAGGTCGGAAGATGAATTTTCGCTTTCTGCACGTGATGCGAGACATGAATCCTGCCAATGGATACACTCAAAGGGCATGTCACCGACCTTGATCGTATGAACCAATTCGTGCATGTATCTCGATAGATAGATATTCCTGTCTCGTCGAGATCGATTCCTTCTACACGGAGCCATGAGAGCTATTTCATCGCACTTAGGGAAGCCACTTACTTCAGCCGTCTTATGGGCTTTCATACTCAACCGCTCAAAATTGATAGAGTATGACAAGCGTTCGAAGAAGGCTGTGCTATCCTGGTAGTCAATCCTAGCATCCATTGTCCTTATAGTTAGAAATGCATCAGCATGGTGGCCGAAATAAATGGACAGAAGGAAGGAGAGAACTCACTTTCGGATCTGGTAGGCTGCTATGGATAACGCCTTTTCATCCATGCGCTTAATCTCGGGTTTCAGAGTCTCGATAGCTGCCTTCAGATGCTGCTCTGCGTTGTTCGCGCGAGCACTCGGAGAGCCCTTCAGAAGCAACGGAGTGCCAGAACTCAACGCGACAGTGACGACTGAGCCCGCGACAGCACCGACAATCTCCGCGCCGACTGCAGCTCCAAATGCTTCCATGAGAGGTGACAGTGACTGAGAGAACGGTATGAATAAGTAGTTCGGGGGAGGAGCGTTTGTATGTTGAAGCAAAATGCGTACATCTGCCCGCACTTAAATAGTACGCATCGAAGCGCTTGAGTAAGGCGAGATCACCAGGCTGAGTGTCCTTATGGGACCATGTATATCCAGTTTGGTCAGAAGGACATCGAAGTCTGTACGCTTGTGTGGCCGCAAATGAATCCATGAGAATGGCGTTGCCGTCGTATGCCTTGCAGTCCGATAGAGAACAAAAGACCCTAAGCCATCGAGACAAAAGGGAAGAGAGAACGACCATTTCTTCCATAGATAAGCTTGAAATGGGAAGCCCTATGGGACTATTGTTCTCGATACATACAATGACTGTGAGGGACAGCAACCGGATGCTATTGCCAGGAGCAAATGCTTAGCGCCGAGCTGGTGGTTGCCGGGCGCTGGGCGATGCCGCCGAGCGTCAGTCGCGGACTTCCAATCAAATCAGGTTCGATGGCCGCCTCATGGCCGCCTCACAATACTAACTACCACGATGAACGTCCACAGGCGCTATTCCACTAGCCTTTTCTCCCTGACTCTTTCGCGCAGAGATGTCTTCGATAGACTTACAACCTTGGGAGGATGAGGACAGCGTACGTCGTTGGATGGCGGAACCTGAGCGCATGAGGAGCTTGGAGCGGTGGTGGGCAGAACGCTCAGAGTTCCTCAAAGAGCATGGTTACCTCCTGCGGCCACGGTACCAGCCGGGCTGGAAACCGTCTTGGAAGGAAAAAGGGGTTAAGATGGAAAGCGTAGAGGATGGACAAGAGTCCATGGTACGTCGTTCTTGCTGTATCTTTCCCTCGCTGATTGAGTCCGTGACGAAGGGTGTAGTCGTCATGGATGCAACTAGGGTTTCTGACGGCGCATATGTCATCATCAAGCAAGTGACAAAGAGCACGTTCCCATTTGAGGTAGAAATTGGGCAGTTTCTTTCGTCGGAACCACTTTCTTCAGATCGCAGAAATCACAGCGTCCCATATCTCGATGTCCTTGATGCGCCGAACGACGATAATTTGCAGCTCATTATCATACCATTGCTAAGACCGTGGGACGACCCTCGCTATCAATCGATCGGGGAAGTTTGTGCTTTTTTCCGGCAAGTTTTCGAGGTACTTGTCTTCTTTAATTCCTAATGCCAGATGTGTGGTCCTGAATACTAATGCAGGGCCTCCAATTCTTACATGAACGGCATATCGCCCATCGGTATGCCATCCCGCATCAGTTCATCAGCCTTCTTATACGTCCGACAGTGACTGTACCACGTTGAATATAATGATGGACGCCTCTTCCATGTACAAGCAACCATGGCATCCAGTAGAGATCGATCGCCGTCGCGACTGGAAAGGGAAAGCTCAATGGCTTCCACGAACCAAACGTCCGCCGAAATATTACTTCATCGACTTCGGCCATGCGCGGAAGTATAATCCAGACGATGGGCCGCCTCGTGAACTACCATTACCGGGAGGTGACAAAAGTGTGCCCGAGCACCAACGAGCGCACTACAATACCCCCCACGATCCATTTCCTACCGATATATATTATATTGGTAATCTTATTCGGACCGACGTAATGGGGGTGCGTAAAATCATTGTGTCGATTTCTTTTTGTCTAACTGCATCGCAGAGGTGGCATGGATTTGATTTTATGAAACCACTCGTTGCCAGCATGGTGCAAAATGATCCATCAAAGAGGCCGGACATACGTGAAGTCGTTCAACGCTACGACGAGATCTTAAAGTCGTTGAGCTGGTGGAAACTTCGAACGCGAGTGGTCTCTCGCAAAGAATTTCCGCCCGCTAAACTCTGGAGGATACCTATTCACGTATTCCGAACTGCAGGATACGTCTTGCAACGCACACCTGCTATTCCTAAGGATCCTTAAATTACATCCCTCGTTTCTCTGTGTCTACTGTTTCGTGTTCTCGCTGTCCTGTTCACCGTTGTCATTGCTTTCGTATCACTCATTTTCTTTTCTCTGTATCGTAATTGTATACCCCAAGAATGGACATACTTGTCGCCCCGTACACCACCATACGTCTTACATTCTACCCGCCGTTTGCTATGCGAGAACAGTAGTTTGGATGCCCTAGAAAGACGCAAGGATCGCTTCGCCATCCTGTGATGTACCTGTTGTCAAGACCTGTTCGGAAACTCGGAAATGAATGCCTCAGGAGGTAACATTACAATACGAGCCTCAAGGTTGCCCATAATCGGATGAATCAAGCGATATCGAAGTCCAACTGACACGCCTGAAACCTCATTAACTCCACGGGGCGAATCTCATGGCAAAAGCAGATGACGTCCTTGAATAATAGATATGGTACATAGGAAGCTGGACGGTCGGATCTTTCCTGGTCGTCTACTTGTCCTCGGCCGCAGTGCAGTCGGGTCGCACGACTAGCGGAACAACAGGGCACCGCGGCCGTGAGATATGACTGCAGCGGTTTCATGTGAAGTCGAAACGAGAAGGCGCGGCAGGCCATGCAACCTTGCCTTTATCGGGATAGCTGTGGGCACACGCATCCCTTCGACTTGTTCTTGTTGGGAGGTGCTGAGACAGTGAGATTACAGCTATCTCGCCAGCTGATGTGCACGGGGCATTTGTTTGAGAACTTCCGCGAGATGTCGAATCCTGGCGGTTAGTGAGGTTAGTGCGGGAGTAATATTGAATTACGTAACCTCGGCTTCGGGAATTTTGCTGCACTCTGCTAGGGTGTGCGAGTCTTCCCTCAACCTTTCCTTTCCTTGCTCATCATGGATGTGTCCGATATTCTCGCTGCTCAAGCAGCTAAACAGTAAGTTCGATGTCGGACTTTGTCCTTGCGCGATTTACCGAGCCGGAATTGCAGCAAGTCGGTCACTGTCGAGAAGGACATTCCTCTCGAGGTGGATGCCGGGTTCCTCACTGCAACGGACCTGAACCCAATAGATAAAGAAAGCTATGAGTGAGAGCTATATCTCATGGTATTACCTACGTTATTGCTTATCTATTGTGCTCCAGGGAAAATCTCGAAGAGTACCTGCAGTCAACCGCTCGCGACGGCGTCCAGGCTCTCTTCGTGTCTCTTTTCTCTCTTCCTACCCTTCCATCAGCCGACGGTCCACTAGCCCAGCTTCCACCTCCAACCACACAGCTTCCACGCGCAAAGCCACTGCCCAAACCGAAACCGCCAACGAAATGGGAGAAGTTCGCGCGAGCGAAGGGAATCCAGCAGACGACGAAGGACAAGAAGGTGTGGGATGAAGAGAAGCAAGCCTGGGTCAGCCGCTGGGGCTGGAACGGCAAAAATAAAGAGAAAGAGACTCAATGGATCACGGAGGTTCCTGCCAACGCAGGTGCGTCTATCTATCATCTATGCCGCGCGGACGGTCTTATGTATGGGAATGCAGATGTGGAATTCGATCCTTCCAAGGCGGCGCGCGATGAGCGCAAGTCCCGCGTGGCGAAGAATGAGCGGCAGCATCTGCAGAACTTGGCCCGCGCGCAGGGAGCACCCAGCGGCCGGGAAGAGCGCAAGAAGGAGATTGACCGCACGCTTGCGACCACGCGCCTGAGCACCGCGAGCATGGGCAAATTCGACAAAAAGCTCGAGGGCGAGAAGAAGTTGCGGGGTGTCAAGCGCAAGGTATGTATATTCTTGTCCGTATCGTCACATGCGATCCAGAAGTTGACTATCTCTTCCTAGTTCGACCCTACAGAAAAGCCTGTCGACAGCGAGAAGCAGGCAAATCTCGCTCTCCTCTCGAAACTCGGCAACGAGTCTCAAAAGCCCCGCACAGGTGGCGACGACGTGCTCAACGTACGAAAAGCCGTGCGATTTGCATCCAAGGGCGAAGGCGGCGTTGCAATGGCGCGCAAGTCTAGCGGCGCTTCTGGACGGGGGCGCGGTCGTGGGCGCGGAGGGAAGCGATAGGCTAATCTGCTCGTTTCTCTGTGCCATTGCTGTATTATACGATGGGTTTAGGCTGAGTGCTTTTGACCGACACAACATGGTGGGCTGAAGATTCATTTGCAAGTGAAGTGTCCTTTACTGCTGTGAGCCTTCGTCACTTCAACGTACTACACGTTCTGTAATCCACATCCACTGTTCGGTAACCATACGATTTTGCCGATCCTCAGTGATTTACAACACAGCCTTCCTACTGAATGGTCCAGACATAAGCAGCTATAGCCCCCTCCAAACCAAGGGTTGCTCGAGCTCGAAGCTTCGCTTCAGCCTAATGTCTGTGGCGGATGCCCCTACCCACACTTCGAACGTCCCCTTCTCTGCAACCCACGCCTTGCGCATCTGATCATAATAGCTCAGCGCCTCACGGTCCAATTCAACCGTGACCTTCTTCGTCTCCCCAGCCCTCAGATGTACTTTGCTGAATCCCTTGAGCTCCTTGATGGGACGTGGGAGCGTAGAAACCGGATCAGCGATGTAGACCTGTGCGACCTCTCGACCTTCCGTCTCTCCCGTGTTCACAACTGAGAAATGGACTGTAAAATGCCCCGATTGAGATGGACGCGTGATGGAAAGACCGTGATACTCGAATGTCGTATAGGAGAGGCCATGACCGAATGGGAAAAGCGGTGTGATGCGCTTCTTGTCGTATCCACGGTATCCGGCGTAGATGCCCTGCAATAGATGTCAGATTTGTCTCTTTCAAAGGCGCGGTCCTGCATTACCTCGGTGTAGTACACCTTGCCATATACTTCGCTTTGGTCACCGAAGGACGGAAAGGAAGGGGTATCCTCCAGTCGCTTTCTGTGGAGAGACAATGGATGATGATTTCGGGGCCAACGGATCAAAGGAAGCACATACGGGAAGGTCAGCGATAACTTCGCGGACGGGTTGACCTTCCCAAAAAGCACGTCCGCCAGGCCATTTCCGAGCTCGTTACCTCCGTAAAAGGCCTGTCAGTGAGGTTCAAATCAACATCAAACCCCAGATGTGTGAAACCCTCTCCTGCTTGGGGGCGTACCTGGAGAAGCGTATGCGCATGATGAACCCAGGGCATCCCAACTTGAGTTCCAGACTGATTTACGATAACCGTGTGCCGATTCGCCTTTAGCACCTCGACGACTAAATCGTCCGTCAGTCCTGGTAATCTGATAGCCAAGGGAAAGACTGTCAGGGATGTCAAGTGCGAGACATGAAATTGAGCATACCTCATGTCCGTCAGGAATGAAGATTGTACTGTACTAATCGCGATTTCAGAACCATTTCTTCAAACAAACGAAGGCGAAATCTCACCCGGTACCAGCACTTCTTCTCCACTTTCTCGTCGTTCTGAGAAGCATAATGTGAGAGACAATCTCGATGGAGCTATCGTAGCCGATACTCACTACACCATCCAGCAATGGACAGTAGCTCGTCTGCGTCCGCGTGCTCCACACGGGCTCATCAGCCTCAGCCTCACCCTGAATCCAACCCTCAGCCGGCTCGGCATTCCAAAACGCAATCGTCGCGCCGTCCTGCATATTCCCATCCAGCAGTGGCAAATACCGATACGTCAGTGCGCCCACCGCGTACTTCACCTCCACATCCGCGCCTACCGCGGCGGTGATGCCCTCAAGCGGCGACACGACCCAGCTCTTCGTCAGATCCGCCGAGCCGCCGCCCGAGGCGAATGCGCGCTTCGCGTTCGGCCCGATGACGGCGACAGTGCGCAGCTTGTGTGCCTGCAGCGGGAGGAGGCCATGCTCGTTCTTGAGGAGAACGACCGAGTCGGCCGCGGCACGGCGCAGGAGGGCGCGCAGATGAGGTGTATCGACGCCTTCCTCGGGGCCGTTGAAGGGGATGCCAGATGCGAGGGCGTGTTTGTAGAGCTCGAGGATCTGGACAAGAGAGAATCATCGGCACCGATGAAAAGAAGAATGGGTCGCACGCTGTTCACCTTGCGCACACGAGCGTCGATGTGTTCTGGGAAGAGCTTTTCGCCTTGCAAGGCACGCTCGACCGCTGCGCCACGCACAGGCGTCGGCCCCCTGTTTCTCGGTTTTAGCAAATAGGAAAAGATGCTCCAGCACGGCAGACGCATACGGCATCTCGAGGTCCAGGCCAGCTTTGATACTCTCGGACGTGCTGTATAGACCCGTCCAATCGCTCATGACCATGCCCTTCCAATCCCACTCTTTGCGCAATATATCCTCGAGGAGGTACGCATTCTCCGATGCATGGACGCCGTTGACGCGATTCAAGCTAAATGGGTCTTAGTCGTGATTCCCACAAGGAGACAGCAATGAGATACAAACGCTGCCATGATTGCCCAAGGATTAGATTCTCTGATAGCGATCTAACGGCTTGAGATATATCTCGCGGAGGGCGCGTTCATGCACCTCGCCTGGCAAGAATGTTCAGCGCCTCTGTCAGCCTGTCAGCCGTCCCAGCCTCAAGAAATACGCACTGCTAACTGAGAATCTGGAAGCAAACACGGTCTGTTAATTCTGTCTAACTTTCCGGACAACGTGAACGTCTACCTCTGGTATTCCTGCTCATTGGCAACGTAGTGCTTGAGCGTGCAAGCAACACCTTTAGACTGCACGCCGCGTATGTACGCTGCCGCCATTGTCCCACTAAGGTGGGGATCCTCCGAGAATGATTCAAACCCGCGCCCGCCGAGGGGCGACCGCTGCGTGTTCACAGTCGGTGCAAGAAGAATGTGCACGCCTACAGAAGGGAGTGAGCATTGCGAAGAACATTGAATGGGCGGGGATCAACAAACTCTTCGCGATGCATTCATCGGCGAGTGCCAGTCCTATTTCGTGGGCGAGCTCGATGTCGAAGGACGAGGCTATGCCAGTGGCGCATGGGAAGCAGCTCGATGGGACGCCATTGAACACTAAACGCCAGAGCTTAGCTACGCCGCGGGTATTTAAGACGAGTGACATTTGTTATACCTTGAGTGCCACGCACACCGTTCGGGCCTGGGCACATGAGTTCCCTTGAGAACGTGCACGTCACTTAGGGTATAACTGACCATCACTCATCCTCATCGGCTCGATACCAGCACTCGGAATGGGCTGAGTATGCCAAAACCCCTACACACGAGGGAACAATGTCAATCTATGACAGCGTTCATGAGCAAAGAGGAAGAACATACGAAACCTGCCAGGAGCTTAACCTTCTCAGCCACGCTCAGTTTTTCGAGCGTTTCTTCGACGTCAAATTTCAGTCCTGTCATCTTGAGTCCTGGAGTCGATGTTTCTCTGCAGCTATCGAGGTCTGAGCTAAGACGAGCACTACATCATCTTATAAACAGATGGTCTTGACACTTCATTCTGGGGTCTTGTTGTAGGTAGACACTGGCATGGAAGCCAATATGGCGACAGAGGCGAAAACCCTCCCCTCTAGCTCTAGACTGGCATGACAGTGGAACCATGCGTATCGAAAGCAATTCGAGACGGCTGGCTCTATACCATTATGGGAAGGTTTATCGAAGTTCCCAGCGAACTAGACAGCTCCTTGACTGAAGTCCGAGTATGCGCAGACGTTTGAGGGTGACGCGGCAACGTGGAAAAGACAATTTGTTCAAGTAAGGACCACTTAGCTTCAATTTTACGCATAACTTGATAGAGTTAGAAGGGGGAAGCCGGCGCGAGAGCATTCGAGTACGTTGTTCAAGCAAATGAGGCGCACTCCGAGTCAGGCAGATTTCGGAGCAGGTCTGGTGAAGCGCGTGTGTAACCCCGTCCCGTGATCACGACGCGTCAACTTGTTTGTTTGTTTGTTTGTACATCGCGCGCGCACTACTTAGACCGTGCGCTCAGTTGCTTTCCTGTATTCCTTTTTCCCCCTCCTGTATTATCCGTTGTCTCTCCAAATCCACGCTGCGGTTCTCTTTCTGTTCCGTCTGTTTCCCTTAGTGTTTGCCGTTCATCCGACGGCCTTCCACTTTTTTTGAAAGACTGCTTCAGCGCCCATCCTGTCGTTCCATCGCCCAACCGCCCCGAAACCGCCAGCCTCCCGCCCGCCTCTAAGCGTCGCTCCAGACGCCCGCCGCCTCAGATCTCACGCCCAGCTCGCTCAACAACCTTTGCCCGCCCCACCTGTAGCGGCGGCTCCTTCGACGACGCTCGGGATCGAAGTCATCACCCCCGAGCAGTCAACACCTTCAACTGTCGAAGGCTCGCCACTCACCCGCTGCCTGCACCCCGTTGCCCTTCCACACCCCCGCCCGCTACGCCAATTCCGTCCCCTGTTCCGTCGCCTATTCCGTCCCCGATTCCGTCGCCCTTGCCATCTCCGATCCCGTCTCCCTCGCCATCGCCCTCACCCTCGCCCGCCGTCGGTCGACAAGACTCCTCCGACTCCGACTACACGTTCCCAATCAACCGCCAATTGAACATGCCCAAGCCCGGCGTCAACATGGCCACGTTCTCGCAAGATGCGATCACGAAGCCGCCGATCCTGTCGGCGGGCGAGATCTCCCCCGAGACGCTTGCGTCTTGGGATGATGGCGCCCGTGGGTACTTCGCGCACAAGAACGTTAAGGAGGCCGATCAAGTTCGACTGGTCTCTTATGGATTCCAAGACCCCCGCATCCGCCAATGGATTTGCCTCAAGCAAGCCGAGCTCTTCGCGCTCAGCTACGACGAATTCCTCACTCAAGTCCGCCTGAAGTGGCTGCCCCACGACTGGGCCTCGCGCCTGTCGAACGCCTTGCTGAATGCGCGCCAGGGCTCTGCCCCCTTCGCTGCTTGGCAGCTCGACATGCAGACGCGCAATGCCCTGCTTGTGGACACCGCCGCCCACCTCTCCGACGACGCGCTTCGGCGTAAGTTGGAATCGGGCGTGCATGACGACGTCGCTGCTGTCTTACATCGCAAGGACTACTCGGCGCTATCCTTCCAGGACTGGCTCGATAAGGTCACCGTGATCGACGACGAGCGCATCGCCTTGCAGGACCGCGTCGCCGCCGAAGCCGCCATACTGCAACGACGCGCTGAGCTCTCCCGACTTCCGCCCCTTTCTAGCACCTCCCGTGCCGCTAACTGTGGCACGTCTCAGACGTCTTCCCAGAATGCTTCGACGAACGCCGCTGCTAAGCCCCGCACCACGCTCCTCCCGAAGCTTCTCGATGCCGAACGCAAACTCCTTCTCGACCACGAAGGGTGTTTAAAGTGCCGCCGGTTTTACACCAATCATCGCTCTGCCGACTGCCCCAACGGGTTTCCCGATCCTGCTACCTACAAGACGCTCTCCGAAGGCACTGCGAAGGCGGCCGCCAAGAAAACCGTCGTGGCTGCCGTCATGCCGACCTCCGAGGACCCTTCCTGCGTCCTTGGCAGTGGATCTGAATCTGAAGGCGACGAAGAGTGCGTTCTTCCACCTTTTGTTTGCCCCTCTCTGCTCTGGTCTTGTCTTCTGCGCTCGTTTGCTTCTTCGAGCCCCCTTCCTTCTCCTGTGAACGCCCTCATTGATGACGGCTCTCAGGTGGTGTTGATCCGCACCTCTCTCGCACGCGAGTTGGGGTTGTGTCTTCGCAAGCTACCAAAGCCGTTTCCCATGGGCTCAGCTTTTGGAGGGGGGGAGGACTCGGCTTCCGCTACACATTGGGTTCGATTATGTCTCCGCGCTCCCGACTCTTCATATATGTCTCGCTCCGTGCGCGCCCTCGTGGCCCCGGATTCCCTTTGTTATCCCATTATCCTTGGCCTTCCTTTTCTCATTCACAACGGCCTTGTGATCGACCCCGCAGAGGGCACTTGTGTTTCTAAAGATTCCGGTTTTGATTTGTTACATCCCTCTCCAATCTCCGCCTCAGTTCCCGTTCCGAAGCCTGTACTGTCTCCCATGGCCGCTCGTCGCGCCAATCGTGTTAAAATGGATGCCCTTGGCTCCATTCTTGTGGCTGAGCTGAAGTCTCTTAACAAGATTTCCCGTCCCATCGTCGATGCGCGGTCTGACATTGTGCAGACCGTCCAGTCAGATGTCGTTGCCGCCGTGCGAGAACGCATCAAGTCCTTGGCGTCAGCCGAGCATCTCCGTTTACTTGACCATAAACTGAAGAATGAATTCGCTGACCGCTTTCCCGAGGACATACCGCCCGTACACCGTCTGCCGACAGATGTCGTGCATCGTATTCGCCTGAAGACGGCCGACTTTACGATCAAGAAACGGAACTATACCTGTCCTCGCAAGTACCTCGCGGCCTGGAAGACCCTTCTCGATCAGCACCTCGCTGCCGGCCGAATCCGTCCTTCCACGTCGCCGTATGTCTCCCCATCCTTTATTGTCCCAAAGGCTGACCCAAAGGCCCTACCGCGCTGGGTCAATGACTACCGTTGGATCAACACCCACACCATCCCCGACAACTTCCCCTTACCACGCATCGAAGACATCCTTGCGGATTGTGCGAAGGGGAAAATCTGGGGTAAGATCGACATGACAAACTCATTCTTCCAGACCCGCATGCACGAGGACGACATCAAGTACACTGCCATGTCGACCCCCTTCGGACCCCACGAATGGACCGTCATGCCCATGGGCGGCATGAACGCGCCTCCGACGCACCAGCGCCGGATGGTAAACGCTCTTCGCCACCTCATCGGGAAAATCTGCCATGTTTACATGGATGATATCATCATCTGGTCCCAAACCGTCGCAGAACACGAACGCAACGTCGCGGCCGTCCTTGATGCGTTACGTGCCGCTGACCTTTACTGCTCACCGAAAAAAACTGATTTGTTCTGCCTGGAGGTAACCTTTCTCGGGCACCACATCTCCGCCGCAGGCATCTCCGCCGACCAGTCCAAGGTCGACAAGATCCTCCAATGGCCTGCTCCTAAATCAGCTTCCGACGTCCGTTCCTTCCTCGGCCTTGTGCGCTACATCTCCGCCTTCCTGCCAGCGCTTGCCGAACATACTGCCATCCTGACGCCGCTGACAACTAAAGACGCGGAGAAGTTGTGGCCTACATGGACAACACAGCATGCCGCGGCCTTCGACGCCATCAAACAACTCGTCATCAGCCGCGAATGCCTCACCGTCATCGACCACGACAACCCAGGCGACAACCGCATTTTCGTCACTTGCGACGCTAGCGACCGGCGGACCGGTGCATGTCTCTCCTTCGGCCCCACCTGGGAAACTGCACGCCCAGTCGCGTTCGATTCCATGCAACTCACTGCCGCTCAACGGAACTACCCCGTTCATGAGAAAGAGCTGCTCGCAATTGTCCGCGCGCTCGACAGATGGCGCGTCGATCTCCTCGGCGCTGCCTTCACCATTCGTACTGACCACCGTACACTCGAGCATTTCATGTCTCAGTCTGACCTCTCCCGTCGGCAAGCCCGCTGGTCCAAATTTTTGTCCCAGTACGACTTCAAAATTGAGTACCTCCCTGGGCCTGCAAATACCGTCGCAGACGCACTCTCACGTCTTCCCGATGACATTTCAGAGCCGGTACGGCGTCCCGACCCCGGTGATCCTGACGCTCCGGAACTCGACTTTCTCGTCTCTTCGTCCCAATGTCCCATCTCCGCTGCCACGCTCGCGCTGTCCGCCGACGCCTCCTACGTCACCCGTATCTGCGAGGGCTACCAGAAGGACCAATTCTGCCTACGCCTTCGCAACAACCTTGCGAGCACACCCGGAGCCACCGAGCGACACGGCCTACTTTATATCGGCGACCGCCTTGTCGTCCCTCACGTTGGCGACATCCGCGCCCTTCTCTTCTGCCTGGCCCACGACATGCTCGGGCATTTCGGAACCGACAAGTCCTATGCATCGCTCCGTGGTTCCTACTACTGGCCCGGCATGCGGAAAGATCTCGAAACCGCGTACGTCCCGGGCTGCTCCGACTGTCAGAGAAATAAGTCACTTTCACAGAAAGCGACTGGCCCGCTGCATCCGCTCCCCGTACCAGATGAACGCGGCGACAGCGTAGCCATCGATTTCATCGGACCCTTGCCGCTCGACTCCGGTTTTGACTGCATCGTCACCATGACCGACCGTGCCGGTTCTGACATCCAGATCATCCCAACCCGGACCGACATTTCCGCTGAAGACTTCGCCTCGCTTTTCTTCGAGCATTGGTACTGCAACCACGGCCTTCCGCTCGACATCGTCTCCGACCGCGACAAACTTTTCGTCTCTCGTTTCTGGCGCGCTCTCCACCGGCTCTCAGATGTCACCTTAAAGATGTCCTCAGCCTTCCACCCAGAGACAGATGGCGCCAGTGAACGCACCAACCGGACCGTTAACCAATGTCTTCGCTACCATGTCGACCACAACCAGTCAGGCTGGGTCAAGGCCTTGCCCTTGGTGCATTTCCACATCCTGAGCGCTGTAAATGCCTCTACTGGTTTCTCGCATTTCCAACTCCTGTATGGCCGCTCGCCCCGGCTCATTCCCTCGCTCGCCACTGATGCTACCGCATCTGCGAAAGCTGAGTTCCCCCTCGGCGCTGAACGTGCTGCTGCGCTGATCGATCGCATTCAGACGACCATGCACGAGGCACACGACAACCTCGTCGCAGCCAAGGTCGACCAGGCCGAATTCGCCAACCGCTCTCGCACGGCTGACCCGGTTTTCGCCGTCGGCGACAAGGTCCTCCTCTCCACATTCCACCGCCGCCGCAATTTCGCTACCGCCGACCAGCTACGTGCCGCGAAATTCCTGCCCCGATACGACGGTCCATATACTATCACCAAGGCGTCACCTCAACACTCGTCGTACACGCTGGACTTGCCCAACACCCCCAACATCTTCCCAACCTTCCATGTCTCACTCCTCCGCAAATTCATCCCCAACGACAACATCGCTTTCCCCGACCGTGCACTCCTGCGTCCTGGCCCGATTGTCAACGACGGACTTGAAGAAGAATGGGAAGTTGAAAAGATTGTCAGAGCTCGTAGACGCGGTCGAGGTTGGCAGTACAGAGTCAAATGGAAAGGCTGGGGCGATGAAGACCTACGATGGCTCCCGTTCGCCGAACTCAAGGACTGTGCCGCACTCGATGTTTGGCTGGCCGACCACCCGACACACTCCCCGCGGCACCACCGATGCATTTCCCGACCTTCAACATGAACTCCCCACCTTTTTTTTCCGGTGGGGAAGGGTGTAACCCCGTCCCGTGATCACGACGTGTCAACTTGTTTGTTTGTTTGTTTGTACATCGCGCGCGCACTACTTAGACCGTGCGCTCAGTTGCTTTCCTGTATTTCTTTTTCCCCCTCCTGTATTATCCGTTGTCTCTCCAAATCCACGCTGCGGTTCTCTTTCTGTTCCGTCTGTTTCCCTTAGTGTTTGCCGTTCATCCGACGGCCTTCCAGCGTGTTCCATAAGCGCCGAGCGCCCACAATCCGGCTCCTCACCTGATTCTCAGGTGGCGAGGTATTTGCTCAAGCTTACTACCAGTCGTGGTAGAGCGACGCGAATACCACCGTCGTAGGCGAGAGTTGCAGCATGCTATCGTCCCGTTTTTCATCCCGCTATTACTTCTACGCTAGCTGTCTACCCGAAAGCTTGTTTCTCTCCTTCCGCAAGAACGACCGTTGGCATGCTACTCGGAGTTATGGAAGGAAGGGCAGTCACAATTATAGGGCCGGTGGAAGAATGCCCTCCTTCCCTCCATCCCCCCACGCGGCATAGTGCCTTTACGGTCTCACTCCTATGCAATGCGAGATGGCATCTATCATATGTACCTTGACCCTCGAAAATTCAGGATGCAGGTGACGATGAACCGATGGCATATGCTCACCGTCGCCGGCAGGAATCATGCCATGTTGGAGCCATGATCGGTGTATCCGTTCGAGACTATGTGTCTCATGCCTGATGGCAATGCATTATCCCCGACTTACCTCAGAGCTCGAAGATGAGTTTATCCCTCGTCTCTGACTGCTACTCGACATGTACGTAGTCATGGCCTGCAGGATCGTCGTCGGCGATCCAACACCTGCCTCACATACATCCCAGGGTGCGCATACTTGTTTTCCTACTGTACTTGCCGGATACCTAACGTCAATCAACAGCTTTCATATATTCTATGTCGCCACTACATAAAGCATCGCCTGCAGATCGCGTAAGCCAGACCCTTGATAACGCTGCCTCGATCTCTTGATCGCCAAATTATTACTGGCTACGTTTGTCACCTTTGTGATAGTAGTGGTTGGTGAAGTTGCAACCTTCAATAGCGTGGGGCCTCAGCAAAGACCCTTTGTGGGCACGCTTCGGATGGAGTCGGGTGGTATCGTCTGATGAATAAGTATCTCAGCTAGCACTTCAGCAGATCCTACAGCTCGACGCGGAGTTCAAGACCGTGACACACTAGCCGTCGGTTGGAGGCCTATCTCTGGATCAAAATCCGCGTTTCGTGTCGTTTCCAGCCCTGCAGGATGTTATTTCCTTGGGCCTATGTTCTCCATCCCGACATATAAATGAAGGACTATCGAAGGGACATTTCCTCGACCTCGTCACGCATCGTGCTCCTCCACGGGTGCTAGACAACTTATCATTTCCATTGAGCTGCTTTCTCTCCGTCCTGATTAAAGTAATTCACTGATCCACTCGGTCTCAATGTACGAAGATGGGCAATCGAGGTGCGTTCCCACCTTATCACTCCCCTTTTGCCTCACTGTCGCAGCTCAGACTTTACCGTCGCTCGATGGTGCTATGTTTAGTGGCTGCCCCCACGGTCAGGGTTCTGCTGATCACCAACCGCCTTTACTGTGACGAGGGGTATCAAGACTGTTCGTCGCTCTGGCTCACTTGGCGATCGCGCCGCTCACGGCCCATGGTTTCAGGTACGCCCTCTGATTCTTCACCACATCGCAGGGTTGCTACTTTTCATGTCAGTCTTCTGCCGCCCCCCGACTGGAAGGATCTGTGAGTAAAATTCGCATTTACCTGGAACGCCGTCGAGGGGCTACCTTGGACCGAATTGGCCATTGAACATGGATCTGTTGACTTGGGACTAGCCCACCACCATCGCCTAACACATCGTCACCGTTACCGTCACCGGGTGCTAACCTAACCCGCTCAGACTGGCCCGCCGGAAGAGGCCAATTTGGAACTGATCGATACCCTACGGACGAAGATGAACGTGATCTCTAATTGGAAAGTTCATCGACAATAATACTCAACCGACTAGGCCCCCACAGATTCTTGAATCTTGATGGCCCAGGTTTTCCAGGAAACAGCACATGCGTCGTTGGTACCCTGAGCACTGGCATTATCTTGTCTTCTATGCCTTGGGATGACACCAGCGGCTCAACTGATATTCTCGCAGGAGCGACTCCTACGAATGGCTGCAACAATTTCATCTTCATCCCCGCGAAGACGCCATCCGAACCTCTGGGCTGATAGACAGTGCTTTCATACGTATGATGGCAGAGTACATATACTAACATGTGAACGGGTTCTGAATGCCATCTCCTCGGAACTTATCCCAATTTCCGAGTGGTTTGGGGTGGTTTGCCAATACTGTCATGAGCTAGAGCGCCCGGATAGTCGGCCCGCCTCTGCAGTCCAAACTTTCCGTTTCCCATCGCCACCGTCTCAATACACACGACCGCCTGGCTTCGACACCTTGAAATTTCTGATCCTCAAGCTGAAGACCCTCACTATGACGCTAGTCTTGTGCGTAGACTAAGATCAGAGTTCTAAAAGAACCCCAACAACTCCCAGGCGCCCACTTTTCGAAGGACAGTACATGCTTCTATATCAACCTCCAGGCCAGCGCCATGATGGCCCGGGAGCTGGATGGACTCCATGTGCCCGTGCATGACAATCACCGTCGGTATGATCAGAGGTATGCGCTTACAATGCTGTCCCCTCATTTTCAAACATGGGGTTACATGGCTGATTCTGTCATCAATAGCAAATGTGCCAGTCGCGATGTGCGGCCACTTGGTGCACCGCTTGCTGCCACTTTCCATCATCGTTGCCAGTTGCGCTAGACGTCGTATCTGAAGCTTAACGCCGCCTCAAGCAAGAGCGGTATCCCGCCAGTCCAGTGGCCAAATGTCAATTTATCAATTGATCCCCCGATGGGCCTTAGGCCTTATGCTTCTTCATGTTCCCTGTTGACAGCTCATGACAGTCAGTCGCAATCCTCTGTCTCTTGAACCCCTGGCCGCTGATCTGGACGGACGTTGCCAAGTATTGCCACTTCCATCAAACGTGCCTCGGGCTCGACCAGACTCGGCACCTCAAGGCCTCATACGCACGAACAGATCAGCGAATCTGATAGATGTTGCGTTGCGCGCTTGTTGGCATATGATAGTTTGCTGGCTGCCATCATCTTCATTGGTAACTCAGGACTTCCGGTCTATTTCATCCGATCATGAGGAAGTAAGTATATGCGCGACAGACCAACTGAGACCTCGTCTATGCGAAGGGAGAACCCTCTAGTTCTATCTCTTTCCCAGTCTACTCGGCGTAACAGCTGTCAAGATGGATGGTTCATTGAGTTGAATTCCAATTATGTCTAGCTTTCTGCTGATAGTCGATGTTTACAGTCGCCTGCAGACTCGGCATTTCATCTGGTGGAGCTTGATCTTTCATAAGTTCCATTGATATCGCACGTCCCCATGCACTAGAGGCTACGATCGCTACAACGACACCAAGGGCGGCTGAAAACGTTTTAGCACATTGTATCAATTTGCAAGTTGCTTTGATAGCATTGGAGTAACAGTCATTTGACTGTTCCTTACGACGAGTGGGTGGCCGCAACAGGCTGGTCAACAGTGCATGGCGGTCCCAGCTCATGTTCCTTGTCCGTTCCACAAACTGCCGGCGGATGTTGTCGTCTACTCAGTAAGTACCCCGTTTCGAACGTACATATTTAATGGGCAACGCGTCAATCATACGGTCGTGGGGACGGGTACAGAAGCCAACTTACGATCATTTCTTACGGATGTGCATGTGCGCAACCTGTGCACCATGATAGATTCTGCAGCGCCCATCACGGCAACGATAATGTGGAATTTCCAAGGCCAATCGTCACGGAGTCAGATCACCACACCATCGAGCGTCAAGCCATGTAGGCAGAACATATAAATACAAGGTCAATGCAGCTGAATTTCCTCAGCCCGGTTCGCTCCCCACCTACGTTCACTTTTCGCATTCTTTGGGTACTGGTACCCCTCTGACCACCTTTCTTCGCAACCTTCCTTCTAGTCAAAGATCAACCACTCTTTTTTATCCAACCTTTCACTTGTCTACGTCTATTCAACACAATGCGTTCCACTTCCACCACCGCTGTCATTGCTTTGACTCTTGCCGCTTATGCTGCCCCTGCTGTCTCTGGCCCCATCCCGTATGTGGAAACCTGATTTCTCGCAGATTTGGACTAATGTCGAGACTGGATAGGGTGAGGAACAGCGTGGAATTGGCTGCCAGGAACCAGTAAGTCCAACTTTTTTGCAGAAGCTTCTGGACGAAGGTGCTTACATTCGTTTTTAGAGACACGGAGCTCAACGAGCGCCAGCTGGTTGACTTGCTCACGCGCTCGCTTGATGATCTCGACCTCGACGATCTCGACACCGACGATCTCGAGGCACGCAAGCTTGCGATCCCTCCTGGTCTCAAGAAGGTCGGCAGCAAGCTCGCCAAGCTCCTCCCTCTCGCTGGCCTTCTGCCCATCGGAGGCGGTAGCGACGACTCTGACTCTTCGGCCAACGCAACGTACGTAGACTCATGACATTGGGCGGTGATATAATAAACAAGCAATCAATCTACAGGGCGAAGCGTGAGTTCATTGAGCTCTACACTCGCCAACTCGAGGACTTGAACCTCGACGACCTTGATCTTGATGACCTCGACACCGACGATCTTGAGGCACGCAAGCTTGCGATCCCTCCTGGTCTCAAGAAGGCCGGCGGCAAGCTCGCCAAGCTCATCCCTCTCGCTGGGCTCCTCGGGTCACTCGGTGGCGGCAGCGATGACTCCTCCGATGACTCGGCCAACGCGACGTACGTGGCTGCATTTCTAGCTCGCAACATACGGAGTCTGACACTCTTTTCATAAAGGTCGAAGCGCGAGCTTATGGAGCTCTACGCATGCAGCTTCGACAGCGGCTTCGACCTTAGCGGTCTCGACCTCGATGATCTCGATGTCGATGATCTTGAGGCGCGCAAGCTCGCGATCCCCGCAGGCCTCAAGGCCGGCCTCAAGAACGGCCTCTCGAAGGCCGCCAAACTCCTTCCTCTCGCCGGCCTCCTGCCTATTGGTGGTGGTAGTGACGATTCCGACTCCGGGAACGCAACGTGAGTATAAAGAGCTTCATAGTGCTCAGAGTCTGAAAGCTGATCTTCCGTCATAACTAGCTCCAAACGTGCTCTGGAGATGATTAGCCGCCGCGAGCTGCTCACAGCTCTTCTCGCCGCTCGCGACTTGGACGAACTTGACTAGGCGTGGACTCGTGGTGGTATACTCATTCGTAATGACTGGTTGTTTATCTATTGACTTGCGACTGATTGGTGGTTATTTATGCCCCGCGTACATGGGAATGACTTGTTATATCATTATAATAATGTCATATATTGAACTGTGCAATATCTCGAAACATTGTCTCCAGAACTGTGTGAGGAGCCTGTGGGAAAATAAACAGCTTCAGCAATAAACAATAGCGGCAGATATCGAGAGGCATCTTTCAGATGCTTTTCTGACTAGCGACGCTTCCAATTATCGGACAGAGCAGGTTCAGTAAATTCAGGTCGCGTTGTTGAGTAGAACATGCCCGCCCTGAGCAGTAGTCGTTAATCTTAGTTAATCAGACTACTACGCGCGGCTGCTCTAGTACGTGTTCTCCGTCCATTCACCATCTTCATATCAGTCGGTTCTATTTAGTCCGAAAGGCCGCTCTCGAGTCACCCAATATTTTCGCACGTCATTCCATGTCTCATAACAAGACTGTAACACATCGTGCAGGCAAGGTGGAGGTTCGAAGTGCAACAGAACAAACACGTGCAAGTTCATATTGAATGTGTATCCCGTTTTCTCAGAATGAATACACGGTGACTTCTCCAGTTTCGTCTGGCTGCGCAGCCTTGATAGTGGCAATAAGCTCGTGGTCGCAGGGATGGCAACATAAGGACATGGGAAGATACTCACCTCTGTAATCCTAATGATTCTCTCATCGTCAACACAATACCGTGCGTACCGTCCAGGTTCAGGCGCAGGAGCGATGTAGAATGGTAAACTGGTGACGATCGGCTCTTCATACTCTGATACTGATATACTTGTCGGATCGGAGATCATGGTCCACTTTCCGTTTGATGCCGTGTCGCTGCGAGCCTCAGAGTGTATTGGACGTTGGTGTCGTATCAGATTGAAGTCAAGGATAAACGGGGTTACACTGGCTTTTGCATCTTGAGTACCGGCCATGTTGGCCATGTGGAGAACAGCACGCGAGCCATAAACACAACTTCCAGATCCAAATGTTTAACATTTTTGCAAGGAAAGAGAAAGAGTGCTCACCCATTCTCATTGAGCGACGTGCGACATCTGAGGACTCTAGTGTGACGAGGACCCCAATCCTTCCATGGCACGACTACCGTTTCACTAGCCGGACGGCCACGGAAATGTTCCGCCAGCAAAGATGTGAGCGATGAATGCTTGAAGAACAAAGCGAGTTGTCCTTCCAAGATGTCGACAAGGTAAATCCCAGAGTCAGACGACGTTACAAATGAGTCTCCGGGCCTCGAGCTGCTCGCCGTCGCAATCTCGAAAATCCTTGGATCTCTCTGGGTTCTGTGGTTATATGATGGAAGGCATAAGATCATGCGACCTTTCCTAGGAATTGGCTGTATCTGGAGGCAGCCACCATGGGTACTCGAGAAAAGTACGAGTAACCTCGAACTTGCAAAGGTGTATCCTCCAGGGACGTAGCCGAGTGAGGACGGACTGCTCCAAGACTCGATTTCCTATGCGACAAAAACAGTCAGTACGGGCACAGCAAGGGGCGATGGAGAACCCTTACGACAAGATGTTCGCCCGTTTTCCAGTTTAAGACTGAGATAGTGACATCAACTGCTAGATTGCCCCAGACGCCGAGTAGATCTGCTGCTACGGAAAGAGTCGTCTCATAATTATCACCAGGTAGATATTCAGCTGCAATCACGGGCACGGCTGCATCTGGATGAGGCCTATCTCCCAGCGAGCTAAGAGTCAAAAAACGAATCCGATATTCAGCACCGGATGGCTCGAAATCGTCCTCATCCCACACAGGGTCGTCGCGCTCAAAAATAATGAGGAGGTCCTGGCTAGAATCGCAGACTATGCTGTCGGGGTTGCTATCTCGAGGAGGACTCTGGCGTACTTCTAATTGAATGTTCGAGCTCGGAAGCGTGTAGAATGTCAACGGACAAGTGTTGCCCTTGACCTGAAGCGTAACGAGGACTCCTGATGCGTAATGAAGTAGAGAGCCTTGTAAAATTATGGGTTCATGCTTCTTCCATTTCAGGTTGAGCCAGTTAGAACGACGGTCGAGCAAGCATCGAAGGCGTTCTGTGACATTGGGCCCGTCGCGATGTCCGTCAACCAGGCCGTCAAAGGAGAGCTCGATCCGGTATTGAAGGAGCGCAGAACGCGCGATCACTTTTCGAAATAGAGCGCATGCCTGCAAAGTTTATCATAAGCAACGTAGCGGTGACAGTCATTGAGACCCAGTCCAGCACGAACCACGGAGCAGTGTATGAGGTCGAGGTCGCTGAGATGGCTGAATATTCGCAGTTTGACCTCTGGGGCAACAGTCAAGATCGTTGCTGGCGACATGTCGCTGGCGTCGTTGGTCGCACTGAACACAGAACGAAGAAAGAGAGATTCGGAGACAAGTTGGACTGTCACTGACCGCCACGCCCTCATGAAGCACACGCCCACGTGACTGACACGCTGGCGGAATACACGCGATTGTGGCTGTCGAATTCGACACCCTCTGGGCAGGATGGGTGGCAATTTGGTGGCAATCACATAAGTAGCAGGGATAACCACAGCCAAAGGAAACTCGGTCGACACTTGCCATGCTCTTACCACCCTGACGCGACCTTCTTGAAGCAGCTTGAAGCGAGCTCAACCTTCGAGAAGACCGTGCCTTTGGTGATTTCCACTTGGAAGCGTACCGATCCGCTCAAGTCGACAGCGTACGCGATGTTTCCGAAAGAGGGATGGCCCTGCGCGCAAATTTTGACAGGCGCGGCGGACTAGCTTATGGATGTATCGAGGACGGTAGCGGATAAGATGCGGGCGAGTAGGGCGGATGTGAAGTTGGTTGAGTTTGAGGATATGGTGCATGGCTTTTAGATCCTGCCTGTTTTTGACATCAAGGCGAAAGAGGAGGCGCGACAGGAGATTGTCGAGTTCGTGAGAGCTTGACGGGTGTCTCGATAGCGAGTGCTTCGATAAATAGTTGAAACGAAGATGTATGGGCGGATTTACTGCCCTATATCCAGCTAGTGCAAGAACTGGAGTGTATGACATTGATTCAATCTCTGCTTATATCATATCATGTTATACATGCAATGTTGAATGTCCTTCCAATCAGAACCGTGTTATTTACCATGGATTCAATTCGCTGGCCCCAGTTCTACGACACCACTCGCCACACCATCCCAGAACTGGATGAACTTCATGTCTGCCTGCTTCCTGTATAGCATCCAGGCGTACATGAGCATCAACATTCTCGCAATGGATACAATTGTGGACTTACGCCAGTTGCACCACGTCATCGACGGAGCGCTCCTTTGAGTTGAGCAGTGCCATGACATTAATATCCATCGCCAGCGGCAACATAGCGCCAGCGCCGTAGTTCGGGAGCAGCGGCGGAGGGGCGTCCATCACATTTGTTGCAGAATTCTTGGACTCCTCAGCGGTTGACCCATCGCTGGGCGTTGGAAGCACAAGATCGTCTGGAAAAAGAGAGATAGGATATCCTTTTGAAGGAAAGGAGGATCGACTTACGGACGAGAAGCCGGCTCGAGGGCTTCATCGCCTTGCGAATGTTCTTGAGTATGATAATTACGACATAATCGGGCCAGTTATGGATGATGAACCTCATCTGTACCTAGCTCAGCGTGATCCCGCCGCCACAAAGAACTCTCAACGCACATAATAAATGTCCTGCCCCTTGACTGGGGCTTCCTCCATGAAGTTGATCGGCACGAAGTCAAATCTGCCTCGTTGGAACATATGCGGGACCTCCTTGCTCAGATGCTGCATGTCAAATCCAAGCACGCATCTGCTTTAGAGTGGCTCGTTACGATGGGACGGGATTGAATGTACCTCTTTGCCTTGCTCGATGACGTTGGGCAGGTCCTGCAGCGTCAGACGGAGCTTCGGGTTTGCGCGGGCGACTTTGACAAGAGGCCCGCCAATGCCGCCGCCGATATCACACCAAGTAGCGTCTGATGGCAGAGACGCGACCGGGTAGACTAGGCGTGAAAGGTTGTCTAAGGCCCGGCATCTCGTGAAAAAAAGATCAACTTACAGTCGGATACATTTGCCACATTAAAGGCGATCATACCGCGATTGAATCGCTACAAACATTGTTAGTCTGGAACGTCAAAAAAGAAAGAACAGGTATAACCTCGTGCTGCTTCGGCTGCAAATCCTCGAAGAAGGCCATTAGCGATGAACTGAAGATTGTAAAGCGGATGAATACTTACGTGCTTCAGATACCAGTCAAAGAAAGCAGTGTCAGGATACTCCTTTCGAATGTTGTAGCTAAAGTTCGAGAGCTTCTCATCGTGGGAGGGGCCATACTCCGGATCATGCAGCGCTTCGTATATGTTAGCAAGACCCAGGCTGCTGGCCTCGTTGAGCATGAGGCCCAAATACGCCGAGTTCGGGTCGACAGAGCGCAGAATATACGAGCCGCGATTGATGGCAAATACGTTTTTGGACACTAGACGAATACGAAGACGTTTATTTATGCAGAGCAGGCAGGAAATCATACCTACCTTCACGGAAAATATGCTTCATTGTGAGGCAGCGAAGAACGCGGGCCAATTTGAACGGGGGGAGGCCAGTCTTCTTCGCGATCTCGTCCACGTGCGCGCCCTTCGGCTTGCCGTCCAAGAAATCAGCAACCTTGGCTTCGATCGCCGTGCGCAAGGCTGCGCTCTCAACAGGCATGAACGCGGCCTGTAAAATCGCCATGAGTGGGTCTACTCATCGCCAAGAAAAACAAAACAAAACAAAAAATAAAAAGACTTATCGCCAAGAAAATGCGCAGCGTACGTTGGACATGTTCAGGATGGTCGGCCGCAGGAGGAACGTCAACTGTTGGGAGGCGCTGTCCAGAACACGGATGGCGCGAAGAAGCGCGGGCGAGGGCGACTCGTCCGTGGCGGGCGCGTCGTCCAGCCCGGGGACACCGCCTATCTCTTTCCATGCCGCGATTGCGTCCTCGGCAGACGAGTTAACGAGCGCGAGGAGGCCACGGATGTCGGCCTCGTGTTGGTCGATGCTGGTTGCTTGAGACATGGTCAGGATAGAGAATTGGGTCTAGCGAGACCCTGTCGGCCCTGGAGGCCAGCTTCCAGCTGCAGGTTCTTTATAAGTGATGCCAAAACATTGAAGTAAAATTGGCGGCGGACGCGAAGGTGGGTGCGTCTGCATCCGTCAATCCAATGTGCGTACGAGTGCGAGGGGTAGCATCATTGGAAGATATATGGACACTACTGCAGCTAGGTGGATACGCTTTCTGTCAAATTTGGCTGCCGGCATCTTGAAGATGGTAGTGCGTTCGGCGGTTCTATTTAGATCCGAGTAGCTTTCACGTCATAACCGCCGGGCGTTGTGTTATGGCAGGAAGTTGGTGACTGCGCTCTGAAGTTGGCGATGATCATGCCACTTAGGCCATCAGCAAAACGGTATTTCCCTATTGAGGAATGTCATGCGTGACCGAGCTTGCCGGAATTCAGAAGGGCTTGGGAAGGTATTACTTAGCAGCACATCTGAACTTCCCATATAGTCAAATGGTTATTACAACAGTGTGGGCGCATCAAAAAGACAGCACGATGTCCTTCAGCTTTCCGAAATTCGGTGTCCCCAACCCAGTCACGGCGTCCCAACCTTTCGTTGCCTGTCAACAGCGTTATCAGTTCTGTGATTCATGAATGGAACCCTCAAGGCGCTTACATTGAAGCCCGGTGTACCACATCCAGGATTGTTGCCCACTGTTATATCGTTGAATCCGTCCACACCGACGCTGTAGAGCAAGGGATTGATGAAACCAAGCGGCGGCTGGCCTGCCGAAAGACGGGCGTCGTTCAGGAGGGACACAAAGCCCGCGAAAGTGGGCGACGATGCAGAGGTGCCGCCAATGGAGACTGGGCGACCGGAGAGGAAGATACGGAAGTTGTCGGCCTGCGCAGAGACATCCGGAATGGCCTGCGAGAACGAGAAGCCATCAGTACGTCGAGACGAACGCAATGAGAGACAGGTACTCACACGTCCATCTCTGCACACGGTTTGTCAGACATCATACGTTGACTGACAGAAGACATGTACTTACGGATTGAAAAGGCCTTTGTACAAACCCTTGGGTAGCTTCTCAAGGAAACCTGTCACCGCCGCGTCTTGGTATTTAGGGCGAGCGAACTGTCATCGCAATTACCCATAGTCAGTCAAGCAAATTAAGCAAATGGTTGAATACATACGTAGTTGCTGAAGCCTCCTCCAGAGAAATCAACTGCAACCTCAGGGACATGAATCGTACCTCCGACTGCGGTGACACTGGATTTCGAGATTACTTCAACAGTCGATCGATGGCCGAAATAGAACACATACAATGGGCAGCTAGCCGGGAAACCAGGAATAAACTTCGTGGCGTTGCGTCCGTCGTTAGTGAAGCAGGACTGTGTCGCAGGATCGGGATCGCCATCACCAACGCCTCCATCTCCGGAGCTGAATGTAAGGGTCACTCCGCGAACGCCTGAAGGATAACATCGATAAATGGTGGGTTGAGTATCATGCAGGTGCAGGTATTAATACCGAGTATTGCGAAGTCACCGCACACACGCCGGGCGAAGCTCTCCGGAACTATGCTACGATCAGTCAAAACATTAGCAAATGGATCCCCAAAACTAACCGGTTTGTTCGTCATCTCCATAACTCGTCGAGATAGTCTGAGGGATCGTCTCTTGTGCAAGCACGAAGTCAAGCCACTAGATCCGGGAAGAGAGATGAGTCCCTCAGCGACTGCATTGCATTTGTCATTCACCTTAGTGTATGGCTCGTTGGTATCCGTAGGTGTGCCGCTATCAGGAATGAAAGGCGGTGCGCCGGCCGTTGTCCAAAAGGTACGCGGCGTGGGGAACGTCAAGCCATATGCGAACTGGGTATCGAGGTTCGCCTCGGCGCCCGCCTCGCTCAGAGTTTGGTTGTTCTCACCACCTGTGCACAGGCGGACAATTGAGAAGTCAGACGTGTGAAACTCGGGAGATACTCACCGTTGACGGACACAGTCTTGAATGACGAATTGAGTGCATCCGGTCGTTGATCAGCGTAGAAGGTCTGAAGATCCTCGATATTGGCGAATTGCTCAAGGTAGCCAGTGATACCGATTTCATTGCCATTCGTAGCAGATGTCTCGACGCCAACAGCATTGTAGAGTTCTTTCAGGCATGTGATAGTCACTGTCGTGTTGCAGCTCGCGTCCACCTTGACACCAGAGACGGGATCCACGATCGTGGCTATCCCAGGCGCAGGAGACGGGTTGACATTCTTCTCGTCAGAGAAGTGGAAAGTAGTGCGGTGGCCTTTGAAACGAGCGAAGATGGTCGTCGGTTGGATAAGGTCGATATGCGCGTGCAGGTCCTCAGGGAGACTGTAGCCCGTTGTGCGCACGACGACGTCTCCGTCGGTGGTGTGCTTCCAGACGTGATATTTCTGCAAATGCTGCTCAGATGACGAATACACGAGTACAAGACAGTTTCACCCACGGTATCCAGCATTTTCTCCGCCAGTCCCACGGGGACCTTGGCCTTGAACCAATCGTTCGCAGGCGACCGCGTGTACTGGCTCTCCGGAATCCCATGCTCCGCCAACCATTCCGTGACAGCTGCCAAGCTGTCCGGGTGCGGCGCGACCAGCTCGTTCGCCTCATCTTGCGAGAGATGCTCCCCATAGCGCTCGTGTGACGGGTCGCTCACCTCATAGAGCTGCTGCTCGAGGAGATGGAAGTTCGGCTGGGGCAACGCGATGCGTAACTCGATGATGTGGTCCTGTGGTGCCGCGCCGACGATCTCCCAGTCACGAGGAGATGCGATGCTCTCCTTGAGTTTGTGGGCGCATTTCGGCGCCGCTTGGGCGAGCGCGACGAACGCAAGGACGGAGGCTGGCCAAAGCATTGAGCGAAAGCAGGCCCGGGGATTAGCACAGGGTTTCAACCAGGTAAGAGCGACTGACTTTATAGCTCGGGAAACTTATCGACTTCGACTTCTCAAGGGTTGATAGTTCCGGACGCAACCATATGGGCGGCAATGTGTACAAACTGCATGTGTACGGGTCAGGGATCACCATACTCGGTCCTAATCGCAGTACATGGCGTCATTTTGCCGACACTGTCTACCATAGTGTGCGTTGGTTCACTGTGTGTCTCAGGGACAAACGGTGATTGAGGGAAAGATCCAGACGAAGTGGTCTAGAGAGCATGTGAAGAGACGAAAACAGAATCAAGAAGACGCGATACGCGCTTGCGAGGCTTTCACTTACCGCTTTCGGACTCCATGATCATGATTGAGAGGTCTCGGTTGCCATGCAGTACATACCTAGCAGAAAACGGGACGTGTTCATCATCCACAAACGGAGTGGGGCCCATACGGACACTCGCAATGTATTACAGTACATGACTGCAAGTGTGGTACAGAATACACAAGAAAAATACCCAATAGCATCCAGAAACCGAGCACCTGCGCTACTTGCGCATTCGCTTCTTGAAGCGCTCCATGACCTGCAACCCTGAGTCAAAAAATAGCCCAGAACGAGAAAATGAAGCTGAGCGCCCACCATTTCATCAGTGGCCATCTGCGGGCGGTCGTGACGAGGCCGATGATGCTCATGGTCTTCCGGTTGGAGACCCATAGCCTCAAGCTTCGCGTCGCGTATGATGTCTTCATCAGATTTCATGCGCAGATTGGGGCGATAAACTGCAGGCCATCAATAAATCTAGAAGAATTTCGACAATCTTCGAGGGAGGGGGTGACTTACAGCGAGAAGCGACGAGATGCTCTTCGTCATTATGATCCGCTTTCTTTCCCTTGCGTTCCCGGTTCAGCAGCAACTTCGCTTTCTCCGTGTCTTCAATGTTCTTCAATCTAGCACTGAAGATTGCGTGAAGTCGATAAGAATATGTATAACAGACATTAGAAAGTGAAGCACATACTCCATACCGAGATCCACTTCTGGTATAGCAGTCAACATCGCCATACTGTTCGTTACATTCCCCTCCTCCATCGCCTTCCTCTCAATCTTGTATTTCTCCGAAAGGCGAGAAATCTCATCTTTCTCGTCTAACGGTTTGCCGCCTGCCTCCTTTTCTGCGCCCCGTCGTAGCTTCATGTTCTCCTCGATATATGCCATCCTAAAACGTAATCAGCCGGCCGCTGGCAGGGTGAAGAGAAAGGTACGCACATATGCTTGTCCACATCAAGCGCATTTGTCTGTTGCGTGAAGATATTTGACCGAACGGCGCGTCTAGCCTTCGCTGCCTTGTCATCCTCGTCCCTACGATTTATGAAAACCAAGTACTCAGATTGCCAAGAATCAAAACTCACGACTCATCGCCTGCATCGACTTTCGCCCCCAACTTCAATCCATACTCCGGCTCCGCCTCATCCTCAGGCTCCTTCTTCTTCTTTTTCTTCTTCGCATCACCTTTGCCCAACCTCGTTATGTCAATACCGCCTTTCTGGCGTCGCCATTTGCGCAGTTCAATTAAATCTGCTACACTGTAACGCTCCTTTCGGAGATACATCAGGCCACGTCTCAAGGAAACGGGTGAGGAAAGACGACATACGCTAGGTCTTCCTCGCCTTCAGCTGGCTCTGAGAGACTGTCGACTTCAGGAGACTTTTCCTGCACATCGAGCGAATGTTCGCGTGTGCTTGTTTGCGGCCTGCTGCGTTTTCTAATCATGGTTCAAAGAGCGGATAGTAAGACGAGGTGGGCGTTCGAGCTGAGAGCTGCTGCATAAGAGTAAGCTCAGGCTGAGGCCAAGACGAAGCTGGGGTAGTCCTGGACCCGGTCCATGGACCTGATTTTCTCACGCTGCTTCACACCCTGTCTTTTCTGCAAGCTTAAGACGCACAAGACGCTGAGCAACAAAAGCATGGCATAACGCAACCCTCACCGAAAACGTTTGCAGATGATTGGCCAAGGTATGCGCTCATGAAAACGGGATAAATCAGAAAGGTCCACAACACACCAGGCTTGTCTATATTCCCAGCGCTCACGGACAGTAACCTAATCGAACAGTACATGGTCAGAATGATTCCTCATCGTCGACCCGCTCGTCTCTCTCATAGCACAAATCCCATGGATCCAGCATCTGTATCAGACACGAACGCAACGCACACCCACGCCTAGTTCTCCGCAGCCGGTGAGAAACCCCGCACGTCGAGCGAGACGCTCACGGGCAATGGACTCGGGGGCTGCGCTGCGCGCTCTGCCTCCGCGTCCTCGGCATGCCCTGTCCCCGGGCCAGCCAGGTAGCTCGCGACGTGCGCGAGATCGTCCTCATCTTCATCCTCGTGTCGGCCTGGCAGGTCATGGAATGCACGCAGCGATTCGGGCGGGCGGAGTCCACCGCGTCGCAACCGCGGAGGTGCGGGCCGCGCGTCATCACTGTTGCTGTTGTTGTCCGCTGCTGCGGCAGTGTTGTGGTATTCAGCAGTCGGATGGAATGCCGGTACCGAAGGTAGCGGAAGCGGCGCAGTTGACGATAACCACGAGAGATATGGCCGCTCACGTTCGAGGCTGTCTCTGTACGGCCGTGAGTCGTGATCGCTTGATGCCGACCACGGAAGCTCCAGGCGGCGCATCTGTGGGAAGAACCGCCTTGGCGGTGCTGCATTCGACAGCGAGCCTCGTCGCTCTGTAGAACCGGTCCCACTCTCGCCGGTCGGTTCCGTGCCAGGCTCTTGCACTGGTGATTCGCGGGTCGACGATCTGCGGCGCGACGTGAAGTCATTAAAGTCGACTGTTCTCGAGCGGGCAGGTGGGCGGCGAACTGATGGCTGTCGGGAAAGCGCCGGTCCCTGAGGATTCGTCGTGCTCGAGTAGCCTGGAAACGCTGGCCGCGGCATGTTCGCGATCTCGTCCAGAGCATCCAAATTCCCTGGTAATCTCGCTCTTGATCTTGATACCGGGTGATTCGATGCTGAAGTGACATTCTGCCATCAACGAGAGCACGGACGAATTGAAGAAGACAAGAACATACCAGAGGATGAAGGGAGGTATGCATTGTACAGATCCGTAGGGAATCGGGCACCCTCCATTGCGCCTGATGCATCTACCAGACTCTCAAAGCTGTCATTGTCATCGTCGATCTCCATCGCTTCCGGTGGAGTCGAGAGGTATTCTGAGAGGTGGAATGTGCGTCGGTTGAGGCTCCGGGATGCGGGACCGCTTTGGCGATACACACGCTGAGGAGCTGCAAGCATACGCAAGCTTTTGGCAGTGCGGTCGGACACGAGACGCTTGTCCGCCGTGGCTTGTCGTTGGCGGCGTTCGGCCAGTTCCTGGCGCCACCGTAGGATCAGCATCTCCGTTGGTTGGAATACAGTGGTTCTTGCGCGCACCTTCACCAGTATCTCTACGAGAGTCGTCGTGAACGAGTCGCCGGTATCCAAATCCTCCACGAACGTTTCAAAGCTGATCGTCGGCTCTGCCTTCTCAAGCTTTGAGCGCTTGACGGCGCCAGAACTGTTTCCCGCGAGCAAGGAGAGCGAAAAGGAGACATAGAGCATAAATTCATTAGCACAGCACTACGAGCAGGCCTATGACAGCCTGCAGCCGAAAATTGCGATGCGTACACCAAGTTTTTGATCTTGGAAGTCAAGACATCGTCGTAGTATCCCGCGGTCCTATAGAAAGCAAATGAATAGCTCAGACAGGATATGATAGCCACGAGGCATAATACGCACCATTTACCCATTATGAGGGAGGGAACGTGTGTGTAGTTGACGGGTGATGTGTGTTCAGCGAAGCACTGACCACTGCAGTGTGCGAGTGACGGTCAGCACTGACGGTGATGCGGGGTGGCGGCCCTTGAGAGAGCTTTCGCACGCTCGGCTTTCTCCGGTGGCTGACCGTCCAATATCATTTCGTCAAGAAAGCAGCTCATGTCATCAGATCAAACGTAGAGCAACGAGTCCGAGTCTCGATCCATAATTTACAGTAAGTATAGCTTCTTCTTATCCATGCCATGAGGCCTCTTTCATGTCTGGACGACATGCGTGTCCGGAGCCATTTGAGCGCATGGCGTGCACGTCAAATGGCATGGCCTTGACCTTCTGCTTCACCCCCTGCAAAGGAATAGAGTAAAACTCCGTACGACTGTTGAAGATAAGATAAAGGCTTACCGAAGAGAGGAAAATTCACTTCTTCAATGTCATCACTTCGGCTTTCGAGCCTAGACCTCTCCAGCCAGTCCCTGCTCCGGCGACCTGCGAGATCTCCTTGGGCATGCCGGAGAGGACCTTTCCAATAAAATTCACGTCCGTTAGAGGTGTAAGATCGTCACGTTTAGGTAGATGCTGAAACAGTCCATGATCAGCATTTTAGGGCAGAAAAGACGGGGTTTTTATGTACCCGCTTGACTCGATCGTACGGGGCCTCCCAGCCGTTGGTCTCGCGCACTACGAGAGGCGGAGAAGATGAGAACGAATGATATATCCGTGTATCATGAGCGCGGAACAAGACATTGTCCACGCGCAAGGTCAGACGAGAGAGGATGAATATGCAACTCGGCATCACGCGCTGTAGGGCCCGTCAGTTTGCGGCATGATTTCTTGGACGGCTGGAAACGTGGCACGAACGATGGACTTACAATTCTAACAAGTAGATGCGATGCGCCATTATCGTGCAGCTCATCCTCAAATAGAGGAATCTCCGCATAGAAAAGGATAGGGTCCGGTCTGGTCAGCTCAGCGAATGGTATGGTGTGAGCCTTATTCTGAGGGTCGGCCGCGACCCACTCTACGGGCTCCGAGCCTGATGAGACATCCCCAGCGTAGGTAGTTGTATAAGTCCAATCATATGGCTTGGTCGTGGCGGTCTTAGGATGGGAAAGTTGGGAGTTGGGATCCGTCCTGAAGTCAGCAATTGCATGAAGCGTCATGCAGCATTCGTGCACATGCAGCGTACCTGCTTTTCAACCATGCATCCGCATATCCAACCTTCACGCCCCCGTCGCCGTCCTCAAGTTCCCTGTTCTTTACCCCTTTTAACGCAGGTTCCGTCGCAAAGGTGTACTTCCACCCTGAAGGGATGTGTTCAAGCTGCAGCTGGTTGCTCCCAAATGTCATTTCGGGGAGGGGAATCCCAAGCGAGGCCTGCAGCGCATCACATTCAGCTGCGCTGGAGATGGGCTTGGTTATTGTGGTAATCTTCCAGTCGAAGATCTCAATGCCCCGAGAGTCTGGGCTTTCGGAGAGACGATGTTCTGGCACAGCGATTGCTTGCGCCATAAGGAAATCTTTGTATGTTTCCCTGGATCCGATGTAACGAGTGATGGACGCCGTGGTGAACAACTTCGCGAACGCGATAATAGAGAGGAATGCTTCCGTTCAGCGGCTGGGTTGGAAGTTCGTCAGCGGCGAGGCAATCCCAGCCGGCAAAACAGAGATAAATCTGTCAAGCCTACCGCACGACAAGAAACACAAGCAGCCTCAGGGTCCACAGAGGGCAGCGAGAGCTAATTTTGGTCGAATTGTGGAGGGCCGTGTGGCACTAGAGAAAGCCTGCGAGATCTGCAGTTGCTGCCATATTGAAGATTTCAGACTCCGAAAGACGAGGTTACAACCGAATTGTAGTCGCATACGACTTAGCAGCATTTCACGAAAGGCGCACCGCCTTCACACACCGTTCTCTACACTTTGGAAAGGTTAAAGCCTAGCACAGTCCACAACTTTTATCATGGACGGCGGTTCCCGTTCGTCAACACCGGAAGCTCCTCCCCAGGACCTTTGGTCAAGCATCCTCGATTCCGTATCCTCGACGCGCTCTATTCCTTCAAAACAGATCCTGATCCTCGGGCAGCCGTCCAGCGGAAAGACCACTCTAGCATCCGCACTATTACAGAAGGCGGCATCGGATGGTGGCAAAGACGAGCCACGAACTGACTTTGCTCTCGGATATGATTGGGCGGACGTCCGAGACGAAGCAGACGAAGGTGAGTACCCACATGTACGTGATATGAACGAGAACTCACTTGCAGTGTAGATACCCTCGCACGATTGTCTGTGTACACAGTACCATCTTCAGCAGCTGCATATACCTCACTCCTTCCTCATTTCTTACCCCCACGACAATCCCTCTCGCATACCCTCATTTTAATAGCACTAGATTGGACACGCCCGTGGACCTTCATTGAAGAGCTTCACATGTGGTTGAACTGGATAGAAGACTGGGTGAAGGGCGATGATGCACGAGAACTTGTGATTGCACGCGAGGAGAATCGTGAACGACGTGAGTACCTATATTTCTCGTATGAGTGAATTTACAACTGTGTAATCTTCGTCTAGTGCAGGCGCATCTGCAGTACTATGCCGAACCTAGTACAGATCCTATCCCCGCTACATCATCCACCATGCAGGGTACAATATTACCTCTGGGGCCTGGCACCTTCACGCATAACACGGCTGGCGTACCAATAATTGTCACCTGCACAAAAGCAGATCTTATTGACGAGAATAATGATATCGTCGGTGCAGGTACGTCTGGAATGGGTGGCATGGTGAAAGGCAAGGGTGGCGAATGGGAGGAGAGGACAGACGGCATCATGCAGGTGCTACGCACGATATGTTTGAAATGTGCGTCTGTTCATGCATGCATCGTTTTCCTCTAACTCTGTCTCAGACGGTGCTGGTCTCTTCTATACCACACCACAACCTACGACCCTCCAAGTTCTCCGCCAATACGCCCTGCACGTTTTGTTCCTCCCAGCCGCACCTTCACCCGGTCTCTCGTCGCCTACTGAGCCAGTCGCTCCCATCCGTAACCCATTCCCTTTCCAACACAAGCCAAATACCCTAGACCGAGATCGCATTGTCGTCCCAGCAGGCTGGGACAGCTGGGGCAAAATCGCTGTTCTTCGCGATGGTTTCGACGCGAAAGGATGGGGTGAAGCGTGGGAGAGGGACCTTGAATCGGCTGACGAGGAAATGGTGGAAGAGCCAGGCGCACTGAAGCTATATGCCTCACTCGTTCCAGATCAAGGTGCAAAGGTATGCAATTCTACTGAACTTTGTCGTCTCGAGGCTCATGAGACCTGTAGCCTCCACCTCTTCCTCCTTTCAACAACCCGACGCCAGAGCAAGCCTTCCTCGCCAAGAACTACGACGAGAACTCGAAGAAGCCCGATCGCGACCCTCGCGGCATGTTCCGCAACCCCACGGAAACTTCGACCGCAGGCATCGTTGGTCCGCTCGGCAGCAGCTCCTTCAGCCTGCCGAATGTCGAGCGCGCGCTCAGCGAGATGGAAGGCGGAGCGGGTCTGGGCACGAGCGTCCTCAACAGCGAAGCGGCGCGCAAGCTCACAGGCCGGCCAGCAGCAAGGGCGGGTGCGAACGTCGCGTCGCTGGCCGCTTCGGTCGGCCCTGGAGGGCGCTCGCCGACGTCGCCGAGCATCCCGGGCTCGCCCAGTCCGACGAACGGGCAGACGCAGCACGAAGTGTTGCAGAACTTCTTCCAGAGCTTGCTCAGCTCGAAGGACCGCGCTGGCGCCAGTGCAGCGGCGGCCCGCGCAGCTGGTTCTGGAGCCCCCGCTGGCGCCGCGGCTGCAGCGGGGGCGGGAGCGGGAGCCGCAGCAGGGACTGGGGCACCGGTGCGAGCAAATGGGGGAGGGAGCCCTGGTTCCAATGGTGCCGCGAGCGGGAGCGGGCCCGAGGAGTAGTTGAAGGTGTAAATCATGTCTGGCTTCCGTATCGTATGGCCGCCCTTCTGTGTCACCTTACTGAATCCGCGGACTATTTTAGCAATGCGCTGGCTATCGAGGTTTCAGTCAGTGACATATCTGCCTGTTTGGGGTGATTTCAGTACCGGGCCCGACGAGTAAGAAACTTCCATGGGTACGAGAGGATTCTTAGTGATGAAATATATCTGCACTCTATGCACATTGATTAGGTGAATAGTACGCTGTTCTGCGTGAATACGTAGGTATAGTCCTAGCCTTGTGTGCTGAAAGTCGACTGCCTCCAGTGGACTCAGCATAGTAATTCGGAATGAGATCGAAGATTAAGCCCTAGTTGTCTAATGGTTATGACGTCAGACTTCTAATCTGGAGGTTGCGAGTTCGAGTCTCGCCTGGGGTAATATACCGTTTTACTGCTGTCATTTTTCTTTCTTGACAGAGAATCTGAAAGAAAGAGTACATATACTGCCTGATGTCGATGCTTTTTTATGTAAAGTACAAAGAAATAATTTGTGAAGTTGCACGCGACCGAGAGGCTGTGGCGGAAATCCTCGAGCTTACCATGTCGAGACGGTCTCGGCCTCTCCTCTAACTTCCTACTCCTCCCGCTCATCATCCCGCCATGCCCCCACGACGATATTTAACGTTGCTCGTTCTTTAAAAAGCCATTCTATTATATCTGCTTTGTTATCGAGGGAAACCATGTCTTTCTCTTTCCAATGGCCTCGCTTTTCGGACCAATTTCACGCCGATGCTATAGATCTCCTCACTTCAGCCCTGAACAAGGGCTCAAAGCCCCCCGTGATTGCAGATAAAATAGAGGTCGTTGAACTTGAGATGGGCACACAGGTATGCACCTTCCTTATAGCAAGGTGTTCAGCAGAGCTAATTCCTCGCTCAGCCTCCCGAGCTCGAGATTCGTGATATCGGCGACCTCACCATGGACCAGTTTCGTGGTATATTTCGCTTGACGTATGCCGGCGATGCGCATCTTGTTCTGCGTACAAAAGTACAGGTGCGTGTTGTCCATAATTTGATCCTGTCGTACATGTTCAACTCATCGCGAGTTGTTAGGCCAATCCGCTCAACCATAAGCAGCACGAAATTGACCTCATGAGCGGCTCCCGCGGAATGCTCGCAGCAAAGCAGCCCCTCGTTGTACCGATGCTCCTCCGGCTCTCGCACTTTCGCCTCAATGCGTACGTCGTCCTCGTCGTCTCTCGTCAAAAGGGTATCACCCTCGTTTTCAAGACGGATCCGCTGCAGAATGTGGACATCAACTCGACATTTGATTCAATAGGTGTCATTCAGAAGTTCATTCAGCGCGAGATTGAGGGTCAGCTGCGTCAGATGTTCAGAGAGGACCTCCCGGGAATCATACACCGGCTGAGCCAGCAGTGGGTGAAGGCCAAGGTAGAGGCACCGTACCTCACAAAACGGCCATCCACACCATCGGTTGCACCTTCGGCATCGCAGCGTACAACGATGTCCGCACCGGCAACTTATGCTCCCCGCTTCCCTCCGTTGGGTCTCCATTCCCCGCTTCACACCCCAGGATTAGGTCCTCCGCTTGTGCCGTACCGCACCCGCACAGTCTCGGTGGCAAGTTCATCTTCTCAGCGACAGCTGCAATTGCCACAGACACCCGCGCCCGATCCACCAGACACTGCGTTTCCCGACCTCGAAAATTTTGACCCAACCTATGGCTTGCGGCCAGAGGGTCTACCTGCCAAAAGCGTTTTTGGTAACTTTGGACGGCTCTTTGGGGACACTGCGTCGAGAGGGCTCGCGGACCTGGCCGAAGAGGAAGAGGGCGAGGAGATGGAGGAGGGCGGGTCGTACGATGTCATCGAGTGGGAGGATACGGTCTATGATGGCGCATCGTCTGTTGCTCCTACGGAGGACGATGTCTTTGAAAGGATGAGTATGGCGGAGTACGAGACCATCCCTGCTGTTGGAGGGGGTATGGTCACCCGTCCAAGAGTTATCCACTCACAATCGCAGATTCAGCCCCCTGCTGGCATCACACGGCCTCCGTCGTCGCTGTCCCAAGCGTCCACCGCACGCCTAGACACCCCGATTATGGAGTCGCCCTACTTCCAGTCGAATGCCCCTCTCAGAACAGATCCCCACCCGCGTAGAGCGCATTCACTTTACGATCCTTATTTTGCCCTATCTTCATCGGCCTCAGCAGCCGGATTCCTCCCTAATGGGCCAACACAATCCCATCAGGGTACTGCGCGCACTCGCACTCGATCCACGCCGCCCACGCCGCCCCTCTACCACTCACCGCATCATCGTCCCGTCTCACCATCGCACGCCTCGCGCTCCAGCGACCGCACTCACTCCATCCCCACTCCACCCTCTTCCGACCACCCAGCGCCGCCGTACCTCATCCCCACCAAGCGCCGCCCCTCGCTCTCACTTTCGACGGCACCCCCGCAGTCACCACCCCTACTCCCAACAACCGCCTTCTCGCTCTCATCCTCACCGCCCGCCGACCCCGCCCAGATCGTGCTGCGGCCCGCGTTGAACGGCACCGTCTCGCACCTGAACATGCTCTCGCACTCAAACCACACGCTGTCTCCGTACACTCGCGCACTCGAGCACTTCACCGTGCGCACGGCGCGTCGTACACACGTCCCAACGCCCGCCCCTGCCCCGCGGCGCGCGAAGCGCCGTGGGATGCATTTCCTTGGAGGCAAGGGCAAGCAGCGCGCGGAGCAGGCTGAGCTACCGTCGCCGCCAGAGGACTTAGACCTGGACGATAGCATGTCGGCGCTGCGCTCGGGATCGGTGTCACCTGCGCCGCCGAGCGAGTTCGACGAGGGCGACATGGACCGCTATTTCAGATCGCGCGACGAGATGGAGCGCTTTCCGCCCGAGATGCACCCGTCGCACCTACGGAGAAGGCAGCCCTCGGCGATGTACCGGGATCCGTAAGCGGCGGATGTAGTGTGAGTTCTCTCTGTCACGGGCTTTCGCATCGCATTTTTCAGTTACATTTATTGATTACCAGAGTTGAGCATGTAAAGCAGTCTGTTTCCTCGTCTTTTTATCTATTTTTCGACTTCTCTTCATTCCTGCATATGATGCCCAGTCTCAGATACGTACATTACAACGCCCCACTCTACTATTAGCATTAGATATAAACCCCGTACACTAGCAGATCCATTCCCGCTCGGGCTTCCTGACCACTTGCCCTCTATGCATTTGTATCCACTCGTCATCATGTGCGCATACATCTACACAGCCTGTCAGCGCATTCTCATTTTGGCTCGCAGCAACGCAGTATGGTTGCCAATAGAAACCCGCCTGGACAAGTTCTGGCGTGAGCAGAATAAGCACAACCCACCGTCAAAAGGTCTAGTATCAGCATTATACATTGTCCGCAGAGTGATGGATACAACAGGATAAGAAGCGTCCACAACCAAATCATGTCATTTACTGAGAAAACGGAGGCGCAAGTCCTGGAAAGTTATCGAAGGGGCCGGATGCACCACCTGGACCGCCCGACACATTCGGCAAAGCACCCGTCATCACCGCCGGCGAGGACATGACCGACTCGAATTCCTAAAGATCGAATTATCAGCACAAATAGAACCAATGACAGCTTGCAAAGATTTAACACACATCGACGTGCTTGCTCGGCATGCGGCTGGTGTTCTGCCTCGCGGACGGTAGCTGCCGCAGCTGCCTGAAGTCGTTCGCATTGTACGTCTTCGTAAGGCCCGTCACCGCGGGCGAGCGCAGGAGCGCCGTTGGCGGCGATACCGTGACGAGCCCGAGCATGCCCTGTGCCTGCGGGGGCGTCGTGCGCGTCGGAGTCGTCGGCGGGCCGATCGTCGCGCGGAGCGCCTCGTCGACGCGGTGCAGCGATAGCTCGATCTTGTCGGGGAGCGCGGCGGACGGCGGGGGCATACTATCTTCGGACGCGCCAGAGATGCTGATGCGGAGGAACTCGAGCGCGTCGCCGCGTTCGGGGGTGATCGCTGCATTACCGAGCGCGTCGCAGAGCGTAGAAAGCGTGTCGTGGGAGATGCCGTACAGCGTTGACAGCTCCGGGAGGCCAGCGTGAGATTGCTGCACGAGCCAGTCCATGATGTCAACGGTCAGGTCGGCGGAGGCGGGATTGAGGCCGGCACTATGCTTCGAGATGACGAGGAGGGCTTCGCCAATCTCGGTGCAGAGGCGTGTAGGCTCGATACTCTTGATCGGGGTGCCTTTGAGTGCTGTGAGAGCATGCTCGAGGAAAAATTCAGGGGCAAGGGATGGTTCCAGGTCGTATTGGATGGCGCGCAGGAATGTCATTGCGACAGTGAATAGCAGGCTATGGTCGAGTCCCTCGGGTCCCGAAGCAAGCAACGCCTGCGCAATCCGGACCTGCGCCAGTGAATACAGTCGCATGGATAGCAGCGACTGCAAAGAAGCCGTCAGCAACGCCGCAACGTCGGAACTGTGCGCAACATAGGCCATGATCCTCTGCGCCGTCGGAGACGAGCCCGATACCACATCATGCACGAGGCGAAGCGAGCTCGACGCCTCATACCTACGAAACAGGGCCAGATCGTCGAGCAAATTCGGGTTCTCCAGCGCCTTGAGCGTGTCCCGGAGAAGCTTCAGCTCCTCCAATACAAGCCACTCTCCAATCCCAATTGCACCACTGTCTAGATCTGCCAGACGTCGTACGAAGTGCGTGCGGTTCTCGAGATCGAGCAGCCGGACGAACGCGGTAAGGTCGGGAAGCACGCGCGGAAGCACCTGCCGGACCCAGCGCGCGTCCTCATCGTCTCGCATATCATCCGGATGCGGCATCGGGAGTAGGTTATCGACAAGGCTGAAGACCTGCAGCAGGTGGTACGCGGGATCGCGCCCGTTGGCCGCCGTGCTGTGGTGCAGTAGCGTGCGGAGAACGACCTCGGCCTCACGCGGGCCGTGCGCGAGGGTCTGGACGAGGTCGATGCAGGTCTGGCGCACGCGCTGCGCGGCATCGGAAATATCGCTGTCTTGACTGTAGACCATGTCGGCAGCGTCGCTGCATGCGAAGAGGTCTGCTACTACGCCAATAAGTGCGTGCATGTGTCGTCCTGGCAGAGGATATAGCGGAGCTAGTCGCTGAACGATGCGCATCGTCTCGTCGGTCGCGAGGAGCAGCGTGGCGACAGAGCCTTGGTACGTGCTGTGAATGGCCGGCGCGATCGTAAAATGGGCTTGAATATCCTCAGATAGAACAGAGAGGATGCCGACGAGGCGCATAGTCAGACCGTGCCGGCCCTGATCCCACAGCGTGCCCAGGATACGCCACTCGCCTTCTTCGCCCTCCTCCACCTCATGTGATACGGTTGCCAGAGCTACGCGCAGGGTGCTCAATGCTGTCGGCGTCAGAGGGCATTCCAAAGGGCGCATGAGATCCTCCAAAGCAGTAGCGACTCCCCCGTCGGCGACGTCTGCCAAAGCACGCAGGTCTTCCAGCTCTTCGTCGGCGATAGCGCATAGTCCAGGCTGCAGAGATGAAATGCAGCGATTGAGATGAGGAGAGAGCAAAGCTGCTGGTGAACGAGACAATGATCTGAGGATCTCTTCAGCCAGTATGCCGCCTCGAGAGGGCGCGTTGTCCTCAATCATGCACTCCAGGCGGTAGATCATCTGTCGTAAGAGCAGGAGATTGTTCAGAATCTGGCCAGAAAGGAAAAGAAACAGTCAACATCGAGGCAGTCATATGCTGGACAAGATATTACCTCGCGATACCCTTTCGCCTCCTGCCATACCCTGAGAATCCCTAGCGCACGCTCTCGCGCCTCCCCATTGGGGACACTGTCCGCCCACGCATACACCGCCAAAACACATGCAACCCCGATCCACGCCCGCAAAAATGCAATAAACTCGTCGTGAGAAACAGCACCAGCCCCGTCCAAAAGCAATGGTGGGTGGTCCAGCGAGCGCGGCACCACCGCATTCTCCGCCAAACGCGTGACGAGATCTGTGTGCGCAATGAGAGCGTGCAGCGCGGCGCCGAGGGTGGGCTCGTCTCTGCCGACGGCAAGCAAGAATGCAGATGCCGCGCCGAAGTCGGCTTGCGTGTTGGATAGCGCATCAGAGAGCGCGTCCCAGCCGTGTAGGATTTGTGTTAAGCGCTGCGCAGCCGATTTAATGCCACATTCAGTCAGCGCGCTGCGTTGGAGTGATAGGAGGTCTTCGGTGAGAGATGTACCAAGCAAATGTCGGGCAATGTCTGGGTTTGTCGCGGCTATGAGGAGATGGAGAAGCGTGTCTTCTTCGAGGACGGTGGCGTCGAAGATGGTTCGTGTGTCAAGTCGATCCTAAGTTACATGAGTTGGAAAAGCTGTCTCTCAAAGATCAGTTTATGGGACTTACGATCAATAGTCGGGCCATCTCAGGATGCTGACATGCTGAATGGGACAGTATGCCCGCTATCAAGAAAGCCTGATTGCTATTCTGAAGGCATGCACAGCGATAAATCACTGGGCTGTTGAAATAAAACGTAACTCATCTAACTTTTGGACCGACTGCATCCACTACCCGGTCGGCAAACTGTTGCAATACCTCGACGGGGATATCATCGGGAACCGGTCTGTTAGTCAACCTGAAGGCTGTTTCAAGATCAAAATCCATGACATCTTGATCTATATCCGTGGGTAAGTATGGGAATTCGGGTAAATCCCAGTCCTCATCCGAAGGCTTTAGGCAGAACATGAGCCGCACTATCAGCGACAACGGAGGCGCATCTGGTATGAGCCCAAGCAACTGACACGCGAGAGCAGTTGGATCTTCCGAGTTGGATGGATCCAGGACAGCGGACAATGGCGTGGGTTCGACGTTGCTGAATGTTCTTGGCGTGTAGGTTGTCGGAGGGGAAGGAAGCTCGGCAGCGATGTCGCCGTAAATTGCCAAGGAGACCTTGACGAAGTTTCCCTTCACTATCATGAGACGCGTGGCGTACTATTGGGAAGGCGGAATGAGCAATGAGATAAAGCACCGCGTGCCCTTGACATGCCTCATTACCCATGTCAACTTCATAATCTGCATGGCTACCAGCATATGTGATGGTGGTCGGCACAAGGGCATTGGAAGCCTTTTGCTTCTGCTTCGCATCCGCAGAGGATATCGGGTGGGCATTGAAGTAAAGGTCAAGGAAGAATGCATCAGGCTCAGTTTCCCTTATCGAAGGTCAGCAAAGTTGACAAGTCAGAACACTGCAGTAAACACTGGGGGTGAAGGGCAGGTAATGATGCGTGCACTGACAGAGGCTTGAACAAGTCGGACATTCCGCGGGCCCATGCCGCACACGCACCTCGGGCATGCTGCATACGCACGCGGGGATCTTCATGCCGAACCTGCGTTGAGACGCCGGGAGTAAGAGTGACTTACGAAGTTATGTCCGGCTGCTCAGCGAATGGCTGCGCATGCTTTGGAAAGACTCGAACGGAACGGACCCGGACAGGTGATGAGAACCTGATCGCAGCAAGGTTCGAAGGGCCAGACGGCTCGAGTGTGCACCAATGCAGCAGCATATGCCTGTCAGAGCAGTCAGTACGATGTATACATGGTGGGAAGAAGGAGAGGAGGGTACCGTTGAAGGGAGAGAACAAGGAGTGGGCGTCTAATTGTCGCCTGGAGGCACGTGAACAGATTTCCCAACAGCATGAGCTAAGCGCCGAAGCGCAGCAGCCAGCGACGCGGCTCCGCACACACAGCCTTGGCTTCTCGCACCACTGCAAGTACAAGCCGGCCCCGACCTTGCCTTTCTTTCTTTCTTAACACCAGCTCCTCGCACCCGCGCGGATTACTCCCACAGTTTTCGCGGTTTTTCAGCATTATTCGTCCGCGATATCAAAGGCAATGAGCGGACTCAGTCCTCCCAATATCAAGCTGCCCGCACTGTCGATCCACACATCCGAGGGTGGCCATGTGCGCAGAGGGCGCAGCGGCAGTTTGCTGAAGGTCGAGAAGGTAGACAGCTCTCAGGAGGAGGTCCTCGACCAGTCGGCGTATGGCTCGAATATCAACGCGGAGTGGGTCAACCGGAAAGGTGCGTTGTAGCGAACGACAGTCTGCACACGACTGCTACTGACTGCGACCTCCGCACCGGCATCATAGGCGCATGGGTCATCCATCTCGTGCTTATTGCGGCTGGTAAACTCGTCATCGATACCATCCCCGGAATGACGCAACAAATCAGCTGGACCGCGGTCAACCTCTGCTATCTCGCTGTGCGTTCTTCATTCACAGCCGTATCTACTGCACGCTTATGAGAGTGACATCGCATATGATTCTCACATCAGTTGTCATATCTCATGTTCCACGGTGTCACCGGCATTCCTTTCCACAACGAGTTGCACGGTGGTGCATACGACGATCTGACACTATGGGAGCAAATCGACGAAGGTGCCCAAAACACCCCATCAAAGAAGTGGCTCTTTGCCGTACCTGTCTTCTTGTGGGTGCATCTATTCTCCAATGCTTGGCTGTCCTAAACGAGAGTGCGCATATCCTTGTATAGATTTCTCGCATCAACGCATTACACGAACTACGACCCATGGCTGTTCGCCATTAACTTGACGGCGCTCATTCTTGTGCTCATCCCTAAGCTACCCATGGTCAGTAATGCCCTATATCTTTCTTTAGGATACTCATTCCATTACGTCACATGCAGGCCCACCGTCAGCGCGTGCGCTTCATGACTGAAGATCAATCTGGCATGGCAACGCCAACGACGCCTCACTTCCCCACGTCGGGCACGAGTACCCCGCCACAGGGCGTCCCTCCACCGCCGACCATAACGATTACTGAGGAGCAGTTCCGATGATCGATTCTCGGGCGCGCGTCCAGCCCAAAATTCCATATAGAGTCACGTCGGATACCTGTTTTGCCCTTGGGTGCAGCGTCGGGAAAAGGGTCACGAAGGAGATGAAGCGCAGTGATCGTCAAGTTGGATAACCTCACATGGCATACTTTAATGAAAGCACCACGGCAGCTATGGTTTCGGGGCAGAGGAGGGAAGCTCAATGAATCATAGCCGTAACATAACCCATCATAACCCCACATCGACCGGTCCACTACTTATAACTCGACCTTTTAATTCGACAGCGCACCCCTTTCATCATCATTATCGCTTTTCTGCTTCGTCATACATAAGTGTGGTATGTGCTGCGGACATTTCTACTATTTCTTGTATGTAGTTCAATCTGGAACTTCGGTATCAGTGCCGTCAATACCGTCAATACAGAACTGTTCTATCTATGGGCAAAATTCTAGCCCTTTCCGTTCGTCTACGTGGTGCGCATTTGCCTCTATGTTCCTCTTTGTTTTCATCCTAGCTATGAGGATGCTTGCGACGCCAGCAGATCCTGATATTGGCCGAGTCTCAACCTGCAAAACGGTGAGTGAAACGGCGAAGACTTGGACATCGAAAGGCAACACACAGGTTGCGCAAAAGCATCAGGATCGTGATCTTCCCAACCGCAGGGATATACAACGATGCCTGCACGAGCCTATTAGCATCGCACGCTACTCGTTCCACGAAGCTTACCTTTTCCCTCACGTCCGCCTCAAAGTTCTTCTCCGACGCGACGTTGACGCAGACACACCCGTCCTTGAGCACTGTCGTCTTCACCTTGTACGCCGCGCTTGGCACCGCGCTGACCACGACGTCCGAAAGCGCGAGGCACTCCTCGAGCGCGCGCGCGCACGGGTGCACGGTGTGGTGCGGGTGGTAGCGCCGTGCGCTCGCCGTCGACGGGCGCTTCGTGTACTCCTGGATGCTGTCGATGTCGACGGAGAAGACGCGTGCGCCGTCGTTTGCTAGCAGGGCTGCGAGCGGGCGGCCGACGACCTCCGAGCTAGTGAAGGCGAGATTAGCAGGGTCAGGGTGGGCGGGGGCGCACGCACCGGTTGATGACGGTGATTGTCTTGCCGTATGCGCGGTCGCCGTAGGGCAGGATCGTGTTGTACACGCCAATGTTTTCGAGGCATTTTACGATAGCGAGTGGCGTGCAGGGCAGGATCGACTTGACGGTGCCGGCGGGCGGGGCGTCTTCTGTGGTTGGCGCGGGGGCCTGTACGAGCGGGGCAGAGGAGATAAGTGTTTGTGGGTCGAGGTATCGGATACTAGTGTATCCGCGTATATCCGCATGAGAGTTTCTTCAGACGGTAAGAGGTCAGAGAGACTGACTTGTGGTACAAGTTAAAGTGGAATTTGAAGTTGAGACCTTCAACATCTTTGAACGGGGAAACAACCTGAACTCAAGCGATCAGGCTCGTATTATTAGGCAGGGATGGAACAGCGATTCACCTGCTGCAGATAATGATCCTGCACAAAAGATCAGAACTGAAACCATAGCTTCGCGCAAGCACACTCAAACCTGCTGAGGTCCAAAGATCGGATAATACACCTTCACGAAGAAATCATATCGCATTCATAGACTGTATAGTTGTACATGCTAGAGCGACTGCCCACCATGATGCCATCTACACTTGCGTCGCCGTTCGCCTCGATGATCGCCTCCTCGACGCCTTCGCCCTCCGCGAAGGCGGCCGCATCCTTCGCCGCGCCGACTTCGCGCAGCACGAAGTCGACACCAAGCGCGATGCACTGCTTGCGCGTGAACTCGGCGTAGCTCCTGCTCGGTGCCGAGGATGTCGAGAGGATGCCGATCAGTTTTGGTGCCCGCGGTCGTGTGGTGAGCGATTGCTGGACCTCAGTAAGGAAAGGTCCAGCAACGGCGTCAGCTTTGAGGAGAAGGCCTTTCGGAGCAGGGTGCTCAGACATCGTTAGAATACAGATGGGGGAAGGCTACAGAGAGATGGTAAGAAAGTACAGTGAGCTACGAGTCACATCCTGAACAGCTTTCTACAAAACGCGACCCGACGCGAAAATGCAGAATTTCAAATTTCCCGAAAATTAGAGGTCACGTGCAGGGGCGAATTCAGGCGTGGGAACACAGGCACCACGCCACAGGCTGCCATTTCCGGCGTGCTACTGCTACTGATTGGCGTTCACCAGAAACGAGTTCACCGTCCAACCGTCTGTTGTTCATTCCCTGTCTTCTAATCGCACCTCTTGCATCTTTGATTGACATAGACCTCACCGATTGGATATTGCCTTTGTGTTTTTATAGCCACAAGCATGTCGGAAACACCAACCCCTCCCGTGCCTCCCGTACCTAGCCGCTCCGCATCTGGTTCAGTGAAGCCCAAGGGCATCCTGAAGAATGCCCCTCCAGTTTCTAGTGGAGGACAACAGTGAGTTATATCTGAACTTATGCTTTGCATTTATCCTGAACGATCCGTTACGAGTAGTCTGCAGTGGGATGAGGCGAATCTCGCGCTCACGGAACTACAGAAGGACAGCCAGATGAAAATCACAGAGCCGAAGACGCCCTACGTTCGCTATAATCCCGAGCTAGACGAACTCGAGGGAGGTACGTCATCTGCACCCATCTCGCCATCCGTTCTCGTACCTATGCCATCTCCTATCCAGACATCCCTGATCTTGAGCTTTCCGGCGCCTCGCTATCCTCACCCGTGCCCCGTGCCCCGTCGCCCGGAGACATCAGCAGCACGGGCGCGGTGAATTCCGATCCCTCCTCCCGTCGTACCTCGTTCTCCAGTGCTGGTGCCCCGCCTGGCGACCGGCCGGGCGGCAACGGGCGGTCGACTAGCCGCAGCTCGAGCCGGAGCACGAGCTTTACGCTCCCCCACGAGGCGCGTGGCGAAATCCTTGTAGTGGGCGGCGATGAGAGGGGCGAAGTGGAGGAAGAGGCCGAGGAGATGGACGAGGAAAGTATGTGGATTCCACGCACCTGTTCTCAGGGTGGGGCTGATCAGCTGGCCTGGCTACAGCTGCTGCGAAGCACGCCGCGTTCCTCCGCGCGCGCGGGCGGCACTACTCGAACGAGGCCGAGGCGATGAAGGTTCATCATTTCGCTTTCTTGAAGCCGTTGCACGCGTTCTTATCCGCTCTCCACCCCAGCGAGCGCAGAAGCTCATGGAAGAAGAGGACGAAGCCGACTCGACGGCCGAGAACGGCGCTGATACGGACGACGCTAGTGCGGATGTCTCCATGGAAGACGACAGTGCCCACGGGCACCCGAAGGTGAACGGCGTCGCGCGAGGGACGTGATGGGCTGTGGATTGGCCTGTCATCGTCGCTGCGCAAGTCGCAGAAGACACAGAAGAGAGGCCTCGTATGTATTTGTCAGTGCATGTACGACTCATATTCACCTCATTGCGCGTGCAGCTGACAGAGGGTGCTACGCTGCGATGTGGACTATCCATTTGAAGTTGTTTTCCGTATAATTTCTTGTATTTACCAGCTGTACGCCCGGATGTCTCGATACCCTTTCTTCCATCTACAGTATGCATCGTCGAAAATCTCGACTCTCGCATGCGACGATGAGCCATTATTTCGTTATTGCAGACTTGTCTGGGTTGAATCGTTTCCGAAGTTGATCCGGTTGAGCAAGCCACCGTGACTCAAGACCTTTCAAGGTTCTGGCAGTGTTCTGGCTTCAGACTTTCAAGACTGACCGTGATTGCGACTACCACTTCGATTTTCTGCAATATTTGTCGGCAGTCGTGGGCACGTCTGGCCACGATCAAACGCAACCCAACTGTCCTCTATGTCAGATTATTTAAACTACACCTAGGGCAGCTTCAGAGGTGAGTTTCTGCTATTGGGATGTTTCCCTCCTTCGCCACCATTGATGCCAGAAATGACGTCCATCTGTCTTGTCAGTTCCCTCCGATCTACCGAAAGCAGTACTCAGTACTGCGCCTTCATCACCTGAAAGTCCGCTTGAGAGCCCTTCGATATCTATACAAACCGAATCGAAGCGTGCGGTAGAGAAGACGGATCCACGGATACCTCGACCTCCTACGAACTGACCTACGGAAGAAGAGCCACCAATCCTAAACCGACACTATGCACAGATGTCTTGAGATCCCGGAGATCCTGCAGCTGATCATCAACTCTTTGTACCACGTCCCAACGCTCTCAGAGCTCGACATCGACCCCCCAACAGCAACGGATCTGTCCGACTTTGATCATTTCCCCAGAGGCAACGCAGATCTCAGGTCTTTGGCGCTGACATGCAGACGTTTCTCGGAGCAGTGCTTGGACGCTCTGTGGTATTATTTGCCAGAATTAGGACCGTTATTCAGTCTCCTTGGTCTTCCGGCGGACCTCATGGATGATATCGATATGAATGATGATCTCGACGATTACTATGTGAGCCAAGTCTTCCTTTCTGTTTGGTTGCTTTCACATCGAGCTCATGGCTATTCGTCCTAGTCCTATGCTCGCGAATGTCTGGAGCAGGCAGACTACACCAGATTCAATGCCTACGCATGCCGCGTAGTAGGACTCTTGCTGTACGACGAACACATAATGCGGGATGATATTATCCTCAACCTCATAGGTATCTCCGGCCGTTTGCCAGCTCTTCTGACGCCCCGTTTACGACTCCTGATCTGGCTGAAAGGCCAAGCCACCCTATCGCACATGTCCATGTTTTGCGGGCCTGCATTACAGCATCTGTCGGGCGGGCTGGCAATGAACTCTAACGAGCGCTACGACCAGTTCAATCAGCACAGCTACCACGCAATGTTGGCGCACATGCGTACTCTTACTCTATCGTTAGAGCGACTGGGTTTCGTGGCGCAAGACAGCGATTGCGAGCCAGACGCCATGCCCCTCATGCTATGCTTCCCTTCTATCAAGGAGTTCTCCCATAATTTTGACATCAAGCCAGCCGCAATTGCCCACGTTGCGCAAATGAGAAGTCTGCGGCGCCTGCAAATCCGGGACACCTTCGTATTTCCTCTGCCACCTCACAGCGTCGGAGAGCCACCCTTCCCAGCCCTTCAGGATATCTATCTAGACGGCGTCCCGCTTGAAAATCTGATCGAGCTCCTGAAGTCTTCCCTGACTCCGCGCGAGTTGCAGAGCGTTGAATTCTTGGCCACGCACGTCTTTCCCGATGCAGCATTGATCAGTGAATTTTACCGTGTCCTTCACATGAACTGCATTCCAGGCAAACTTACAAAGTTGATACTGGGATTCACTGGTCCCGACCACCTAAGAGACAGCCAATCTGTCCGAGACGTCGATTGCAGGCTTCACGACGCCGCCTTCCTCCTCCTACGCGACTTTACCCACCTCAGCGAACTTCATCTCTCCTATCCATCTGGTTTCTGGAGACCCAGCGTCCTTGAACAAGTGATTCCAGCCTGGTCGCGCCTGCGCACGCTTCAGCTCACGGGGGAGGGTGACCAGCCAGTCGTGAGAGCCCAGACACTTCGTGTCATCGCCAAGCATTGCCCACAGCTTTCCACCCTCGGTCTCAACACCAATTTTGACTTTATGGAGCCCCACGACTGTCAGCCCCAGTCTCACGAGCCTTGCGACGAGTCGCGGCCAAAGCTGCACCTAAGCATCCTCGAGGTCCCTGTCGGCACGCAGAAGGCGGTCGCAACTGCGTTCTGTGCTGCGTTCCAGAACTTGCACTCTGTTTCCTGGGATCCGCGCGTGGAGTTTTACGTGCGTCAGCATTGGCCACAATTTGCGCATATGACGGAGGAAATGTATGTCAGGGAGCTATATCCGAAGTGGCGTCGTACGATTTCCCTGTTGGCTTTGGCCAGTGTGTTGCTGATGCTGACAGAAGGCTTTGTACATCACAGCGCGTTTCAGCTAGCAAGGACAAGGACAACCGTCGCCCACGTCAATGCGGATTGCGGTCCTTATTTCTCCAACTCTAGTGAACGTGGTAAGCCGCTCATTGCATCGTTCGTCGACGTCCTGCTCTCTCAGATCATCATTGTTGTAGTCAAGAACGAATCTACTCACAAGATGTTCACCGAAATTACACAGGGCTAATGTCAAAAATGGTTTTTGGATGGGTTTGTGCGGTCTACATGCTGCTTTCGTATGGAGGGGAGAACGCCAATGATCTGTGGACTCGCTAGTTCCATCCGAGGAACTTTACGTCGTAAAAGAACCTGTGATTGAGGGGAATATCGACGAGTGTTCCATGTGTAATAAGATCTCGAAATCAGTGTATTGTAGTAAACAGATGTTGATAGTGGAACACGATGTCAGCCACGTTACTATCATGCTCTTCACACCAGCAAGGCTTTATTTACGCTTTCCTCCCATTGACCCCTTCATCTGCAAGTCACCTTGACTCTCGTCCTCAGGATCTTGTTGACCTCGCATTCCTCTGGACCTTGAGAACTTGAGCGTGAACGTGCTCAGACTCTAATCACGAAAAAGGAAGGTTCCCCCGCAGTAGACAGTGCCGTAACACCCCCATCGAGCACACTTTTTACCGTTCCCATCGAGCTCCCCGAACTTTTCAGCTGGCCGAGTCTAACCCACCTATTTTCGGGAAATGAATGGCATGCGCCGCTTCCTAGGTGGGGGCACGAGCACGACCCCGCCGCCCAACGTGCCTCCTAATCTCTCCAGCTCACCATCGACATCGCCCGCACGGGACCAGTTCGAGCCTCCCACACCATCGCTGACCACGCAGGGGCTCAAGATTAGGAAGGACAAGCAGCGATCGCGTCCGCCGTCACCTGAAGGCGCCAACGGCAGGCAATTGAACGGATCTGGGAGTGTGCCGCCGATACCGCAGAGCAGATCCACGCCGACACATTCCCCCTCCGCCTCTCAATCATCCACAACTGGCAGATACCCCGCATCTGCTGTCGCCGCTCGCGCCTTGTCACCACCCGTCGCGGGCCCATCATCACCACGCTCCGCTCTCTCAAACTTGACTACACGCAAGTCCATTATGAACGGCGAGAGCGAGAACGGTGGCGAGTGGAAGCGCGGATCAGGAATGATGAGCACAAGGGATGAACTACTTATGAGTTTGCTCTCGTCTGAAGCTGTGGTGGATAGCCGGGGATACGACATCCTCGGCGCGGAGGAGGTTGAGGAGCTCAAGAAGGTGCGTTTACGCTTCCCCCACCCTATGCTTATCTCACATCGATCGGTGAACGTATGTACAGGAACATCAAGTCCTTTCATCGCGCCTCGTGGCCATGCGCAAGAAGCTCGCGCTCGAGACCAAGATCCGCGATGCCGCCGTCAATCTCGCCAAAGTCAACAACGCGTCGAAACGCGCCTCGAAGCAGTCCTCAGAGCAGGTCGACACCGCAAACCGGAAAGTCGACACCGCGCAGCGCGAGCTCTGGAAGATACTCGAGCGCGCAAGTGATGTCCACCGCCGCCTGCTCGAGCACCGCGCGGGCGTGCTGAGCCATTCTGTCCGTGACCTCGAGCGCAAAGCGGGCTCAGAATCGACGGCGGGCGGAAATGAGTCTGGATACAGCACGCCGAGCCGCAGCGCGCAGATGAGTCCTGTATCGTCCGTCACGAGCATGTCGATCTCGTCCAAGGGGCGCTTCGACGGCGCGCATCTCTTTGCGGGACATGAAGGCGCCGTGGTCCCACGACGTGCACGGCCACCGCCAACAGCCGCGGATATGGTGACACTGGAGCAACGCGTCAAGCAGCTAATGGAGGAGCTGGACGAGAAGGATGGCGAGCTTGCGATGTTGCGAGAGGAGCGGCTTGAGTTGGAGGGCCAGGTGAGGGGTGGCGGAGACCTGGAGCAGAGGATCAGGGAACTGGAGGATTTGATTGGGAGACATGAGCGGGAGAGGGAAGGGTGGGAGTTGGAGAAACGCTCTTGGGATGACAGGGAAGGCGAGTTGGAGGAGATGAGGCGGCTAGCGGAAGAGAAAGGACGGGAGGTTGAGATTCTCGAGAGGAGACTGGAGGTGCTCGAGGAACAGAGTGGGGAGAGTGTGACGCTGCGGGAGAACATGATGAGAGCGGAGGCAGCGGGGAAAGCCGAGGCCGCGAGAATACGACAGGAATTGGAGGCTGAGCGGGAGAACTGGGCTGAGGAGCGAGGGATGTGGGACAGGGAGCGTGCGGCATGGGACACCCAGAGGGAGGTATGGGAGATGGAGAAAGAAGGAATCGAGGGGAGATGCAAGGACGAAATCGACGACGCGAGGGAAGGGCTCCGAGCAATCGTGCAGGCGCACGATGTGCCGTTATACTCCCGAGAGCTCACGCTCCAGGTACTTGTGGATGCACTCGGCAAATACCTCGAGGCTGGAGGCGGAACCGCGAAGGGGCAGTCGGAACTCGAAGAACAACTGGCCTTGGAGATGGAGAAGCGTCAGGCAGTCTTGTCTCAACTAGATGATGCACGCGCCAAGATTGCATCACTAGAGAAAAGCCTCAGGGTAGAGCTTCCCTGCCTGCTTGCAGTACACCATGACTGACACTTAGATGATCCCTAGGAGCGACCGGCAGAGACATTTATCGCCGAGCGTGTGCCCAGCGCGCCCATCGACTTTGCGGCCGACGCAAAACAGATCGTCGCTCTTCTTCAGCCAATATGGGCTACTCTTCCTTCGCCCGAAACACGCGCCACTGCGTCGCGCCCCAGTGCAGCCAGATCCTTCCGCACAGGATCAGGATCGCCGACTGCTGGACCAGGCAGCCCCAAGGTCGCGCCTTCCTCCATCTCGGACATGGACGTTCGCTCGCTCAAGACCCTCTATTCTGGCAATGCCAATGGTGCAGCCGAAAAAGATGGCAAGGGAGCAGGGACGTTCTCGGTCGAGGCGTTCGCCACTCGCGTGCAAGCGCTCGTCACGGACGATCGCATGCTGATCGAGAGGCTCATCCGCTTTGCACAAGCACATGACTTGCTGAAGAAGAACGCGGAGCGGGCGCAGAAACTCGCATTGGACAGTAATGCTGCGCTTGAGACGTATCAGAAGCAGGTTAAGACACTAGAGGACCGGCATAAAACGAACACAGAGAGGTTGTCTGTCCTGTACGCGGCTCATCTTTTGCTTTCTCTTCAACATTTCCTGACCATCTTCCTTTAACATAGGCAACGTGAAGCGCAGGATCTACAGAACACTGTGGACCGTTTGGAGACGGAGAAACGGGATCTAGAGATGCAGGCAGCGGAGCAAGCGGAGGCATGCCGAGAGCTGACGGATGCAAACGCATCGCTTAGCGCGCGGACGCTCACGCTAGCTGAGGAGGCAGCATCGTCAAGTGTATCGACCGAGGGAGTCCGGCGGCAGATGGACGCGCAGCTTTCCGAGGCGCGCGCTGCGCTAGACAGAGCCAATGAAGAGATCGCGACGATGCAGATGAGGGAGCAGACACAGCGAATTGCTCTGCTGGAGGAGCTGAATACGATGCAGACGGAGAACGGGAACCTGCGGGCGCAGCTGCGTGCAGCAGGGAAGATATAATCCCGGTTCGTACAGCTCGATTCGCGTGGTTGGAGGGCTGTGGATGGGGAGATTATGTTCCATATGCGAGGTGGTATGTGTTCTCAAGACGACGATGGTATCTGACACTCTGCTATGTCCTGCTTTGCGTGTTTTCCCGCTCGCTCGCACCTTTTTTGCTTCTCTCATATTTTGGGATCATATCATCACATATTTACCACACTGCATAGTCTTAGGCTGATACCACAATGATATCTTATACCAGCATCCTCTCCAAATGATACCCTTGCAGTGGGCGATCCCATTCATGTTGGCGGACGCGTAAGACGTAAAAGTGGTGTTTGTCGCATCCATAACGAGAAGTTGTAATGGTTCGACTCCGCGGCAATTGGCAACTGTTAGTAACTTGACGTGGTCGACAGACTGCTTTCTGCGCACGGATCATGACATGGCCTTGTGGTCTTCGAGATCAACGACAAGTATCGACGCACTGAGCAGGGGCATAGGGTGCAGTGATCGTCCTTTCCTCTGTCATCCATGACGTTCTTCCATTCAGATCGGTAATATTGACGTCTTTTTCATAGGAATGTCGTCCGAAATTTCTAATTCATTACTGTGGGCGCAGGGGTCTTGGCGACGCGGATGTGCTACTAACGTCACTGCGGGAAGGCCACTGCGGAAGGTCCTCATTCAGTTTCGGATATGACGGAATCAAATGTGGTAGCTTTGAGGGGCTACAAACGACGTACCAGTCTGCCATGGTCTTACCCGAGCCCCCCCTCGAAGTTGACGTGCTGCTTGATCTAAATTCAAGACCACTGGTCAGATTTTCTTTAACTTACCAATTGCATTTATCGCAATGTCGAGCGGTGAGCCATTATGTCTCGTAGGACGGGACACATGCTGACGTTGTTTGACCAGGTCAAGTACTAGTAGCGCCATGGGACGATCGCAGGAATCGTGTTCCCGCAGACCTTTCGTCGAAAGTCAGATACGAAAAAGACACGAGCTCGGTGGCGACGTTGCCATCAGAGTATCCCTTTAAACGAGTCATGCACAAAGTACAGGGAAGGTTACGGAGAGAAGACGAATCAGAGAAGGTCAAATATGATATATCGTGGCACATCTATTCATCGTCTAATTCGCCAGATAATCGTCTGGCTCAGGAGGGGAATATATGGATCGAGGAGCGGCCGGACGGTGGAACGATTCATCTTTGTCTTAGACGTGGGATCTGGAGTTCGTGGGCAGGGAATTTTGGTACGTACTCTCGTCATTGGCGATATACTGTCTAGCATATATAATCAACTCTGCAGGACGACGATACATCCAGCATCCTTATGTACCCGCATTGATTTTTCTTTTCACCGGAAAGAAATGGCGATGGGGCGCGAAAAACTCCCTTGGTTCTTTGCGGTCAAATTGGCTTAACTTCATTCCCGAATCTCAGCACGACAACATCCGAAAGGCGATCTGGGGAGCAGAGGTAGTGGAAGATTGGGAGAGCAAGCTCCATCTAGAAGATTTCGCTCCGGCACAAACCATCAGAATATGGAGATGTCAACCAACGCAGCCGCCTTTATTAGTGCCAGGAAAGGGGTCGAACAAGACACCTCCGCAGTCCCAGCGCGACGATGCACCAATATCTGTGCCATTGTACGACACAAGCGGGAGGAGGCTTCCAGAACGTCCAGACGATACGACGGAGTCGAAGGATCGTCAGCCCTCCGAACCAGGGTCGTCGCCAACGCCTGCTTCCGCTGGTTCACAGCGCAAGGTCAAGAAGCCGAGAATGGGAAGGCCATCGTCGTCTGGAGACACGCAAACGGCTCGTCCGCGAAGCTCGACTCTGCCTGGCGCCCGACCGCAGAAGGCTCAGGTCAACAGTGACGAAAAACCGTCGATACGCCCCCAGACCGGAGCGCCTCCGCAAAAGCGCCCGAGAACGAACACCGTAGACGTTATCACGACTACAGAAACGAAAAGACATTTGTCATCGGCATCGCAAACTCAGCGCGCACCTGCCCGCCCGCCCTTGGCAGATCACGAACGCGGGTCAACTCTGCCATCAAAGCGACCCGCTCCTCGGGAAGCGAGTCCCGGGGGACCTACCATATTGTCCAAGACTGATGGTCCGCCGTCAGAAAAGCGTGCTCGGTTTGCGCGGCCTCCTGCTTCGTCGCAAACGCGAGTAGGTACATTTTTGTTCCCGATCAAAACCGCTTCTGATGCGCGCTATTCCAGGCTGCTGGTGCGCCTGAAGGACCTAGTGCGACATTCCGTGGCGATCCACATTTATTATTCACGCCACCTGAGTCGCCGACGAACACGACTTCAGCTAGCGCAGAGCCGCCCTCACCGCTGACGGACGGGAAATCTGGACGTTCAAGTTTACCTAAGGAGTCCGGGGCTGGCGGCGCCCACGCTGGCACAGAACAACCTGCGCAGCCTCCGGCCTCCTCACTGCGGGTCGGCGGAGACAATTCGTCCATAGTATGTTGTTTACTGTTCTCCGCATGGGCCATCGAAGGAGTTAACTTTCTTGCCATCATCGATAGCAATGGTCACTCCTCCAAAGTCTCACCAGCCGCGCTGATCGAAACGAAACCGAAAATGCTACACTGAAGAAGCAAGTCGAAGCTCTGGAACGCGAGCGTGACGCGTTAACGCAGAAGTTATATGCTGCTCCAACGGATCCAACGACCTCTCCGGCGTACCGCAAGTTACTCGATGCTTACCAGAAGCTGGAAGCGAGCCAAAAAGAAAGGCTCGAGAGTGAGCGGAAGAGATGGGACGAGGAAAACGGCGCCTCATGTCGGAGATTGGCAGAGGAGGTCAAGGTACTGGAGCAGAGGGAGCAGAAGCTGCGACAGACCCAGTGTGCTGCGGCAGACTACATTGTGAAACTACAGTCGCTTTCCAGCAACCCGTCTGTAGATCCCCCACAGCCGTCTCTAACTGACTCTGCCGCAACGAGGAGGGGGACATGGTCGACGTCCAATGAATCCGGTAATACGTCCAACGCCAATTCTGTCTCGCAATGCTGACGCTTTTATTCCAGATCGTGACAATGAGGTCAGACGGCCCGCACATCGACGAATGTAGCCTGCTGTGCTCAACATCTTTTACAGGGTCTACGATCTTCTCCACAGCCAGTTGCGTCTACCTCTCGGCTCACTGACACGGATGGCCCCACAAGAGGTGGTGTGTCACAAATTATCCAGAATAAGCCAATCGGTTTTCATAATCACCATCAGGAAACGTCTACCTTCGAAGCGGATGTGAAAAAGCTCTTCCGTGAAGACGGCGGGGCCGAGGGTCGATTTGTATGTACGCGTTGCTTGTGCGCGTCTTCCGAGGCCTTGATGTCGCCTGGTTCTGACTGCATTTTTTTAGGAATCTCGTCCAGAACAATCCGGATGGAGACTGGCCAAACATTTTTGAACAGGTCACCTTCGTGGATTTTGAATCGCATTGCATGGAAAAGCACCGAAAAATATACAGGCCGCTATAATCGGCCATTTCTCTCATTTACTTATGCTGTTACGATAGGATTGAATCTTGGAAGTCTACGAGCTTTCTGTACCTGTATGCCTAGGATCACTTGCGAATATGGATATGTTAGGATTCACATGGATGGGCAGCACACCGTGAGCGCATTCGTGAGGCGATAATCAAGCTCGATTCTATCAAAATTCTGTACAATAAAAAGGAAGGGCATGTTACAGTAAATGTAGTCGACGTGTATGAAACGAGCCAGAGAACGAAGGTACGGGGATATAATCCGATCCAATCCAGATAGGTAACGTACTGTCAAACACGTACAAAAAAGCGATATAGGGTACACAAAGCAAGCGACCACCCTCTTCAGATTGCCTCACCCGCAGTCCACCCCCGCGCCTGCACGACCATCAAGCTCGCATTCGCCCCCGTCGCGACAAACGCGGCCCCCACATCGCCCAGTGTCTTCGCCGCCTCCGCGCCGACGGTGAGCCCGCGCTCCGCGACGAGCCGCCGCAGCTCCGCCTGGTGCGACTCGATCGCCATGCGCCGCGAGCGCCCGACGACGACGAGCAGCGGGCGCGCGGGCTCGCGCGCAGCATGTGTGCCCGCGAGCTCAAGTACTGCGTGCAGTGGGCTCACGGACGACGTGTCCTCGAATACGATGCGGCTCAGCGCGGACGCGACCTCAGCGCTGTGCGGCGTGGCGGGCGAGGTGTAGCGTGCCCAGATCAGGCTGTCGGCGGTGTCGGACTGCAGTCTGGTCTGGGTGTCGCGGTGGCCGTAGACGGTGTCGAGGTAGGTCTGGAGACAACATGAGATACAAGTGAGATTTCGAAAAATAATTAGCTTACGCCGCCGTAGCCGAGGGTTGCTAAATGGCCTTCTGTCTTCTCGTCTGTAGTTACTGGGCTCAGGGCGTCCGAGTCAACCTTCTTCATGCGGACGATCGTAGCGGTGATGGCTTCGTTCGTGCAGAGCTGGATCACGAAAGAAAGAGCGAGGCGATCATCCGGCCCACCGAAGAACGGCAGGAAGATGTGCGGGTAAGCGACAGTTGTGAGGCTTGACAAGCCACGGTCGATGAACAGAGCGACGTCAGTAGGAGTCTCAGCGAACGTCTTCCGGATGAACTGGGAGTATATGATGGATGTCGTTTGGTCTTGGCCTACGGGCTTCCCGAAGAGAGTATCGAATGGGTTCGAGGTTCCGACGGGACTTGCAGAGCCTAGAGCATCGTCTCCGGTGTTCGTAGAAGAGCTCCATGGGATCAGGACCATCTCCGAGCCGCGCTCGCGTGCATGCTCTGCGACGGTCGATGAGAATTCCTCGTAGCTCACCACAGACAGTGCCGTGGACACGAAGAACCTGTGAAGCCGCCCGAAGGTACGGAAAATCGAAAGGATGGGATCGCTCTGACCGAGTGCCTCCGCCGCATGGGATTTGAGAAGCGCCGACGTACGATCCGTCAATTCGACCAGGCGCAGGGCGTCGATAGACACAGATTGCGGAGCGGAGGGAACGCCTGGAACCAAGGCTTGAGGCAGAGGACGGGTTTCAATCTGGGAGTCCTTCTGGGAATCCTTCTCCGAAATCGAGACGGGCCTACTGGCAAGCACTGCTTGCGAAGAAGACGGGCGTTGCAGCAGGTGTGTTAAAGTCATGATCGAGGGCAGTTGCTCCATCTTGTCCAGGATCACAGCGAATCGGGTTTTGATTTCGTGTGAACCTGCACCCGCTCCGACGCCACCTTCCGTGTGCTTCTCGGACCTGCGCCCGCCTGGAGCAAAAGCGGTAGCCATGGTGCGTACTCTTGCCGGGTAAATCCAAAGAGTCAGGGGGGTCGTCATGAACGTCAGCACCAGGGCGTGCAGGACGAACATCGAGAATGTTCGGGTGTCGAGAATATTGGCTGACAAACCGACATTCAGGACGATCAATTCGACAAGACTGGGAATTGTTTGAGCTTGACAGGTTGAGAATGAAACTGTGGGAAGCCGCTCACCCTTTGCAACTCATCAAGGCACCGACCGCTCCAGACTCGCGAACATTGTAACCCCAAGCCTTTGCGGCTATGGCGCAAGAAATGAACTTGGAGAAGAAAGCGACCACACAAATCAGGATGGTATATCCCCATGTGATACCATTGTCGAGCAATCCCAAGTTTGTCCTCAAGCCTGATAGTGCGAAGTACTGCAGGGACCGTCAGCTCCGAGTGGCCCAACAAATCGTAAAGCGCACCTGGGGCAAGAGCAACAGACCAATGAAATCCTCTAGCTTCTCTACGACGGCGATGCCGAACCCATTTTCCTTAGGTATGATCAGGCCAGCCAAGAAACCGCCTGCGAAATACGTGAGCAACACGACAGGGTGATGAACGGATGCGGACGTACCAAAGATAGGATGGATTCCAATGATATCAGTGAAGAATGCCGATACCAGAACGATCACAAGGGTGATAGTCATCATGACGGCGGTCGGCTGGCCATTCTCCAAACAACCCAGCCGCCTCGCAGTCCAGGCATAAGCCCACTTGACGGGAAGCAGCAGGAAGAGCGCGAAGCCGACTCCAGTGAGGAGGACCCACAGAGCGGTCAACCCAGTCGAAGCATTCACCAAGGCAACGGTCAGGGCAAGGAGAATCCAACCGACAACATCGTTGCCGACGCCTGCCGACAGCACTACAACGCCCACTGTCGTATCCAAGAGCTTGGTTTCGGTGAGAATCCGACAAAGCACGGGGAACGCGGTGATGCCAACGGCGACGGCGACGAAGAGGATGAAATAGCCATAGTTCACGCTCGGGTCGACGAACTGATGGTACAGTGGCACGGCAAGAGCCGCGCCCAAGCCAAGAGGAACGACAAGCCCAGCGATGGAGATTGTGGCGGATGCTTTTGCGTTCTTCTTCACAAGCGCCATGTCAAGCTCAAGCCCAACCAAAAAGAGGAAGAAAATCAACCCGATAGTGCTGGTCAAGGTCAGTATGGCGAGAGATTCTTGGGGAAAGATGGTGTTTGAGAAGTTCGGAATACGGCCCATGACGGACGGCCCGAGCAGAACACCTCCAATGACTTCCGCAATCACCCTGGGCTGGCGAATGCGGCCCAAGAAAAAGGCCAAGAATTGTGCCATGGCCAGAATGACAACTGCACCGGATACAACATGTAAGTGGGATGGGGAGGCATCAAATGAGAATGTACGCACTCGACTGAATCACCCATAGCGGAAATGGGTCGGCCTTATTGTACGTCGCGGGATTGAGACCAACAAAGATACCTGCCTGGAAAGACATCAAAACACGACCGCGCAGCAGGAGGGTGGGGTGAGGTGAACAATAACGTACCTGCTCTGGAGCCTGAGTAGTAGCCCGCCGAACGAGGCCGTTGCCGACCTCGAGAATCCGGTTTGAGAACTCCCCCATGTCGAACGTCAAACGGGAGGGGAGACAGGACGACCAGATGGAAGTTGGAAAGAACCTGTTGAGCTCCCAACGGTGCCCTGCTACCTATATACGCGAGATCAATGTGTCAAACGACTGATCCAGGGAGCGTAGCGCCCTCAGGAGCATCCCAGGCACAGCACCAAACTTACATAACCAGGGCAACTTCCCTCTCCCGCGGCTGGCTGAAACTTTACCATCCTCCCATACACAAATTCAAATCAAGCTCAAATGGTGAAACCAAGGTACAGTGGACATATCGCACAAGTACGGTGGGATACAGCATATATTGGTATGCACACAAGAAGGAGGGGTTGTACATATAAAGAACCCAGATGTCCTGCACTTCTAGAAGCCTATCGCGATAAGAGCGGAGCGTGGCCTTCTGCGCCCCAACAAGGCGAAACTACTTGCGGACTGAAGGAATGGACTGTGCTACCCTTAACCAAGATGGACAGAGTCTGGCCTAACTGATATCCCGCCTATCTATCATGAGTCCGAACTGCACCCTCGACAGCCTATACAGAGCAAATGTGAGATCACATTTGAGAGCGGGCACCGAAAGACACTTACCGCAGTGGACGCATTCGACTATCGTGCCTTCTCGAAGCTGGGCTTTCGGGACGCGACATATGCAAGTCGATCCTTGATAGTTCATGTCCTGGTCATGGGAAGGAAGGGGTCAGCTCAATTCCACCGAGACGGCAACCAATGCATACCCTGGTCTGTATGCAACGCAAACAGCACAACTTTTCGTACCCAGTCTTCTTCCATTTCGCGATCAAGCTAACGGCAGATACAATGAGTAAACTTCAAGAGGCGGACAAGAGTCATACTCACTTGTTGTCCGCGTAACCCTCCTTCAAAAGCCAGTCGTAGAGCTCCTTGCTAATAGCCTCTCGCTTGTGATAGAGCTCATAGATGTATCGCGAACGCGTGTGCGATATGCGCATAATGGGCCACAGAGACTCGGTCTTTCGCTTCCCTTCGTGAGACTCGTTCTCTGCATCTCGCATCTTCTTTGCATAGTCGTCGAGGATCTACGCGCAAAGGTAAGTCGTGGTGATTTAGTTGAAAAAAAAGGACTATACCCCTTCAATATCCTCGAACCCCTCCGGAGGTTTCTTCGTCCTGGTCGTCCGGATTTTAGGCATGGTTCCAAGACGTGAACGCGGTTGGGGACGAAGTGCAACTGCCGCCTGTTGGCGCCAGTCTGGGCCTCGCTAAGCGCCGGCAATTTGTTTACATAAATGAACACGTGAGCGTAGAAAACGCGTTCGGCGCGTCGGGCACGAGGCATCGGCTCTTTCACTGCCTTCCACGTCGGCTCGTGTGCACTCACAACCTCTCCTTTTCTCCTCTCTATAAAGAGCATTTTTTGGGCGTTTCTGACCGGCGTTGAGCGCCACCGACTCGGCGACAACCATGGGCCTCATAGTCCTTGCCCTGCGCTCATACCTTGTTTTCCAGAATATCTATCAAACCTTCAAGACTCTAAAGCGACCTCCGCCATCTGCTCGTAACAATGGCCAGCCCAGCGTCCGCGCCATGACCCAACGAAAGAGGGACATGAAAGGATGTATGTCGATCTGGATCGTATGGGTGAGCGAAATTTCTTGTCAATGTTGTTCAGTTTCTAACGTAGCGTCCACAGTGCTGCTTAGCGTCATACGAGGCCGTGGTCGAAGGCATCATCAGCATATTCATACCGTTCTACGACGAGATCAAGTCCATCATCCTTGTGTTCTTTATTCTTTCTCGTGCTAGGGTATGCTGTCTCTGGCGCTCGTTTTCAACTGATACTGATCAGTGCTCAAGGGCGCCGAGCCGATCTACCTCCATGTTGTACGACCTCTTATCAAGCCATACGTGTCAACTCTCGATTCTCTCTTAGACATGGTCCATAACCTTGGAGACTTCGCCATCTTGATTGCCTCCATTCCACTTTATCCTGTCATTGCATGGTGGCGTCGCCACAACCCAGTTGACCAACCCGACCAAGCATTGACAGAGATGGCTTCCGACGATGGCTCTAGCATGTACAACGGATCTCCTGTAATGATCGATGCGGACGCTACATTGAGGCCTCGACACGCACCGGTTCGACCTGGATTGGGACGACCACCCCGATCCGCCTCTGACAGCGTACATAGTAACGGCTCGCGTAACACTGCAGAATCTAGGCGCGCTTCGGACCTCGCTGCCAAGTTCTATGTTCCCAGAGAAACATCCAACGGAGCACCGCAAATTTGGCACCCTCCTCCGGCGGCCCACGATGAGTTCGACGAAGATGGCCAGTCTACGCACAGCACCGCTGGAACCATGGTCGACGACTGGCGAACGTACCCGGCGTTTCCCTCAGCATACCCTCCCACACCTCTTCCAGCGTCGAACGGCCTCCCAAAGTCCGATATGCGCCCCATCACCAATGCCTTGCAGTTCTCTAGCATCCCCGAGGACCGGAACATCGACGGCCTGCCGAGCCCCATTGAAGGCGACGGCCAGGGTTTTGGCGGGTCGCTCCTGCCGCCGCGTGAGCCTCCGAACCCCGGCTCCGATGGTGACATGAGCGACGACATCAGCATGACTGGGGTTCACCATGATACCGAATATACCATATCCGAAAGCGACGACTACGATGACGACGACGACTATATTGACGAGGAAGACGACTTTGACGTGACGATGCGCACGCCGCCACCCGTGTACCACCGCCTGCCGATTCCCGTGTCACGCACGCGGTCGAACAGGTCTATCGCGACGGTGGCGACGGTGGCGTCGAGCGCATCCAGCGAGCTGACGGTGCTGACGACCGTGGGCCACACGGACTCTCTGGTCACCAGATCCTCGTCAAGCTCGCGGTCGAGGTCCAACTCCGAGGTTTCCAGCATGGCAGGGAAGAAGCGAAGCTGGCCACGGCCCGCTATCCACGCTCGCACCCCGGCTCGCGCTGTGCGCGCTACGACGCCGCATTTTGCAAGACGGCCTGCTTCAGGCCTCCGCTCAAAATCCTCCTCTATACAGGCGAATCTGGAAACAGAGTCGGACGTGACCATGGACGACGATACGCAGGAGAAAGTGGGCGGCGAGAGTGAGGAGAGCTCGTTGGACTCCAAGCGGCGCCGTGTGGGTACAACACCACGTCCTGCCAGGGTCGCTGTGAAGATCGTGCGCCCCAAAGCTGCGCCCGCTGTTCGACCGGCCGGAGGAATGCGAGGTGCCCGACCAGCTGTAGAGAAGCCCATACGGCGCCGCGCGCCAATGCTCGGCCAGTCGCTACGCGGACGTCGTTGCGTACTGCTGTACCTCGTTCCGCGACAGCGCCTGCTACGCGTTCGGCGACGGCCCATGCCAGACGGGCGCCAGATGGGAAAGCGACGGTGACGCAGGCCGCGCGGGGGCGGCGCAGGGTGGTGGGTTGACTCAAGACATGATAGACATAGGACCGGTTCCTCCATCTCATTACAACACTTTGACTATTCACCACGCATTTCGCCGGTTGGGCAGGAGATTTCATGACATTGACATTTGTACAATACCATCGTTGACGTGCATTTCCGAGATCAGTATATTATTTATGACCTTCGGGATATCACAGGCACCGATAACAGACGTGGATTTCGGAGAGCCCGGTTTGAACATGTGTGTGATATGCTTTGGTGTTCCTGTAGCTATGACGGAGATTGCGATCTACTTATAGAGGCGATCTGGCAAAGCACTGGTGCCCCTGTGGTCATTGTGTCTGTTCCTTTTTCTCTGACATTTCCTCCGAATCGTAGCTCATGCCAGTCGTGTCGAAGGACGTCAGTCACCGATTAGGAAAGTGCAGGCGGAGTGCTGATAGCTCCGCGTCGCGTCTCGCGACGACCGACGCCATAGGCGCTTGACTCGCGACCGTCGCGTCCAGCCTTCAAGATTGTTCTCTATCACGTACGTACTCCTGTTGCATGCCCGGTCTTCAGCATTGCCATCGCAAATTTTCCTTTCAAGTTCACTTACTCTCGTTCTGACAGCTCGTGCAGAGCAACAATCATCCAGCCAGGCATCTACTTTTTGCCGGCGAGATCGGTTTGCTCCTGTCTTTCTGCGCACCAGGATCCTTCCTTTGCTCGATAACAGCCGTCTCAATCGTCCCAGCTACCCCCATCACCCTCCATCGAAGGGTAGAGTCGCTGCCGCACGCCACCGGGAAAATAGCACTCCATCATCACGCACGGGGTAAATCATGGTGAGTGCTTTCCGCCTTTGATTCCGAAGCCGGGATGCGGGATGTGTGCGAGCATGACCGGCGGCGCTTTCCTCATGGGACATGCGGCACGAATCACTGATTGTGCGGTGGTTCCATGACGCACGTTATAGGTGGTGCGTGTGTGCACGTGTGGCTGCTATCGCAGGGGGCCCGACCTCCGGCGTGCTGCCCACGACAACCACCACCCCCCGCGCGCCGCCCGCCCACTATGGCCGGCTCCCGTCTGAAAAAGCGCAACCACGCTGACCCGCCGTCGCCCACGCAGAGCCGCGCCGTTCACACGCCGTCGTCGCCCGATCTCAGGGCGCGCCCGCGCGAGCCGTACCCGGTCCCCAGCAGCAACCCTGCGAGCCAGTACACGCTGCTCGAGAAGCTGGGCACGGGCAGCTTTGGCACGGTGTACAAGGCGATGCACAACGACACCAAGCAGATCGTGGCCATTAAGCAGATTGGTGCGTGCTGTGCTCGTGGTGTGTCGGGCTGGTCTGACTGTGGTCGAAACGCGTGGCTCGCAGACCTCGAGGACTCGGACGACGATATATCCGAGATCCAGCAGGAGATTGCGAACCTCGCGCAGCATGAATCCGAGTTCGTCACTCGTTATTATGGCTCGTTCGTCGTCGCATACAAGCTCTGGATCGTCATGGAGTACCTCGCTGGCGGTTCGTGTTTAGATCTTTTGAAGCCCGGCGTATTTTCGGAGGCGCACATTGCTGTCATTTGTCGGGAATTACTGCTGGGGCTCGAATATTTGCACAGTGAGGGCACGATCCATCGCGACATCAAAGCAGCGAACGTCCTCCTTTCTGCGTCCGGCAAAGTCAAGCTCGCAGACTTCGGTGTCGCAGCGCAACTGACCAGCACGCTCCGGCACACGTTCGTGGGGACGCCGTTCTGGATGGCACCCGAGGTTATTAGGCAGGCGGGATACGATGCGAAAGCAGACATGTGGAGCTTGGGAATCACAGCGATCGAGATGGCCAAGGGCGAGCCTCCTTTAGCGGAGTACCACCCTATGCGTGTCCTGTTCCTCATCCCGAAGGCGAAACCTCCTGTGCTGGAAGGCCAATTCTCTGCAACTTTCAAAGACTTCATCGCACAATGCCTTACAAAAGATCCCAACGAAGTGAGTCCTAACCACTTTCCATTGCACACATCTTTTGACCAGAATCCATAGCGTCCGACTGCCACCCAGTTGCTCCAACACCGGTTCATTAAGAGTGCTAAGAAGACCTCGTATCTCACTGAGCTCACCGAGCGATATCAGGACTACCGCAGCCGCTCGCCCAACCGCGCAGCCCAGCAGTATCAGCAGACCGTGCGGAGTAGCGTCGCGTCGTGGGACGCCGGCACGCTGCGCAGCGAGTGGAACTTCGACACGATCAAGTCTGCCGCCGCGATGGGGACGTTCCGTGGCATGGCGAAAGACCTGATGCCGCCGGGGATGGTGCCGGATGAGCAGGATGAGGTCGATTCGATATTCGAGACTGCCGAGGACGTGCGCACTGTCGATTCGACGGATGCGGTCACAGGCAGCGCGGGCGCGGGTATTGGCAGCAACATGCAGGCTGCCCATTCCACTGTGCTCATCCGGCCACCTCGCTCACCGACACGAGACCTGCCTGCACCACCCGTTGAAGAGGAGCAAGCATCGGAGGACACCGCTGGCTTGCCGAGCACGCCTCCGCAATCGCCATCGCCCCTTGGTGCTCCGCCTGCATACGTCCGCACGCCGCGCCGCGCATCTTACGCTGCGCGCAACTCGGCGGGTGGGACGGTCGTGCGGGATGTGGATCTGGGGACCGGAGTGGATACAATACGGCCAGTGAAGAAGGTCGACGCGGCGGGCTCGCTCAGGCTGTCGGCGGAATATGTGGGGAGCATGCGCGGCAGCGGGTCAGGTTCAGCGCCTAGCTCGCCCGTCAAGGATAGGTCGTCGACGCACAAGCGTACTACGAGCGAGACGGTGAAGGCTGGCAAGGCGATTGTGGAAGATGTCGTACTTCCGACCCTGCAGAAGGTTGGCCTCTCGTGTCACACTAACGCATATCAGGCCGTTGACATCTTCCATAGAGTATCACTGACGACATGGACGCGCGAGAGATTGAATCGCTCAGCATGCTGTCCCGGGGCTTCCAAGAGCTCGCGGATGTCAATCCGGAGCTAGCATACAATGTCATCCTTGACATTCTCGCCGGTATCAATGAGTGCGTCCTTTGTTCTTCTTAACCCCATGGGGCTGAGTCTGATCATCGCAACTGCAGCAACAATGCCGTCCGGCAACACATACAGACTGCGCGCAATCTCTTCCCGCACAAGCGCGTCACACGCAAGAGCGAGATGACTAACAAAGGCCTGGTTGTCACTGAGAACGCTCGAAGGAGCTGTCCGTCGCGCCGTCAGGCACGGATGCGCCTGAGGTCCCAGCGGACCCGGGCTCCCCGAAGCGGTCAGCTATCGCTGAACTGCTTTACATGCGATGGCTCGATGGGCTCAGGATCAAGTGGCCCAGCATTCTATGACCACATCGCACAAATTGAACTGCACTAGATTGTTGTATACCCAGGCTGCCGCGTCCGCGAGTGAACCTAGCTTTGTCCGTCGCTCCGTAGCGTTCAGCCACGCACTTCACCCGCGTCACCTCTATCTGCCACATCTGAATAACGCTCTTGCACCGTGCTCTCGGACAATTGTTGCTTCGTCTTGCTTCATTCATTTCCGTAATTTACTGGCACATACTTGTTGCATCCATTCCATTCCCAGTCAGCAATGTACTCTTCTCGAAGTTGTCTCCATTCGCTTTCCATGATACGCTACTGCTCGCTGCCGCTACGCACCTCACGATATTTACGAATTTACGAACCCTGTACTCACTTTCCAATGATCAATTCTGGGTTTTCCGTTTCCTGATGACATCCTCGTGCGCCGCATTGCATCCACCGCGCTTCTCCGCGAACATAATTACGCCGACGCGACGCGCTCGCGGCCGAGCAGCTCCTGCACACGCCGGAGCTTGCGCGCATTCTCGCCCTCGGGCGGCACATCGCGTCTGGCCGAGGTGCCAATGCGGATGTCCGTCGCGATGCGGGGCGCGCCGCGCGCGTGTACGGCGGCGTGGCAGTCGTGGATCGCCTCGCACACCTCGGACCATGGGCCCTCTGCCCGCGTGTCAGCTTTTAGGTTATTTAAAGACGGGGGCGCACGTACCGATATTGGTGCCGTTGCCGCTGGTGATGTAGATGGACGGAGGTCAGATGTCTGTACTGTCAGGGCTGCGGGAACACGCACTGCATCTGTGTAGATTATGACGAACGATCACCCAAGGGGTGTATGCATCTGAATCAGCTTCTGTCCGCGTGCCCGCCAGGGTGCAGAAAAGCGCACTGAGTATTTCAGCCCGGAACTGTCGAGGATGCGCGCGCACTCGACGATATAATCCGCGATCTGTTCCGTTCGCGCTAGTCAGTATGTACATGGTTCGCGAAGCCTGTCAGAGGAGGCGCACAGAGGGGTCGTGCCCCGTCCCGATGGGGATGAGGCAGAAGTCTGTCCATGCATCAGAAGCAACGTTCAGCGCGCCGGCGTTTTGGCAGTACGTGTTTCCAGAGAGACGTACCGGCAACAGCATATAGATCGGTTTTAGACTCCTGCATGTTGTGATTGCGTGATGTTGAGATCGGTCAGGGAGGGCGGCCTTGAGGAGGGCGTGGTGATATAGTCGTCCTATAGGGGTTCATTGCCATGATGTCACGACTTGGGAGACAGTCTCCAGAGCGACTGCATCCGCCAGCAGCTGAGCATGTGCGGCGCTCGACGGTACCGCAAGTGAATGGGATCCGGGAGGAGCAATCCCCTGAACGTATCGCCGCGTCGCGACGCGTCGGTGGCGGCACTTGATCGCGTGGCGCCGTACCGCGAGCAACCACAAGAGGGCGAATAACCAACTGTAAAATTACGGCTCAAGGCCAACAAAGTCCACAATTCGACACAAAAAGAAAGCAGCACACACCAGGGAGCGACGATGACCAACCAATGAGAGCAATAAACGCACAACATCCAAGCATTCCAAAGTAGTAGGTGTATACCGTATCGGTATCGTTAGTTCAATAGTAACTCGTCAAAAGTCCATAGCAAAGCGCGCGATTACTGTAGTGCGTGAGACAACGTGCGTGGGGTAGGATGCAGTATTAGGTATACGAAGAGTCCTGGTACCCGGATATCGATGATCAGCCAAAGTACGAATGTCCAACAAAGTCCAAGCGTTCAAGCGTTTTTCGACGCCTATGCCGCGATAAGACCGAGGAGCAGGCCAAACGCCGACCCGGCGATAGTGAGCGCGGGCGCGCGCAGCACGAATGCCGCGTTCTTGTTCGCCTGCGCGCCACCAGCGCTGCCGCCGGTGCTACCCGCGGACGAGCTCGAGCTCGCAGCCGACGACGTATCCGTCGAAGTTGTGACAGACGACGTGGACGTGGGGATGCCCGAGCCGTTGTTCGCGCCCGCGAGCAGGCCTGCGGAGATGACGGGAGCGGTCGCATTGTCTGAGTTCCAGAACGCGCCAACACCAGGTTCCACGAGGCGCGCGACGCTCTGCGTGTCCCAGTTGTTCTGCTTCATGAGCGGGTAGCCCTGGATGAAGCCGTTAACGGTGTCGTTCGTGAGCTCGTGCTCGAGGATGATGAGCCCGGGGCTCTTCGGGCCCGTCAGCCACTTCTTGAAGTTCGCCTGCACGGCCGCCGGTGTGGTTCCGCGCTGCTCGCCGATGCTCCAGTCGTTGGTGCTGTGAATAATCGTCAGAATTGCTAGAGATGAGGGATGGCAGGGAGAGGGCACACTCGTGGTTCCAGATTATTGCAGTCAAACCGAGGACCTCCTTGGCGATAGCGGTAACGCGCACATCCGTGTCGCCATAGGGAGGGCGCCAGTAGCGCGGCAGACGGCCGCCAGTCGAGTCATAGATAATCTGCACAGTCCACGCGAGCTCAGCAAGCACGAGCTCGTTCGAGAGTGTGGTCATGTACGGGTGCGTCCACGTGTGCACCGCGATATCATCCTGATTGTCATGGAATGCGATATTGAAGTTCTGCCAGTACTGCAGGATGTTGGTCCCGATGAAGAAGTGCGTGGCGTGCAAATTGTTCTCGCGCAGGAACGCATACAATGCAGGCGACGGCTGTAGGGAACGTGCAGTGATTAGCGCGGCGCAATATAGTCTAATTTGAGCGTCGCCTACCGGAAGGGGACCATCATCAAACCCGAGGCCAAGGGTGCCATTAGGCGCGTCCCAGATCGTATCAGGGCCGCGACATTGGTACGTGCCGGAGCAGACCTCTGGGCTGTTAGGGTCGAGCTTGTTGGGATAGGTGGGGTCGGCATCGGGACTGGCCTGCGTCGACTGCGGGATGCCGGGGATCCTCCCGGCCTGCACGGCAGCGTTCAAAGCATCCGTCCATGCCTTGGGCAGCGCCTTCACGTCGGGCGTGTTAGAGGGATAAGCAGCCGTCCACGCTGCATGGGCGCTTGAGCGGACAAAGGGCGGGCGCGAAAGGAAAGAACATACCTGGGGAACCGACTTGAGGTGGGCCCGATGAGTTGGTAGCTGTGGGCGTAGGGTCCTGTCGCCGGAACAGACGGTGGGCGGGATGGTCATCGTCGTGGTACCAACGCTCGGGGAGTGCAGACCGCATTCCGTGGTCGTGTGTGTCCCGTGCAGCGGGGATGGTCGCCGCACATACAAGGGAAATGAAGGGGAGGAGGGCAGACAAGTAGACCATGACGAAAAATGAGGGCAAGGCCTACGGGGAGGGTCTGCGGTGGAGGGACGGGCACCAACAGAGGAAAAAGGCATGCTAGACCGGAGGGCTTTATATGTCGAATCTTGAAAGCCGATAGAGAGCGTGACAGTGCCTTGTAATTGGGGGGCGGCGTCAAAACACCGCCTCGCATGCTCGCGCTCAGGTCGGTTCAGCACACGAGCATCTCTGGTCCCCCGCCTCAGACATGGCTAGCGCGCCAGATAGCCGCGCGCAATAAACGTCATCCCCCTCACCTAAAAATCCTGCCGTGGCGGCACCCTCGATAACATAGCGCACCGATCAGCGTCTGCCTGAAAGAACGCGTCGTTTTGCCAGAACAGCGTGCATATGGCGCCTCTCCTGCCATCGATGGCTAGCACGGGACGTCATATCTATCAGCTTCAATTTGGCAGAAGTTCCAGTATCGAGACGGCCACCTACCCGCTGTGTGATTCAGATCTGTAGCATGCTGGTCACTGAAGGCGATTTTGCCGTTCAGTCACGGTGTTGGTTTGCCATCAAGGCGGCCTCCGACGACCGGCACTGCGCACTTTCGGCGCTCAGAGTTCGGACTCCCGGCGCGTCCACGTGTAACGCGTAACGCAACGCGAAGTGGCGAGCTTGATCCGTCCCATCCGCCGCGCCGCGACTCGGCTCGCCTCCAACACGCCTCCAGAGCATGTCTCGACCTTGGGAAGAAAGAAAAATCCAACATGCGTTTCATCGTCTTGTGTGCAGTGTGCTACTCACATGGACCGGCCGAAAGCTTGAGAGCGTCGGCCGCGCAGGATATCAATCATCAACCGCATACCGCGCACGGCAACGATACGCGACGGACCATGTCGAAAACGGCCAGAAAATCTTTCAGCAAATCTGCGGCAACCCTGCGTCCCTGAGAACACAGCGCCCTATGTAACACCGCCTCGCCGGCACGCCCAAGAGTGAAGGGGGCGAAGGCGACAGGCGCCCGTGAGCTACTCGACAAGCGCGCATCAGTATTTGTCTTGGCGGCGAAAACACAACACCCGCCTTTGACCCGCCTGCTTTCTTTCGGTCGTACGCGCCCTCTGATCCCCGCTTTCAGGACATCCGCGTCGGGAGACCGAGCTGACTGACCAGCTCGAAACGGATGGCGAGCCCTCCGACCACAGCATGCATTCTGTTCGACTATATTTCTCCCGCAATGAATTCTATCATCTTGCTGTCAACAGCGCTTATTGGGCACTGATGTATGCAAGATCCGACATTTGAGTAGGGTGCCGGACGCATTGAAAGCTGCAAGAAGTGATGCCTTTTTCGCGCACTTCCGGCGCGTATCCGCCTCGCCGCAGGTGGTCAACGCATGCTGTAGTTGCGGGTCGGTGATGGATGTCTGGATGGGCACAGGACTATCTTCTGCGTAAGGTCGCAACGGAGACTAGGGCGCAGATGGGACGGACACTACAGAACCTCCTCCGGATCGAAGCTGTGTATGCAACACGTGAAAGAAAAGCATGCATCACACCCACCAGCTCGAGGGATCAAAAATGACACATCCTCGGGGATGATAATGACTTGCCTTCAGGACACCTGCCTTGCCGATCAGGCAATCATTGCACATAGGACCCGTGCTTGACGGAGGGCGGAGCGGCGAGTAATGGACGCCGATGGTCCAGCATGCAGATAGAAGTGGTTTATTTACATAACATGTGTATAATTTAACGAGGGAAGTAATGTAAGATCAAGGAGTGGACAGTACAGGCCATTGCATTGACCGAGCTACTAGGTATCGACACAAACGTAAAACTAACAGACGAAATCAATACAAGCGTGGGAAGGTGGACGTATGCAGGGTATGAAGTGTGCGGGGAGAGACTAAGCAATCCAGGAAGAGCAGACAACAGCACGATTATCCGTGAGCATAAAGTGTCCAGATACAGGTCATGGGGGGCATCTCAGGTAAGGACGGAGGCACCCGTGGCGAATGCAAAGACGGCGCTGCAGATACCAAGGAACATCGAGGGGATGAGTGAGAGCGCGCCGCTGGTGTTGGCCTGGTTCGCGTTGCCAATAGTGCTGCCGCCTCCTGCGCCAGAGGGCGCCGAGCTGGCACTGCTGCTAGTACTTGTCTGTTCTTGATTATCGGTTGAGGGCGCCGGGGCGCCGGAGCTCGAGCCTGTGCTTCCGCTCGACGTCGCGTTCGCGGCGGGAGCGACGTCATCCACAACGTTCTTGAGCGTGACGGCGCCGATGGTGCCCACCGCGTTCTGGTAGGGCTGGTTGAGCTTGTCCATCTGTGCAACCGAGACGACGTTCCAGCCGTTGGACTTGATGAGCGGGAAGTTGTCAATGAACGCCTGGACGGTCGCGTCGTTCAGCTCATGCTCGAGGATGACCAGGCCGGGTGTCTTGGAGCCTGGTATCACGTATCAGCCAATGCAGAGTCAACCAGCGGGAATGACGTACCGGTGGCCCAGGTCTGGAACTGAGCGTGGATCTTATCGGGGGTGGTTCCAGTGGGCATGCTCCAGTCTTCCGAGCTAAATGAAATGTAGATTAGCTATTCTGCTCTCAGCGATCGCAAGTACAAGGTATGCGTACTCCTGGTTCCAGATAACGGTGGTCAAACCCAGAACCTCCTTCGCGATCGCAGACACCCGCTTGTCGGTATCGCCGAACGGCGGGCGCCAGAAGCGCGGCACGCGCCCGCCCGTGGAGTTATGGATGACCTCCATGGTCCATGCAAGCTGCGCCATGACGTCCTCGTTCGAGAGCGTGGTCATGTACGGGTGTGTCCACGTGTGCACCGCAATGTCGCCGTGCAGCGTGTCGTACGCGTAGTTGAACTCCTTCCAATTCTGCACGATGTTGACGCCGATGAAGAAGTGCGTCGCGGAGATGTTGTTCTGCTGCAGGAATGGGTAGAGCTTGTCCGACGCCTGGCGAGCGAACATGCGTCAGCCAAGGAGCCCAGCGCGCCGCGCAGTGTCGATATCCGCGCCTCGCGGCGGCTGACAGGCAGACAGAGTGACAGATAGAGACACACCGGGAGCGGGCCGTCATCGAAGCTGGCGCCAAATACGCCGTCGGGCGCATCCCACACGTCGCCGTCGATGCGGCACTTGTACGTCGCGGAGCAGATGTCGGGCCCGTTCGGGTCGCCGCTGTACGTCGGGTTCTGGTTCGGCGTGTCCTTCGACGGCGCGATGTTCGGGATCTTGCCGGCCTGCACGGCGGCGGCGAGCGCGTCCTTCCACGCCTGCGGCATCGCGCTCGCGTCGGGCGTGCTCGTGGGGAAGGCTGCGGACCAGGCTGCCGCAAGGGTCAGTTGTGGGGTGCGGGAGAGGAAGGGAGTGCACGTACTGGGCGAGCCGACCTCGGCGTACTGCACGCCGTCGCCGGGTATGTCGTCACGCTTGAAGAGCGCGTGGACGGGGTGATCGTCGGTGTGGAACCAGGCGGCGGGGAGGGGCGCGCGGACCGCGTGCGTATGGTCGTGTCTCCGGATGTGCGACGCGGCGGAGATCGAGGCGCACGACGCGAGGAGGAGGGCGGTGGTGAACCAGGAGGCCATAGTTGAAAGCTAAAAGAGTGTAAGTGTTGGGTCGGACGTGGGCCTGCTGGAATTCGACCGTCGGGGTGGTCGGGAGGAAAAGAGACGCGGTCAAAGGAAGCAGGAATGCGAAAGATACTTAACAGTACGTTTTGATGGGGACCGGCGGCGGACAGGTAGGGCTGCCTACTGTTTGTTATATAGACCCCTGCCCTCTGGACGTTATCTCAGGCTTTACATGGGACAACGAGGTACTTGGAAGATCCAGAAGCCCAGCGCACTGGCTCGGAGTTGATCGCATCGCCATTCGGAGTTGAGAAGTAACTTTGAGTTTGCGTCCGCCGATTGTGCGGCCAATGTCCCCCGCATCCTTACCACATCCTGCATCCGGCACCTTTTCCATGCTTCCCTACGACTCTCAACAATCTGCCGGAACGGCCAGTGAACGACATGCCGCTCCGTATTTACAAAATGCGGCATCGCGAAGTAGTGCTCGTGTCGACAAATTGACACGACGGTCTTGACGCCGTTAGTGCGTCGTGTGTAACTACCGTCGATCTCAGAGCGCCGACGTGAAAAAGATGGTAAACCTCACGCGCTGGGGCTTCTTTGTACGAGTACGAACCCGGGAGTTGACATGGGCGGCCTACTACGGTGATTAGAATATTGGATTCGCATCGATCCGGTGGAAGTTGCTGTGGATTGCCGCCGACCTGTCAGTCGGGCGTCTGGCCCATGACCACAGTGCAAAATAATCTCCTAGAAAAGACGGATTTTTCCATGCTGTCTGTTCCTTGTACTAGGAGACTGCAAGCGGTTCCTTGTTCCAGGGCCACAGAGGTCTCCTGTGGCGGACCCACGCGAGTCAGAAATTGTTAGCCTTGTATTCGTAAGTTGTCGTCGCAATTTCTGCCGCTACTTGAGCTACCTATCCATACACCGCACGCTCTACTTAGTCGTCATGGTGCCATGATAGACGTACATTCAAAGCAGATATCTGAAACCCTTCGGCTTTCCCTGCTCCCGCTCCAGCTGCTCCAACCGCCTGTTCTCGCGCGCAAGCGCCTGGCGGAACACAAAGCACATTATGATCGCCAGGCCGTTCGTGGAAATACAGATCGCATACGAGTTCGCGTACGAGAGGCCCCACTCCGTCGGCCACACGTATCTGCGCATGAAGATCAGCCTGTGCTACGGCAAACCGGTACGCATGGGAACGAAGCACTCACGAGCCGGCGATGTTCCCGAGCTGCGAGAACGCGTTGATGAAGGCGATGCCGACCGCACGCTTGGACGGCGGGCGCGCGATGCTGTTCGACACCCACGCGAGGAAGCAGATGAACGAGGCGTACGACTGTGCCATCAAGAACCTGCCGTGCGTCCGTCAGTGGGAGCCCGCGGTGCTGCTGAGCGGGCTTACAGGGAAACATAGCGCGCCGCGGTATTCATCGTCGATATGGCGATGATGAAGCCGATGATACCGACGAACAGCGGCCCTGCGATATGGAAGAAGCGCTCGCCGACCTTGTCCGAGTGCCTATCATTTGCGTCAGCATGCTACCACAGTATTAGGAACCCCATGCGGCTGACCTATTGACGGCAAACGCAACGAGCGTCGCGAAAATCCACGGCGGCGCGCAGAGCAGCAGCGTGACTGTCGGGTTGTACCCCATCGTCGCGCTCAGCGTCGGGAAGAACGCGTTGAACGACAGCGACACGACCATGCTCGTTAGCGCCACCGCGAGCCAGTAGACCTTCCAGTCCGTCAGCGCGAGCACGAGCCCCGAGTGACCGGCCTTGGACTGCGAGTCCTCGTTGTCGCTGACGCCGACGTCCTCTTCGAGTCGCAGCATCGCGAGGCGCGCCTCGTCGGGCGTGAGGAAGCGCGACGATGTCGTGGGGAAGTCGGGGAGGATGAATATGGCGCAGATGGCAACGAAGATCGTCATGGCGCCCTCAATGTAGAAGAGCCATCTACAGACAACGGTGAGAACGCAGCTATGGCAAGGTCGCGAAATTAAAGTACCTCCACGCCGCGCGACCGAGCTTGCCGTCCATGCGATCAAGGATACCTGACGCGATGAGCGAGCCGAAGGCATTGCTGATAAGACTGCCGCACGAGAGGACCGCAGTCCGCATGCCCAGCTCGGACCTCTTGTACCACTTTGACAGAAGGAACAGGGAGCCGGGGAAGAACGCGGCTTCCACGAAGCCGAGGAAGAAACGTGTCAGAAGCGCACCCGTGAAGTTGGTCGTGATACCTGGTTTGCGCAGAAACTGTCGGCGGACGAAGGAAACCCGCGAGCGAAGACAACGCACCAGTCAGAATGGATATCATGCCCCAGATCATCATGCATATGGGCAGGTATATTGATGGCTTGCCGATGTAGTTCAAGAACATATTTCTGATCCAGGAATGTCAATTAAATCCGCGCCGAACGAGTCGAACGAACGACGCACGAGGGTATCTGCATGAGAATATATCCGACATAGAGAATACTCAAGAGGGTGTTGAACTCCTGGCCCTTCAAGTACAGGTCCGTCTCGAATCCGCGCAGACGCGCTGCACTGCACGAGCCATGAGCCGCGATCCACGCCCACAAAACACGGCACTCACGAAGCATTATTACGATCGATCTGTGGATATACAGTCAGAAGCCGCGATGATGTCAAGCCAAGCAGGAACGCACATAGTTGAGGATATATATAACGATCAAAATGCTCGTCCGGAGGTCGAGCTTCCGCAAGAGTTTGCGCTCAAGCTTCTTCCTCGCCTCGGTCCCGCCAAACTCGGCGTCCACGGCAGACGGCACGGCGACGGCCTCCGACTGCTCGACATCCTCGACAGATTTGGCGATAGAGCTTATGGACCCAGGCATGTCGTCAAATTCAGAGGGGGGGCAGGCGGGGAGGCGACGAGCGAGGCGGCCCTCCAGCGAGGGCAGCTGATAATAAAGGGCGCGCGTTTCGGTCGAGGATACGCCGAAATTTTTCAGGAAAGACGCTTCTTCCCGGAGCCGACGTTAGGAACGCTCTATCAGGCCTTTGATTGGGTTGGATGAGACGTCCGCAAGTCTCTTGACATCTGCGGGGACATGTAGGGATGCCCGGCCCGGGCGCGCCGCCACTTACCCTCACACTAAATTCCTCAAAAGATTGGTGAATCGTTTGATTGTGCATGTTCAGAGCAGAACTTACATTCAGCGACTGGTTCTTGCAGAGACAGTGCACGCCCTTGCACGCCACACACCTCCGGACTGGACGGCATCAACATTCGCTGGACGTCGACATTCTCTTGGCAGGCAGCTTTAGATTGAAACCCCGGCTCCCCACGGCAACCCCACGGGGGTCGGATCAAAAATATCCCGAACATGCCCGTTCAGATCCTGTCAAATGGGGGTAAATAAGTACTTATTGCAGGGCGCCATGTAGAGACGAGTGTGTTCCTGCAAGGCCTCTCGTCAGCAAAACAAAGCGGCACAAGGATTCTTCATGACAAGATAAGACTCGTAGTGATGGAGGCTCCGAATTTTAATTCGCTCCTGTTGATCTTCTGTTGAAGGGTCTAAATGTTGCCGTCAATCAAAGTCACGAAGCAATAAATGCCCAAACGTTCATGCATGGTAATGATTGTACAGTGGGTAAACTCTGGAGGTATAGGAAATCGACAGTGAGCAATGCATGGGTATTCTTTCTACAGATGGCTGTTGCGTCTAAACAAGCTAAGGCCTACCATAGGCCCCAGCACCGGGCGATCGAAGTCGTCGGAACAGCGTTGTGAGGGTCCTACCTCCATCTGAGCCCCATCTAAATCTCCACCGTCAGTGATGAACACACAGAAAATTCATAAACACGCACTCTCCAGCCGCTACCTCCTCGCAGCACCGCTCCATCTCCTCCGAAACGGACACCTCATCCCATTTCTCGACAATGTAATCCTACAGCACCTTAGCACAACCTCACACAAGGAAAAACAGAACTCACCTCTATGAGATTGTGCAACTCTTCGTACATCGTCGTCGCAAGCATCAGCGCAAAACTCGACTGCGGCGTGATAGTCGACATGATATGCTCAAGTGCGAGGGTCGCAAGACCATGCATCGCGTACCGGTGCGCAACTTGATACACCGATAGCGCAGACGCAGGGACTGGCGCAGGCGCAGGATGCGGATGCGGGTCGCGGTTGGGCGGCACAGCGGCGGGGTGCGTATGCTGTCGCTGCCCGCGCGGGGATATGGGGTAGTGCGGCGCGGGTCCGGGGATATTCATAGGCCCCGACTTAACGCGGCTCGACGACGCCACCGGCTGGCCCGCGACGGACAACGACCCCTCTGCCCCGCCCCGCCTGGGAGCAGTTGACGTGCGCGATGTGCTCGGCGAGCTCTGTGGCGGCGGCTTTGCCGACGAGGGCGAGCGCTGCATCGGCTGGCGGGCAGGCGCAGGCGGGAGCGCGTTCGTAGGGAAGCTCGCCTTATCGCCGCCGCCGCCACGGCCCTCGCCACTGGACCGCGCGCTCTCGCTGCCGGTGGCGCTGAGCTCGTCCATTGGGTGCGTCTTGCTGAACGTCTTCCACTCCCACTCGCCCGCGGCACCGCGCGTCGTCAGCCACCGCGCGCTCCAGCCCGCGCCGACACCTTCCACGGCCGCACGAGGGTCGTCGTTCTCCGCGAACAAAAGCCAGTTCGCATATACCCATTTCAGCAGCCAGTAGATTGTGACGAAATCGGCTTCCTCGACTGTGACGGTGTACATCTTGCGCTCGCCGTGTTGCGTGTTCTCGGCGAATGCAGAAGAGAGCATCGTCGCGAAGTATTCGGACCTGCGGATGAGGATGTCGGAGTGGGCGTATATGATTCGCTTGCGGGCGGTCGTCTGTGTTTGGAACGAGTGCGAAGATGAGGACGAAGAGCGGTGGCTTTCGGAAAGGGCTGTGTGGGGCGGCGTCGTTGGCGATTGTAACGATGGATCTATTGTCATTCTTTCGAGGCAGACGAACTGGACGTCGCCCGTGTCTGAAAGGAATTGTCTTCCTTAACCCTCGGTATAGCATAAAGGTAAATCACTTACTAGGGTTGTCCAACGAAGCTTCAAGACCATCCAACAAGTCACGAGGCACATAGTACGCCGAAGGATGCTGCGGAATGAACGGCCCAATGGGTGTGTGGATTTGAATGCATATGACAAAAGAGTTCGTCTGTGCGATCCGCAGATTTTCGAGCAGGGTCGATAGCGGAGGCAGCGGGCATTCTGGATGAAGTCAACCCAAGCATTCAAATGCACACATTCATCGACCGCACTCACCCCAGACTTCATTCTCCTGCCGGAAAGACCAGTCGTTCTGCCATAGCTCCCAGGCCCAGTCCGCACGTGCGCCGCGCTCGCCCGCCCGGTCGTCCTGGCACTTTACCGCAGCCAGCATCGACGCGTTGATCTCGTATTCAGCATTGGCATAGTCCAGCATGAGGCACGTAACATAGAGCGAGAGTGTGTGCAACGGCATGCTAGTGGCTTCTGCAGTGGGCGTGGCATTTCGCGCCAGAGGTGTCCGAGCTAGGAACCTGGTTGAGTGCTTCCCTGCGACAACAAGAGAGTAATGGCTGTGCATACCTATCTCCAGCTTGAATTTACCATCTCCCAGCATGGGCGACTCTTTGAGTATCTCGAAGTCGCCGCGATCTGAGCCACTGGCATGCTCAGGCTGGTCCTCCGCGCTCCCTTCGCTCTCGTCGCGCTCCACAAACTCGCGCAGCTTATGCACGTCGCGTACAACCCATTCAAACGCCTATTATATCCATAAACAACGTGCCAGACGCGAACAGATGCGCGACGTACCGTGAAAGACCAATGCCGCGTCGTCTCATCTGGGCCGAACGGCGTCGGCGTCGGGTTCGCCGCTCTGTTCACTGGGTTCGGCGTCCACATGACGCCCGCTGGCGAGCTCGCAGGATGCATAACGGAAGACGACGTCCGCAGCTCCCAGGGAACCTGCGATTGTGAGCTTGTCGGTGTGCCGGTGGAATTAACGGAGACGGAGGACTGCGACGAGCGATGCATATGGCTATAGGTAGACCAGGGCCAATGCGGCCGTGAGAGGTGCGAGGGCCGCCCGGGCGACGACGACAATGGGGACGAGTGGCGCAGGTGCTCGGACATAATGGCTGGACGTCGACAAGCGTCCGCGAATGGTCAAACAGCCTCCCGAAGACAACGAGGTGCTGCAGGCCAGGTCTAGGCGTTGCGTCGGCTCCCGGCTAGACACGAGTTTGAGCCCGCCGCTTGAGCTAGATAGCTCTGCTTCGGCGCTGGCTGAGGTCTATGTAAGATATGTAGACGTTACAGGAGAAATTGTGGGTCTAATGAAGAGGTGACTCAGTACGTCGTCAGTAACGATGTCGATGAGTTCAAGCTCCAAAGAACCGGACACGGTCCGGCGCTCATCGCATCGCACGCGTCCTTACGCGTCTCGTGCAGACGGTATGGAACGGCTCTACCAATGACCTTGCTGGCTTCAGATATGCGGAATTCTGTGGTTCAATAGGAGCACAAGATCCTCTAATACATGTAGCAATGCACGTCTCAGTCCACCTTAGTATGATCTACTATCGAAACATATGTAACCGGACCGTCGACAGTTGAGAGGCTCAGTACGTCGTCCAGAAAGCTTCAGGCAATATTTTCCGCATCACTGCAAGAACGATGAGCACATGTAACTAGGGCACATGCTGAGACACTCACCGCTCCAGTGCTCGAGCGCACCCTCCTTCTGCCATGCGCCCAGCTTGTTGTTCTCGTCTGTCAGGATCCACTTTGCCTCGTCCTCCGCGTCTAGCTCGCCGCGAATGAGCTTCAGGTCTATTTCGCGCTCAGCGAGGGTTTCAAACACGTGAGAGCGCAGGTGCGAGCCGAGGTAGTCTGATTCTTTGGGTGTGCGGAAGGTCAGAGGTTTTGTTGATGGCGAGCAGAAGAAGACCTGAAGGAAACTAAAGTATGAATATGTTGACATCCGGGTAAGACTTGCACAATGCGCACCATGTTGATAAATTCGGTTGACAATTTCTCCGGAGTAAGCTGTTCTCCATCATGGAAAGCCCTGCATTGACCAAAGGCCTTCTGTAAGGTGAGTAGGATCGCTTTTGAAGGATCCGAACCCAGTTTTCCTGCGAAGTTCTATGCGAAATTATGAGCACCGCTTGCCATCGTAGATACGAACGGAACCATATTACTGACCACAGCGACAACGCCCTCAGGGTTTATGATCTCTTTCAAGTCATCCCAGAACTGCAGCGCAAATATGTGCCCCGGGACCCCTCCGCCAGAGAAACAGTCATGAACGACATAGTCGAACTTCTCCTTCACCTCGCCGGTCTGTACTTGTCCCTTTCTCCCGTGCACGAACCTACGTGCGTCCTGCAGGAAGACCCTATCCAGACCAGGGTCTGGGAGGCCAAAGAATTGACGAGACGCGTTGTACACTGCGGGATCGATTTCCACGATGGTCGTCTGCACCTTGTGGTTCGCGAACGCAGTTGCTGCGATCCCTGCGCCGAGGCCACTAGACGAAACGATGAGCCTGCACGCACAAAATGGCATGAGACCACATACATGATCAGGGCGTTCTCGTTGCCCTCCTTGATGGCCCTGCCTTCGTGGTCGACGAGTCGAGCCGCCTCCTGCAAGACAAACGCGCTGTAGATCGAGTCTCCAATCGGGCGGCCCGCCTGGTCCAAGTGGGGTACCATGATCTGCGTTCGGCTTGTGATCTTGAATCCTGTCCACACGCCGCCCAGAAGCGAGTGCGAAGCGCGCAGGTAGCGCAGGAGATATGGGTGCTCCTCAGGCATACCGGGCACCCAGTCCGGAGGCGGGATGGATTCGCCGACTACGATCTGGCCTGTGACGGACGGCACGGACGACAGAATACGAAGAGGGAAGTTAGGGTTGACGTAGGGCTCTACTGGGGATGCTTGCAGAGTCGGAGGGACAAGGTATGGGAGAATGTTTGGAAGAAGGGGAAGGATGATCGCTGGGACCACAAAGAGCCATGCATTCAACGAACCAGTGCTCTTTCCATCCTTAGGCGCGGCAGAGGTTCGGTGCGGCAAGGAGACGGCCCAGACAGCAACGGCGGAGCCACCCAACGTCAAGATCTGGTGAACACGAGTTAGGCCCGTTTCTCGGCAGAATTTGAGGAGGCTTACAATCTGGTTGTCGGGGTATACGTAGTTGCCGAAGAACGGCAGCTCCGCCCACAGACTCTGGAACCCAATGATGCTCGATGCGACACCTGGGAGCACAGTGTAGCGAATCATGGAATTTTGCTCTGAGCCAGATTCGAGATAAGTCTGAGGATAATGGATAATGAAGTCAACAGATGAATTGGACCGTAACTCGTGCATTTGACATAATGACAAGCCCAGTATCGGAAGTCCATATAATTGCATGGAATAGAGCGACAATGACTATACAAGGGCACGTACCACCATCTTCTTGATGAGGGACACCCCCATGTAGATAACCGGGAACAGTACTAGCGCATGGGTCACCACAGGACCATAGAGTGGTGATTCCCATCGCCCAGTATAGACGGCGAGCCAGTAAGATGACGAAGGCATCGCTAAGAGCAGGACACCCGCCACGAGCAAGGAGCCCCAGCCGGGCAACGTTGGCCCAAGACCGCCCAAGATGCTGCCTGCCCATATCACTTTGTCCAAGTGCAGCTGGGTCGGGATCCCGCCGTAGAGCGGATCAACGAGCCGCTGGTATAGAAAGGTGACTACAGAAAGAGACGCGAGGACAGAGAGAATCGGGAACACCAGCAGCATCGTCCAGGCTGACTGCTTGGGCTCTGACCCTGCAGGTGGACCGGTGGGCGCCGGCGAGGGCGCGGATGTCGAGGGCGAGGGCGCACTGGCCTTGCGCTTCGCTGGTGAGGCCATGGCGGCTTGCTTTCGACGTGGTTGTGGAGGCATTTTATGGTGATGAAGGGGTACGTGGCATGGACGACGAAGGTTGAATTTCCCCGCACTGGAGGTGTGCTCCATCCAGGCACTGACCTAGCCGACGTTCCTCCTCGCGCCTATTTTCTGGGAGGTCACATGTCAATCGCTAAACGGAGAAATCTATGGGCGCTAAACTATCCATCTTTCATTGACTGTGCCGAGTCGGACGATACTGCGTCACCTACTTGTCTGCTCTTTCATCATCTCCCAGATAATTCCCAACGGCTGGGCCTTTGGAAACGTACTTTCTTTCTAGTCAATACCCGTTCTGCTGCAACAATGGAATATGAAGATGGCGACCCTTCCCCGGTCTTCGATACGCTGGACGTAGACTTGGTGGTGAAGGTTCTTTCGCATACTTTATTCAGTGAGCTTTGACCGGGAATGTCGAAAAGATATAACGTTCTCATCTACCGCTAGGTCCTTTCTTCATAGCCTTGGTCCCAGTGTTCTACATATTTCAAGGCGCCAAAACAAACGATGCTCAGGTTGTAGCAGCATTTATTTATTGGGTCGGCCTATGCGCATTTTGTGAGTCTCCCACAATTGCTAGGTTGTCTTCTGAAAGACTGATTTGTTGGAAGGGTTTATAAAATGGTACTCGCTTCTATTCCGCAACCAAGGTAGTCTTCTGTTCGGGCCTGCACCATTGGACTGGGGCGAGCAAATCGTGCTCATCACGGGAGGTGTGTACACAGCGTTACATACGTTTCGCTTTGCTGAGGGTAGTATTATAGGCTCGTCGGGAATCGGGGAGCTTATTGCAAATACATTGGCCGTCCGGAATGTAAACGTTGTCGTGCTTGATGTGAACCCCATCGTCACGGAGAACTGTCAGTGTTGACGGGCATGCTGTCCTTGACACATAGTTGATCTAGAGTTTGACAGACAATATCTCATACTACAAGTGCGACGTATCCAAATGGGAGGAAGTGGAAGCCGTATCGAAGAAGGTCATCGAAGAGGTTCGGCGTGTCAAATTCCGTCCACAATCCATGCATAACCCGACGTTTGCTCGCTTTAGATAGGTCATCCCACTGTTCTGATCAACAACGCTGGTGTTGTCCAAGGAAAGCTCATCACTGAGTTGACTCCGGATGATATCAAACAGTGCGTTCCTCTGCTGTCGCGCTGACACGTGTCTGACGCAGAGTACAGAACATTCGGCGTTAACACGCTTGCTCACTTCTGGATCCTGAAGGCCTTCCTTCCGGAGATGATCAAGCAGAAAACAGGACACATTGTAAATATTGCCGGACCCGCTGTGGAAATGTCAAGTCACTTATCCTGTCTCCTGTAGGTCACTATGGGATCCATCTCCGGCCTGATTGGAATGGCCAGGATGAGTGCGTTCTGCACATGTTGGATACGCTACAGTGTACTGAGTCCCTCCGTAGCCGACTACACCGCATCAAAAGCGGCTCTCGTGTCTCTCAACGAATCACTTCGTTACGAGCTCGACAAGTGGTACGCCCAACTCAATTCGCCCATCACAGCGCTATTGACACATTACATGAATTAGCCACCACGCGCCAGGCATCCGAACCACCTTGCTTCTTCCAGGCCACGTCCTGACGCCGCTATTCTCCACCGTCGACCTGCCTACAAACTGGCTCTACAAGTTCTTCGTCCCGTCGCTGGCTCCCATTACCGTGGCGAAAGCGGTCATTGCGGCCCTGGACGACCGCCATTCGCAAACGATCTACTTGCCATTTTACGCGAATTTTGTGCCGTATTTGACGCTGGTGCCTAGTTTCCTGAGGGACTTCGCGCAATGGGTACGTTCGCCATCCTGCTGAAGCGAAGTGGAATTGATTATCGTTTAATTTAGTTGTCGTATGCTGATCATGGCATGGAGGGTTTTGTGAAAGTTTCGGGGAGACGGCCTGAGGAAGGTCCTGCTCCCGAGAACATATCTCGAGCTAAGAAGGATTAATCAGTGGACTCACTCTTCCTACGGATGATGGCAATTTTGTCGATGAGAAGTCTGGTAGACATCCTCAGTCTGTTCCAGCTACCATGGGAGCATGCTTCGCCGTGGCTCTCACATTGCGTCCTCGGAGGTTCTTTATAGGCACGATGCTATTTTGTAGGCTTGATACTACCGTCCCTACACAATCGTTCGAGGGAGACAGATAACTAATCTATTTTAGTGCGTGAGTGTTAACGAAGCCCTCGTTGTCTAATGGTTATGACGTCAGACTTCTAATCTGGAGGTTGCGAGTTCGAATCTCGCCGGGGGTATTGGGTACACGCAATCGAAGGCATGTTTTTTTATGCTTGCACCAAAGCACACTAATGACCATTCTTCACAACACGCCAGATAATGGTATGCGTATACTTGATCCTGGAAACCTGCAGCGGCACGCATTGCTTCCATCTCTTCGTCATCTCCGTTGCCCTGAGGTTGCCCTCGAGGTAGCGGACGACGTCCTCAAACCTCTCGCCAGAATCTATGCCAAGAGGAATGTGGCGCCATTCGTCCCCCAGACCCGCCGCGAGCACCGTCCTAGTGACCACCTCAAACATCCTCTGCGCCGCGTTCCGCGTGTCTCCTGCCCTGTGTCTCTGAAGGTTCCTAGGTGGGATCTGCGCAGACAACCCGTACATGTCATCGTAGACTCCAGTTCTCGATGTGGTCTCCGCGCTGCTATTCTTGTTTTGTTCCGCGAGACCGGCGGCGGTGGTAAACCAGTTTGTCTGAAAGAAACTCGGCTGGACGGTCAAGACGCGGATGTTCCACGGCGCGACCTCCTGGGCGAGCGACTCGGAGATCGCATCCACCGCCGCCTTTGAGGAGCAGTAGCTTGAAAGGCCAGGGCTGGGGTAGACAGACCCTATTGGAGAGATGTTGAGGATAGTGCCCGACTTCCGCGCACAGAAGGACGGTAGAGAGCCTGTATGAGGTGGGTCGGGCCGAACACGTTCGTCGCGTACTATGTCGCTCGAGGTCCTTGGCGCTATTCAACTGTCCTCATATCATCCCAATGACAAACGCGAATTCACGAGCTGCGACTCACTTGATTTCTTCGACTGGGCCCTCGAGGCCATACCCTGCCATATTCACAAACACATCTACATGGCCTAGACGTCCAGAGCTTTCAACCCAGCTGCTTTGATCTCGGACTGCGAGGCGCTCGTGTCTAGTTCCAGGTGCTTCGCCACTTTGAGGGACTCGGGAAGTTTCAAGATGTACCTCGCCGCTGCGATGACCTGTTCCAGGTCGAGTATGATGTTAGGTTACAATATGCACATCGCGGGATAGAATGCCAACATGATGGCCTTGAGAAAGGACGTATTGGGCCAAGGCAAGGCCTAAGCCAGAGTTGGCACCGGTGATAAACCACACAAGCTTGGACATCGCGGAAGGCTGAGACAGGGAGACGAATAGATTCACATCGAGGGCTGGGCCTCGTATTGAAGTACATAGAGGGGCACGACATGGATGCCAATGATCGGGGACCGTCTGGGCCTCCCGTCAAAACCGACCCACCTGCAATATTGACAAATATTCGAATAGCGCACCGTAAGAACTCACTGGGTATGCAAATGCCGGAAGGACTGTGGATGCAGTAGAGGTTGAAGCTGAAGACTAGCGTTGAAGTGCTGAAGCGCTATAGTGCTGCTGCGCCGCTGAGCTCGAGCCGTCTACCCTACTGAGTTCGTCAAATTGCTCGTTCTCAGTTCTGCAAATCGAGGCTACTCAGCACTGAAAGCTCGGATTAGTGTCCTGACAATGGTATCGATGCTCCTACAGCCTGATGGCATATAAAAATCCATCATATCCTTTCTCTCCGACCGTGGCGAGCGTGGTAGCTTCCACTTCCTTGTCGTCCTTCAGGTAATTCAACAGGGCTCTGACGCCCTCGCTGGACTCATGCGTATGCTCCGGTATGGCGACAAGCCCATTGCGGACGACGTTGTCGACGATCTAAATATGGGCAGGCGTCAGCAGGTGATAAGGTTAGGGAATGGGCACTCACAATGACGCCTCCCTTCTTGACCAGACGCTTCGCCTCGACGAAGTACGTGAGGTTATTGGGCTTGTCCGCGTCGATGAAGACGAGGTCATACGGTACGTCCGGCTGCTCCTTGGATAGAGTCTCTGCGGCAGGTCCCAGTTTGATGGTCACTTTGTCCGCCAGCCCGGCGTTGGTGACATTCTCCTGTGCGGCCTACGTGACCAACCGTGCGAGATCAGCACGACACCTCCATGGTTAACGAACGACCGCACTTTAGCATGTTTCTCCTCGACTTCGCATGTAACCAGCTTCCCTCCTTCAGGCAGCGCTCGTCCCAGCCAGATTGTGGAATACCTGCACCGACTAAAGCATCAGTTCCCACCACAGGTTGCCTGACAGAGAAAGGAAAGACAGACCCTCCCAGCGTCCCAACCTCCAAGATCCGCTTCGCGCCCACGGACCTCGCCAAGAGGTTCAGGAACTTCCCCTGTGCGGTGCTGACAGCGATCTCCGGGAGCCCCTTCGCTACGCTGTTCGCCTGCGCCTTCTCCAGAACGTCATCTTTGGGAATCAGGAACGAGTTGTGGTACAGGTCCGAGCGAGTCCAGTCCTCGCGCGTCGTGGGCGTTTGTGTGATATCGACGGAGGCCATGGTCGAGGAGGTGAGACACGGTCCTCCTAACGGATCTCTGCAACTTATACGATGCGCGCAGCCCCTGGGTCTTCCAAGCCGAGGCAACGGCAGACGGACATAGAGAGGAACTGCGCAGTATCGATGACATCGCTCCTGACAAACTGACCAAGTGGTGGAGACCGCGTCAGAAGTTCAGTATAGAACGGCCGCACGACGTCAAGTATCTCCATCGTTATAAGCTGAATCCCTTATCGGATCACTGGCGCGCATGAGTTACATATCACAAGAAGCTGATGAGAGTTCATGACGAGCTTGGACTCCCTTGGAGCCAAGTCGCGAAATGCTCGTCAGACACGTCGATCTTGAGGTAAAGGTAGCGTCAAGTGTCTACTCTACCCCGGGGGAGGCTAACTGTAGAAGCTTGCCAAACTCACGCATACAAAGATGGCATAGTGCGGCATTGATGTGGTGCATGCGAGGACATACAAAAAGAGGAAAAACGAACGAGAGCATTACAGCATGACAACCCTACGACACCCAACACTACCAGCTCATGCCTTCACAGCAAACTTCCTTTGCGGGAAGTGGATGTCCTTCTTGTGCTGCTTGACGGTCTTCAGCGACTTCTCGTGCTTTTCACAGAATCACGTAGTTAAGTATGGATTTCAGGCGTGGAGCGTTGGGATGCGACGTACGGGGGTCAATCGCCGACGGATAGCACGCGTCCTCTTCGGGCGAAGATCGAGAGGAAGGTACTTTTTGTTCTTGTAGTACTCGCGGAGGTTCTGGCGCTGCTTCTGGTTGGTAACCGTCAACACGCGGGCAATCGACTTGCGGACGGTGTTGCTGCACAGAGAATGAGGATCCCAGTCGTATGAGAAGAGACCAAAACGCACATTCTCGTCAGCTTCGAAGCCGAACCACCAGCGATCTTCTGCACGCGCAGGGTGAGAAGCTCATTCTTGAGCTCCTTGAGTTTATTGCCCAAGTCATTCTTCGACCTTAATACAGAGATTTCAGCATGGAATGCACTCGCATAATACACTAACGACTCACTTGGACTGGAGCTCGTACGCCTTGACCTTTCCGGACATTTTGTCAAAGTAGGTGTCTAGACATACGGCGCGGAAAGTCAGCACTTCTGGATTATAACTCTAAGCGCGTGCAGCAGGACAAGGTTGATCCTGAAGCACGAATAGTCAATACAAGATTATGTCCGCGCACTCACCTTGAGGAGGATGTCGTAGCCGGTGCCCGCGCAAGGTAGATTTGGTAGTACTGGCATGCCAATGTGTGGGAAAGTGACTATACAGTCCATCAGCCACATTTCTCACGCGCCATTTTGGGTAAAATGTGGCTGGGCGCCTAACGGACTTGGCCCAGCACTGCGTTCAAGTTGTGAAATTATACAGGTTGTCCTATCGAACTTGTCAATTGTACTTCTAAAAACTGTTGCTTCTAACGTATGTTTCCCCGCTCAAGTGTTCATGTACGCACAGTCCGATTTCTTTCCACTAAATCTTCAAACTTTACCAGAGTGCCTCCGAAAATGTCGAGGGAGCTGAGCCATTGAACTCAGAATAGTCTGCATGGTGGAAGAGCACCCACTTACCTTCCATAGGTCAAATCAACCCTGCCACCCGATAGTCTCTCGACAAGGTCCAGATCGGACACGTCTGCCGCGCCAATTTAGAGTGGAGATTGATATTCACCACGTATGTACTTGCCTTTGGCACCACCAGCATACGTCGTCGGGATTGTGACCCATTCGCCTAGCTCTGCTGAACCTGTTAGCGTCACCGTGAGCAGAATGCGATCACATAACGCACTCGTTACTAATTCCTCATCAATGCCTTGACATAATCCTTCCACGTCCGCGGCATGGACCAGGAATTCACTGCAATAGCGGATTGATTAAGGAATGGAAGAAGAGGATGGGAAGCACAAACCTGCAGTACTCCGACAGCAGATCAAGCGTCCCTGCGGTATCAGTTTCGTCAGTACGGCACGAATACAAATAGCAGGACCCTACCTTTGCAAACCTCCAACTCCGTGATGTCTTGCCATTTGTTCATGGCGACAAACCATCTATCGCCGCGCCGTCGGCAGCTGTTCCGTTTGGACCGTCAGGCTACCGCCGAACGATCCTATGTCGTGACTTACTTACCTTACATCTACAACGAGTCTATCTTTCCCAACAAGCGAGGAGATCGATTGTAACCGTTTCAGAGAGAATCGCGTCCCTGGAAAGAGATACGAAGTTACGATGACCTGCAGTAAACATTCTCAGTCCCCTAATGCTCTCATAGAAAATATATATAGCACCTTGCTCGCACCGCACTTCAGCCACTCGAGGGCATTCTCTCCGTTAATACCGCCGCCGATCTGGAGCCCACCTGAGTTATAAGTCAATCGCCTGCCGACCACTAGCAAATGGACTTCATTGACCTGGCCAGGCCTGCAGGGCCTCCCTCGCAGCCTCATCGTTCCGCGGGCCGAGCTTAATGACATGGCCGCCCTCGAGTCCACGCTCCTTATAAAGCCGTGCAAAGCTCGCTGGAGACTCGCTGCACCAACATAAGTAGGTCCGAGTTATGGGCGAGACGCGTCGCTCACCTCGCGACGTAGTTCGTCTTCAGAGTTTGTGGGTCGTGATCGGACAGCGTCCCACCGACGATTTGCTTGACTTGACCATCGTGCAGGTCAATACATGGACGGAAGAGGCTCCGGCGAGCGGTTGTGGCCATGCTGTCGAGACGCGACGCGTTCTACGAGCACGCGTATTTGATCGATGCCAAAATAGGCGCTCAGTGCTTCCCCCGACTTTGAGTGCGCCGCCATGGCGGCAGTCTCAAGAAATTGTCCACATCCCAGGGTTGCGACCCAGATAATGACAAAAGATCAGGTATAGATATCCTCCTTCATCGCGTACTGTTACATAGATCTGTCCCTCCACCCGTCCACCACCGTCCAGAACCAATCAGTAATCATAGGACGCTTCAAGCATCTTCGTCAAATGCTGCCTCCCATCCTCGCCAACCACATCCCCGACGCCCGGTGCCAAATCCAGCACCCGCCGCTGCGGGATCGTCCCGTCGACGAGTCCCGGGATATCAGCGCGCGTGTATCCGATGGCCTTCAGCCCGCGGGGCACGCCCAGGCCGTCGAGGAAGCTCGCGATGGCTTCGTAGAGGTGCGCGCCGATGGCGTTGTCGGGGATGGATGCAATCACGGGGTCTGCGGGCGTCGTACTTCTGAAGACGGCCAGGGCTTGCCGGTGGCGGTCTGGAGAGGAAGGCGCGGTGAATTGGAAGACGGCGGGCCCGGTCAAGGCGACACTACCAGAAGTAGTGAGTAGCTGCTGCCAAGTTCCGATATTGAAAATGATACCTGATACCGTGTGGGATGATTGGGTGGTCGACTTCGTATCCTGCGTGCTTGTACTTCGGGCCCTTCTTGTTGAGACCGGAGATCTGACCAACGCCGTAAGTACACATACGTATTTATGATGGCGTTGTGTACTCACCGGATAGCTCATGCCATGGCAAAGATGCACGCCCGCGTTGCCGAAGCCTATCCCGGCAAAGGACGCAGCAAGCCTAAGTAGCGTGTTAAGTCAGACATCGCGTCGGTAACAGGAAGACCTGCATACAGGAGTTGCCGCCGAGCTTCTGTGTCATCCCTGTTCTTTGCGACTCTCGGTAGGTACTTAACGGTCTGCTGCAATGCCCAGAAGGAGAAGATATCAGCTACGGGGTTGCTGCCCTGGTAGGCAGGCCTGAGAATCGGGTTCGCCGGGCGCGGCGTTCGCTCTGTGTAACTAGTGGGCTATTTTAGAGGTACGCCGAATATTGAAGGCATTCATACTTACGGAATCGCGGTATAACTTTCCAAACTGTGGAAGAGAACATCAAGACCGGAGCTAATGTGGACTGCTGTCGGGCAGCTCTCCGTGTTGTAAGTATCTACGATGCCCAGGATGGGCTTCATGGCACGACTAGCGATACCAGTCTTGAAGGACTTGGACGTAATATCCAAAATGGCAGTTCCTGTAGTCTCGGAACCCGTACCGGCAGTCGTAGGTACTGTACACACGTGAAGTAAAGCTTAGCTCAGAGTAACTATTAGAGTAAAGCTCGTACCTGCAATGAGAGGCCGCAGAGTCTTAGCGATAGGCTGTCCCTTTCCAACTGGCGCATTAATGAAATCAAATAGATCTGAATCCCCATATACTGTGAATCTAGTTCGAGGTCAGATGTAGGGGATACCCCAAGAGCGAATGCATCGGGCTTACAGATTTGCTGCTTTGGCAGTGTCCATCACACTTCCTCCGCCGACACTAGAGATGGTAAAGATAGTTAACATTCAGGTCAGAAGGAAACGGAGATGACTGACGCCAGGAAGTGACTGAAGTCGTGCTGCCTAGCCCAGGCAATCGCGTCTCTCCAGCTTGCTTCTGTTGGCTCAGCTACGACCCGGTCATAAACCTCGAAGGGCAGGTCCGTTTGTGATTGCAAGGACTCGAGAGCCTGGTGATACGTGTAAATGTGGGTGTCAAATGCCTGCAGAATTTCACCTACCATCTTCATTGGCTTAAGTTTTGCTACGGTGGGGTCGGTGAACACTCCGACCTACAAAAATGAGACGACGTAGGGTGACGTGACAAGAACAAACCCCCTTACCTTGCGCGCCTTCATGTTCTTGAAATCCATCCCCACCTCCCTTGTCACACCGTCGCCGAAGCGTAGGTTGGATGCAGCAACCTAATCCTCAATCTCAGTAGCAAAGATCACACCTCGTTAGAACTATCACGACGGACTTCGAACGCGTATTCCTTCTCGACAGCATCCACAGGCGTGGCAAGCCTTCGCATCTGCTGTATCGCGCTATGAACATGGCCGGCTGCGCCGCGACAGCCATGGCAAGGACAGGCCGTGTGCTGCGACGCGTTCATGAGGCGAAGGATCGCATTGCGCGTTGCAGATGCAGGGGCCATGGTGGAGAGCAGAGGGGTGTGCTTGCGAGAGGTGGCAAGCAGGTCAAGGACTCCTGTGAACGGCTACAGTATTTAAGACACATAACGTATGTCGGAACTCCGGACCAGGGCTTCCCCGCACGCTGCAACCGCGGTCACAGGTTCCGCGTGAATGCGGGGATGTCAGGCCTCTGACGCAATAATCTGGGGTAATTCCACTCCGGTAAGTGCTCTGCCTGCGGACGCTTATCGAGTACGCTTGCGGCTCAAACTGCATCCTGCCATGCTTGCATCACCCCCGTGGTCTAGGATTTATGATGAGTGATGCCAATCAAATGCCAACCGAGCCTTTTTTTCTCTTGGGCAATTTGAATTTGTGCGCAGATTGAGACGAATTTCCCACGGGTGTATTTGTGGTGAGATCTGCGTTTGACTGACGGTACGCGCTCACGGTCGCCTCTGGCACTGGCAGCTCGCTCCTCATCCTGCTCGACGGTCTGGTCGTCCCTCTCTTTTTCTTGATTTTCCTTTCCTTGGAACCCCACTCTCATTTTGTCCCCACTTGTCCTTGACCAGACCCGTCATCATGAAGGTTCACGCCTCTCTTGCCGCCGCGATAGTGTACGCGACGTCGGTCATTTCTGTTCGTATCCCCGTGCAGAAGGTTCAACACTCGATACTCGATCGAAGAAGCGGCACTGGCAGCATCTCTGCGGCTTCTCCGTCGTCTCACAATAGGATCCTGGCTGCTACCGGTGGTAATGGCACCAATGATAGTGCAAACCTCCAGTACGTCTGTGGTCCTGTTACTTCGCCATGTCCCATTTAATTGTATTCTCTCTTCAGCACCATCAATGACATGATATATATCGCTAATGTGCGTTCTAACGTCCGAAATTTTGCGCTTCTAACTGACTGTGAGGTTAGGTCACTTTGGGCGGAAATGGTTCGTGATAGCATTTCCATGTGCGTCTCATAGATTGACAAGGTTCACAGACTACGTCGTGCAATTGGATACGGGTTCTTCAGACCTCTGGATTAAAGGACCAAGCTCACCATTGCCAAACTCTAGTCAAACGGTGAGCGAGGGAATAGTTTCGCTGTCTTATCTATGCTGACCCGACGGACGGCAGTCAATCGTTCAGAATTTGACTGTCTGTATTCTATCTTTCCTCGCCATTTCAATGCATTGCTGAGATTGTATGCAGTACGGCATTGGTTGGGCTTATGGTCAAGTCGCCTATACTGCGGCTGAATTTGCTGGGTATGTGACTTCCAGAAACGTTCTTGGCATGATCGTGACAACACTTCACAGTATATCAATACCCAAGCAGGCGTATCTAGACACTTCGTCGGCTTCAAACCCTGCTCTTACTTATGGGACCTCCGGTATTCTTGGATTAGGGTTCACCTCCCTGTCAACCATAGATGCTCTCGTCAATAAGACTGGCGACTCGTCAGGCCGCAGCATTCTGTACAATCTGTTCAACGATAATCCCTCAGAGCCTAACTCCATCGCCTTTTCTATGCAGCGATCATCGGACCCAACTGATGATGTGCCGGGAACCTTCATGATTGGCGAATTTGACCCAGATTACGCATCTGTCAACAACTCGAAACCCATACCTACGTTCCCCGTCTCATCTCCCAGGCGGTGGACCGTCCTCCTCGACGCACTCCTCAATGGCGACAAGGTAATTTCTGTCAGCTCCAACGTCCCCAATGCCCCATCGAACCGCGCTGTTGTCCTCATAGATAGCGGTACCTCGTATTCGTAAGTAACTGTTTCAAATGGGCGTCTAAATTTGTTTTCATTTCCTAATGCTTGGTATTATTAGATACGCACCCACATCTGTCTGCCAGGCTATCTACGGCAATATTCCTGGCGCTTCGTTTGATCCCAGCACAGGTTTCTGGAACGTACCTTGCAACGTAGAAGTGGATCTTGCATTGCAATTTGTGTGATTATCACATATTTCTTGATGAGGTTCTAGACTGACATCCTTGCCACAGCGGTGAAGTATTCCCCCTTCATCCTTTGGATCTCACACCAGCCAGTCTCACAAGCGCGGGGACTTGCATTGGGTCATTTGTCCCCCAGGACACGTCGAGCGTCGCTGCGGGAAACTTGTGCGTACACCAGACTACTCTTTGAGCGTCGGGCTGACATCTCTTCCATTTCAGCGACTGGATCCTCGGCGACAACTTCCTGCGCTCTGTATACTCTGTCTATGATTTCGGTGACTTCGACGCCTCTGGAAACATGGGCAATCCATACATCAAGCTCCTCTCCTTGGTCAACCCGAACAACGCCTCCGCCGACTTTGCGGACAAGCGAGGTTCGACAGCGAAATCCAACATCACGTACAATGCAGCCGATTCTACCCCTGCCTCGCCCGACTCCTCGACCATCTCCCTCTCCAACGACGTCGTAAACACGATTCACAAAGTCTCCGCATATTTTCCCGCCATACTGGCCATCATGGCGCTCAATGCACTCGTCCTCCTTCTCCTCGTGGGCGCCGGCGTCTGGTACATGTGCCGAAAGCAGCGAGGGGGCGCCAAGAGCAGGAAGAACAAGGGACGCTCGACCCCGATGCCTCTCGAGTCGCTTTCTGCCACCGCATCGTACTCTGGAGGAGCGTATGCAGACCCGGAGCCAGCACAGCACGTGTACCAGCCCGTGTCGATGGCACTTACAGAAGACACCTTCGTGCCTCCGTCCCCAGCTTTCGCGTACGAGGGCTCGAAGCTGCGCCCACCGAAGATGATGTCGACGGTCGAGCGGCCCAACTCAATCGCGTGAGGCCGTTGGCGCGTCACCTTTCTTTTGGATGCCGCTGTTGGTGTTACCCGCACATACTATGTCAGAGCGTGTTTTGAACGGACAGGAGATGATACCTCGATTCCTTGTGTTACGCAGTATACGCAGTCTGCCTCTCGTTTCTTCTTTGCTGTCTTTTTGGTTGTCTATGCCTCTGAACGGCTGTATAATCGCTACAGTTACGCGTACTTATTGGGCGTTGATGCATGCTGGAGACGTCGGTCGTCATACATACATCGAGTCGATTGTACGGACAACATCAAGGCCCCTACTCTCCCAAATCTTGACTCCTCGATAGCTCAGTGGAAAAAGTGCACCGCCGTCGCGGTTTGCCCAAGCACTGGCCGCCTAGACAGAAGGCTTCTCGTCAACTACCTGCTCATCTCCCCTCATTTCCTCCTTTTTCGCCTTTGCCTTCGCCTCAATATCCCGGGAACCGACGAACTTGTGCGTTTTCGCGCGCAAATCGCGCATGTCCGCGTATTCCTCGTCTGACCTTGCCTCGGCAGAGTCCCCATAGGCATCAAAAAGCCGCAAACAATACTGCGCCACCTCCCGGTCTCCAGTATTCAGCGCCGTGCGGAACATATGCCTCCACTCGCCCGACGAGAACGGCTCGCCCGCTGCGCGCCGCGCCTCGCCCAGCGCAGTCGAGCAGCCCGTCATTTTCTCGAAGAGCGCGAGCGCGCGCGGCCAGTCCGCACACTTCGCGCACACGGACAGTGCGAGCTCGTAGAACGCGCGGCGGGCCGACACGTGCGGCGCGTCGGACGCGGAGACGCGCTCGAGCAGCGCCACGGCGCGGGCGGCGGCGTCGCTCTGCCGGCGCGCGGAACTCGAGAGCGTGCGCAGGACGGTGAGGACGTGCCATGGCCGCACGACGCACGACTTCGTGCGGTCGGCGAGGCACTGCAGGACGTAGTGCTCGCAGAGTGCCGGGGGCACGACGCGGAGGACTGTAGAGAACGCTTGATGGTTGAGCTCGAGCTTTGGCGTGACGCCTGTTTCCATCGGTCTGGTGAGGCCAAAGTACTCGCGGATGATCTCGAACAGCAGCTTTTGTTCGTCCGACTTTCCGGTGGCGAGGACGGATATGGCCGCTTCGACTGCGCGGACTGTGAGCGTGAAGTTTGGTTCGAGCTCGGCGGAGCGGGTGATGCGGCGCCAGACGTAGGTTACTTCGTTAATGGACTGCTCCCGCGCTGCTTCCTTATCCTCGGCGGAGTCGGAAGGTGGCGCGCGCTTCGCCACGGCGGAGAGGAGGGAGCTGTAGATCTTGTCGTTGGGCGCGAGCAGCCCGTCCTGCGGCAGCTCGTGGAAGACGTCGAAGGCGTCCTGTTGGCGCCCAGCGTTGCCGAGGATCTCAATATAGAGTGCGACGGGGAAGAGATAGGTGAAACGTTCGGACCGCGACAGGTCGCGCGACGATTGCAGATAGTCGATCATGCGTTGGTACACGGCGTCGACGTTTTCGAGCTGCTTCGAGTACTGCGACCAGTCTTCGATGCGAGCGTAGCCCGACATCATGGTGCCGTATGTTCTGAAGCTGGGCTTGAACCCGCGGCGCCCCATCTAGAAGCAATCAAAACTAATACGGATTCCGGAAAGGATAAGACTCACGTCGACGAAGAGGCTATAGGCCAGCTTGTACTTCCCCACACTCATGCACTGCTGGATGAGGGTGTTCCATACTTTCACGTTCTGGGCATCATTAGGGGAAGTCTTGAGCATCTCTACTGCCTGGTCAAAGGAGCCCCCCTCGCAAAGATTTATGAGACGCCTTGATAGTTCGTAGGGGAGTAGGAGACACTTCTCGCCATGCTCCGATGTCGGGACGGGTGATGATTCGGGGTGAGTCCTCGGTGAGCGTGCTTTGGTATATGCAGTGGACGGCGCTGGCTTTCTATCATGCTGCCGTCGGGCTGGCGGTGGAGATTCTGCCTTCCGATATCTGGTCATCGTAGAGGGTGCACGGCTGGCCGAGGGTGAATGCACGGCTGCAGAGGTCGAGAATGCTCGAAGCAGTTCATGATGGCAAAGCTGGCTTCGAACAGCAGACCGAATCATTTAACCTCTGGATAGACTTTTCTGTCAGTTTTAGAACGAAAGGAACAGGCTAGCCTACTCACCTGAGCGTTTGGCACAACTGCAGTTTGCGCGCAAGATGATTCGCAGGTCGAGTTTGAGCGCTGGTCGCATTCTCGGCTGTTGCCGATCCGTTAGCATGGCGCCGACGCGCTTCGACTCTGAGCGCGTCGGGATCACCAGACCTGCTCAGATCTCCACCCGTCATGTAAACCCCGAAGCAACGCCTGTATTTCTCCTAAGCACGGCGCAACACACAGGACAATCCACCGGTAGTCAAGTAAACGACTAAGATTCACCGAACGACCCGCAGTCAACACAATGACGCGGGAGCTTGCTAAAGCTTCGGATTTTGTACCATCTGATGATAGGCTCCCGCAGACGTGTACAATCCGTTTTCAGAGGCCGGCCACGTCTGCCTCATGGTCGTAACTACCATATTCTGCTACTTTGAATCAGTATTTAATCTGAGGTATGACGCTGGATAGGCGCCTTCGCGTCCGCTGCCACTACCGTCCCCATGTATCGCGCCGAGCTCCTCGTCCTCACCCTCGCGTGCGCCTTCTGGTCCGCCATCGCCATTCCAACTTGGGAGAACTATGCATCGAGGGACTCGATCGGATCGTTAGTCCCCGGAGCGGGCTTCATTGAGGCGCTCGGTCTGAAGTACGGCACATCATACTATCTATCTAGCTCCTCCGCTCGAGGTGAGTGTCCCCGCCCGCCACCGCGAGAAAGAATGGTCGCCTGAGATGAGTGCATCTCTGCAGGTGTCCCAGGGAACGCGACGATCGAGCCGTCGGACGCCCCACCGCTGTTCTACGTCGACCATGGGCGGCTCATGCAGTTCACGAACGAGTCATACATCCTGCACGTCAACGTCGTCAATACGACACTCTCGGAGATAGACCCCATGCCGTACAAGCTCGTCCTCGACCACCGGCGGTCCGGCATCCAGGACATACACTGGAGATGGCGGGGCACGCTGCTGCATTTCGATCATGGGCAGAAAACAAACCAAGGTCTGTTCTATACGTGCAAGGATCGGACGGGCGCACCAGCGGTGTACATGTACCTCGATCCGTAGGTGTTCTGTGATTTGCCTCCTGGTCGCTGCTGACAATCGAGTAGGGCGCCGACGCCCAAATACTGCAGTATCACTACACTGCATAGTTTCTCCCATCTGGGACTCCAGAATCCATCTGAACAGGAATCATTGAGCTGAGACGAGCTGAGCGGAAGGGAGTTACGGTTTGTATCATCACTGTAAGATTTGCATACTGTAAAGATCCTTGCATTCTGATGCACACCAAACCTTACTCGGGCTGAGAGCTGCCAAAACTCACCTTCGTCCCGCGAGGCACTAAGTTGACAGTGTCTTGCAACGGGCCTCGGGAATATTGCTGGACTACACAGACACTGTAACAATGCATCTCATAAATATTTTCGCACTATGCTACACACTACGCTTTGCTGATACGGAGGTCGACGCGCCGCGCCATGATAGCCAGCGCGAAGAGGCCTAGGAACGCCGTTGCTACGGCCTTCGGTTTCTGCAGATGTGTGAAGAATGGCACCTTGTACGTGGCCTGCAGAGGAGTCAGTAAGTAGCGCGCATGGCAAGTGCGGACACGTACGTAGATGACGCCCGCATGCCGGTCCGTGAGGTCCTTGTACGCGAACGTGATTGCTGGGCGGCCGACGGTGTCGAGGTAGGTGATGTGCGTAGAGCGCGTCATCGACTGCGGCGGAAAGGGCGGGAACACCTCGATGTCGCTGTGCACGGATCAGCTTCACAGTTCAGTACAGACGAGAATGAAACGAGCTTACGTTGCACCCTCGGGGAAAATGAGTTTCACTTCGGCCTCGTCGACGACCGCGCCCGCGATGGGCGTGTGCACGGGCACGCCGACGACATACCGGCCTGTCGCAGAATCGTACCCCGCCGAGTCGCGTAGCGGCGAGTCCCACCCGAGCGTGAAGTTGTAGTTCCAGCCGCCGAGGAGCGGGTACCGCGGGCGCAGCTCGAGCACGCTGTACTGATTCGCCTGCGCGGCCTTCGGGACGGACGGCGCGCCGCGGAAGCGCGACGTCGACACGTTGCCGTTGAGGTCGTAGAAGTACGGGTCGCGCACGCCGGGCGGGAGGTGCAGCGTCAGCGCCGGGAGCACATGAGCCGCGAGGCGGCCCTGGAACATCTGGACCTGGTGGTCCAGGCGGCCGAATTGGCCTTTCAGTCTGTGGATACATCGGTGTGAGTACGGGTGGCTGCCCGCGCGGAATGGGAACGAACTCGGGGCCGGCGTTATGCAGGTTCATTTTGTTGTCAATGTTGAGGTTGTCACCCCAATGACTGATCTCGGCGGCGCGCTCGAGCTTGGTGATTTCTATGACGGGATACTCATAAAAGTAGTGCACGACGAGGTGCTTCTGGTGCTCCTTGATGAATTCGCTGTTGGCGGACGGCGGGATGTTGACGAAGGGGCCGTAGGTAATAGTGGCGCCCGACTTGGTCGCAATGCTATCCGTCGCGAACTGGTCGACACCCTCGGGAGTGGTGTACGAGATGATGCGGGGTGCCGGTGCACTACCAGGATTATAAGACACGCTCCATCATAAATAGTAGACAGCGCATTTACCGTATCTTCGTGCGCTGGGTTGCAGTCTTGTATGGGCTCAACGCAAAGAGGTCGGCCTCGTACTTGAGTTTCTGCTCGTCGCCCTGCGCAGCCTTCGGCGGCCATGCATAGGTTGCATGCGTCTGCACGGTCTCCACGACGAGCGTCGTGGTCCCATTCACATCTAGAGCCTTAGGCAGTTGGACGGTATACAGAAACGCACCACTGAAAACAGAGATCGACCATAAGCGAATGAAGGGCAGTCACATATGGGCGCGGACGCACTCCTGTGGGTTGAGCGCGTGCTCCTCGAGCTTCAAAGTCTCGCTCTTGCCCTTGATCTTCGCCTCGATCCAGCTCGTCTTCTCCGCCTCCAGCGGACCCAATGAGACGAGATAGTCTTGCGACCCGTTTTCTAGCGCCTTGACTGCATATGTGGTTGTGACGTGTACGAGGGCGCCGCCGAGCTCGACCGTGCGGACGATGGCGGTGTTTTCAAAGGAGTGGGCAGCATAGACAGACGAAGAAAGGAAACCAAGCAGTAGGAGAGGCAGACAATGCCAGCGCACTGTCATGGTGGATGGTGCACGGCGGTGCAGTACTTGGTCGCGGTACAAGTTGACGCAGTGCACTGCTAATTCATGGATGATGTCGTGTCGCGCCTGCTATATTTAGAACGCGTCTCGACTCTCGCGCTTTCTCCGCAGACTCAAACGTCTGTCTCAATAGTTCAGAACAGAGTTGCGTATGCAAAATTAATTATGGGCATAAGGAACACATTCTACGTGGTAGTAACGACGGCCACAGAGCAGGAGTTGGACAGAGGCTACCACGCCCATGTCGATGGCGGATTTCTCAAAGGCTTGTCTTCCCTCACCAGTCCTGCAGACACAATCCTCTTCAGCTTGCGCGCACGGTCCTCCTCCAGCAGCTCGTGCCGGGTCTTCCCCTCCTTCAGCACGACGCTCATGCGTGATTCAGGGTGGATCCTAATGCCCATCCGCCCACGACCTTTAGGCTCCATACGCTTGTGCTGCCGAGGTCCCTTCGTGACCCAGGACTCAGCTACAACGGAGAAAGCGTCAAGAAAATAGTGCAATAAACGAAGTGACACGTGAACTCACAAACGATCATCTTCTTCGCGTCAATGCCCTTCATCGCCGCGTGAGACTTCGCGACGACGAGCATGCTCTTGATCCGCTTGCTTGCACGCTTCTCACTGAACGTCATCTGCAGGATCGCAGAGTCGATGGGCTTGCCGGAAATCTGCCGCCCGAGCATGTTCAGCTTGCGATGCGAGATTTTGAAGTTCGCGGTCGAGTACTTATGCTAGACGCGATTTGCCTGCGTGTCAGCACACCATCCGACGTCCAGAAAGACGGCAGACGTACATGGTCGCTCCGAGTCTTCACAACCATCGCCTTGTCTTTCGCGCCTTCCTCCGCCGCGGGCTTGACGGTGTCGAAGACGCCGAGGCTGCCCTCCTCGGCCTGCTTCCGCTTCGCGGCCTCTACTTCCTCGCGTGTCCTTTTCTCTCGGATGGCAGGATTCACCTGGTTTTTAAACCACTCGAACGGCGAGAACGAGACGCTGTTGCATGCACGAAACGTCAGCGCTGGCGACGGAACAGAGCAAAGGGACGCACTGTCGCCGGCCGTCCCAATTGACGCGCGAGCTAGACGCAATCTGGTGCGGCTGCAGGACTCGCCTGAGCGGCGCGACTGTGCAGACATATAAGTTTGAGTACACAACAGCCAAGCGGGAGCACGTACCGTTGCGCAGAGCCTGCATGGTGGTTGCAGAGAAGTGGAGGTGCAGACTGGCGAGCGCCTGCCAAAAGCGGCGGGCGCTTCTTGCCACGCATCCGGCTCTCGCGCGGCGCGCACGACCGCTGCTCACTCCTCTCCGCTTGCTTGCTCGCTCCCACTTTGCCTAGTTGCAGTATATACGAGCACGGCACGCCCATTATGCTCGGCCTCGGCGGCGTTCTCTACATCAGTCTTCTCCTCATCAATGCCATGGCCATTCTGAGCGAAGACCGCTTCCTTGCACGCAGTACGTGTTCCCGCAGATATGCAGTATTCACCAACCCATGTGGGATGTGTTATCTAGTTGGCTGGTCCACCGCCCAGCCGCAGACTGCAGGCTTTCAGCAGCCGTATGACCAGATGGGCTACGGCGGAGCGCAGGATGTCGGGGTGAAGGGACGAATCATCAATCTAATTGGCGCGGTACGGACTTTAATGCGAAGTATGTACAACTACTCGAACCATATGTGAAATCGGCGTACTAACTACAAGATCATCGGCGACAGTACCTTTGATAGGACTCAACCTCGTCATCATCGTGTATGAGCTCGTTCTTGGCGGTTAACAATATACACTGGAGAGACACCGCCTGCCTTCCGTCATCATGTGTGTCGTCAAAGTCCGTGCTTTGGAGAGTATCTAATTAAGCTCTTCGTCAACGTCACTACCCGTGAAGCCGTTCAGCTTCTGATACTCGGCGTTAATCTGACGAATAAAGTCGGTGGCGGCATGGCCGTTCTGTACATGTGGTCAGCCACGGTAGTGGTGACAGGAGCGGAGAATCTTACCTCGCACTGCTTCCATGTTCCATCGTGAATGCAGACCTGCTCGCCATTAATGACGACGGTGCAGCTTTTCCTGCAATGCCATGTGGATATTGTGAATATAGATCATTTTAATATTGCGAAGTGAAACCACGCACTTAATATTCAGAGCCTCTGTGGCCTTGATGCTTTCCTGCAAGAGCTCCACACCCTCCTCCCCAGTCCCATAGCCGTCCAGGCCCGTACAATGACCCACACGGCTTGTTTCCCAATCAATCTGGGCCGCGCGGGCGCATTTGAGCGCTATCTCTGGCTGGCCGATCTTCTCCCGCCCCTGGTAATTTTGGCACATCACGTACTCCCACCAGGTCTGAAGCGGCAGGTACTTCGCGGCGCACAGCTGCTGCACATTGCCCGCGCACTCCTGCGAGCCGTGCATGCAGCTCACGCCAAAGTCCGGCTCAGATGCATTGGGGCTAAGATCGCAAACATCTTAGATCACGGAGATCTGGCGGACGCGGAGGCTTACGTTGCGACGTAGGTCAGGGAGAAGTCGACTTTGTCCGAGACCTTTCTGAGCACTTGATCAAATACGGCCTCGCAGAGGAGGGCGTCAGGGCAACGTGACATCACGCCCAACACCACGGGGACCTTGACATCGTCGAAGGCGTCCAAACGCCCGGGGTCCTGCACGATCAGAGGCGGCACCGACGCCGTAACAAATGAAGGGAAAATAAGAAAAGCGGAGACGAGGAACTTGGAGGAGAACATGGCTCGTTAGCTCGTCGAGAGAGGCGGTGAGGAGAGGAGTCCTAGTAGGGTCCGTGCTTGAGCAACTGTATCAGCTTGTCTGGGTCTCGCGCGCCACTCGCATCAGCTTCCTGCCTCTTGCGTCATCTCCCTCCACGTGGGGAACGGCCGTCTGGCGGCGACTCAACGCCAGCCAACTTTGCCCACCGTCCATGGAACTTTGTTCTGCGCTATACTTGGTCACCCATTCATGTGCCCCGGTCGGAGTTCACATGAGAAGCAGCACAATGCCCGTCCATTGTCATCTCATTTAAATTCTGATCTGTGATGATAGACGCAGCCGAACAATGCATTGTGCTAATATATGATGTCCATGTCCTGCTCCCATCCGTGTGCATGATTAGGGTCTGCCGTGCGGCATATGATGAGTGACTCCCTGATGGAACGCATCAACATCGTGCCCATTGCGAGGATCAGTAGTCAATTGTAGTATGCTGTGGCCCGCCGCGGCGGAACATCATGGGATTATCGGTCTACATGCCGCCCAGCCTGGGCGGCGTCCCACCATTTCCGTGCCTCGGTGTCGCTTAGCGGTGGAGAGAAGTACCTACATCGTGATGTGAAAGCTGTCCGTGGTTATCGATCTAGCTCAACGCATGCACGGGCAGGGAAGGCGTACCGTCTAACGAGCGCTGTCGCACGATCTTCTCCACGGCAAGTTCGTTGCGCACCTGATTGCGCTGCAGATCACGGCGACATGAATGGGGGCATACATCAGGCAGGGACGTGCGAACAAACCTTGACCTCCTCTTTAAACAAAGCGCCCTGTACCTTCCGTTGTGAGGCTGGATCTCCTTGCTTCTCGGCGATGAGGCTGCGCTTCTGCTCCAGCGACTGGTCCACCACGTTCACGCAGTAATCAATGATTTCTGTTCGACGTTTCCAGTTTTCTGCGCGCCCATGATAACGTTTAAACTCTGGTTCGAAACAAGCGCCATGCCGAACTCACCGACGAGGTTCTTCCACAGGTACGCACACGCCTGATCCTCGACATTTCCCTTCCCGACGACGCCCAGGCGATCCCGATCACGGAACTGGGCGGTTGTGCGGTTCATGCGCATCGTAATGGTGTCATCCAGCCTGCGGTACTCCCGTAGGAGCTCTGCACATCAGGGTCGTCAGATGTGAATGTGTGCAGGCGACAGGCCGTGCATGGAGATCACGAAGGCGCACCTTTGAACATCGAGAGATCATGGCAGGTTGATGCGGTCACATGGACGAGCTGCGGTGTGAGCGACGGGGCCTGTATGGCGAGGCTGCCTAGCTCTGGTGGTTTGGGCGACATGGGGAGGCGGACAAAGCATGCATGCAGGGGGCAAACGCCCGGGACGTCCGCCACGCGACGGCGCCCGGCGGCTGGGCGGCCTCGGCACGGATCTGGCCAGGCGCCTGGCTGTCCGGTTCCCAGGCGTCAGGTCAGATGCGCCGGACGCAGTCCAATCTGCCGCCCATGCGCGACTTTGTACAGCTTCCTCCCCACGCCCGCTGGGTGCAGAGAGGACCCCGGGACGAGGCGTACAGCACAATTGCGCTGTACTGAGCCCGAGCCTAGCCAGAAGCCGCCCTGCACCCACTTTGCGCGTCCGTCGAAGCCGCCCAGGTTAGGCATGTACGTACCCCAATGAACCCCAAGACAATTGTATGCCCCCGGCATACGCCTCTGCCGAGAACACGCGCATCATATATCAGCGCATCTTTGCTTCGAGCCTGCTGCAAAGGGGTGCTGGCCTGGTGATTGGCGGATAATGCATCCCGTTCGGCCGTTTCCCGGGTGGTACACAATAGGACGACCAAAGACGGTTACACGATTGCAATCTGTGGCATTTCAAACAATACTATCGACCAGGACAATTACAGGTACACATGGGAATACAACAGTTGTCACATCCACATGCCAGCGCCTCTGTCCGTTGCTAACTAGATACAAAGAACAAAGAGTAGCGTACCGAGAAAGGAAAAAAAATGTTACGAACGAAATGATACCCCAACTATCAATTACGCCTGGCTAGGCGAGATATTTCCGGATCCCAGCCACGGCGGGAGCGACTCATGCGGCGACTGTCCCTGCGGTTCCTCGTCAGCCTTGAACTTCTTCCTGCCCTTCGAAGGACGGTAACGGTGATCCCGGGTCATATGCTTATGCCGCTTGGATGGGTCCTTGAAGGACTCGTCGCAGAACTCACATTTGTGCGGAGCTTCGCCGGTGCTACGCACCGCAAGTTAGCAATGGAAGCTGATCCTGATTTCAGGCGACGTACTGTGTGTTCAAGTGGCAGCCAGCGACATTGCTGCGCTGCGTGAACGTTTTCCCGCACCAGGTGCACTGGAAGCGTCTGACGGAACGCCCATCAGTCCAAGTCGCGGCGAACGTAACGTGAGAAATGGTCTCCTTACTTGATGCGCATGTGGGTCGCCTCGATGTGCCGCTTGACGAGGTGCTTCTTCGCAGAGTAGTCGCACATCGACGGCGCGCCGTTCTTCATCGTCTCCCAGGTGCAGCGCCACTTCTTGTCCCCGTTCTCGCACTTGGCGACGTACGCGAGGTAGCCCTTCTCGTCGTAGGCGATGGGGAGCTCGATGACCTCGAGCTTGATGCCTTCCGGGGTCAGGTAGTCGCCCTCAGGCGTCCGTGCAAGCTCCGGCCTGTTTTCGCTATCTCCGTCTGCGCTGGACGCAGACGGTGTCGAGCGCGCCGCATTCCCGGCCTTCTTCGGCGCAGTACGTTTGGCGGGCTGCCTGGCCGGGGCTCTGGTCTTTGCCGGGGCACGCGCGTTGGTGGGCCTTGCATTGGCGGCGCGGCGGGGTCTGAGAAAGCGATGTCAATTCCCCGACCTGATCGAGACGACGAGCACTCACTTCGGTGCTACTACCACTTCTTCTTCATAATCGTCCTCGTCGTCTTCCTCCTCCGAATCGCTACTGATCGTGGTGTCAAGATAAGTTCGAAACGCTACGTTGGTTATCGACTTACCGGAAGTCGATAGGGACCTTCCTCTTCCTAGATTGAGTGTTCGCTAAGGGTTGGAGCTCCCGCTCCTCGTAGACATCGGAGGCAGGGGTAGCTCGGCCTCTGAACACAGCAGCGATGTCAACGAGATGCATCAAACCAACGACAACCGACGTACGAATTGTATCCCGAATCAATCGGGCCCCGCATGCGGTATGCATCCAGCGGGTGAGAGGCGGCGTGCGCTGACCCCAAAGAGGAGTGAGAAGTCGTGTGTCGCAGGGGGGCATGGCCATAGTGGGTATACGGCGAAGGCCCATGCTGGCTGTAGTGGGTGTACGGCGAGGGTCCCTGCGGAGGTGCGTACGTGTAGGGCATGCTGGCTCTAGGCGGTTCTCCGTAAGACGCCGCGCGACTGGGGACGCGGTCGGCTCGATCGTGCCTGCATCCCGGGTCAGCGATGTGACTAGGGTCATCGCACATGCACTAACCTCTCACGGCGCTCACGCTCGGGGTCGCTCACTGCACGATCGCCACGGTATGAAGAGCCCCTCATGTTCTCATAGCTGTGGCATGGAGCGAGAGGCGGGGCGGGACGCGGCCTAGCGCATGGTTATCATCAGCAAGCCGATATCCATGATGAGAAGCCACTATACCTCTGGGCCGCGGATCCCAACGCCCTCTGAAGTGCAGCCTCACGAGCCTCCGCATGGGCGGGGCTCACACCGTCACCACGGCGGAGCATAGTAGGCAAGGGAAGGGTCGTATTCGATGAGTTGCGTTCTGCAAAGTTGCTGTCGATGCCTTCGCCGCGGAGGAAGGCGCGAAGAGGAGGAAGCGTCGGGGTATGCTGAGAGTTCTGCGCATCGCGAGCCTGATATCTATCCGCCGGAGCCCTACCAAAGGAGCGGATCAGCAACGCGGAGTGGCGCCGGGCCTTTGAGGCGATCGCCGCATAGCTGGACAAAGCATGGCCACAAAGGTAGCAACGTGCCAATGACGGCGTTCGCACCCACTAACGACGATTGCGCTCATAAAGATGATAGACTCACGAAGTCACGCGGGGCTCGGAGTACGTTGAGGACGCCGACTCCGACTCGGCTGGCGAGGGGGATCGCGGGGGGAGTTCTGCTTCTGGGACGAGAGACATGTCGAGAAGGGAAAAGATGGGGAAGGAAGGACGAGCCCTGCCAGGCTTTATATGATTGCATTGGGATCTGTTCGGAAGAAGTGCTCATAAGTCGTGCAACTCATCGTGAATCTCGAGAACGCCGCTCGAATTCTATACAGATTTCCTAATTCATCGACTGATCATCATGCGGGTGTTTGGCCGAGACAATTATTGGGGCCACATGCAGCGCGAGGCGTCCCAGGGAGCGGTACTCGTAAGCGGAAGACAATACGCACCTTTTGCAGGTGGAAGGACCCTGATGGTTCGATAGGAATCAACCAGACCTTTGCCCCAATGCCAGCAGGCGCCTCGGGGCGCTAAAGAAGCCAGGGTCATACGGGGGCCCGTCCTTGTTCTTTGGCGAGCGTTACGTGTTCGCGTATCGGCACAGGCGCCAGATGCCGGGAACCATGTGGAGTACGAGCGACCTCGCCCTGTCCGCACCGGGATGGAAACCGGGAGAAGGGTGGCTAGCCGCCCAAAATGAACGGAGGCAACGCTTGCGCACACATGTCCTGTGCTGGGCCAGATTTTCCATCATGGGTGCGTTGATCGCAAGGCTTCATGTCACGCAGTTTTCAGTCACGCCAGGCCTTCAGATCCAGGACCATTTGCAGATCGGATCTCTTTCGACGGATGATCCCAGGGAGTATAATGGAATGCAAGCGAGTGGTATAGCGACTAAAATATGATGCCAAAAGGAACAATACACTGTTAGACTGAAAAAAAACCTGGTAAAACAACTGTCCTAGCAACGAACATGGCACCCACCAACACGGAATCAACATACGACGCCATACGAAAGACGCACAATGGGTGGCAAGGAATTGTTACAGTCCTAGGAGGCGCCAGGGAAGTTCAATGCGCTCCAATCCTCCTCCTCTTCGGGCAAGGCTGGCGACGGCACGAGCGCCACAGGGTCGCGCCCCACAGACGCGCCGAAAGCAGACGCAGGCATGGATTGCGTCTGCCTGAACGGCCGAGCAGCGCGGCGCAGAGGTTTCACGGGCCGAGCGGTGAGATCGTGGCTTTGGGACACCGCAGTCCCTCCTGTCTCTGCATCACCATGATCATCACGCCTTTGTTCCATGTCTGCATCAGCACTGGCGGCGTCGTCAAGGTCCTCCTCCATCAGCGCCGCCTCGTGATCGCGCTTCAGCTGCGAGGGGGGCTTGCGGGGCCCACTGTGCTGCCCGTACACAGCATGGAGAGTGTCGCTGGCGGATCGAAAGATCGGGCTCCGGTCTGTGAAGAGATGGGGGGTCGTGGCGGATCTGGTAAAGCCGCGCGGGGCGGCGGATGGGGTGGATGTGAAGCGATTGGTGGCGTAGCCTTCGGTGACGCCTGGAATGGACAGGGCCAGAAAAAGACGCGTCGGACGCGTCAAAGCGCGTTTATCGGGCAAAAACAAGTCACTTACTCTTCCTGACGCGTGCGCCGACGTTCTGCAGTCGTGCAGTCAAGTCCGAGGACATGCTAGGCGGCGCAATACACCGGTGCATCGGGCGAAGATCATCAGACACCGCGGGGACCATCAGGGCATCATACTCACTAGTCATTATTTTCTGCGTTGCCTGGGAAAGCAACGCTAGAAGTCTGGGTATCATCTCTAAAGACGCGCTTGGAGGAGTCCATAGGGAGTGGCGAGATTGCGCGAGGGCTGGTTCAGAGGCTGATAGAGGCGCCCAGTCTCCGTCGCGTCCAACATTGCTTCCCACGCTCAAGTGGCCGAGATCCAGGGAGCAGGCGGAGATTAACCTCGTCTCCGAATCTTCCTCTCGCCGCACAGCGAGTCCTGCCATGTCTCCTCGCCACGGTGGGTCTAGCTCGTGGCTCACGAGCGTTGGAACAATAGCGCATTTCAATTAAGACATATATGCATAAGTTACATTCGTGGCAAAACGGGGATACATATCAATAACAATAGTCGACGACACCATACGGGTGCCCATACAATACCACCACTTGCGGCCATGCTCTCGTGACACTAAATGCAATTGTCACCCACTCTCGTCCGGGGGATAAACGAGAGTAAGTGGATCTGGATACCCGAGATATGGAACCCGCGGAGTGCCCCCGGAGTTCTGGTGCTCTGTAATTCCGCGGCTAGCCGACGGTTGAATTACGCCGAACGATGGCGATCCCATGTCGATAGCGTGCTGCCAGGGCGCTTGTCCTGACGAGCCCATGAAGTCGTATGGAAAGAGCACATCGGCCACCTGCTTCAGCAGGGGCACTATTGCGTCTGGCCAGGTGTATGGATTGCTGTGTTGCAAGTAATCTTGCACGCGATAATAAGGCTCCCACTGGGAAGGATGGCCAGTGTAGAGCACTGACTGCGCAGGTGCTTCGGCTATGAAAGGCACCTGCCCTGAGACGTTCTCGAAAGACGGCATCATACTCTGCGGGATACCATCGATTGCGTAGGACCAGCCAGGGTAGCCGTATGGTCCCATATTTACTTCCATCGGCACCGGCAGCGGGGTTGATGGATATTGGGGAGAGGGCGGCCGATACTGCGCTGGGGGTTCTGGCGGGTTTCTGTTCGGCGCATCACCAAGCCCGACATCACTTGATATTATGGTTTGTTTCTCGTCCTGCGTGACACGATGAACAGATCATCCAGAACGAAGATCGGCGCCGACGTACCTCTGCAGCAATTGGTGCTTGCATTTTCTCCCCCTTCGGACGCTTATTGGGACGTTCTCCGTCGTCGCGCAATTTTCTTTTGACTGGTCTAAATTTATACTCAGGAAAGACTAGGTTATGAGTAGCTTCTACTAGTTTCGCGAGGTCTGCCCAGATATCGACTTCGATTCTTATGGGATGATTTGGGTCCTCTGGCAAGGGCCATCTCTTTTTCTCCTTCTTCGGACGCTTGGTATAGTAATTTTCTGGGGCTTTCAGTGACGGTTGGGCTATGCTGCGATCCGCTCGTGGACGCTTGGTCATAGGCTCGTCGTGACCGTCATCCGACGCCTCCTCGTGCGAACGTTTATCTTCGTACCAAAGAGCTCAGTAAAAAAGCATTCGTCCACGACGACGAGTACTCACGGCCACCTGCGTGTGTCCCATCGCGGAACACCTGACTGCTCAAAAGGCATACGGCTCGTGAGCAACGGAAGACTTCGACAACGAACTGCTCTCGTGCGCCCTCGTAACATCTTCTAGCGCCGCACACGGATGCCTCTTGATGCAGTAACCGACGAGCGCAGGAGAAACCAGTTGGGGGCCGCGGGGGCACGCCCTCGGGGCTGACCTCGAAGAGCTCCCGCGGATCCACCGCTGCATTTTCGGGAGGTCTCGCAATACGCAAGAGCGGCGTCGCGGCCATCCCTGTGGACTGTTCCCAGAAGGTGCCATTATCGTACTTAGCCTTGGCCATTCAAGGATTTTTGCGACGGTATGAAACCGGAAGTTAATTCTGTTAGTGAGTGCGAGCATCGTGTTAGTCGGCTATAAAGGGATCAGTATTCAGATGGTCGTTGTCCGACGAAATTTAGGCAGAGCATTGCGTCGTGTGGATATCGGCGAAGAACAGTGGGCCGCTGAGATCACCATGGCTGAGGCGGGACAGCAGACACTTCAGCAAGACCTGGAGAAAGCACGCGAAGAGCATCACTGATGGAAAATCGTCGAGATCCTCGCCAATACAGTGCGGAATAGAGACAGTCGGCACACCAGAGACCTGAAGCAGAGGTCGTTGATCGTCAGAGGCAGGCAGAGACCGACTGTATTGTCTAAGTATTGTCCAGGCCAGTTTGATCCGCGTCGAAACGAATGATTTAGTTGGGGAGGAGCATCAGTAGCCATTGAGGCTCTCATCAATATAGCACAAAACGAAAGGCGTAGACCAAGCCGGAAGTCCTTGAACTAGAGGCAATTGGTAGATAGAGAATTGGCAGCATCGAAACCGTGCTGATCGGCTTCGAGATGAATCGTTCAGCAAAGCTCGAATGAAGCTCGCGCCGATCTCCGAACGCGGTGGGAAAGCCATCAACTCGAAGCCGAGGGGGGTGGTCGACAGAAGATTGGGAACGAGAGACAGACTGAAGTTGGCCGTACGCGAACACAGGGCATACGCCGGCAATATCTGCAGCAAAATAACTAGTTAACAGAAAAAATAATGAGAAACAGACCGTAATGATCCGGGTCGAAGGAGCAGAACCTCGATTGGACAGGCAACGCGAGGCGGTCCAGCTAGGTCATGAATGCCATGGCAAAGTCGAGCCGCGGCGGATGCCCCAAAGCTCGAGTTCCACGAACAATAGAAAAACAGCGATCGAGCCTGGGGTTAGATCGCAGATTGCGGCCGCGGGAGCAAAAGCCGATCATTCTCATGGCAGACGTGTGCTCAGCATCGTCTCTTGCTGGGAACAACAGGACAGCGGGATGAGAAATCGGAGGCCGATAGACGGCGCAGCTGTGCAGTATGACTTCGGAACGGGATCGGTCGCAGGTTGTAGCGGCGGAGTCGATGAGCGGATGGATAACGGAAGCCGAGTATAATGCAAGGCAGAGCATGTCGGGACAGGCGTAGAGACAGTTCAGTACCGGGATTGCGACGGGACAGCCTAGACTGATCTTGACATTCTTCCATGCTCCGTTGAAGGGAAAGCTTGCGGCGATGACTGAAATTGGATGACATCTGCACAGAGACCAGACAAAGTAAGTTCGCGCGAGAGAAGACATCTCGGAGGCAAAAGGTGGAGTGTGCGTGTGCACGGCAAGATACGGGAATAGAACGCCGCCATGTGGGCGCCACGACGAGGCGTGGAGAGGACCGCGAGGAGCTGGGTCACAAGCGGGGGCGAAGAAAAAGACACGTATGGACATGACAGTGAAAACGATGAGCAGAGAGGCAGAGGAAGGTCGGAGGGAGAGGGAAGGAGGAAGGCTGGGAGGAGACGCCCGGGGATGTGGACCGGGTGGCCGGGAGTGGGATGAGAACATGGGAGGGAGAACGACACATCGATTCCGACCTCTGCTCCTCCTCATCCTGGGGCTTTCCTTTCCCCCGTCGCTCCAGGCGACATATCGCCATTCCCCCTCGACTATGGCCCGGCCTTCACCTCATGTAAACAACTCTTTCCTCGCCGCCTTCTTTGCCGTTTGCTTGTCATCTCTCATTCCCGTCGGTCACGCCCAGTCTATCTCAACGAACACTCCCGTGCCTCCTCTGCAATGGTTGAACCTCACAAATCTCCTGCATGGATCGGGGCCCCCACCTCTCAAAGATGCTTCCATTGGTTACGATCCTGACAGCCGCAATCTACTTATATTCGGAGGAGAGTCTCAAGGTGGTTTCCCTCAATCCCAGACATACCTGTGCGTTCCCTCCCTTCTCTTCCATCTTTCTTGTCTCTCTTCAACATACTCGTTACCTTACACCGCGTGCATCTTGCTTCTACAGCCTCAATCTCAACACTCTCATCTGGTCGACGCCCAAACCTCCCAATACTCTCACCGACACTCCTCCACCGCGAAGTGCTGCCATAGGCGGGAGTGATTTCGCTGCTAGCTAGTACGTCCTCCAATATTCTCAATGTCCGTTAGGATCACTCATTATGTGTAGCCGTCATGGCCACGTTGTTATCGGAGGGAAAGACGCGAACGGCCAACCTTTGGGCGATGTTTGGGTGAGTGTCCAACAGCCTGCGCAGCATCGCGATACTCATATCTGGACACCAACTTATACGTATTCCAGGAATTCGACTACATCAACCATTTTTGGACCCAAGTCGGTATTCCTCCTGGTGGTCCCTCACGATGGAGTGCTTCCGGCGGCATTGACGTCACTGTTGCCTTCGATCCGACAGGCTCGCCCACTCCCAACAATACATTCTACCTTGCCGGCGGCGTCGACACCAACGGACCTGCCGCCGTGTCGGACACTTGGGTCATGAAAATTACTGGGACACTTTCCTCTAATCTCGCGCACGATGTCAATGCGAGTTGGACACATCAGCCGATTGGAGACTATCCTGCCGTCGCCGGAGACGGCGGGACAGTCATCAACCAACAAGTGGTTGCAATCGGCGGATGTGAGAATACTACGTCTGTTACAGCGTCCTGTGCGCAGCAAGGTTCCTGGGTCTTCAATTTCGACCGTGGCTCCTCAATCGCCCCTGGGCCGTGTGCTGCGCCTCGCATCGGACCCGCTGTGGTTGCCAACATGAACGGTGCCTCCCAGAATTTCCAAAATCAAGTGTTCGTCATGCTCGGTCTTTTCAACACTTCGCTATGGCAGGACGGAGGTAATTTGCAGAAGGGCGAAGTTGTAGGTCCCAAATGCACGTCATGGGAAACCGTTTCTCACGATCATTATTCCTAGGACGTGCTTGACCTTCAAGGAGGATCTTGGGCTCGAGTCATGCCCGCAGGAGATCCAGGTTCAGGCGGTAACCCAGCGTTCCCCTCACCTCGTGAGGGTGCTGTCGCTGTTTCCTCTGGCACCTCGCTCGTAGGGCCTTCTGGTGGCTATAGCGATACCATCGTCTTCGGCGGTCGGGATGCTTCTGGCAATTATCTGAACGAACTCTGGGTCCTTCGATCGTATAACGCATCTGTCTCTTCGTCTGGTGAACAGTGGAGTGGATTTGGAAATGGCCAACTTCAGTCGGGCATCGGCGCCGGTGGTTCAGGCGTCAGTGTCGAGTACCTGACAAGCTGTGCCAGTGCAATACAGCAACCCGGTGGTAAAGGCTCGTCTTCATCTGGTTCGTCAACTTCCACCGGGTCAGGTCCACAGCCAACCGGCTCCTCTCCGCCCTCGTCTCAATTCGTCGCTCGCTATGATACCTCCTTCAATCACAAACTGCTCGCACCTCTATCTCTTGCACTACTTTTGCCTGCCGTCGTTCTTTACCGCGCATCCCTACCCTCGACATCTGTCGCGCAACCCACAGATAATCTGATCGGATTAAGGTACCTAGCGGGACTGGGCGCCTTAGCAGCCTATGGCCTCGGCGTCGGAGGCGTCGCTACCTCCTTCACTTCCATCTCTCGTAATAGCCCGTCCACTCTCGCAAAGCGTGCTTCCTCTTCCGACCTAATATTAAAGACGTCACACGGCCAAGCCGGCATTGCGCTTTTCGTAATACTGTACGGCGTCGTGCCTGCGCTCTTCCTCGTGTACCTGTTATGGCAGCGCGTTCTCTCTGCGCCCCAGGTCGATGGCACAATGTCCCCCGGGCGCTCGCGCGCAAATTCAAGCGACACTGCCGAGAAGCTAAACTCTGTGCTCAGGACCCCAGGAGGCAACGGACAAAGCAACGGGCGCTCCCCCGCCGCTTCGCCCCTGCCGGACTCCGCACAGTCGACGCAGCGACGGCGCCTGCACTCGTGGGGCGGCCCTGGGCTGCTTCCTGGGCTCGGGCTCCGCGGGCGGGATGCGCGCATGTCGAGCGAGAGCGCCATCGCGTCCGCGGAGTCGTCTTCTGCCGGCGCGCACCGTGCCTTCGAGGTTGTGAACCGTCCGCAGCGGACGCGCCATCTAAGCGCCAGCGGCACCATTGCGCTGTCGGAGGTGTCCCATCGGATGGCGCCGCGCAATCTCAGCGACCTCAGCTGGCTCGAACGACGGCGGAGCGTGAATGCAGTGGTGCGCTCCATGTCCATGTTTTGTTTGTCTAACCACATGCTTATAGAGATTGCATTTCCTATCACAGGGAGAGCTTGACTATGCCTTGTCACAGCAATTCAACAGCAGGACGGTGCCTCCAACACCAGGGACGGCAGAGGTGCTAAGCACGCGTGCGCTCATGGCCGACACGCGAATACACTCCCCGTCGCATCCGCGCGCACAATTGCCACCTCTCGCAGAGATCCTCCTCCACACACTTTTCCACGCCGCCCTGTTCGCCACCATCATCCTCTCCTTAGTTGCCCTATGGAAGCGCGCTCCCAAGGCGGCCTTCGCCGTGTTCCTCGTGTGGGCCGCCGCATTCTACGCGGCACTGCTGCTGCTCGCCGCGCACGGCCGCCCGCGCGACGCAACGCTGACCGTGCTGCTCGCGCGCCTGCGCGGCGACGTGCCGCCCACGTCCTCGCCGAGCCCGTCGCGCCCGCTGAGCACGACCGGGACGGACCAGTTCCCGTTCCCGGGCGACACGCGCGGGCCGTACCTCAACACGCCCGCGTACCGCGCGGCGCACGAGGACGACCGCTACTCGGCGAGCCACGCGGGCCCGCTGAGCGTCGAGACGGACGAGCCCGAGAGCGACGAGGACGAGGAGACGCGCCAGCGGCGCATCGAGGAGGAGATGGGCCGTCGCGAGGTGTCGATCGTCACGGTGCCGAAGCGCAAGCTGTGGGTCACGAATCCGTCGTGACGGCCCGCCTGCATCGAGCGGCGCCGCGTTTCTTTCCTTCCGTGTGTATTCTTGCTATCTCCGTATCCTATCTATCACATACCCTGCGCTGTGTTTGTTTCATCTGTGCTGCGATATTTGTTTAATCCATACCTGCACGTTTGCCTGCCCGCTGTTTGTTCCTTCGCGCTTCATTCTCGTCCCTAGATCGCTCATGCGGACATTCACTTACGATGCCGCTGTACTTGTGGTGCAATGATATGGAAGGATCGTGCTCATTCGATGCTAACAGCTCTGCCCATCACATGCTATGTCCATGCAAGAATGAAAATGAAAATTATCCGGTCTAAAGTCCCAAGTGAGTAAAATGAACCTAAAGTAATGACCGTGCGGCGCGACAGGGTATGAACTGTTGTCGAATGCGATGAAATGAATGTCTATGGCGTGCCCTCGACGGCGACGTCGTGCCTCCATTTGTCGACGCGCCCGAACTTGGCGCTCTCGTTTGGCGGCGGGGTCGCAGGTACGGGCGGCGGCATCGGGCCCATCATCATGGGCCCCATCGGCGGCGCGAAAAACCCAGAGCCGAGGAACGACGGGTTGGCGAACATCATGCTGCTCTGCATCTGCGCCTGCATCATCATCTGCTGTTGCTGCTGCTGTTGTTGCTGCAGCATCATGTACTGCGTCCGCCGTTGCTGCTCGGGATGGAATGCCAGCGGCTTGTCGTCCTCGTCGTCATCTCCGCCCGATCGCATTGGGGGCACGAATGACGCGCGCAGCCCGAGTGGCTTGTCGTCCTCATCTTCGTCGTCTGCTGCAGCTGCGGGCGCCTTGCTGCCAGACGCAGAGCGCGACAGAAGGTTGTCAAAGCTGAACTCCGGCACTTTCGACTTTGCCTTGTCGAGCACGGCCACGAGCGGCTTGTCCTCGTCCGACGAATCCGCGTCCTCCGTGCGCGCGAACTGCGTCGCACGCACGACCGCACGGTCGATCGTCGCGGCGAGCGGCAGGTCCTCCTCGGACGATTCGTCGTCCTGGCGCCGGGTCGCCGTGTTGCGCGCCCGGTTCGGGTATCGGGGGCCTACGCCCGTCGTGCGTACCGGGCCCTCCTTCTCGTCATCGGATAACCAGCGCTCCGCCCCGGTCTCGGTGCTCTTGCGTCCCGGCGCCTGGGGCGCGGCGGCACCGCCGTCGGAGTCCGTCGAGCTCTCCGTGTCGTCGTCGTCGACGACCGGCGGGGGCCCGCGCGTGATGTTCTTGGGTATCGCAGGCAGTGTGGGGGGCTCGACGGATACTCGCGCGACGGCGGGTGATGTGGGCGAGGCGGCAAGTTCGGCAGGGGGGCTTGATTCCTCCTTTTCCTTGCCCTTTTTGCCCTTCTTCTTCTTCTTCCGCTTTTCCGCTTTCTCCGCCTGTGCCGCTTCGAACGCTTCGCGGGCCTTCTGCTCCTCGGCCTCCCTGGCCTCGATCTCCTTCAGCTTTTCCATCTCCCGCTGCCAGAGCATATCGGTACCAAAGACTGAGCGGGACTTTGACATTGTATTGCCGACGCCGAGGTGGCCGCCAGACGGAGTACCATCATCGAACTTCAACAGAGGCTGTGGGCCCGTTGACGCGCGCCGCCCAAGAGGTGGTCGCGGACTTTGTGCGTCTGGAGAAAGATAAGAGATCCGCGGGTCCTGAAGTGATGCTGGGTCAATCAATGTGCTCGAACGCGCCGTTTGCGCGCGAGCCATCATGGATGGCCGCTCATCACCAGTAAACACTCTATTCAATTCTACATCAGCCAAGGACAGCAAAGATCCTGTACATGGTAAGATACGTACCGCGACTTGCCGCGCATCGTTGCCTTGCGCTGTTCTAGATCGTCAATCAGACTCTTTCCATAGAGTTTACCCACAGGACGGCCGCGCGATGCAGGCTCGTCGACGACGACCGTCACCGGTCTGGCCGGCTCCTCTTCTTCAGGATAGACAGGGGTGATCTGCTCGCCATCTTCCACGGCACGTTTAAGATTTCCGTCAATGTCGGTGTAGGCTACGTCGCGCTGGCCGTCGACCATCAATTGGTTGCGGAAGGTCAGCTGCGAAAGGGTCATGCTCGACCGAGGGTTGGGCGTGAAGGAATTCGATGGGTTCGGGATGATCGCAGATGCTGGAGGAGTGAGGCCTGTAAGCAATGGCTGAGACGTGCGACGGCCGGTATTCGCGCGAGCACCGGGGGGCAATGGAGGACCGTCTGAATCCATCTGGAAGCCTTCCCTTCCTTGGGGCTCTGGCGCAGCGGTGGCACCTTGCAACGGACTCGGCATGACCAGGACTTTCGGTCGCAGCAACTCAAACGTGGACAGTGGTCTGCTCATGCGATTTGTGGGAGCATGCCCGCTGAACACTGAGGCGCCATCATTCTCAAGGAGTATGCGCGAGCCGAGCGATGCATTCGACACGGTCCGCGCGTGCGCAGCCGCTTTCGGATCAAAGCGTGAAGTTCGAGATGGAGAAGGCGGACGAAGGGCGAATGGGTTGTCTCCGGCCTGAGGAGATAGCGGTCTAGACGATGACGCCTCAAGGTCATTAAGAAGACCTCTGGAGCCGAAACTGGCAGCGGAATAGCGCCGTTCACGAGAAGGCCCATCACCCATGTCTCCGATTGGAGAAGCTGACCGGATAGACTGAGACGGGAAGGGCACGGCATGAAGGGGCGGGGTAACGGGTATTGATTCAATGAGAGCATGGGTAGACTGCGGTCGTTGGCGCATTGGAGGACGTTGCGAATCATTATCGCCCACGTTGTCCAGAGCAGATCCAAGTGAACGACGGCGTGAGCGCGCATCAATTGGAGCGGGGGAAGACGTAGAAACCGAGTCGAGGAAGGCGCCGCCAGCCCCGAAGCTATCGAGGTTGCCGGCACTCATGGATCGGGTGGTGCGATGATTCGCAGATTGAATGTTTGGATGAGGATTAGGCAACGCATTGACCTTTTCCTTCTTCTTCTGCTTGCCCTTTTCTTTCTCCTTTGGCATGAAAGAGTCCAGACCCCACGAAGCCAAGTCGACCTCCAAGCCCTCTTCCTCTTCCTCATCTTCGAATACCTCCAACGCATCCTCGTCTACGACGGGATCACCTTGAAATGGATTCCTGAGAGCATCGATAGAGCTGCGGGCCCTAGAATGCCTAGCACCAGAGTCCAAGCCGCCGCTCCCTCCATCACTCGGAAGGTTTACGCCGAGATAGTCAGTGCTTTTTCGCGATGCAGCCAAAGAGGGTCGGGGATTTCGCCGCAGGTGGGCGAAAATAGCACTATCGTGTGCCGAGCGATATGGGGCGTATGGGTTAGTCGGGTCATTGTCGTATTCTATCACAGTGAGCTGCTCAGCGCAATGGGACACATCACTGAGGACAAGACATACCGATAAGTGCCGCTGCCAGCTGAAGGCGAGAGAATTGGGCCATCTGGCAGCTAGGTAGGACCGACCAATGCCTGGGTATGTGTTGCAGCGAGGGACAGAATTAACAGTAGACCGGGAGGTGGAATGGTCAATGGGGAGATCTGAGCACCGACCAACCGACCAGGCTGCGTGAGAAACACGGAATCTTATCTTATCTCGCGGCGGGACATTGGCACGCACTCCGTCGCTTGAAAAGCATCCAATGGATGAGAAGAGCGCTCCAAGAATATTCCTACCCAGCCTGACCAATCACTTCAGGATGACGACACTGCGCGTCGACCCCAGATCTCCGGGCGGGACAATCACAGGTTATTAGGAAATGTCCTGAAGTGACAAGTAAATGTCCTAACACGCATGAAAACCAGCAAATGTCCCGCCCCAGGACATCTGCTTCCCTTCACGTGCGGATTCCGTAGATGCGCGTGACCAACGCGCGTCGATTTCACTAAGTCGTGGGGTGGTGATAAAGCTGTCCCGTCTCGAAGTCGAAACCCTTGACCCTACTTTCCCTCTCAACCACCATGTCCACCTGCCGTCGTTGTCGCTGCCACTGTCCTCAGGCTTGCACCTCCAGCATTCTCGTACGAAACATTTGCTTCCTCCACGGTGAGTACCGTTTTGTTCCGTATCGCGTCACGGTCCGAAGGTATGACTGTATGCGAGTTATCCCGCATGCTTCGAACGCTGACGACAACGGTACTCTTCTGGAGTACAGTCGCATTTACTTTCCTGTGCGGAGGTGGGCTAGTATTAGCACCAGGAATTAGCAATCGAGGAGCTCGGTATCGAACACGATAGCGTACGTTTTCGCTATCTCCAGATTTTGATGCCTGAGGACAGGCACATATATGCGCACTAACAGGCTTGAAATAGGCTGAGATGAGTTTGAAAGGCACGGCTGGGAGCCTAGTGCATCCGACATTGTAGCCTGAGATTGCCTGTGAGTACATTTATATCATAACGTCGTTGACGCTGTGTCCACTATGGCCGACGACCCTTTGGTACGTCGCTCTACGCTTATCCCCCACATCCGGCAGCAAAGCTGTGATTTCAACGGTGCGCCCACCCTTCCCTTATATCCCTTCTCCTGCCCATGCTTGGCCGTCGATTACGTCCAGAGCTGATCACTCTTGTTACTCGGATACTGACGTCGCGCATGCAAGCACTAGCCACTTACGACACGCACACTTATTCGAGGTAGTTCACTTATTTGATTCTGAAGGGCACCTTTGTCAGCCTTGTTTAACTTAGAATTTGTACGCGTCTCGACTGTACTGAGTACCGTTAATATGATTGACAATTGTATGATTCATTCAGCTTTATTAGAAGATTTAAATGGCATTTTAATGCAATTGAGGGATACAGTACAGCGGGCCTAGGACACTCCCTAGAGACATCTGCATGACATTTGCATGACATTGCAGCAAAAACGCGATATGTCATGCCATTGATCCGCAAATGTCCGGGGCGATCATTTGCTGGACATCTAAGATATCCTGCGTATGTCCTCCCAGGATATCCGGGGTCGACGCGCAGTGCGATGATTATCCGATATGCTGAGAGCAACTCGGCGCCCCTCCACTCACCTCCTGAGGCTTCTTCCTAACCGTCATCTACCACCCCACAGCACTGCGAAGCATTTCAGTATGTCTGCTCAAGATAAAACAGCATCGGCGTTGACTATCAAGTCTACGGTTCGCATGTCTTCTGGTGAATAGCATTCCAGAGTCAGGGATCTATCGAACGAGACCTCACGTTTCCCGCCAGGCTTCTCCATACCCGCTATTGGTCTGGGTGTGTACCGGAACGACGAGCCTCAACCTGCTTGTTTAGCTGCTCTTGCTCATGGCTACAGGTAAGTTGTGGCAGATATTAATTTTGCAGATTTTTTAGGTCTTTGGTAGGCATATCGACTCTGCGCAGATGTACAAGAATGAGAAGCAAGTAGGGGAGGCCCTCAGAGACAGCGGCGTCCCTCGTTCAGAGGTTTTCCTTAGTACGTCAAGGCCTCCAGAGAGCTAGAGCGCGAGCCCCTCCCTTAGATATTCACACCGCTATTTCAATCAGCATCGAAGATAGGCAACCTCGACGGCGGTTACGAAGGCACTCTGCAGGTGGTAGACGATTCACTGAAGAATTTTGGAACTGGTGAGGCACGGACACATCCAAAGGTTTCCTATCTGACTTTTGTGATTGCAGACTACTTGGACCTGTACCTCATTCACAGTCCCCTTGCCGGGAAAGAGAAGCGTCTCGCCGCTTGGAAAGCTTTACTAGCTGCTAGAGACGCCAAGAAATTGAGGACTATAGGTGTCTCAAACTAGTACGCACAGATATTGCTCTCTGTTCGCGAATCCTCACACCTCAGGATAGTGGAGTCAAGCACTTGGAAGAGATTCACGCTGCGGGGTTAGAAACGCCCGCCGTGAATCAGATAGAGGTCCGTACTAAATTCTACTAATCAGTGCTCCTTTGGTCTTATGTATTTTGCAGTTGCACCCGCTTTGTCAACAGCGCGAAATCGTAGACTGGTGCAGGAAGCATGGGGTCGTCATCGAAGCCTACGCGCCCCTCATTCGGAGCAACTTTAGCAATCCTGCATTGCAAGAGATCTCAAAGAAGGTCAGTCGCCAAGATCTCATTTTGCGATCCGACTGCTCATGGATCGTATACAGTACGAGAGAGACCCTGCGCAAGTTCTTGTCCGGTGGTCTCTGCAGCGCGGGTAAATATAAACATCAATCCACAGCGCACGATATCGATACTAATTGATGACGACAGCTTCGTTGTTCTGCCCAAGTCCCAGAATCCTGATCGTGTTCGGTCCAACGCGCAAGTATATGACTTCGAACTGAGCAAAGAGGACATGGAGAAGCTGGACGCGCAAGACCAAGGAAAGGACGGGTCTATCACTTGGAACCCGGTTGACGCAGAGTAATTCTCGTCCCTCGTTAATGCCACTCCCCCCACTAGCTAGCTGATATGCAAATGAAACCTCTGATTCCCTACTGTTATGCAATAAGTAATGACAATACGCCTGTGATTCAATTACAGTTCATCATGCGCTACAGGCTCTTCCGCTACAGGCTCCTCCACTCTCACCGGCTCCTGCGCACGCGAGGCCTGCTCGGCCACAATAGGCTTGCCCGCCTCGATCGGGTTGCCCTCCTCGTCGATCTCCTCAATTTCGAGTTCGAACTTGTCTTTCAGGTCGTCCGGGAGCTCGAACTGGGGCTTGCCAGCGTTCTCGGCCGGAGCGTGGGCTGGGATGTCCACTGGAATGTTGGGCATCACAGGCACCTCGGGCTCTGGCTCGTACGCGGACTCGTCGAGGATCTCGGGGTTGACTGGCGGCGCAGGCTTCACCGTGGTGTCGGTGGGCGCCGTCTCGGACACACCCAGCGAGCGGCGAAGAACGCGGTCGACACGAAGGAAGAATCTGGGGGAAAGTCAGCGCATACTCTGCGAGGTAAAGCGGTAAGAAGACTGACGTGTCAGAGTCGGAGACGTCGAAGCCAGAGCGGACCAGAGCGCCGTCGAGCAGAATGGAGGTGACCTCCTTCAGCTCGTCCTCGCTTTCCTCATCCCTGCCTTCTTCCTCCGTGGGCAGTTGCTCCACACGCTTCAAGAGACCTTCGATGAGAGGCGAGCGGGGGTTGATTTCGAGGACCTTCTGGCGCTTCGCAAATTCGTGCATGAACTCCATTTCCTTCTTACGGCTGTTGGCCGCGCCTAGATGCGTGTGTGAGCAGCGTGTCCGGGGGAATGTTCCGTGACAACTTACTCAACATGCGCTGGACGTTGGCGGTGTAGCCCTGCGCGTCTGCGACGATCGCACATGGACTTGTCACAAGTCTGTCCGACACGACAACTAAACACAAAATCGTCAGGCTCCATTTTGATCGTCAGAAAGTTCAAGGAGCACTCACCATCGCGCACAGCGTCACCAGCTTGTCCCTTGATCCAGTCGACGAGAGGCGCAAACTTCTCCTTCAAGTGTTCACGTTGCTCCTTCTCTTCCTCAGCGTCTTCATCGCCGAATTTGAGGCCAGCCTTGGCGGCATCCTGGAATGGAATGCCCCTGGATTGCACACGATCAATACGAAGAGTGCGAAACAGAATACAGCTAGTACGCACTTCCATTTCTTGAGGTCCTGGAACAAGATCTCATCCAGAGGCTCGGTCAAGAGTAAGACCTCGTATCCGCGTGCATGGAGCTTCTCAATGAAAACGCTCCTAGCGAGAGACTCGGCGCTCTTGCCCATATCGGAGACATAGAAGATCTGCTTCTGCCCCTCCCTCTTGTTCTCAACGTACTAAAAATGAAACGACTTTTAATCCCAATGAGAACAGGGGATGAAATTGGACCCGCACCTCATCAAGCGAAGTGCTGTTGCGCTGATTGGTATGGTATCGGAGGAGAGGCACTAGTTTCTCGCGGTTCTTCTTATCCTCAACGGCACCCAACTTGAGCACGTTGCCATAGTTCTTCTGCAGCTCGGCGAACTTCTCTGGCTCCTCGTCGGCCATCTTTTGGAACATCTGGATGAGGCGCCTCATAATGATCTTCTTGACCTGCTTGAGGAAGGCCGTGTTCTGCAGAGTCTCACGGGAGACGTTCAGAGGAAGGTCCTCGGCTGGAGGAGAGCAATTTAGTCCCAAGTCGGTCGGGGAGGAAGAGATTGCTTACCGTCAATGACGGCCTTGACGAAGCTGGCCCACTTGGGCAGGCCCTCGTCACCAAAGTCGGACGTGATGAAAACACGCTTGACCATCAGCCGGATGTCCTTGGGCCGACTCTCTCCCGGCTGCTGCCAGAAATCATCGTCCCTAGACGCACCACACCGTCAGATACCGAGGTCGAGATGAACAGAGCCAGCTTACACTTTGCCTGGAATGTAAAGGAGCGCGCGGAACGAGACACCTGAACCCGAATCGCCCGTGAAATGATGCCAGGCCAAAGGCTTGTTCTTCCAGTCCTTGAACGTCGCCTGGTAGAACAGCTCATATTCGATGCTGGTGATATTCTTGGGGTCTCTACAAAAAATACATTAGTATAGTTCACTTGCAAACGGTTCTCGGATGTACCTCATCCACAAAGGAGGTTGGGCGTTCACATGGTGCCAATCTTCAACTGTGACGGTCTTCAGCTTTTTCATCTTCGGCTCCTCCTTCTCTTCCGAGACCTCCTCAATCACAGCTTCGTCGTCGTCAGGGAGCTCGTCATCGGATTTGTCTACCTTAGTCTCAGGCACGACTTCCTCATCCTCATCGGGGACATGTTCTTGTCTCTGTTCCCAAAGATAAATAGGGAATGTAGTCGAGAAACCAGAATGCTTGGCGCTATAGAATATCGTCATGAGGCTCAACATATGGAATGAGGGGCCACTTACATGAGCTTCGCAATGTTTTGCTGGTCTAGGTATTCCAATGCGTCGTCCTTCAGCACAAGCGTGATCTCCGTTCCACGGCCAAGGGTATTTCCTCTAGGATCGGGGTATACTGCAAAGTCGTTTTCGTCGGCCGAGGAGCTGAAGACATTTTGCGATGGGTTCGGGTTGCTTGCGGATGGTGCAGCCACGGAAGCGACGTATACTTTGTCCGCAACGAGGAAACTACAGCACCGATGTCAATTCATCGAACAAGACACGGGGAGAAGCTTATGACCTGCTGTAAAACCCAAGACCGAACGCGCCGATGAGGTTGCCGTTGGAGGATGTGTCCGTGTCGCCCTCCGCCTTGGCCAAGAATTCGGATGTCCCAGACTTCGCGAGCGTGCCCTTTTGACGAGGATTCAGTATCACATAGCTATCTAGTAACAGTGCACCCACGAGATGGGTAGACAGATCCTCCGCTGTCATACCGATGCCAGTGTCTAATGTCACGTCAGCAAATGTACGCATACATATGACACTGCAGCATGCCTGTGATGATCAGACGACCGCCCTTGCCCTCTTCATCCTTGATCGCCTTAATGGTGATGTTCAAGGGACTCGACCCATCCCAGACGGCCTTGTTCGTGAGTGCAGTTAAACGCAGCTTCTCCAAAGCATCGTTCGCATTTGACACCAGTTCACGGAGGAACACATCCCTACAGTCCTCATGAATACCTCGATGACACCGTGATCATAGTGACGCGTACCGATGCGAGTAGAGACTGTTAATCACAATCTTGCGCAAACGCGCGACGTCACTCTACACGAGACATTAGTAAGAAACCTCGTGAACAACTGTGAGACCATCCTTGCCTGATAGTGGTGCTTCGCGTGAGGAGGCTCCGCGCCCAAGTCCTGGCCGACGACGAACGAGGATAGGACCGTGAGGCCGACGAACAGAGAGGGCAGAAGCCGCATTGCTGCAGACGACTGGGATGTTCAGAACCAAATGATGATGCTGGCCTCGAGGTCTGACCAGACAACTTATACCTGGACACAGCAGGGAAGCAGAGAATCTCTGATCGAGGCCTGCTAATAGGTGACGTGTCATTCTCACGCGCCTGGGCGCCTTCATCTCGTGATCGCATCGTATCACGCGTAATGCCTCCACGTGAACCTCTGCTGTAGAGGTGCAGGAACTGATATCCGTGCACTTTGGTCGTCCAAGCAAAGCCATATTTACATGCGCATGGATCTCAGAAGCTCTCACCATGTGTATAAGAACCGTACATATGCAGCAGGAGTGACGAAAACGGGTAGATAGCTAGAGATGATATGATAGCATTCGAAGCTACGTCTCGCCCACATGCACAGAAAGTTTTGGTGCCGACAGGCCGGACAAATAATCCTGCACAACCAAACATCTTTATGAGTCCTCGGCACGGGGATTAGCAAGAATGCAAAGGCACCTACCCGCAGCCATCTGTCTCTCTGTTCGGGAACATGATCGAACATAATGTACCTTTTATCGTTCTGACGTATTTCCAGTCAGTGACACCAGCCCTGGACCAAAAGAACGAAAGACACATTACCTTCAGGACTTTCTGCATGTCCGAAATATCAACGTTCTTCGCTAACGCCTTCATGTGACGTTTCCGCCACCCGCCTCGCCTTCGTCTTCATCATGACTCGTCACGCTTGACACCCCTTCAGCGCCCTCTCCGCCGATCTTGCCCAGTCTGCCCAGAACTCGACGAAGGCATTCTCGTGCAGCATTTCGTCAAACGCTTTGCGGGCGTTGTCGTCCGCTCGCGTTGCCATTTTTTCGAACTCGCGTTCAAGCTGGTCGATGTTGAAACCAAGTTTCGTCACGGGTAAGACGACAATATAGAATCCAAGGGAAGTGCTGAGAACGACGCTGCCAGAGACTCTGCGTGCGACTGGAAGAGCGCATGCAGGTTATTGAGATGCTTGTTCGTAGTTGGCCGACATGAGTGTGGAAGAGATGGACTTGATGGTTGATCGGCAAGGTGAGCTGGGTGAAGCGCGGATCTGTCTTGAGCTCTGCAAGTGAGGAATCCCAAGTTGCCTGTCCACATTCATGTCAGAGCGCTGTTCGTGACGACAATCGAACCGTACCTGTGGGTCACGGATAGCATCTGTCAACAGTGACCTGCAAAGTGAACACAGTCCGAGTGAGCGCCACGAAGTATGTGTACCGTAGTCAGAAGAGTCGAATTCGCGCACCTGAACTGCAGTTCACCTTCTTCCATATTCAGGCCCATCTTTGACTTGTAGATATTTGCTTCCAGTCGTTCCCGTTCCGCCTTAATTTTCTCTTCACGCTCTTTGACAGCCTTCTGCTTCCGCTCCCGTCTTAACTGCTCTTTACCTGCTTCATCTGCTGCTGTATCCTCAGCGGCTGGTCCGTTCTCGGTTTCAACTGATGCCTGTCCTTCGCCAGAAGATTGCGCCTTCAAAAAGGTATTGAAGAGCTCTTCTCGCAGGGAAGAGGAGCCCACGGCATCGTAACGGAAATCCTTCGAGATTTTGTGTTTCACCTTCGAAGGACGAGGAAAATTAGGAACTTATAAGATGCAGCGCTTTCGAACCTTACATCTTTCCAGTTGGCACCAGCTTTGGTGACGCCGCTTTCTCGAAGCAGAACGAAGAAGTCTGCCTCCGCCTTCTGAGCAGCAGCTCGTTTCTCTGGTTGCCGCCCAATGATCAGGATATGCGTGTGACGATACTTTGAAGACTTACTTTCGCCAAGCTCTTTCAAGAAGTCCCTGAATCTCTTTTCTCTCTCCCGATCATCGCGCCCCCATCCGTAGAACTTTCTATCTTTCTTCCACGTTCGGCGGAACTCGTTCCAACTCGTCCGTGTGCTGGTGACCTTCTCCTTCAGAAGACTCTCGAACTCTTCTTTAGGATCCTCCTTCTCTTTCTTGACTTGAGTCTGTCGAAGCTCGCGAGCTCTGTCACGGCAATACTCATCGAAGGCTTCTCGTCGTGCTGAGACGGAGGGTAGGAGGACATAACGGGGATCCGAGATGAAGAGCGGTAAAGCGGTATCCCATGGATGCAAGGGATTTATGTCCTTTTCTCTTAGTAGGGTCTGAATGCGTCGTAATGAGATGGTGCCCTCCGTTAGATAGGACTTGCACACACCTTGAATAATGCCTTCCCCTCCTCTATGGAAAGGTCCACGCGTTCGGGCATATTAATCTGTCGAGCGCTCTCCTTGCGCTTTTCCTCTTCCTCCTCAGCCTTTGCTCGCTTCTCCTCCTCTTCCCGTATTCGCTTTTCTTCCTCTGCCTCTGCAGCAAGTTGCGCCGCCGCCTCCCTTTGCCATTCCTCATCTTCGCTGCTGGTAGCCTCTTCTTCCTCCTCTTCGTCCATTCTAGCCTTCTTGGAGACCACGACTTCATCCACCGGAACGTCTTCCTCGGCCTTCCTCTTCACCACGTCCTGCATCTCTGCCTTTATGCGTTGGATCTCACGCTGCCTCTCCTGCTCCAGTAGCTTCAGCGCGTCCTCCTCATGTTTCCGTTTGGCCTTCAACGCGTCCTCTTCCTCCTGGGCCTCGAGAGTCTCAACGGCATCCTTGATCTCGTCGGGGACAGTCCAAACGCTCTCCTTCTTGATCTTGTGCGTGTAGAATACGTTTCCCTGGTTCGTCTTCACCCGAATCCAATCTGTGCCAGGGATGGGCGTCTTGACTTGCGGTTTCTCCTTCTTCTTCGGTGCTTGCGCGGGTGCGGGTGCGGGTGCGGGTGCCTGCGGGAGTATGGGGAAAGCTGGCAGCGGCCGTACATATGTGGATTCTGTGTCCTGTGTCGCGCGTTGTGATAGTAAGGCTGGCCATTAGGACCTTTCGATGTGTCGGTGAAAATGAAGACGCGTTAGGTTCATACAATACTTACCAATGTGTTCGCTCCACCCTGGGGGAAGTGGTGGGGGCACAGCTAGATTGAACGGCAGAGACATAGCCGCAGGATGGTAGTGATGTTACGACGATAGCTGTGTCGATAGGGGCATTCACAGTGCCGTTTAAGACGCGTTTAAACCGCCGGGCAACTGCTGGGCAAACTCGCGTACGAGATCACCGAGGTCGCCGAAAACGGTTTTGACTCTGATCAGCCTCGGTTTAAACGCGTTTAAACTTGGCCGGCAATCGGCCGGCAATCGGAATGTGAACTCCGCACAGCCACGATGTGGCTGGCGAACATCATATTCATCAGTCTCGTCTCATGAGCCCGAGGCAAAGCCGCAGGCTCACGAAAGAGCAAAACACTATTATAATTACATGCTTGGTACTATACGAGAAGAAAGTGAAAGGTAGAAAAAATAGAGTGGACATCCGCGCGACTGAGACGCGCCTAAGACGTGCCACGCACATACACCGCACCGGCCAGTGCTAGTCCAGAGGGGATGCTATGACATGGGACACGGACAGCACAGATGCTGTGTCCCATGTCTACAGGCTGTGTGAGATTCAGCTCGAAATGCCACGGGGGCAAGAGGGCATAAGACACGACGTACTTAAGTAGAGAGTGCGTATTGGCTCTACGTTATGATATCGCCGCCGGCGATTTTGACTGCTTTCACCGAGGGACCTTAGAAGGGGCGCCCAGTGGTCAACGTTTCAACCCTCGCGCACTGTTATACCCTAACAGCAAGGTGATATCTGACGAACCCTCCCTCAAACCACGATCAACCAGCGCACACACCTTTCGCCTCTTTCTCTCTTTATGGCGGACTCTACTTCTCGCAGCGCTCACGATTTTTCCTGCTGCTGACCAGCAGACAGCCGGTCTCCTTGTCCAGCGCTCTCAACGCTCTCGCAACCAGTCCATATCTGTGCGCGCGACGTGTCTCTCATAGCATTTACTTTTCTAACATATCTCTGCAGCTCTCATGATGGTCGCAACTTGTCAGCCTTAGACCTCATTCGCGCCCTCCGACAAGGGTACCACATCTCCATACCTTGGCCACAATGCTCAGCGTTGTCGGCGTCATGATGTGTGGGAATGGCTGGAAGCTGAATCTGGAGGGTCTGGCAAAGCATAACCGCATCGAGCATGATTGCTTCGCTCACCCACGACGATGCCGCCCCGGAGCCGCTTATGCACCGACTGCCGTCGACTCCAAACTGCTTCAGGCACTCCTCCGGCAGTCTTCGGACGGTCGTGGTCTCACGCTCCAGGATCTCGTCAAGGCTCGCGCCGCCGAGATGCGTCGCTCAAGAAACCTCTCGATGGGTTTCACGACGCGATCGCTCAGGGTGAAGTCGCCTTGACCTTCGAACTATTCAAGGACGCACAAGGGGAGGTCCCGAAGGAGTCAATAAGACAGTGGTTCGGAGAGCAGAAGTTCCCCGATGGATGGACAAGGCCCTCGCAGACCATCGGTCTTCGGAACACCACTATGACGACTCAGAAAGTTGGGACTTCCGTCAAGGAGATGGATAAGGCGGCGTCTAAGAAGAAGGATTAGGCACTGGACTCCCATGGCTATTTTTGCAAGCGTCGGTGGTAAAGATGGTATGTTTTTGTCGACCGTCCCTCGTCTATGTTTGCTGCCGTCTTTTTTGGTGTCGTTATCTTTGTACCTCTCTTTTGGTCCCGACAGTCATTCGCCGCGCATCTTTTGTTCACATGTACATCTCACTATTTCGCCATAATACTCGCACCATTGCCTTCGTTTCGGATTACGCAGCACTACACTACGCCTTCACCTGTATCCTATTCTGATTTTACAGCGACTTCGTTCACCCAGGGGCTGGCCGGGTTATGTATTGTCTTCGTGAGTGCATCTTGTCCACGCTTGCCAAATCGTGATTGGACCGTGTAAAGCTGATGTCTTTTCTGTGGATAACCGTGGCCAGCGATCAAATAACATTTCATGATGGGGCCATGTGACTATATTCGGCCCGTGTATTCTTGAGCGACCCTAGCTTCGTCTTCTTGCACAAGAAGCCGGTACAACTACAAGATGTGGTAAATTTATGCGGCATGTACACATTTGCCCTCGGGATTCAGGTCTCCTCGAAAAGGAAGCACGTATCTTTTGTGAAACCCTCAAGCTACGAGCAGGCGATGGCCGCGGAGGTCCGTCTACTATCCGGAAACAGTGTCAGACGCTGTCAGCCATGGGGGTCATATGCACTCGATCTCTTATGTGTAAGGTACGAAAGTAGGTCCGTCATCTCAGAATGCCGTTGACAAAACCGTACCGACAGGCTGACCTTCGCCTTGAACCCCATCTGTACGGGGACGAATGACCTTTCCACTGATGAAAGGCAATCACCTGACTCCATGGAAGCACCAACGGACTCTGACCGCGTCTATCTACCTGAGGTATTAGACGACGCCGGACGCCCGTATCTCCACTACTTTCCTCCCTGACGCATCGTTCCCCACATGTTCTGCAGCCGAGGACTGTCGGCATCATGGGACGCACATCTCTAGATCTGGACGTCAGATGAATCCACCGCTACGGCACGAGCTCACCCCTCCGACCAATTACCGAGGGAGCAATAGGTAGGCTCTCCTTATATATGGGCATCGACGCCCTGTGGATGCGCCATGGCGCCAATCCACAATCCGGACGGCAGGAACATGTCTTCTAGATCATTGGACGCTGAAGGCAAGGCCCAAGAACGCTCCTTGACCAGACGGGTCCTCTGGAAGCTCGATCTTCATATCCTACCGCCGTTAGCACTGGTGAGACTTGTGTAGAAAGCGCATCTGTTCACGACCCTCACGATGGTCATTAGCTCTGGCTGGCCAACTTCATTGATAGGACCAATGTCGGGAATGCTAGGTATGCCGTTCGTTGTCGCCATATCCGCCTTGCAGTAATCATAATCTTTCCGTGTCCTTTCCACAGAATCGCAGGCTTGGAGAGTGATACACATCTTAAGGGAAATCAATTCAACACGGCTTTGGCGGGTGCGTCCATTATCCTATGGACTCTGACCGAATGCTAACTCTTCGTGAAGTGTTCTACGCGACGTGAGTGCTGCGTCCTAATTCAAAATGTCACATCGAGACTGAACAATCCAATAGGTACATCTTAGTAGAACTTCGTGAGCATAGTTGATAATTTGGTTCAATGGCAAGCACACTCATATATGCGCTCTCATTTTAGCGTCGAACTGGGTCCTGAAAAAGATGCGGCCTAATCGCTGGCTTCCTCTCTTGGTCTGTCTGTGGGGGATGGTTACGACGTTGTCCGGGCTGGTCCAAAACTTCGGCGGTTTACTGGCCGTGCGCATCATGCTCGGTATCTGCGAAGGCGGGATATTGCCCGGCATGGTGAGTTGTTCGACTGCCATGTCGTTAGTTTCACCGATTGACTCGTGCGTAGATGCTATATTTAAGCACCATCTACAGACGTCATGAACTTCAGCTTCGGTTCGTCGTTTGGAGACGTCTCGGGCTTTCGAACATACTCATCATATGTATTCAGGGTCGGCATCTTTTACGCATCTGGTAATTGGAGACAATGATATTCTCCCATCTATGAGCGCTGACTATCTTTCTGTCAATAGCATCGCTGTCTGGTGCATTCGGAGGTATCGAGCAGTTCGTCCATCGCATGACATGTTCATACCAAGCTAACGCGTATCTATAGGGCTTCTAGCCAGCGCCATAATCAGGATGGATGGCATCGGTGGCCTTGAGGGATGGCGTTGGATCTTTATACTCGAGGGCATAGCAACTTGCCTGGTAGGAGCGGCAGCCGCTTTAGTGCTTCCCGAAGGGATCTTGACTGCCAAGTTTCTCACCGAACAAGAGAGGGAGTTTGCTGGTGAGTTTCCACAGCTGTACAACTTGACGTTAAGCCTACTCGATGCCAAGTCCGCCGATTCCGTTTATCGGACCACGTCGTAAACAGTGCACCATTATCAGAATCCTCTCGAGGAATCACCACCGACAAGGAAAAGGAGGGAGAGCTCATGACGGAGGTGTATGATGCCAATAATGCAGTCACTGTAGTTCATCAAGAGGAGGAACAGTTTGAATGGAGGGAGATAATTCGAGGTACGCCACGTTGCTTTGCAGGGACGATAACATCTAAATAACCTCACTGCAGGGTTGGTCGACGTGCAAGCTTGGCTTACTGGTATCGCGTATCTCGGCATCATCGTCAGCTTGTATTCTTATTCTCTATTTCTGTGAGTTCTGGCATGCAGAGTCAATTCATTTGGACTGGCTAAATGTCACCCCAGGCCCACAATCGTCGCTGAACTCGGATACTCAGGCGAGGCGGCTCAACTTCGCACAGGTGCAGTCCATTGGACTCGATTTATTGAACAGAAGCTAACCCTCGCCGAAAGTTCCTCCATATGTTCCTGCTACCGTCCTCACAGGTATCTGAATTGCCTTTTGAAGCGGGAGATGCCTAACACCTCGCAGTCATCGTCGCGTTCTTGGCAGATAGATACAAACTGCGAGGGCCGCTGATCATGATCTGCCTCCCGGTCAATATAGCCGGTACGCTCTCGTTCCCTTGTTCTGAGCATTTAAGAGTTCATCTCTCGTAGGTTATATCATGGTGATTGCGGCCAAGTCAAACGAGGTCCGTTACGCCGCGGTCTTCCTCATAGCAGCCGGATTGTGCGTATCTCTCTGTTATGCAGTTCTAGATACCAGGAGAATTGAGTCATGGGATAGATACCCGACAGCGCCTTGCATTCTATCTATCATTCCCAACAATACAAGCGGACACTACAAGAAAGCAACCGCTGCCGCGTTGTCTCTCGCCGTCGCCAATACAGGGTACGTCGCATCTACTTCGCCATGTTCCCTGTCCTTACCTCCGGTGCTTAGTGGTTTTGTTGCAACCTTCGTCTACACACAAGGTAAATGACTTCCACCTTCTCTTGCACGTCGTCGCTCGATCCCCGGGTGCTCACATGCGCGCATAGATCAAGCTCCCAAGTACATTAAAGGACATTCGATCGTACTCGGCTTTGTTTGCTTGGCGTGGATATTCACAGGCCTGAATGTGTGCGTTCATCGATTATTCTTCTTGTTATCTTGTTTTCAAAGACATCCATGTAACCAGATTATATTGTATTTGGGAAAACAAGGCGCGCGCAGAGGGGCGACGCCAAGGCAACATCGATGCGTACCAGGAGTTGTGGGACGCAGGGAAGACCCGTGCGCCGATCGGCGACCGTCATCCAGATTTCCGTTTTACGCTCTGATCACGAACGTGGATCTGTACATTAGTCACGCTAACTGTGGATATAAAAGCACTAGCGAGGAAATCATGGCATTGAGGTGCGATATCCTGGACACGGCAAGAGAAGGCAAAGATGAAAGGCCGACTTTATCTGTTAGTCGAGGGAAGTCGAGGATGATGATACATATCGATAAAGTCTTCCGTGATCTTGAGAACGGACTCGTAGCGGCCGAAGATGGTTCGTCTGTAGGTTTAGTGGACAATGCCCTTCTCCGCCTGACACACGCTGGCAGTAATGATACTTAATCTTCTTTTGGAAAACGTGATAAATGTCGTGAAATCGTCAGATATACAGTACTGATATGAGCGAGTATGAGCGAGACATATGAGCGAGAAATGTGCACGAAGAACAAAACTACAAGCAATACAGCATGAGAGTGCAACACGTATTTATACATAAAATCTGTCATGGTGTAATGTCAATCCATGTCCATAGGGATATGATGTAGTCGACATACTTCTTATTTAGCTGATACAATAATAGATTGAGGTTGAACTTTGCGAGGCCATTAAATAGAGATAAGGACGCTCTGTCCTGAAATTGAGCTTGTAGAAGATCCTCCATGCGAACGTCCGTGCCGGCCATGCGATTTGTGATACCCAGCGAGTGATTGAAAATCTCGATGGTAAAAACCCCCACTTCGTTGGATGACAGCACTAGATCGACCTTGTCAAATTGACGTGGAGAGAACTGGTCAATAGAAAGCAAGATCCCCTTGTCGTATAAATCCTGGGCGCTATATTTGAAGGACCCGAATTGAGGAGATTTCCCAGATCTCTGAAGGTCACGAAGATGGAAATATTGCTTGGTAAATGGCATCACGAATCGCTTTTTGCTACATAGCATCCGACCATTTAGTGATAGAATTTAGTGATGAGCGAGAGAGACATACCCTTTTACCGCGCTGCATGGTGGCCATAGCTGTCTCGACATAGTTGTTATAGCTATTGATTTGATCTTCGAAGTTCTTCTTGCGCTCGTTCAGATGTTTCAATGCCTCCGTCATGTTCTCGATCTCCTGCTGCCGTTGCATCCGCATGCGGTGTTTTGCTGCGAACGTCATTTGCGATAGCGTTCAGGATGCCTTGATAGCCATCCTCGCGCGACTGATTTTCCCCAACTTCTCTAATTCGATCAAAAAGAAGATGGCGTGCGCTTTGACCTTCGTAAAAGACAATCTGCAGCACGAGTGTATGAGTTATTGAAAGCAGACCAAGACTAAATACGCACGATCGGATGTCCTCCAAACGATAGGCGGACTCTTGCCCTGTCGTGGAGGGCATGCGTTTCGGGTGCTGCAATCGGTGATCGCTCTCCATCTCGGTCTCAACGATTTCGTCCCAAAGCACTTCGTCATCTTCAGTGACTGGTCGCATGAGTGATTCGACCAGATCCTTCCCAGGCTGCACACGTAGAACAGCTAAAACAGCTCGTTTAGCTTGGATCCACAACGTCTTCTCCCCTGCACGGTGATCTGGGATGGAACAAGGATTAGAAAACGTCAAGCAACTCTCCACGCGATTACTCGCCTGCAACTTGAGAAAAGCGATTCGTGAGGTCCAAAGTGATTGGCTTGTCTCGCGCATCCTTCAACTCTTCGTTACCAAAGTGGGGTACGCGTCTAATTCGTGAAGGATGACGCGGAGAGTATCTTCGCGAGTCGGAGCCTACACAAATGTCAGTTGCCCATCAATCCCGAGAGACACTCAAACTTACCAAGGCATCCAAGTGCTGCGCCAGCAAACCGTGGATGGCATACACCTCGTTAGGTGTGATATATATGGGTTTGGGTTGCACGGTAGCATCCAGGAACTCATGTGCATGATACTGAGTTTCCGCATCGGGCACATCGGCGACTACGAGCAAGATGATCAGCCATAGGATTAATAAGACACAAACGATGAACCTCACCTTCCAACAGCCAAGCACCGAACTGTTTGACAGTCTTATGCACGTAGTCATTGATCGGGATGTAGCTTGGACTATCGTCCCCGAATTCCTTCCCGCTAGTGATCTGAGCCAAGACCTTGGAGATTTGAGCTAGGTTCTTTCGAGAAGCAACGTCAACAGTCTTCGTCACAATGTCGAATGTCTCGGGGGTTCTGAGCAAAACCTCAGCAAGTGCGTCACGGAGCGGTGCAAGAGACAACGCACATGATTGCTGGGTTGATATATCGAAAATACACTACTCGACCAATGCACGCGGCATATACTTCGTCGGAGGCGTCGAAGAATCTCCTCTAAAAAGTGGGTTGATTCAGCTGATGTCAATTTTGCTATCATATCGATCTTACTTGTAGGGCCGCAAGGGTCTCTCGGGCTAAGAAGCGCATGGCATAAGGCATTCTCTTGGTTGACTGGGTGATAGCTGCGACAAATGCCTCCGTCCACCACTGCAAGACCTGTAGGTCTGGTGGAAAAATATGAACAAATGAGTTCGAATGAGGCATGTGTCCGAACTCACGTCGGATATACTCCGGCCTGGTAATGGGATCATTCAAGGCATCTCTAAAGCTGACTTCCTTCGCTTTCGTTGTCTCGGCTCCAGCACGCATCTCCTCAAGGGCTATTCGCGCACGATGAATCTAAAGGTAGAGAACGATTTAGCTAGCTGAAGAAGAATGCACACATCGCATTTACCAGAGTAGGATCCGCCTCCAGATCCAAATCATCAGCATCAACTATTTCGCGAATAATGGGCTGTAAGGTCTCTCGAACATGGGTCGTCTGCTTGGGCCGCATGTAATGCAAAGCAATGCTGATATACATTGGGTGTTCACGGACTAATGCTTCGATCGAAGTGACAGTCGAAACTTCCTCGTTGATAGAAAACTGATAAAATCAACCGAATGAGAACAAGTAGGAGGATTGCATTGTACGACACTCACTTGGAACAACTTGAGGAGAAGATAGTCTTCCCGACGGTCTTGGCCATATCCAAATAATGTCAGCACCACTCTCTCCAACAGACGGCGGTTCTTCTCGGAAGCAGAATCAGAAGAGAGCTTGACGAACAGTTTGCTCAAATATTCGCCCTTGGCCTGTAGCAAATAGAACAGCTGTTGATACAGCTCCAACTTGCGTTTAGCAGCGTGATCGAGAGTGTTTGGTCCGGCGAATGGGTCACCATGAGCAGCCAAGACAGACGCTCTTGCTGCATGAGCCGCAGCATTGTCGGCGCCGTAGCGCCGACGTGCTTTGATGAGTTCCTCGAAGCTTTTGACGTTCTGGACGACGAGGGCAATTTTGACATCCAAGTCATTGACATCGTTTTCAAGGGCCTGATTCTCACGGATCCTCTCGACTACTTGTTTTCGCATGCGCTCCAGGTCCACCTCTTCCTGGAAGTCGGACTCGGAGTCGTCAAGGAGATGGACAAAGTTTTTGATCGTTCCTACGCTGACATTAGTGCCCAAAGTAAGCTGCCGATACTGGTCGCGAGTCTCTTTGGCACGGAATAGTGACTGGATCTTCACGACTTTGTCAAGGTTCGAGCGGAAGTATAGCATCTTTGCGCGGAACTTCCGTCGTTGCAAGACACCGCGCAGCAGAGCCTGTAACGCCGTCGCGACGGGGGACTTCTCCGAAGATGGTCGCGCCACGCGCGATAGTCAAAGCGCACAAGCGATCCACGAGCAACGGCCTGAAAACCAACAACGTCTGGCTCAGAAAACTCCAGCTGTTTAGTCTGTTCCCGATGTCGATTACGGGTCAAAGCTGCACGAGCTAAAGCCTGGAAACCACCAACGGACTTCACAATCTCCACTCGCGACAAAGCCTTGTTCATGGTCTTGTGCTGCTGTCGTGCAAGGTTGGCACGCGCCCGAGCTTGCAACTGCACGAGAACAGGCGTAGCCTTTCGCAGACCCCGTATCAAGCCCAGGAGACGTTTCCGCGCAAGGAAAGTTCGGACAGCGGCTTGAATACGTACGACGGTATCTTCCACGTCCTCCAGTTTGGCAAGCTGAGCGCCTATTCTCCTTCGCACGAGGACTCCTCTCGCTTGAGCCTGCAACGCGATAGTATAGGGCTCTAGTAGATCCAAGAGATGCAGCTGCTTGGCGATGGCCCTCCTCGTCAGAGCTCCTCGGGCTGCGGCTTGCAAGGCGATGATAGGGCCGACCACTGGGCGAGCTGTGAATACTTGAAGCATTTCTCGACGCCTCCGCTGCACAAGCTTTGCACGAGCCACTGATTGCATTTTGCAAACCGAAACCTTGCTACTCCTGAGAGCCCCTTTCAGTTTATTGAATCTGCGACGGAGGAGATAGCCCCTGGCATGAGCCTGAATCTTCGTGAACGTCCAAGAGAGCGTTCGTAATCGTCGCAAGTGAGCAGACCATATGCGCCGAAATATAACACCCCTGGCTGTTGCTTGCAAAGCAATTGCCCATGGAACGAGATCCGCTTGCTGTTCACGGTGATGGTCGATAGTTCTCCGGGAAAGAACACCCCTACATTGAGCTTGTAGACGTGGTATATATCGTTCTGCGAGATTTAAACGAGCGCGCTGTGTCGCGTGGTTCTTGCGTGCTAGATATGCACGACCAGTGGCTTGCGCCTTAATGATTGACGGTTCGTTCTCAAGCAGAAGACGATCACGGACTGACTGAGCGTGAGTACATAAGAACAGACACTGGAGATGATGTGACTCACGCTCTTCTTCTGTCTCAATCTCAACTTCCGGCTCCTCATTGATCTCTTTAGCAAGCTCCCGTCCGACATTGCCGAAATTTGGCATAGGCACACCGGCGTCCTTAAGGCCCTTCTGTGTTCTCTGCAACTGGTCGTCAGAGAACTGCAGTCGACCTAGGAGATTTCCGATTCTTTCTGCTAATCCACGACGAGCAAGAAGATGACTGCGAATTGCCGGTCAGTATCAGGCCGAAGGAAATAGGTACAGTTAATGAGTACCTGAGTGCATGTATGCAGTATATAACCTTGGGTAGATTCTTCTTCTCATACAGATCCGTTAGCTCAAAAATGAAACTCTGTGGAAAACGGTTGAGATAAAGACAACAGAAGACTCAGCAAAAATCACTTGCCTCGGGAAGACCGACTTGCCTAACGAAGTGAACGAAGTAGTTGATATTGTCTGAATGTCGAAAATCCAATTTAGGCGCCTCGTATATTCGACGCACGACAGCTTCGCCTTGAAAAACCCGAACCAATTTTGCAAGGACGACGCCGTTGCGCAGGCCCTCCTCCATCTCAACCACGCGAATGCCAGCTCCTCGCCAAGACAACCCTCGACCCACTGCTGGGCTTCACCAACATGGCAAAGATACTCGTAGGCCTGAAGTAGATGCCTCTGCGTGTCAGCCCATAGCCCTCTTGTGAGACGCGCGGACGGAAGGGGCGACGCCGGCGTAGTTGGTGCCTTGTCGCGGGACAGTTTCAATCGCCCTGGTATACCAGCGACATCCTCTGCGGTCGTCACACCCGGTATGACGAGCTCGTCGGTCTTTGCGCGCGGTTCGCCCCATTCGCGGCCAACTAGCCGCTTCTCCCTGAGAGCCTGGCGGTCCTTCTTTATCTCTTCTTCCCTCTTGGGTTGGCTGGTATCGACCCAGTCCTCGTCAGCATCACCGCTTGCTATTCGAGGTAGGTGTTTGCCCAGCTTCCGACCGACGATCATGTTTTCTCCGTAGGTACCCGCCTTCCGGCTGGGTGTATGTGTCGACCGATACGGGGCAGGAGACATGACGGAAGACGGGGATTGGAAGGAATCAAGGACGGAGCTGGTTGGATGCCGTGACGACGAGGGCGTTGAAGGTCCTTTCGTCGGACTTGCACTTTGAGAACGCCAGGATGGCTGAGAGGCACTGGCCTTATCCGGTGAAGATGGTACGTAACGGCCAGTGTATACAGACGCTGGTCTACGCTTGAGCGGTGATGGAGTTTCTGCGTTCCTATTTGTGGCGGTTGAGGAAACATAGTCTCCTCTTGGGTAATCGCCCTTCGGATAGAAGGACGAGCGGTTGGATGTCTCTCCACGGTTGTATGTGTCGCCCGAGCTGGGCGGGGTGCTGTCTAGGGTATTGGCGCGACGCGAACGTATGGGGGTCGACAAGTCGGTCTCGGAAGTCGACGGAACAGCATACGCGCTCAGCTCTTTGACGCTCGAGATAGATGATGAGTGCAATGCGGTCGATGTGGGTAAATGAATGCGATTGGGCGTCGGTGTCGCAAATGAACCTGTGGGGGAATCGGGGTATTCGACAGTAACGCCCGTGGTATTGGGGGATAACGGTGAGGCGATGATGGGGGCTGGCATAGTGCGTCGCTTGAGGTACGATGGTGTCCGCACCGAGTCGAGCTCTGCAGTAGGCTTCCTCGAGTCGAAGGGCGACTGATCTGTGGATATCGTCCGTGACCTGCTGGTATACGGTGATGAGGGAGGCACTGGATTCGTTTCGCGTCGGACACTGGGATATCCCTGGATTCAAGAGAGGGTGACTTCGGCTCAGCTCCAGCTTCAGCCCGGACGCGTTCCTCCCACTTCCCGCGAACCGCATCCAAACTGCTTCCCACCCGATGTGTTGGTGTCCATCGTCTATTTGCTATAGAGGATGAGCTGGATCCAGTGGGAATAGGGCTGACCGTGGACACAGAGCCTGATCTTGAAAGCGATCCGGTGCTTCCTCGCGATGAAGTACGCTCGAGGAGTCGCGTCTGGTATGCGAAGGGCGCAGATGAGCCAGACCTGTTGGAACCAGTCGAATTTGTGGAGTTCGACCGGTCCATAGTCGTATCAAGTCGTTTCGGGTCGTCAGCTTCACGAGGATTTTCGCCTCCCGAAGACGTAGAAAGGGAATGTAGGGGAGAGAGCTGGTCGTTGAAGAGGTTTGTGCATGAAGGGTCTTCAGCGGCTAGCACTTCTGCCGAACGCGACCCTCCACTTCCACTTCCGGTGTCCTGTGGCTCTGCGGCACATTCTCTGTTCCTTCCAACCATATCTCGTTCAACTTATGCTCATCGACATGCTATAAAATGGTCACGACATCGGCAGACTCCACCGACTAGACGTCTCAGCAGATTAGAACACGCGCAATAAACAAAAGTACCAACTAAATAACAAAAAATATCAAATCGAATAAGATCGGGCACTACAGCCGCTCTGCACGAGTACATATATATCACGGCTAGCTCGATGTCCTGGCCTACAGAAAAGACTGGTCACTGGTCTATGAGGCAGGCGTCTAGAGTTTCGAAGATCCCGCTGCCTTGCCACTCGACAACCTCTTCTCCCACTCTGCTCTGGCCACGTTACGAAGTTCATTCTTCAGTATCTTGCCAGCCGGGTTCCGAGCTATAAACGAGTATTAGAATGGTGACCCTCTTTATACCGATGATGACGTACGCAGCCTGTCCTCGGAGAACAGAATCATAACAGGCACCGCGAATCTGGGAAGCCTGAAAGCACGGACTTAATGGCCGAACTAACAGATAAACTGACAAACCTACCTCTTACGAGCAATGCCAATTACTTCCTCCTCTTTGACTTTGCCCTGATACGCCGGCTTCACAGATGCGACGACTGATACAAGTTCACCCAGTTTCTTGTCGGGCACCGCCACGGCTGCTACCTCGAGCAGTCGGTCGTCCGCAGAGACGGCATTTTCTACGGAGACTGAGTCGATGTTCTCCCCGCCCCGAATTATAAGATCCTTGACTACAAGTAGGTGAGGTAAGGCGTCGCTCGAGAATAGAGCTGACATACTTCGGTCGCGAATGTACAAGAATCCCTCATGGTCCACATATCCAATGTCGCCCGTCCTGAGCCAACCGTCTTGGGTTATCGCGGCGGCCGTAGCAGCTAATCACAACAAGTTTGATCCATGACAAGGGTGATATTGCATGAAAGGCGCACCTGCATCCCCCAGTATCCTTTCATGACATTCGGCCCTCTACTAAACAAGAATTCAGCTTCTTGCGTCAGCGATGGAGGATGACACTTACAGCCATACTTCGCCCATTTCTCCGGGTGGAACTGCTTTGTCGTCCTTTACAATTAGTATGTCGCATACCGGTGCTGCAAGGCCTCTGATGACATTGTGAGCATACAAATCTACAACCAAGGACGGCAGAAGTGACACACGCGCTCGTTGGCCTAGCCGCATAGTCCTCGCCGGCAAATCCGACAGCGACACTGTTCGTTTCTGTGAGGCCGTACGCCTGGCTCCTGATGGGCCATTACTGAATGAGTTTAGTTCGCCGACTGGATAAAGACGTTCATACATGATGGCACTGGGGAACGCAGTACGAGAGCTTTCGACCAGCCAATCGGGTGCAGGTGCTCCTCCAAAGAGAAGGCCAGTCAACGGAAGAGATCCAGAAGCACTGTTGATCAGGTCCGAGACCATGGATGGTACGCTATACAGAGTGAAGCTCAGATGATAAGCGCTAAAATGCTTAAAGGAATGACCTACCCTCCGGCGAGCGTGACGTTCTCTTTCTTTATCAACCTGAGTGACAATGCCTTAGTGAGCAGTGTCATATATCAACGGGATGTGCAAACCTTGCGCCTGGGATTGATATCAGCATCGAGTATACGGTACAGACATGGGACATTTACCTTCGTCTGGTATCCATTTCCTCATGAATACAACCTTCATGCCGCCGAATGTGGCGATCATCTGTTTGGGGGCAGTCAGGTCAAACGAACAAGAGAAGGTCTATCGGGAAACACACCGACAAGCTCGTGCTGCCGGTAACGTGGAACAGGGGCACAGAAATAAGAAGAGCAGCTTGAGGGACGTTAGACGGCGCTCCTGGCAAAGGGAGGGCGTCTCCTCGGCGGAGGAGTGCTCGCCTAGATGAAGCGAGAACCTGACCCACATAAAATGAGGATTCGTTTCCGGAAGCAATAATTGGGCTCACGTTGAACAAATTCGTCAGAAACATGCGGTGAGTGCTCAGCACTCCTTTCGGTAGACCTGTCCTAAAGTTCAAACGTCAGAATTGTCTAGGCTGCTGCCACTAACAGTCGACTTGGAAACTCACGTTCCCGAGGTAAAGATTACAATCGCATTGTCTTCGGGAGAAAGACCCGGGTCTTCCCTCAGTATCTGACGAGCATCGCCTTTGTATGAATCTAAGACTTCCGACCAAAGGCCCATTCCCTTCCATTCGCCCTTCCCCTCGCGGTGTTCCCAAACGAGAAACCCAGTAGTTCCTGCTTCCTTTGCTATTGACAGTGCATCATTCTCTAGCATATCCGCACGCTCGGGATCGACTATTGCTAGCTTGCACTGCGTGCGCACGAGACAATGCCTTGTAGGCTCTAATGGGAGCCAGCTATAGCGAAAAGACGTTCATAAAATATACTTATAGTCTCAAGAAAGCACTCACGCATTTACTAGAACAGGCACAGCTCCTATGACATGGCAAGCCCAGAAGGCTACAAGATAGTCCGGGAAATTACGGGAACATATGACAACCCTGTTCCCCTTCTGGACCCCGTACACGTGTTTGAATATCGACGCAGCCTTCAATGAGCGTTGGAAGGTCTCTCTGTAAGACAGCCTGTGACCCTCAAATACTATATACGTTAGATCCTGGTATTGACTAGCAGCCCATAACCAGAAGTGGCGGAGGGAAGGCCAGAGGTTCTTGTACACTCGTTGAATCCGACCGTCGACAAGACGCGTCTCAAGTTCGTGCATCTGCCCGGGAGCGCACAGTGTCGCCGTTGCTGCACAGCGTGGTGAACTGGAAATAGCATGGACAAATAAGGTTGTTACGCACCCTCGGAAAGCGATAGTTTAGGAATCCACGTCATAGATGGCCACGGTGGGGGTAACAAGCAATATGAATCACGGATGAGACAAAGGACGGGGAAGGTCGAGCACGACAGTGGAGGCTTATGGAGGCTCTTGTCAACGCAATTCGGTGTGTACCAACTTCTTATTTATGCGTGGGGTCTCACGAAGGGGCACAGATTCAGAACTGCCATTTGCGCATCCGGCTGCATGCTCGAATCGACAAGGTGCATGCGATGAACTCCGCGGATCTCACCTGACGTCTCCAATTCATGATGGATGATGCGTGAGAGTACGGCAATTCCCCATCCATGGAAGAATCGTTCAGGGCAGTACATGGAGAGAAGGACCGGCCATGCCGACACTACTGATCATTGTTATGTTGGTGATCATGACAAGGCTGTCCGAGAGGCGTTTGTAGTGCGGAAGTGGCGAGGATGCAGGGAGCAGATGCTGACAGGCAAAACAAAGGGCGATCTGGGAGAACAGAAGTAGAAAGTCGGCGCTGCAGCTGATGGTGGTGTACGCGATACCTCCGAGGAAATAAGAAGAGTGGACGCGTCGGAGTCCAATTAATTCCAGCCCGACCAGTGCCCTCGACGCGTCGACGCGCCGGATCCATCTTCCTCTCTCCCATGCCGTCTTCACAATTGTCCTTAGAGTCCCTCGTTCTCTCGCACATACCACAGGCGAGACAGAACGATGCCCTGAAGAATGAGCTGATCTTGCATTGCACCGACATTCTTAACAGGTACGCATTCGCGCCGGAGGCGCGCTGCATCAGCTTTTGGTTAACCAATGCTCTAGCCGTATAGGTCAAGCCACCGAAACAGACGTCGGACATCTGTCTGAACTTGTGAAGCGCCATCGTCCGTTCTTCTCATGATAAACCTATATTAGCCTGATTGTCATCTGAGACAGTCGCACAAACGCGTCCCGATGGCGTCTCCTCGTTACAATTCACCAATCTACTATCACGGCTGCTTGATCAGGTATTTGCGCTCATGTATCCCATTGAAAAAGCGCCATTAAAATCATGCGACAGCCGGTTCTAGCTAGAAAGCCCGACTGCTTGCTTTTCTTACATGCATTGGCCTCTTCCTCCCGGTCCCAAGCAGCCAGACCGTCTTTCTTACCGTCTCTTGCACCACCACCCCCCATGCGCACTGTCCCAAACCCAACTGCTTCAGCTCCTGCACCGAAACCGAAGGGAAAATCAAAAGCCGATATTTTGCGAGAGTACCGTATCCGAAGCGGTAAGCACAGCTCGATTTCGTGCTAGAGACCCGTCAATATCTACTTTTCTCGTCAGGAAGACCGCATCTTTCAGAAGACTTGCTTTTACGAGATACTCTCTATCTTTTGCAGGGTATTTCCGGAAAATACATTCAATTCTCTGGTGACGAACAGAGCATGCAGCTCGTGTTTATTGAGGACAATGTAAGGTTGCCTGCCTGGAATAAAGATGTGGTCTCACCTGGATTCAAGGGACACATTATACCTGCCCCGACGAAGGCACTGATTCACAGGCTGTCCGAAGTCGGCCATCTGTATACCCTTGTCGACAGATACGTTCAGGAACAAGAGCGAAAACCTGGTATAGGGATGATTGAACAGAGCCTCTGTCACCACTTACAATCCCAGTTGACTGAGTACTATCGACTCATTGCCGTTCTGGAATCGCAAATGGCGACCTTGCTCAAACCATCCACGGCCGAGTTCCCTACAGGTGTCATGAACGACGATTCTGACGTCCGTCTGGCTGAAAGCGGACTAACCTTAAAACGTCTTGACGTTTGGGTGAACGAGTGGAGACTGCGAATGCGGATGATGAGCGTGTGTGTCAAGGCTGCAAGAGGTGTGACATTGATTATGGATCTTGCTTCCTCGTTCTAACGTCTTGAAGATATGCATGGTGGCGCTTTGGTCAACTTAATTCATAGCTATGCAGAGAATGGAGACCCATTTGTGCGGCGATTCACAGATCAGCTACTAGAGGAGGTGCCGCTACTTCGCTGCCAGTCTTCGCGGCCAACTGACTATGCCATCAGGTTTCAAAGCCGTTTTTCGAGACGCTTCATAAATGGCTTTTCTCAGGTGAGCTCCACGACCCATACACAGAATTTTTCGTCGCCGTGGACCCAGAACTCGCACACTTGCAATATATACATCCATCCGGCGGATTTGGTCAACTCTCCGGTGATGGGGGCTTCGGTGGCCTCGCGGGCGATAACGACGACCTTTCTGGGGAAAGGGAAAGCGGCCTCAGGCTGTGGGAAGGAAAGTATCAGTTCCAAAAGGAAATGCTGCCGACATTTGTTGGGGAAGGTTTCGGCAGGAAGGTGCGCTCCGGGTCAACCGGCCTGCTTATCTGCATCTCACATGCCGCAATAGATATTCTCTACGGGGAAAAGTTTAAATTTCATCCGGTACAGTTGCCACGACACCGACTGGATCGCCACCAGAGAGAAATTGAACACAACGGGTGACAGTGAGATGTTTTTAATGACATGTTGACATTGCAGCTCATGTCGAGATAGCCCTGCAGTACAGCGACATCTCAGGGTTGGAGCGCTCTATTGACGCTGCATATCGAATCGCAAGCCAGCGCCTATTTGATGTCTTCTTTGAGAAATTCCGGCTCCTAGATCATCTGCAGGCATTGAAGAACTACCTGTTTTTGGGCCACGGAGACTTCGCCGAACAATTGATGGAGGCCCTTGGGTACGTTCTTACATATCCGTCCTCTTGGCACTGAATTCAAAACCTTAGTCACTAGGCCAAACTTATCCCGACCGGCCAATGCGTTGTACAGGCACAACTTAACGGCTACCCTGGAGACAGCAATTCGCTCATCCAATGCTCAGAATGATCCGCCGGACGTTCTTCGCCGTCTCGATGCGCGCATGCTCGAGTATACCCATGGCGAGATTGGTTGGGACGTTTTTACCCTGGAGTACAAGGTCGACGCGCCAATCGACACCGTGTTGGACCCCGAGTCGATGATCAAGTACCTGAAACTATTCAACCATCTTTGGAAGATCAAGCGCATCGAGAGCGCTCTCACGAAGAGTTGGATGAGAGTTGTGAGCGGCACGAGGGTGTTCATTCACCTGCCAGGTGGGCTCTACCTGCCCTCGGTGTTTGGGTTTCATCTCACGTCCGTTAGAATTGGAACATGAATGGCACCAGATCCGGTTGGTCGTTGCTGAGATGATCCATTTCATTCGGCAGATGGAGGCGTACTGCCAGCTCGACGTCATCGCGTGTTCCTGGAAGAGCCTTCTTGACTTCATACATGAGAAAGAGGGCGACTTGGACGCCCTCATTGGCGCTCATCGATCATATTTGGACCGTATGGTCCGAAAGATCCTTCTCATCAGCTCGAAGACGGGTAGAGAGGTGCGCTGGGATGTCAACTGTCATTTTCATTCATTCTGACTTTTGAGAAGGAGACTATGCTCAATCAAGTGCGAGATGCCTTCACGACCATCTTGCAGTTTCGTGATGCCGCGGTAGGCTGAATCCGACGGATTTCCATGTCATTCGTTGACTATTTTCAGGATAACTTCTATAACTACTGCCTTACTGAGTCCGCAAGGCGAGATGCCGAGCGGGACGACCAACGAGTGAGTCTATTTCTGTGCGCAAATTTTTTCTGCTTCGCCGACCCACGGATCCTTTCAGGGTGTTTTCACTGGACATCAGCCAAGCAGCACGCCGCAGTCGACGGACCAGCTATCTCGTACTTTGCAGCAAATCAAAGATCATAGCGTCGCATTTTCAGAGAAGACGCAGGCAATTGTTCATGGGCTGCAAAGCCATTCTGACCTCGATTGCCGATTTCTTGGGATCCGATTATCGTTCTCAGATTTTTACAGGCCGAAAAAGGATCACTCTCAACAGAGATAGCATCGCTGTGTGGAGACGCAAACATTGTTGTATGCATGATATCATGTTGTCAAAAATATATTATCCTACAAGTACAGAGCGGTGACCGCTACGCTATAGTCACAAACAGGTGGGCGTGCCTCTGGCAAATCAATTCTTGGGTGGGCGATACAACTTAAGCGCGAGGGAGCTGCAGACAACTGATACAGATCTGAAAATAACGGTGAGTAGAGATCCACATAACACTTACCTTGTGACTTACGATAATGCCATAGCAAGGGAACCCCAAACAGGGTCAAGTCTCGCGTGACCTGCCGGATAGATGACGCCAGCTGCAATGGGCAGCGCAGCCGTATTATACATGACCGCCCATAACTGCCAGAAGGAACGCTGTCAGCAAGGCCTATCGACAGTTGAGATCTCGAGGGCTAGGGCTTACGAAATTAAATTTTACGCGTCTAAACACAGTGCGTGCGAGATCTACTAGCGTCAGAAGGCACTGAAGATCCGAAGATACGAGGATGAACGAGGCGCTCGACAGGGCGACATCACCTACGGAGGGCAGACATGTCAACGACCGAACAGCGCTAGATGGAGCTTAAGGAACTCACTTCCTGAACCGACGGCAACCGCAACGTCTGCCGCAGCCAGTGCCTATCCGTCGATCAGCATATGTTTCTATAGGGTGACTTCCAAAGTCGTACTCACCGGTGCATCGTTGATACCGTCGCCAATCATGGCGACAATGCACCGCTCGTTCAGCCTCTTCCCAAAGATCCCGCGCCAACGTGAACTTTGCTTCTTGACGCCAACCTGCTGAAGCCACTGTATTTTCTGTGCCTGGAATGAAGCTGTGAGCTTCTCTCATGCTCCGAAACCCTTGAAGCAACTCCTTCTCACCTTTTCATGGGGAAGGACCTCCGCGATAACGTTCTCCGGGGGAATTCCGACTGAGTTCGCCACGGCTTGCGCCGTCTTCAGGTTATCCCCAGTTATCATCCACGTCGCGAGGCCCTGCGACTGCAGGCGCGAGACCACCACGCGAGCGTTGGGCCGCACCGGATCCGCGACGGCAAAGATCGCGAAGATCCTGTAGGGCACGGCGCTCGGGCTGGTATCCGCCACGTCTTCGCGAAGCGCTAGCAGCACCACACTCTTGCCCTCGATCTTCCAGGCTTCCAAACGATCGGACGCCGACGCCCCGACAGCAGCTCCGTGCTCTTCCATCCATTTCTCATTCCCAATGATTGCGGTGCACCGCCGCGCCTCGAAGCGCGCCCTGAGCCCTCGGCCCGCACTCTCCTCGAAGGCAGTCCCTGTGCTGGGCACGGCTCCGTTCTCACCGCAATGCACCCGGATGGCGGTGGCGAGCGGGTGCGTGCTCGCGGACTCGAGCTCGGCGGCGATCCCGAGGAGCACGTCGTGCGGCCACGGCGAGTCGTCGGACATGACCTCGGCGTCCGTGACTCGAGGTGCGTCCCCCTGCGTCAGGGTGCCCGTCTTGTCGAAAACGATGGCATCCAGCTGCGCGGCCTCCTGGAACGCCTCGCCGCCGCCGCGGGCGAGGATGCCGAACTTCGCTGCGAGGCCCGAGCCGACGAGCAGTGCCGTGGGCGCCGCGAGGCCGATGCCGCACGGGCATGCTACGACGAACACGGCGATGGCGAACTCGAGCGACCAGATGGCTGTGGTGTCCAATTAGTCCCTGTGCGCGATGGATCGGATGAATGGTGACTTACGCCAGCCGCCGACATCGTTGTCCAGGTAATCCCGAGGGAGAACACCCCCAAGGCCGAGGCCCAGCCAGATAACCCACGTGAGGATCGCCAACAAGGTAACGACCGGGACAAAATATCCCGTCAGGAGGTCGGCGACTCGCTCGATGGGTGCACGCTTCGTTTGGCCGTCCCTAACAACCTTCACAATATGGTCCAGCCTGCCAAGGCTCATCAGTCGTTCAAGCTCGGAGCTAATGTGAGGAGTAATTAGGGCGTACATGGTCTGCCCGCCGATGGCGCCGACTCTGACATCCACCGAGCGAGAATTGTTGATTGTTCCGAGGAACACCTCGTCTCCAACGGCCTTTTTGATAGGCCGAGATTCGCCAGTGAGCGAGCTTTCATTGAAGGCTGTCTCTCCACTTATGATTGTTCCGTCGGCGGGTGGAGTAGAGCCGTTCTGGACACGGACAACATCGCCAATCTCCAGCATGTCGACAGAAACGGTTACAGTTGTAAATCCCGGCATCGCTGGATCCTCTACCTCCGTCGCCAGAGCACCTTTCTCGACATCATCCTCGCTCTGAGAGTAACTCGGCGGCGAGTCCATTTTCGACCTCGCGACAAGAAGGCGCGCTTCAACAGGCCGCAGCTTCCCTAAGCTTGTAATGGCATCAGCTGTGCGCCCCTTGCTGTAGGATTCCATGTAACGCCCTGCCAGAACTGTCAACATGACTGCGCATGAAAACGGCGAGCGCGGCTTACCGATCAGCAGGAACATGGTCAAGAAGACGACGGAATCAAAGTACGTCGTCGTGTCGCCATGTCCGTCTGGAGACGGCGCAGACGAAGCAGCAAGGGCAAGAAGGACGATGGACGAGAAGTACGCCACCGAAACGCCTGAAGAGACCTGCGTTGCGATATCAGCATCTACGCCTCGGTACAAAAAAGCCTCGACTTACCAAGAGATTCATGCTGCCGAATCGAATAAAACGCTTCAGCACCGGCGTCTTGCTGCCCCTCCGCCACAGCGCATGTATCTCCTTCAGACTGCGTCGATGGAATATTCCTGCACTATAGAACATGACCGGCGTTGCCAGAAAGAACAACGACCACTGGATCCTCGACGCATTGCCCGACCACATCGGCTCCATGAGGAACATCTTGCCGGAGCTCGTGCTCGGGACGAGGCTCATGAATACGATGCCGATGATGAAGGTAGGTATGGCCACGATGACCGCGAAGATGAGGCGGTACAGAAACGCGCGCTGCTCATGCATCTGCATCGCGCGTGCGCGGTCTTCGAGGGATGCCGGCTTGTGTAACGAGACGTGGAATGGGGGTGAGTTCGCGGACTCGGCGGCGGCGACGATGTCGCGGATCGTGAGTGTCGGCACAGAAGGTGTGTATGTCACGCGGAAAATGGGATCGCGATGGCCGCCAGACGACTTCTCGACAGCGATACCAAGGTCAAGCTGTTTGATAGCATTGATGACCTTCTCTGGACAGTGTCTGTGGTGCACTTGGTCAGGCCAAGCCAACATTGAGCAGAGTATAACACTCACTCGCAAAACATGCCTTCAACGCGAAGGGAAATTGAGCGTGGCTCTCGCTGAGCCCGAGCCTTGTCACTGGAGGATTTGATAGGCTCTAAGTCCATGACAGTGGCCTCATATCCAGCAGACTCAATAGCATCCACAATATCATCGAGTAACCCCTTCCGTTCGATGACCATCGAGTCAGAGTTCCCCAGAAGATTAATTGACACTTCCGATACCCCCTTCATTTCCGAAACCAGCCGCGTAATCGTCGACGAGCAGGAGGCACACGTCATACCGCCTATGGAGAGCGTAAGCAAAAGCCGCTGGCTGATTTCGCTGATTGGAGTTGTCTGGGGGCGCGTAGGCTGCAGGTCGACCAGTTCGGCTTCATAGCCGATGTCTTCAATGGTCTCCACCACCTGTGCAGTGAGGTCCTTGTGTTTTAGGACTGCAGTGGCAGAATTGCCAAGGAGCGAGACCGTCACGTCCTGCACGCCAGGGATCTCCGAGACTGCATCGGTAATAGCGCCGGTGCATGACGAACAAGTCATACCCCCCACAGAGAGCGTAAGGATATACGGGCCATCCTGGTCGTCAAGCGGAGAGAAATAGACTTTATCTTCGGGAGCGGGCTCCTCGCTGACGGTTTGCTGACACGCAGAGCACTGCTGGACGTGCCGCGTTCTCTGGAGGGACAGGAAGGACGTCGTGCGCGCGCGAATGTCGGGGAGTTGAGAAGGCCCTGCGACGGGCGACGCGGCGAGGTCGAAGCCAGCGTCCTCTATGGCGGCTATGAGGGCGAGGGGCGACAAGCCTGCGGTGTGGTGCACAGTAACGGACTGTGAAACGACAGATACGTGCACGGATGATGGCGGGGGCGACAGAGAGCCCAGGGTCTCCTCTATCGTGCGGACACAGCTAGGGGCGTGTCAGCGTGGTGTGGCAGTGAGGTGACGGGTGCGTACCTGCTGCAGTGTAGGTTGGATATGAAGATGGTGGTTACCACTCTCCCTCCCTCATCTGAGGCCATGTGGACAGCGTTGGGGAGATTGTAGCTCGTCATGCTAGTTAATCTACGAGCTTTTGAAGGGCTTGACGTGGAAGGTGCTATTCGTAGAAGAGCGAAAAAGGAGAATGTTCGGACGTCATTAGGCCGCACATTGTCGTTTTTATATCACCGGGACGTGAAGGCGAGCCCAGGATGAGCACGCCCTGATGTCAGCAGCTGGCGCACAAATGCCTCATCACTTAGTGAGGCAAATTTGCGCCATGAGCCCCCGGACACTCCCTGGACAGAGTCGCCGAAATCAGGTCGGGGTCTTCTCCGGACTGCCGGCAGCCGTGATCCGGGGGGCGCCAACGCGAGTTTTGCAAGGTGCGCTCCGACGCCAGTCAGCCTAAAGTCAGCCTCCTCTTCATGTCCGCGCACCAAATCTGCTAGCCTCGTAACGAATTTGACGACCAACCACGCACACCACTGTCTGGCTGGCACCATAGACAGTTCTCATACTATGCATTGGGACCGTCCTTCTCGGTTTTCATTGCTCCAATCTCCCGACAAGCGCTCTGGCCGCTCAAGCTCTATTCTTACTCGGTCTTCAAGTCCGTCGCCCACCGGTTCAACTCTAGACTTATGGCATCTCGTAGACAGCACGAGGCCTGCCATCACACTGGGCGTATGTGCCATGGACGTCAAGGCGCGCTCCAAGGCCATGCGGGAGATTCTGACGCGTATAAAAGACCGCGCAGGCGGTGCCATCGACGTGAAAGTGTTCGGCGACAAAGTGATTCTCGACGAAGGTCATGCCCCCTCTTTTCTCTTGCGCGCGTATCTGCTCACGCGACATGCAGATGTCGAAAACTGGCCGAGATGCGACGTCCTTATCTCGTTCTTCTCTACAGACTTCCCGCTCGATAAAGCCATTTCCTATGTCAAGCTCCGTAACCCCGTTTGCATCAACGAGCTTATTCCGCAAGCTCTGCTCTGGGATCGACGGCTCGTCGGTCAGATGCTCGATCACCTGAAGGTTCCGACCCCAAAACGCCTCGAGGTCTCTCGAGATGGAGGCCCGAAGGTCGACGAAGAGCTAAAGCAGCATATGAAAAAGAAGCTCCGAATTGAACTCGGTGGCTTTCAAGTCACTCCAGAAGTGACCCTGCGGGACGACGGGGACGCTATTATCATCGACGGCCAGGTTATGGAGAAGCCGTTCGTCGAGAAGCCAGTCAGCGGGGAAGATCACAATGTGTACATCTATTTCCGAGGGGGAGGCGGCCGTCGCTTGTTTCGAAAGGTATAAAGCCCTCGCTCGTGTGCCACTTGTTTACTCACAACGCATCCTGCATAGGTCGGAAACAAGAGTAGCGACATGGACCCAACGCTGAATCAGCCCCGCACCGACGGCTCGTATATCTACGAGGAGTTCATCGACGTCGACAACTCGGAAGACATCAAGGTCTACACCGTCGGCCAAGAGTACACCCACGCGGAGACGCGTAAATCACCTGTCGTGGATGGTGTTGTTAGGCGCAACACAGAAGGGAAAGAAATTCGGTACAGATCTCACGCTACTGCAGATGAGCATGACAGCTAAATTGACATGGACATCAGATTTATCACCCATCTGAGCGACGAGGAAAAGTTGTGGGCCGCGCGGATCTGCGAAGGATTCGGACAGCGAGTGTGCGGTTTTGACATGCTGCGGTGCCATGGCGGCATGCGGAGCAGGGTCATTGATGTGAACGGATGGAGCTTTGTCAAAGGCAACGAGTCCTATTATGGTATGCCTGCTCTTCTCCTCCATACCTGATGTCCATTCTCTCGTTCTTACGCGGCTCGTTCGTTGCAGACAAGGCTGCCGAGATCCTTGCCGCTTTCTGCTTCGAAGCATCGACGTCGCCCAGCCGGCCGCTGCTTTCAGCAGAAGCGACGCCGCCGGAGTCCTCGACCTGGCTTCTGAAGGCCAATGTGACCGTGTTCCGCCACGCGGACCGCACGCCCAAGCAGAAGCTCAAGTTCAACTTTCCGATCGGCGAGAGCTGGACGCAGCCATTCGTGCTGCTGCTCAACGGCGAGAAGGAGGAGATTATTCTGCGCGAACGCGAGCAGCTGAATCGGGTCGCGGTGGCGGTGGAGGAGGCGAAGGGGCTGGGAGCGAGCGGGGAGGATCTGGCGAAGCTGGTGCTGCTGCACAGCGCCTTGGACAGCAAGATCGACCTTCCGGGCACGAAGGCACAGCTGAAGCCGGTGTACTCGAAGAAGCAGGCGGGCCATGTGCGGAGCCTGGCCAAGCTGACGCTTGTATTTAAGTGGGGCGGTGAATTTACGCATTCGGCAAGATACCAGTCCAGGGACCTGGGCGAGAACATGAAGAAGGACATCTCTATAATGAGTAAGTCTTTTGCCCCTCACGAACGTGCGTCCGCTGAGCGCTGTGGTTGGTTCTACAGACAAGGAAGCGCTCGACAACGTAAAGGTCCGTCCTCTTGCTCATCACCTGTCTTTATTGCCGTCTAATCTCGCGCCATCAGATCTACACGTCGTCCGAACGACGGGTCATTGCATCCGCTGAGATCTTTGCCGCTGCTCTCCTCGACAACCAGCACCGTTCCTATTCTACCAGCTCAGCCGCAAGCACCCGCTCGTCCGTCTCCTCCCTCGATGGCCACCCCCCACCGCAGAAGCAGCCGTCCCCGCCGCACGAACCGCTCAAGTTGATCATCCGCAAGGACCTCCTGGACGACTCCAATGCAGCGAAGGATCTTATGGACGATGTCAAGAAACGTCTCAAGATCCTGCTCCGGCCTGGCGAGCCGGAGAAACGGCCGGAATTGACCTGGCCCAAGAGCATGAAGAAGGAGCCCGTCGAGGTCGTCAAGGTCGGTGCACCGTTCGCTGCCAGGATTTCCCGCTGACAGTACCTTCAGGAAGTAATTGAGCTTCTGAGCTCCTTCCGCGCCATCATGCACAAGAACTTCGAGACGATGGAGGTCGACAAAATCCAGGACCGATGGTAACAAATTTTCCTGCCCTGCATCCGCGCGTGCTGATCAAAAATTGCAGGTGTTGCGGCGACGAGCCGTGGCTCTTCCGCGAACGCTGGGAGAAGCTCTTTGAGGACTTCTGCGACGTCAAGCCGGAGAAGTTCGACCCCTCGCGCGTGCGTGTTCTGCAATACTCCCGTGTATCCCCCGTCTAACGCTGTCACAGGTCTCGGAGTTGTACGATACCATCAAATACTGCGCGTTGCACCACCGCACGTTCCTCTTCGCCATTTTCGACGAGTATTGCGGCAAGGACGGCATACGGCCGCAGGACCGCAAGCTGCACGAGCTCTACGGCCGCGCCAAGGCCCTCTTTGACCTCGTTGCGCCGCAGGAATACGGCATCGACCCCGACGAGAAGTGCGTGCCTTGTTTCCCCGCGTGCATGACCCCCCATACTGACATCCGCGCCAGGGAGGAGATTGGCGTGCTGACCTCGCTGCCGCTCCTGCGGAAGGTCGTCGAGGACCTCGAGACCGCGCGCAACAGCGGCGGGAGCTCGCTGACGTACTACTTCACGAAGGAGAGCCACATCCACACGCTCGTCAACCTCGTGCTGCTCTCCGGCCTGCCGATCGCGAACCGCCGCATCCCCGAGCTGGACTATGCGGTGCGTACCCCTGTGCGATAGACGAGTTCCCCAGCTGATCTTGTTTTTGTCTAGTCGCACATCACGTTCGAGCTCTACGAGCGAAATTACGGGCGCGGGAAATCGGACAAGGAGTACTCGATCAAGCTCTCGCTCAGCGAAGGCGCGCACTCGTCGAATGTGCTCGACTCGGCGCTCGACGCGCGCCACTCGCTGAACGTGCAGCCCCGCCGGTACGTGCTTCTGCGTATTTGATCCAGCGTACGGAATACTGACAGCACGCATAGCAACCTCACGCAGCACCTACCGTACAGTCTAGTGATTGAGAAGCTGTCGAAGCATTTCGGGCGCAAGATCGGCGAGGTACGTTGTACTCGCCATACTATACTTTGACTGGCTGGCTGATGCATGCGCCGTACAGGACGAGGACGCCGAGGAAATGCCCATCCCAATTCCTGTGCTCACCACACCAAGCGCATCTGAGGGCAGCACGGACTACCCGTGATCCACTACTGCATACACTACAGCATCCTACACCATCACGATATCCATCCATAGATCTATTCCATCCAATCTTACTGCGAATATAATTTATATCGACATAGCAGGGTAGACACCAGCACGCATGTAAAGTAGTCGTAGTACACTATTGAGGCCGTCCCGCATCATGTGCGGGCGGCGCGGGCGCGCTGTCCTTGAGCGGCTCATCGTCCCATTCCTGTAGCCCGAGCTTCGCGCGGAGGGCGGCCGACTGCTCGGGCTTGAGCTCGCGGAAGACGATGCCGTGCGTGGGGCCCTTGTTGCCCAGCGACGGGTGGTCGCGGTCGAAGAGCGCGGATGCGGTCTGTGAGAGCATGGATGTCTGATTCGCGAGTGCGACAAAGGACGACGTCGAATCATGGTATCTGTAGGCGGTGAGCACGAATGCCAGCAGCGGTGTGAAAGGCGACATACAATCTGGGTGGCGATGCTCAGCGCAGGTCAGAGACAGAGCGGGATGCGACTGACCTGTATGCCTCTTTGTTTAAACAGTCGATCTCTTGTATCCGATCGAGGGCCTGTTTCTTGAAAGAAGCTTTGATCCAGTGCAGGATGTCATACACGTGGTGCTCCTTCGGTCTACGAACGCACATGAAGGCGGGCACGCGCGGCGCGGCAGATGCTTACCTCCACGGCCGGAATTTGGACGCGAGGTTGAACGACCCGTCCTGCTGCGCGACGAGCGGGTGGAACACGTCCGTCAGGAACTGCACCGCGGGCGGGCGCTCGGGATAGTTCGGCGGGAACGCGAGGCGGAACTTGAGGATCGCGTCGGTGTAGTAGCCTTTGGCCGCCAGGATTAGAGTCAAAGGTCAAACGCAGGTCGGGGCACCCGCGGACGCGCGCACCTTGGTGGACGAAGAGGACGGCGTCCCATAGGAATGGGTTCTGCACGGAGGGGGTGACGTACATGCCCAGCGGGCAGTGGTCCTGGTATCTTAGCGAGGCATACTCGAAGGACACGGCGGCACGGGAGACGGGGTTGGGCGCGGCGACGTCGATGGAGCTCGATGCATGGCGGTGGCGGGATGCTGAGACAGATGCTTTGCGTTGCTTCGGAGAAGACAGGTCGATGGTAGGAGACGGAACGATGGCGCCGAGCATGCTGGTATCGGGATGGAGAGTGTCGAGGCGCGCGACCCGGGTACGGGCACTTTCGGGCATGGCGGGAGCGGGTCCGGGACGGTCCGGGACGCGACTTGGTGATACACTCCCGTGCACAGTCCATTTGCTCCGCACTCCATCCCTCATCTGAGAGTTTCTGACATATATATAATGGCGCAGCTTCCCCACAGGCCCCATCGGCATCTGCATCGTCTACCACCCATACAAACCACTCTCAAAACATGAAAATTAACGTTTCTGAGGAAGAGCTCGAGGGCCTCCACTCTGCCTCGCTCCGGGGCGCTGTTGAGGGCGTCCTTGGCGGCCTCGCCGTCTCTGTTCCCGCCTCCATCTATGCGCACCGCAGGTGGGCCGCCTATCGCAACCTTCCGCCTTCACTCAAGGCGCTCGGTGTCGTTCTCGTCGTCGCGCCGGCCTGTGTCATCCAGACTGAGCGCCGCAATCTCGAATTCGACGAAAGCCACTGGTAAGCTTCTGTCTGTTTCGCGATCAGGGAGTTTGCTTACCCTCGCCTACAGGAAGGGCGCGAGCATTGACTTGCTCGAAAAGGCCAAGGCGAAGAAGGAGTCTGAATGGGAGACCATGACCACCAAGGACAAGCTCCGCCGCTGGGCGAACCAGAACCAATATAAGATTATTTTGGGAAGTTGGGCAGCCAGCATCGCCATCGCCGGTGCCATCATCATGCGCGATAGGTAAGAGCCACTCGCTCTGGTCGTGGGGATATCTGTTGACTCGTCCGTCCCGCTAGACACCAGTCTACATCGCAGAAGGTCGTCCAAGCCCGTATGTGGGCGCAAGGCCTCACCATCGGTGTCTTGGTCGCCGCGGGCATCATGACGCATTCGCAGCGTGAGGAGGCTGCGAGGCACCAACCGGTCGACCATTCATGGCGCGAGCTGGTACGCTTCCTCGATTCTATTGTGTGCACGCTAATTCTGACGGTTTCCTTTTTAGCTCGAGGCAGAGGCTCAGGAGGAAGCTCATCGAAAAGTCACCACGCTGACCCCCTCGCAGCCTTCTGCATGATTATTGCTCTGTTGTATAACTTATTTCACTGTATGACGAACTATTGTATCACTTCTCTGTTAGATAGCAGGCACTCGGTACAGGTACATCTAGACTACATGTAATCCACGATAATTGTGCAAAGAAATGACACATACATTTTCCCAGTCGTCTAACTCCGTGTTGAAGAGTTTTTAGAGAGCTTGCGCCTCGGCCCCTCACAGCGTGAAATGCTCCGCATGGAAATGGATAGTCGGGCCGCCTCTCAAGACGTCGTCCACAGCAGCGCCCAGATGCGCAAGCGACGCGCGCACCGTCTTCGTCAACGACGCCGGTCCAGACACTACGCGCACCCATTCCATCAGCCCAAACGACCGCACACCACGCACACCACGCACACCACGCACCATTGACAGACACAGGCCCCGCGGCATCCCTGATCTCCGTTGCGAGCAGCAGCCGCACGTCCGGCCGCCCCCGCATCGCTGCGATCCCGCCGAGCTCCGCGCTCTCCTGCGAGCGCGACTTCTCGGACTTGGCCTCCGCGTCGGGCTCGGGGCTCGTGCTCGCCTTGGCGCTGTCCCCGCCGGTCACGTACAGCTTGACGTCGATGGCGAGCGAGGCGGGCGCGGAGGACAACACGCCGGCGAGCGGGCCCGAGATCCAGTCGACGTATTCTGGTGTGTGTGTTGCGCGTCAGTTTGTGGGCGCTTACTTGTGGGGAGCAGCACGTACCGCCGTTGCGTACGGCCCAGATGAAGACGATCTTCTGCGTGATGGCGGCTCCGCGCCGGACGCGCCGGACGAGGTCCAGCAGAAGAGGCAGAGTGTACGACACGCCCGTCCCGCCTGCATACCACTCTTGCTCAGCGGCGGACGCGGTTAAAAAGGGCCGCACCTACCGGCAACCAGAATGCAGGTTGTGTACGGCGCAAGGTTGGGCGGCGCGCCGTACGGCCCGTCAACGAACACGGGCACCTTGATGCCGTCCTTCTCTGCCGCGCGCGCGAGCAGCTTCTGCGTCAGGCCCTCGCGGCCGCGTATGATGAACGTCAGCTCCTGCTCCTCCTTGAGGTTCTCGTTCGGAATGCTCGCGATCGTGAACGGGTGCGACTCGACGGGGACGGTCGAGACAGTCGGGAACGCGAGAAACGCGTGCTGCCCGGGCTGCCAGCCGAGCGGGAAGTGGCGGTAGAGAGTGAGGCGCAGGGAGTCAGGCGTGACGAGGGATAGACTCGCTTGGGAGTGTTTGGGGCGCAGGATGTAGTTAATGACGATGTAGCGCACGAGGCGCGTGAGGCGCTCGAAGCCCCACACGACCCAGACCGGCCAGATGTATGATCCAAAGCTGGAACACAAGGAATGAGGGATATGAGAAGCAGCAAAATCGAAGAAGCCTACCCTGGCTCCCTCGCGTGCAAGTAGGCCATCAGTACGAAGACACTGGGGTGGCCCGTAAGACATGTATGAAACACCGCTCATATGATGGACTCACAAGGCAAGCGTGACATGAACGAAGTAGAAAGACTCGTAGGAGATGTTGCGAATTGGTCGAATGGAAAGAACGATCATCAGAGTGTACGTCGTACCCGCGGTAAGGCCAAGTTGCTGCCATCCATTGGCCGAGATATCGTCAACGCCCGTGAATCTGAGGGAGAAAGAAGTGAAGACTTCTCGGTCGTCCGGAGTGATGTGACCCCTTACCCTATGCGGTGCCTACATTTCAGACGATATAAATGAAGAGCGCAATACAGAAGTAAAGAGACACATACCTTCCCCATAGATGGACCCAAATGAGGACGAGAATGCAGCGAGCAACGACGCGATGCAGGACGTTCAGCTAGCGACATTATCAGCTTCAGGAAACATCCGGACGCCAGGAGGCGAACCTTCTCATGCCCGATACCGGTCAACCCTGGACAACAGACAATTAGCAATCGAAAACCTGTACAAGACCAACACCGTACATCCGATGACATTATTCTTGGAAGAAAGCGCAGGCAGCAACGGGAGTTGGGCGGCTGCGATGTGAGCGGCCTTGTTGCTCCAGAAATCCGGATCGAGATTGTTCGCTGTGATTGAAAATCAGTTCTCAGCAAGTGAACCGCTACAATCGGCAAAAGAAAAGCAACACTAACTGTGGACGAACTCCCAGATCAGCAGCGCGGACATGTAGATCATGGTGATGAACAGCTCGAAAACGGACATGGAGAAGGTTGTGCCAAGAGGGATTTGCCAGCGGAACGCAACGATTCTTGACGCCGTCAGTATGGCTGCTGGGATTCGGACGAATGAAAATCCATCCTTAGCGGGAGCCGCATCGGCGGGTTGGGACTTCGAGCGCAGGTGCACCCGGCCCCATGACCAGGCAATGCAAGAGATATTGACGAGGGTGGCAAGACAGAGCGCACTCAGCGTCAGATACCAGACTTGCTTGGGGTATTCCTGCGATGATATGGACGATTTGTAGTGGACAAAGGAAGTACGGAAGAAGACCCCTCACAAATTCTCCGCGATGCTTGATCGCATGAAGGTGAGCGCTCACGGAGGCAGCCGCTGCCGCTGCCGATGTAGTAGCGTTGGACATTGTTAAGCGAGATCCAGCAGCGCGGTGGATGGGGATGCCTCCAGGACAAAGCCTACCTTGCCAAGCTTAAGAACGATCGCAAAAAATGCTCTTCCCACATAGGCGGAACGAGCGGATGGACGAGAGGTGCCTGGAATCTGTCAGCTGTACGCCAGTGGGGAACTTGAGAGCCTCTTGAGGAAAGGCTCAGCGGGAGGTCGACACTGTTCGATTGACCATGCACTGCGACGGACGTCTGTCGTAATCTGATAAGCCGGGCGTCGGGACCAAAATAGCTTTTGGGGTTGCTATCTTATCCGATAACAAGGGTTCTTCTGAAGCTCACCTTGCTCGAGTCCTCGATGCTCGCCCGAGCCGCCTTGCTATTTCGCAGACTTGCCAATGTCCTGGAGCAGGCACGCCTCTGCGCAGAGTTCCTGGCGGTCTGAGTAATTGTTCAGCGACCTGATCTTGTCTGTCTGTGGTAGACGCAGTAGATGAACTGTTAGCCAACGCCCATCCTAGTGGTTCGAAAGATGCTAGTCCTTGCCGTCGAGCCTTCTCAACCGCGTGGCCATGTCGACAAGTGGTTCTTATCTTCTCTTGTCACCTAGAAGTGTGTTTGCTGAGAGAAATCTGCCACAATCAATGTAGATGACCGATTGTCACAAGATGCCGGCTGCCACGGCGCGTCACTGCGGTCCCGACACATGTGCTTCGCGCCATGCAGAACTGACCGTAACACTGGGGAGGGGCAACGCCTTCCTAATTTGGCTCATTTTTTGTGAGCGCGTCCGGGCTCAGAAAGCGGGACACTTTCCATAACTCCCGTTCAGCTACACCCTACCTTTCAATCGAAGTGTGAATCCATAGATATATGCCAACGAAATGATGTCTCCGTGAGATATTTCAAGTAAACTCTCATATGGCCTGCACAGGCTCCTGTACAGGCTTGTATCTGCCGCAAGATCAGGGCAGATCTGGCAATTGTGGGTCGAATCCGGGAAAAAGCCGACGGAGACCTTACTCAGGGAGGCCCAAAATCCCTTTCTGAGAGCTGATTCCGTCCAAATCTGTTGCGGTTCCGTAGATATGGGATTGGGGGGGAACACGGTGCACGTGATCTAATCAACGCGTCGGTTTGCAGACATTGACGCGTCTCGACGGCGCTGCCCCCGCAAACTACCCCTCTGATGGCGGAAAACAACTATACAGGATAACCTTAAGATAATCCTTCATGGACCAAGCCCAAGCAAGAGTGTATAGTACCTCAAAACAGGCAAAAAGCAGGAAAGAAAGCATCTACACTACAGGTACCCCGATGCCACTTTTCTCGCATAGAGATAATCCTTTTATATGCCTGAGCCATCTACGGCAGGAAAGTTGAAAATAAGATATGTTTCCAGTGCTATATTATACCTTTAATCGGGGAGATGGGCTGCAGACCATCCTGAGACGAGAGTCACCTGTGCGAAATTCAACATGTCATTGGCCCCATCATCTCATTGTGCTTTGCAATAGCATGTGTAGACTGTTTATCACACTATGGACCTGCTCCGAATTTCATTCCGTGTGTATAACAGCAGTATATGCAGAATGAGCTTCAGAACGAAAATGTGCCCGCGTTCGACGCGCGAATTGCATTATGTAATGCTCACAAATTCCCAAGCGGCGTTGCCCCTCCCCAGTAACACTGTCAACAGCTAAACGGCAAAACGCCACACGCCCTGAGTTTCGGAAACAACATGCGCCGTATGCCGTTCGGGAATTGAGGGTTGGTGAGGCACGGTGCGCACAGTCAACAGTGGGAATGTGTGTGACATTGGCAGGGTGGGCACCTATAGGCGCAGGCCTCCGAGCGGAAGCACTCTCTTCGTTTGCGAATTTGTTAGAAGGAAAGAACCTATTGGTTATCTGATAACCGCCTTGCGGTGATAACATCTTCCGTATATCGTCAATGACTTGCTGGCGACCAGCGACCGCCTGGACACTGCGCGGTTTGAGTCCTAAAGCGTGATACGGACTCACACGTACCTTGAGATCCGACTGCGTTGCAGTCAGTGATCACCGCGGAATCACTATATTGGAAGTGAGAAGACGGCCAGAGAAGAGACTCGTCCGCGGTGCCATATGCACGTCACATTCATTATAGTGCTCGACTGAGGTTGTCGGGGACCCGTCGGGACGGGCAGGCTGAAGGAGCTATCTTCAGAAATAATCTAATCAGCGATTGGTGGACAAGGCTGAGCAGTCGACGATACGAGGATGGTGGTAGGACGGACGAGTCGGTGACGAGATGGCGAGATCCGAGGACACCGCTAAGCTTATCTTGTCAGATAAGATCGCACGCTGCATATCATGTGCGTGCGAATCTGCTACTTTTCACTTGTACGCTGCACCATGTCCTCCTCCAGTTCCTCAAGCTCGGACTCATCCTCCGAATCCTCGTCCTCCATCTCACGCTCCCCATCACCAGCTCCCACTCCACAGCGCAAGCAAAAGCGAAAACGCGACCACAAACCCTCGGAATCCGATGCCTCGTCCGACTCCGACGCACCAGAGGCCCCGGCGCCCGAAGACGAAGAAACCGTCCTCTCCCATGCCGCCCAGCGCAAGGCAAAACGCGCCCTTCGAAAACAGGCTGCACCCGAGGCTGCCGCGGCCACCGCCAGCGCGGTGAAAAAGCAGCGTACGGATGACCTGCCGAAGCGGCAGAACAGCGTGTGGGTCGGCAACCTCTCGTTCAAGGCGACGCCGGAGTCGCTGCGCCGCTTCTTCGACGGTGCGGGCGAGATCACACGCGTCCATTTGCCTATAAAAGTCGCCCCCGGCCCCGGGGGACGGAAGGAGAATCGTGGGTGCGTGCTTGCTTGCTCCGTTCGCGTAGTGCGTATGCAGACTTGGCAATTCATTGTGGATACAGATTTGCATACGTCGATTTTGCGACGCCCAATGCGAAGCAGGTCGCGATCTCCATGTCCGAGTCGCCTCTCGATGGCAGACGCCTACTAATTAAAGACGGTGCGTTCCACACATGCCAAATACCTGCAATCACTCATCTCTCCTGGTTTTCAGGCGACGATTTCACCGGCCGCCCAGCAGCATCGAGCGCCCCAGACGCCGCGCCCGGCACGGGCACGTCCAAATATGCACAAAAAATTCTGGCCAGCCAGAAGCAGCCGCCGGCGCAGACGCTCTTCTTCGGGAACCTCGGCTTCGAGACGACGGACAAGTCGCTCCGCGAGATGCTCGAGGCGCACCGGCATCTGAAGGACAAGGCGCCCGCGCCCGCCGCAAACGGCGCGGAGGACGGCAAAGAGAAGAAGGACGTGTGGATACGGAAGGTGCGCCTAGGCACCTTCGAGGACAGCGGTCTGTGCAAAGGGTGCGTTTCCTTGCGTTTCGCGTTTCGCGTCTCGTCTGCTTTCTGGCTTCGTCCTGACCGCTCTATGATTCTAGCTTCGGCTTCGTCGACTTCACAAAAACCGAGCACGCCACGGCCGCGCTCATCAACCCCAAAACCCACCACATGGACGGCCGCAAGCTGGTCGTAGAATACGCGTCCGCAGATGCCGTCCGTCGCGGAGGCGGCGGACCGCGGCCCCCCAAACCGGGCCACGCCAGCGATGCCAAAGATACCCGGGGCCGCCAACACGTCAACGCGAGGGATGGGAAGCAGGACGGGAAGCGGTCAAAAGATGTAGACGATCAGGCGCCATCTGGGCCTACCGTGGGCGCAGCATCCCCCGTCGAGACAGCCCCCGGTCGTGAGTCCAGGCGCGGCGCGGACGATCGCAAGAAGGGCAGGCCACGACCGCGACCCGCGCCGGGCGCTGCTCTGGCACTGGCGAAGCGAAAACAGGTCTCCATCGTGCCCAGTCAGGGCAAAAGGATCATATTTGATGATTAGCATATGCAACGAATGTCATGGCGTATGTACTGCGTGCAATACGTCTACGGCAGATCTGCGTGTATCTGTGGGCCTAAAGTACTATTTGTCATTGAGCGAGCTGTCAGAACGCGACTGTGGTAGGTAGATGCGTGTAGCTACTAGAGATGGGGGTGGAGCGGGGCAGAATTAATGGATTAATCGTCCTCCTCCTCGACGAGGCCAACTTCGTATTCGCCGCAGACGTCCCAGCGAGAGCCTTGCGCAGCAGCAGAGACATACTTGACGAAATGCATGACGCCCTCGTCACGCAGCACCAGTAGCAGGCGGTTAAAGCCCGGCTGGACAGTCAGTAGCGTACCGTCTTCCTCGTCTTCCTCCTCGTCTTCATGTTCGTCCTCATGTTCGTCCTCACTGCCGTTCATGACGACGTCACTGGCTGGGCTATGCCTCGCAGCACCATTCCGACTCGAGCCAGCTCCGTTACCGTTTGTGTTGCCGTTTCCACTGCGGTTGACCTGCGCGTCCCCATGGTCGTTGGTACCCTTTTCTTTCTTGTGGTGCGAGCCAGAGCGGTAGACCGCCGGGTCATCCTCCTCGTCGTGCGGCGCCATGTAGCACTAAAGAAAAGCAAACACGTCGCAGAAGCACCAACTCGAAGCAACACAAACACGCACCTCCCATCCTCCCCACTCGCCCGTCTCCCACCCGTATGGCTCCTCCTCCTCCTCCCGCGCCTTCCCCTTCCCGCCCTCGCCCCCGCCAATCTGCGGCGTCAGTCCCAACACCACATCCAACCGCGCCTCCTTCGCCTCGCTCGTCGCAAGCGTATAATCCAGCCCCGGGCGGAACCGCCGCGCGATCGCCGCATGCCTTAGCGGCAGCAGGCGGCTCACGCCCGCAAGCCACGCGCGGAACGCGCGCGACGCGAACAGCTCGTCCTGCAGCGAGCGCACGATGCGGTCCGGCGCCTGCGCCGCGCGCGGCGACGCCGCCTCCGCCGTGCGCGCGGGCGCGAGCACGCCGTAGCGCCACTTGTGCGGCGGGCCCGTGACGGCCCATTCCTCTCCGGTGCCGGCGCGGTGCGGCGGGATCGGGTGCGCGCGGTCGGGGCCGAGGCCGTCGCGCGCGTCGCGCTCGCGCAGGCCGGCGTCGAGCTTGGCGGCGATGGGCGCGCAGAGGAAGTCGTGCAGCTCGAGGGAGGACTCCTCGACGAAGCGCGCGGCGAGCGCTTTCATCGTGCGGTGCTGCAGGTAGACGGGGTTGAGGAACTCGGAGAGGAAGGTGATCTCGTCGGCAGTCAGCGGGGTGTCGGGGAGCGGCGGAGCGGCGTCCTCTGGGTACGATTTAAATTGCGTGGAGGTCGAGGCCTAGTGAGGTGTGGTCAGATGAGAATGGTGCAATATGCTGTACGTGAACTTACGAGCTGCTCGCGCGAGCTCTTGATGTCGTCCATGGTGGGAGCGTCTGGCTCGTAGCCCTCTTCGCCGGGCTGTGCAGCATGGAACCATCCGCTGATGCTCAGTCGCTGACGGCCGTCCTCGCCCTCGCCCACGACGACCTCCTCGACGGAGTGGAAGCTGCGGCCAGGCTGCACCTCGAAGAAGATAAACTGGTTCCAGCTCGGCGGGATGGACTTTGTCGGAATCGGCTCAGGCTCCAGGGTGCCATTCGGGCCCGGGACGACGGGGTAGAGCTCGAGGGCGCCGCCCCACTCCTTCTGCCAGCCCTGGTAATGCGGCAGCGGCATGTAGAGGATGTAGGATACGCGGCGCGTGCCAATTACATCGTCGTGGTTGAGGAGATGGCAGCCCTTCCTGTATGTGTTAACAGACATATCCTGCTTGATTCCGGAGAGGGAGCCACAACCTGTGACCTTTTGGAGGAAGGCGCGGAAGGTGGGGGAGTAGAGGGCATCGCGGAGCTTGAGTATGTGGGGGAGAAGGGCGATCTGGGATTCGGTGAGGTAGGAAAGCGAAGCAAGATCGCCGGTCTGGTGGACCTAGCAAAATGGTAGGGTCAATCGGGGTAAGGGCAGCCGGTGTATATATGTTGTGTACTTTGTAGATATCGGTCTCCTTCTCGGTGAAGTGCAGCTCGCTCAAGCACTCGTCCTTCACGTTCATGAGAAGCTCATCCTGGAAGAGCTTCTCGACGAGGGTGTATTTGAACGGCTCACTGGTCTTGTAAGAGTTGTTGAGCCTCTGGATGTTGCTAGGATCGAACAAATTTGACGCAAAGCATTCCGTCGGATCTCTGAGAATGGCAGGATCTGAAGTGGACGAGACATGACCGGTTTTGAGTTTCTTGACGTGAGGCGTCTTTTCGGGCTCCGGGGAGGGCGAGCGCGGATGCGTTTTGGCCATCTCGATGAGGAGATGGTAGACGGAAGAGAAGGATGGCAACTTGCACACGACACGGAGGGAGAAATAGCAGCTGGAGCAGGACGGGAAGGCTCCAGACCAGGCAAGGCAGCCAGACTCCCTCACTCTTCAAACTCTGATGCATCAGGATCTTCTGTACACTATGTCATCGACCCGACCCTGCGTCTTCTCTTATTTTTCTCGAGGACTGGGTCTCGAGGCTCGCCCGATCTCGACCACCACCAGCGCCCTCGGGCCTTCTGCCACCATGACCCCAGCCGTCTGTCCGGCCTTCTCGGCCTCTGCCGCCGGCCGCGCGTTCACAGCCAGACGTTCCGAAACCATCACCCAGCATGAAACAACGCAATTTTTAACACCAGGACGTCATGGCACCGTGCTGGGATACATTACAACAGGTGAACGATGGAATAGAAGACAGACTCTCCGTATGCACTAGAATGAAACCCAATGCCATGTCAATAGATATGAGTGAACTAGAGTGATACCAAAAACAGAACAAATCTCGCCGCGCCGCATCCATATCATGCATCACTCCTTGAACTTCTCGTGGCCTGCGAGCAGGCCCTCGTCCGGCCGTATTGGCAACCCAATACGCCCCGTTCCATGATGCCGATGCGAATGTGAGTGCGAGTGTGAGTGCCGGTGCGGTGGGCGGCCCTCGGCGCGGACCCACGCTTCTCGTGCGTTCAACTCCCGTGCATCGCGCTCCGTCAGATCCCGGAGCGGCACGGGCGCATACACGAGGCCACCAAGCTCCTCTTGGGAAGTGAAGCCCGCAGGCGGCGTCGCTGACGTGGGAGTCGGCAGCAGATAGATGCGCTGCATGTCCTTGTGGTTTCGCGAGTTGATGAACAGAGGCAGTCTACCGCTCTGTCGTGAGAGCTGTCGGTGATAGCTCGACAGCGCAAGCACGAAGTGCAGCTGGGGAACAAGGCGCCTTCCCGTCAGCAATCATGACAAACATGCTTGTGTGTGACTCTCACCCGAATGACAATGACAATGAACATTACGACGACAAATGCAACGACGGCCCGCTCGAACCACTGCTCGCAGTTCTCTAAATTGAGGCCCATCTCAGCGAGGTCGCGCATAAGGTCGGCATGTCTTGAGAGCTCCTCGCAGGTGCCGGTGCGCACGGAGTAGTAGTGAATCGATGCGTACGTCACAAAGAGTGTCGTGAGGGTGCAGAAAGTGAAATCCGCGATCGAGTAGTCGCGGTAGAAACGAACGTATTTAGGGATCCCCTGAGCCGCCGGCACTCAGGATCAGTGAAAGAGGAGCGGAGAGCACCACAACGCACCTTGACGATCCCTATGAACCCGGCGGCGCTCGCCACGGCCGCAGTCAAGAAGTACGCAGCTGCAAGGCCGCCAACGACCTTGGCGCCATTGACAGTCCACGAATCAACAGAGCCCTCCCACTCGCTCTCGGTCTCCCACTTGAAGGAGCTCCATACGGCAAAAAGCTGAAGCGCAAAGACGAGGTTCGTGAAGGCCCCGAAGAGCGATATGATCAAGGACGCGGTCCTGTTCCACCGGAACATGGTCGTGAGTTCGTGAAAGGCAGGATGGTGGGCGGAAGAAAGGGCAGGAAAAGAAACAAACCTGGCGGCCATGCACAGCAAGTGTATTTAAACGGCGGGAAGAGAGTGTAAAGGCGCGGACGGAGAGAGGAGGCAACAGTCAAGACCATGCTGACTCAGCCGGCTCCGATCGCCGATCTCCATCCGCTTTTTCCCCTTTCGGCGCCGTCTCTCGGCCCATTTCCATTCATCCTCGACCGTCGTACGACTATCCTCCTCCCAAGTCCCGCGGCGCAGCGTCCTCTGCAGCCGTGGTGGGACGGCACCCTGGTTTGCTGCGACGTGTGGGATCCACGTCAAAATGTCCACCAAAAGATCTAGAACGGACGCCATTCATCCGAGGACCAGTCATGGAATGGACACGCGCGGGCACTATCATCAGACATCAAGGTAAGGCGCCATACAGTCGATCGATCGATCGATTGGACACATAAGATACAGGTTGTTTTGGTCATGAAACAAACGAGCCGCTAATTAGTGATGTACATGCTGACCAGGCGTGGAGATTACAAGCGGAGATAGGTCATTGCTTAGGTCGTTAGGAATGGTCATTAAGAATGGGCATGGCTTGACACCTCAAGCGCTCTTGTTCTCCTCCGCGAACTTAATCGCATCCTGCCAGGAATGGTCCAAGTTGACCTAGCATTGCCCGTGAGTGCCTACACTACCCCCAAGCAAGTGGCTGCGCACCTTCGCGCGGACGTCGGACTCGTCGCGCCTGTACGCCCTAGTGCGCGAGATCGCCGCCGCAGCGAGCACGAGGCCGATCGTCATCCCCTGCGACCACATCCGGGCTTGCACGACCTGTGCCACTGCGGTCAGCGCCCACTCGCTGCAGCCTAGGTACAGCTCACCTTCTGCGACGTGCTTTGATACCTGTACAGAGAACCATGAACAGCGGCGCGAACAGCAGGCGGGCAGCACTTACGGGTCGCGCATGATGTACCCGAATGCGCCGGCAAGACCAGCAGCCCAGCAGCTAGCGATAAGGCTCCACTGGTGCCTTGCCGCGAAATCGACCATCTTATCCGTGGGCGCCATATCCTCCCACTTCCTCTGCCGCCTCTCATTCGCAATATCAATTTCTTTCCTCTCGGTGCGAGACCTGCAGGATCAAGTACTCAGCGCCGACAAGCCGCCGGCGGACAAACACGCACCATTGCTCCTTTTCGAACTCGCGCGAGGCGTGTTCCGCCGAGATCACAAATGACGGGACGACGACGATGACGGTGCCGAGCGCCTTCAGCGACGGCGGGAGCGCGCGGAAGTACGGCCACCGCTTGTTCGCGATGTAGGTGGCGGGCAGCGCCGCGGCAAGCCCAGCGAGCGCGCCCTTCGCGCCGCCGACGGCGACGGCGTACTGGTGCTCCTTCAGTTCCTCAGGGTTGGTGATCTGCATCGTTTGATATGTTAATCTCGAACATATCTGTGGCTGAGGGTTATGGATTACCTTCATGCTGCGTGCGATGTAGGGAGACGAGTGGGTGTTGTTGGTAAGGAAGGTGGACAGGGGTTGGAGTTGTTGACAGTCGATCTGCGTATGTTCTTCACGCTCAGCGGTATGGGATCCTGTTGAGGTCATGTTCTCTTCCGCTAATAGCCTCGATGACGTCAAGACGAACAACAGGAATGTGTCCGCTCTCAACCCAGAACGCCACCGGCCGCTACTGAGGACCTGGACCAATATGCACGGCGTCCTCGACGTGTCGATAACTAGCTAAAGTGGTGAACGCTCTGAAACATGTTAACGACTTCCGGGCCGAGGACGAGCTTTGCAATAAACAAATATTATTGGTCACACGACCACCTCCAGAACTAGGAATAGTAGGAATGTGTAAATAACGCGACCAGGATAAAATACACAAGAATAGAGGCTCCATTATAGATGCGCCGTCCCAAGGTTCAAACAATACAATGAAAATATCCAATATCAATTGAGGGTTCCTACAATTCCGCCGCTCAATTCCCAGCAGCCATGGACGTCCGCCTCTTATGCCGCTTGTCTGCCTCGGCCAGTACGCTCTTCGGCCCTCGCTTCGCCATCGCCCACAGGAACACGGCCACGATGATCGCGAACTGCAGCCAGAGCCAGAGCTCCAGCATCGCGCCAACGACTCGCTGCTTCTTCGCCGGCACCTGCGTCTGCAGCAGCGCACTCGCGTCCCGCTCGTCCTCGCGTCTTGTGAACGTCCGGTTCTCGTCGGGCGGCTCCGCGGCCGCGATCGCGCTCGCGAACTTCTCCACGACGGCATCGACGGCATCGAACACCCGTGCGATCGCACCGGGGGTCCTGTCAGGATCCGCATCAGCAGGCCGCCCTTCGTGCTTCGGCTCCGCATCGCCATCGTCCTTCAGCGCGTCCAGCGTGTCCTTGAACCGCCGGTCGACCCAGCGGCCCGTGCGGGAGCGCACGGTCTGCGAGAGGCGCTGCGACCTGCCGTACGTCGACTTGTTCGGCGTCTTGTCCGGGTCGTCCAGGCAGGTGCCGGAGCCCTCCGATGCTTGCTCCAGAGCGAGCTGCAGGGCCGAGGCTTCACCGGGAGTCTTGGTCTGCAGAGGAGGGAAGTTGTACACAGACTCTGTCGCCTCCAGCTGGGGAGCCGGTGAGGGAGATGGCGATGGCGACGGGGAAAACTCTTGTGTAATATCGTACAGGCTCGTGGAACGCAGATGGTGGTTTTCGGCACGCACTGCAGAGTCCTCGCCGTACTCGCTGCCGAGCTCGCTGCCAAGGGTGGGACGCCGGAGCCCCGACTGGAACCCAAGAGGCTGAGGGAAGGCAGAGGCAGGAAGGTCAAGCGAGGAGAGGACAGGAGACGAAGTGTTGCTAGACGAAGCACCGTCGAAGAACCCGATGACGCTCTTGCGGCTGCGATGCCCGCTCACTTCCTGGAGCGCGACGCTGTCGCGCACCGTGCTGTGCATATTGTCATCAATGCTGTCGCCGAAAGCGTCGTCGATGGTGATGCTACTGAAACTGCTAGTGATCGATCGACGGAGGCTCCTGAACTTCAACGTCGATGTTGAAGTCTGAAGTTGAGAGACAGGATCGCCAACAGGATCGTTGTCGTCCACGAACTCCAATTCGGTGTCTGCCTCGTCACCGAGGCAGGCATAGAGCTGTGTGATCGCCGACGCTTCGAGTTGCGCCTCCCGCAGCTTGTTCGCCGTCTCTTGTTGCTGCTCACTGATCTGCTGGTTGGTTTGCTCGAGCTCCCGAACCTTGGCCAACAACTGAGAAACCAGTGCATATTCCATAGGTGAAGGTGAAGCAGGTGGACGGGAAGGCGGGAAGCCTATGCCAATACTCGGCGTTGATCTGGCGGCTCGATGTAGTGCAGGCGGCGGCGTCGGCGTCGGCGTCGCTGGCGACTTCGCAGCCACGGAAGGGAGACCTGGCGGCGGAACGGGCACGCTACCAGGAGCGAAATTGAGGACAGTGTCCGGCACTGCTTCGGCACCTACAGACTTCTTCCGTATCGCCTTGATCCTTTCTTCGCGCTCCTGCTTCCTCTGCATCGCTTCCTCACTGTCCTTTTCGACCTTCATGTCGGCCTGGGCGCGCTGCTCCAGCTCCTCGCTCTTGGCTCGAGATGCATCCAGTTCCTCTCTGAGCATCTGGATCTCCTTCTCCAGCTTCTTCAGCCGACGTCGCCCAGCCTGGTCGGCCTGGGAGGAATCCTCCTCCAGTTGCTCGAGCTTAGACAGCAGCTCCGCGTTCTGGTCAGACAGTAACGCGATGTCGGACGGCGACATAGAGATGCGACGCGCATGGCGAGACAACCCAGAGGATGGCTTCGACCCTGCGGCGCGGGGGAGACTGCTCGTGTAATAGTGGGGCGTCGGCGCGGCGGACAGCATGGGCGAGGAGATGGGTGTCATGCTGGCGTCGGGAGGCAAACGAGCAAGTAGTGCCTGGTGCTTGCTCTTCAATGCAATGTTGCCGTTGTACAGGCTCTTGCAAAGGCCGGACGTCAGGCTCAACTCTGGCAGGTAGAATGGAAAAACGGCGACGTTAGGGGGCGATCGTGATCGAACTACGGCAGAGCAGCGAAAAATTACATACCCTGCTCGCGTACCCGTATGACATTGTCGGCCTTGACCAGCAATTCAGAAAGCTCCTCCCGCGACCGCTCGTTGATCCAGCTCTCCGCGAGTGACGCCTGGTCGGACCCGCGCGTTGGGCTCTCGCCCGTCAAGGAGCGTACCAACTGCGCGGTCGCGGAGATTGGCGAGCCAAGGATCATGTCCATAGAGTCTTTTGAGGGTAGGACATCGGTGTTAATTGGGAACGGCAGGGCATACGGAGGTGGTGGCGAGACTTTAAACTGCCCCGACGTTTGACGCGTCTTCGCTGGAGGACGGGGACGCGGGGTAGCAGCGATGACGGGGCGAGACATCATGATGATACAGGGAAAGTGGTATGATTGGATGGTGTTGAGTTGGATATAACAAGTGGAAGATGATTCGAGGGTAAATGTCCAGCAGATGAAGAGTCCTGGCTGGAGCTAGTGGAATGCGAAGGATTAAATAATGGAGCATATAAGGGTTCAGACCTGCTCTGCAATGCAAGACCTACAGACCAAGAGACATCGACCCGATGATGAAGCCGGCGCGCAGGTGAACAAGGTCAGACTGTTCCTGGTCCCGTAAGGGAGCAGGTCTCTCTCAGGAATTACTGCCCCATTAGGAAAAACGTGTCACGTGAAATGGAGCTTGGTCTTGTTTGTACGCTGCCGCAGCCTGAGCCAAGCGCTCGTTGCTGCTCGACTCATGCAGGCGACAGAACTTCCCTACGTTCCGCACATGCGAGTGTGCGCGCGCCCTCTACGGTATCCATATCAGATCGCCGTGGTCCAACCATGGTTGACATATGTATATATGCCGACTTGCTGTGTGAGCCGCGCCCCCGTGCGCTGCGAGCAATGCTTGATGCCCGGTGTTAGAACGGTATGGCCTGCAGCTTCCTCAGGACTACTCAATATTCCCTTTTCTCGTAGATATTTGTGCGTTGCGATCACAGTAGTAAGAAACATGTCAACATATAAGCAGTGTTGAGTGTTCACTTCTGGTAATTATTAGCTCGCTGTAGACTCTTGCTTGCCCTCTGCTAGGGATATACATGACTGAATCTTATCATGTCTCGAGGCATTGGCTCGATACAGCTTCTGTATATGTTTTTGCAGTATCACATTCTTTCTACCCCAAATTTAGACTGCTTTCTCTATGTCCTTTCAAGTCCTACAGGTTCGGTTCGTACACATGGGACCAGGATATGCCCGTAGGGCCGTGGTATAACCATCAGCAGACTGTTGGTTCATGACGAAACACGACGGAGGCTATCACGTGTACATAATTTACTGGCCGGACAAGTTGAAACAGTTCGCACTCACGCGTTCGCACATCAGGCAACATGAGAACCTACTTCATTTGTGTGTACCGTACGAAGAATGCTATGCTGGTGCGCGCGTCAATGGAACAAGGTATACTTACGCTACATGTCCATGTACAGAAGGAATGCAGTCTAGCGGAGCGAACACAAGAATCTGAACCAACCATTAAATCGTATCTTCTCCCCTACGCCTACTTCTGCTGCGATCCGAAAGTGAAGGAGCTCGAGCCCGAAGACGGTGCACCAGCGCCAAAACCAAAGGCGCTTGGTGTAGCACCCTGCGCACCGAACGGCGATGGATTTGCATTGTTAGCTGCTGGGTTTGCCGTGCCGGTTTGTTGACCAAACATCGACCCTGAAGTGTTCGCGGCAGGAGCCGAGCCAAAACCGAATCCAAAGCCTCCCGCACCAGGTCCCGTAGAGGGAGAGGGCGCCGGGGATCCGAACGGAGAGGAGGGCTTTGCAGCGTCCGTTGTTCCTTGCCCGGAGCCGAATGAGAATGAAAATGGCGCACTTGAACCTGACGGCTGCGACGGGGCGCCGCTGAACGAAAAGCCAGGCGACGGCTGCGAGGACTTGTCTGCTGCGTTAAACGTGAATGACGTCGGAGATTCCGTAGTGGGAGTCTTCCCGCCGATATTCGAGGAACCCCTAGCGCCGGATGACCTGGAAGCCTGAACGGACCTCGGACCCCGTCTCGTAGAGGCAGGAGACGAAGACCGAGATTGCCTTCCAGTCAAGGACGACACTGAGGCAGGCGCCTCGGTCGGTTTGAACGAGAAGAATGATGACGCCTGTTCGGCGGGCTTGGGAGCCGCACCACCGCCGAACGCTGAACTGCCAAAAGGACTGGGTCCCGCTGCCGACGAATCCGCCGGCTTAGAAGCGAATGGGCTCGGGGTGCCAAATCCCCCTCCAAAAGCAGGCTTCGTGATGTCAGTGGAGCCAAAGGGAGATGGTTGGCTCGTAGGGGCCCCGAAAGCTGAAGGTGCAGCGGGTGCAGGAGCCTGTTTGGAAGCATCCATTGGCGACCCAAACGCGAAAGGACCACCAGTGCCCTGGGTAGTACCAAATGGCGAAGCCGCAGCAGGAGCCTTCTCCTTCTCGGTGGACATGGGACTATCCTTCTCCTTCCCTGCACCAAACGAGAACGACGGTGTCGAGGGCGCTGCTGGAGCCGTATCCTTTGCAGCGCCAAATGAGAACGAGGGCGCCGGTGCCGCCGGCGGTGCACTTGGTTCCTTTGCAGCACCAAACGAGAACGATGGTGCTGCAGCAGCTGGCGCCGCTGCGATACCAGGCGCTTTGGGTGCCAGTCCAAAGTCGAACTTCGGCTTCGCAGCAGCAGCTCCGGCTGGAGCTGCTGCCGGAGCTTTAGAAGGCTCAGCTGGCTTTCCGAAAACGGATGTGGGGGCAGCTGTAGTGGGTTCAGCGGGCTTTCCAAACAGACCTCCAGGCGCAGGAGGGGCTACAGCGGCCGCGGTCGGTTGAGCGGAAGGCGTCGGCTGTCCGAACGAAAAGGCCGGTTTGCCGATAGCTGCTGGTGGTGCAAAAGAAAACGCCGGTTTCTCTGTCGCCGCAGGCGTGGTTGTCAGAGGAGCGGCTGGCGGAGGAGCCTTGGCAGCTTGATCACCTGCCGCCGCTTTGACTCCAAAGAAATCGGGGACACCGCCCCCAGGAGCTGCAGGCGCGGTGGGTGCAGCGGCCGGAGTGACTGCCTTCGGAGCCGACGGGGGCGCGAAAGAGAACGGAGGAGGGGCTTTCTCGCCAGCCTTCGTCTTATCGAGACCAGCACCTGTGGGAGCGGGGAAACCGAAGGCAGGTTTTGCGGGCTCAAGAGCCGCGACCTTCTCAGCAGCTTTCGGTGCTTCGGAAGGCTTCGGGAAGGATATTGAAGGCACTGAAGGTTCAGCTGGTTTCTCCGACGGCTTTGGTGGCGCGAAAAGGGATGGCGTGGTAACAGAAGGTGCTTTGGGTGCAGGTGCAGGAGGCGGGGGGAGTGCCTTCTTAGCTTCAGCTTCCTTCTTAGCTTTCTCCTCTTCAGCCTTCCGTCTGATTCTCAACATAGCGTCTGCTTCCAAGTCCTGCTTCTCCAAGCGAGAGTACGTCTTCGAAGGCTTGGGCTTGGGGCTCATTTCGGCGATCTTCAGTAACGATCCCACCCGCTTTGGCTGCTGAGGCTGAGCCAGAGAGGTGATACGAAGACCAACATTCGTAGCGACAGACTGCCCGAGAGGTCCTCTCCTCGGAGCAGGGCTACCGCGAGTTGACGGGGACTTCCACAACAATTCTTTACCATTGTGGTCCTGGTAGAACGAATCCTGTGACGAAGGCCTCAGTCGACGAATAACTATTGACAGGGGTGAACGTACACTTACATCCCCTGGAGTCTCGGGCTGAGCGAAAGCCTTGTTATCGTCCTGCCAGGCCAGTTCCCTTTGTTCCTTGGCACGTCGGTACGCCTTATCGGTGTACCACCTTTCGGCTATTACAGTGACGCTGACACCACGGTCCGGATGTGCAGAATCGACAGGCTGCTCAACGACGTCAGATAAAGCTCGGCCGGGAAAAAAATGATAGCTTACCATGTTGAACTTCCGCCTATCCTCCTTGACCAGGACCTTGCGCAATCTCTCACCATTTCGTCCAACTTTGAACTGGACACCATGGGCTTCCCACTCTTCTCCAATGCGACGCCCTTTGCAAAGAGGGTCTTTAGAGAACTGCACATCCTCCAGAGACTCGTCGCTCTCTGTACTTTCTACGATCCGTTGCGACATCTTTCTCCTGCTGCGACGGTGATCATCTTCGCTTTCGATGCTCTCCACAGATTCCATATCACGCGTTCGCTTTTGTCCACGAACCTGCAGAGACAACTTCCTATGGCGTCGTCGCCGATGGCGATGAGCCCGATCCTCGTCCTGATCATCCGTGAGGGCTTCATCGTCGCCGCCAAAGGTGGACGCTGCCTCTGCTCTATCGCGCTTTTTGCCTCTACCCTGCAGCTTCATTTCTGAGACGCGGTCGACCTCCATATCCTCATCCGCAATACTTTCATCGACGTCCATGGTAATCGAAGAGGATACTTTGCGACGGCGCTTGTCGGGATAACGCCCCTCGTTGGATTCAAGATCACCATCCTCGCCGGAGTCAGCTAGACGTTTCGGCTTGCGTGGCGCCACATCCTGAGCTACCCGCTGCTCGCTGTATCTGTCACCATCCCTATGAAATTTATCAGCGGGGATGTTACGCACTGAGCATGATACGTACCCTCCCACAGGTGCACTTGGCGCCCGTTCCAGCGGGCTCTGGCGACTCTGTACACGGGCGGCTGCTTGTATCTCTGGGCTGCGCCCTTCTGCTCCTACTCCGTACGAAGATGGACGTGGACTGGGCGACTGACCACCGGTTGTAGCCAAATTGGAGGAATAACTACAAAATGCATAAACATTAGTCATGGACATTGCAATAACATGCAGGAAAGCTGCACTCACGATGGCTGAAGCTGAAGCCTGGACGCTGATGTATTCAGTGCTGATGTACTCGGTACGATCGATCCTTGACGATGTTGAAGTGGAATGGGTTGCATAGGGGGCTGAGTTGGACGATGTGGAAGTTGGGTGGAAGGAAAGGACGGAGCTATCGCCAAGAGTGAGATGAATGCAGATTACTAATAAATGCTTGGACGTACCATAGTCCTTTTGGCCCCTCACATCTCTGCCAGTGGCCATTGCTTCACCCTGCACCAAAGGCCTGTCCTTCTGTCGCCGAGAATCCTCCTTGGCTCGTCGAGCCGCGGTGTAGGCGACATTGAACGGGCGTTGATCGTGATCAGGGATACCGTACTTCCTACGCATTGACCTGGAGGTCAAGTTAGCTTTGACTGGGACATATCAAAGAGAAGTTACCAACGCACAGTTTATAATGCCGCTCCCTCCAACGCAGAAAGGCTGCTCGACCATATTGAATCAACAAAAGACCGAGAAGGGCAGCGGCGCCTATGAGGCATAGTTTGAAAACCGAAGAAAAAGAGGTAGCTTTGGCCACCCTGCCCTTCCCAAGAGGCAGGGGACTCCCAAGGATGTCCGAAGACTCGAAATCGTCTGCCATGAGAAGCAGACTGAGGGAAAAGGAATGGAGGGTGCAGTGGCGAGTAGCAAGGACTGGCACAAGAAGCACTGCCTCCGAGCCTTCGTCATAGCCACTTCAATTTGGGCGGAGTCTGAATGGAAATCGGCCACTATATAACGGCGTCTCCGTTTTCTCCGTTGTTCTGTGCTGGTTCCTTGCCACAAAAATTCCACCTTTTTCTTGCGTCGTCCGTCGTCGCCCGTTGTCTGTGCCCGATGCTCCGTGTTTTACCACTCGCTTATGCCTAGGGACATGGTTGATGCTGCCTTCGTCACCTTACTAGTGACGTGGAAGATGAAGGAAACTGCATGGTCCACGCTTGAAGTCCAATCTACCGTGGTCATTCGAGTACTAAACCGTGTCATACATATCCTATAGCCTCATGTAGTGTCCTCGATGTTAGATTACTGCATCGCTGAAATGATATGCTTTCTCGCACAATGTTCTGCCCATGGACTGTTTGTGTCATAAACTATACACGCTTCCTCCGTTACGGTAGGACGCGCTGTCAGCTGCAAGTCGAGACCACGAAGCTGGACCGAAGCACGCTCTGGAGGACGCCATTTGTAAAATTGACATCAGCACCGTCTCGTTGCCGCGTCCGCGCCCCGAGCCAAAAGTGGTGTGACCTCATATGCACACGATCCGGTCCAGACACAACCCAGCAGTGCTGTCTGAGTGCTGTTATACGAAACTGAAAACTCCGAACATTCAAGTGGATCATCTTCAAGTGAATTCGCCACCATCGCTATCACGCTCCAGGAAGGAGCACAAGATGACCATACAAGTCCATACCGTAATGAGAGCGAATTGCACGGAGCGTGAGAAAAAGGAACCTTTATCCCGTGGGAACGGACCATGGCAAAGCCGACGATATAAACAGGATAGCTGCTGCTCCCGGTTTGTAGACGTTCTCGCAGTCGCTTCCCCTCCTTCATCATCCATTACCGGTTTCTGCTCCCGCTACAATGTCCGAGAAGATTGTGACCTACGCTCAGCTCAAGGAGCACTCCAAGAAGGAGAGCATTTGGGCTCTCATTCATGGCAAAGGTGGGCGCTCGCCAACCAATCCGAGCGCGTCAATTTCACTGACCACGTATCCCACATAACCAGTGTACGACGTCACAAAATTCATCGACGAGGTATAGCACATATCGTGAAGTAGAGTTGTATATGTTATGTTAACGACGTCGACCGTAGCACCCCGGTGGTGATGAAGTGATTCTCTCTGAAGCTGGTACGCCTTTTTCTTGCTTTGCTGGCTGCTTCCTGTTCACCTCTATCCACGCAGGCAAGGACGCGACCGAGGCATTTGAGGATGTCGGTCACTCCGACGAGGCCCGCGAACTACTCCCGGGAATGCTTGTCGGTGAATTCGAGAAGGACAGCGTACGTCCAACGCATGCACGATCATTGGGCCCCATCGCTGACGGGAGCAATTCGCTTACAGGAATTGAAGACCAGCAAGGTCTTCGGCTCTTCGTCATCTTCGGCTGTTGACAACGCAGTCCAGCAGGGATCAAAGTACGTGATTGATTACCTGTGTGCCTGTAACTCCACTTACCGTACGTCTCAGCGTTATGTACTTTGTACCTCTCGCTGTCCTTGGTGCCTACTTCGCATGGAGATTTTATGGCGCATGAGTCTTGTTTCTGGGATTTTTTTCTGTCTTATTATAATCTCCCCGACGCTTATCTGTGCATACCGTCCATATTTACGCCGCTGGAATTCTAGACCGTTTCCTTGCTTTCCCCTTGATGTCTAGTCTGGTGTAAGTTACAACGTAGCAATTGCAACTGTTGTGTGCATGCTTGAATCTGCGCACACTGATGAGGCCACGTCTGCGTATGGGCTTGGACGATCGCTTCCCTGCGTAACCGCCGGAAGGCACTAGAATTGGGCGTGGTGACGGAGATGGCGTTACAGCGTCTGACAGAATCAATCCTTGCGGCTGCCGGCCCCAACGGGGTGTTCTCAGACATTGTTGGGAATCATCTGAATCTGCTCCTCACAGATCATTGTAGCACAGACGGGTATAAGCTGATATGACCGGACAGCATAACACTACGACAAGGACTAAGCATCAGCCCAGACCCCATATCCCGGCCTTCTCCACTCCTTCCACCAAAGTGTCAACATTTCCCATCATCTTCCCCAGAAACTCCTTTTTCTGCTCCGTGGACCTGATACCGTCACCTCGAGGATCTTCGCCCGTCGCGTGACTAGGCATCCGCGTATCGCGCGCCCCTGGGGCGGGCGTTTCTTCACCCACATTCCTGTCCGCTGGTGGGTTGCCCGGTCTGCGCCCTGGGGTGTCTCTGCTGCTGAGGCGCGAATGTCCGACGCCCAGCCGTGCGACCTGCACTTTCTTCGGAGTGACGGGCACGAAGTCCACGTCCTTACGCAGCATGAGAAGCGAGCGCTGCCGTCCGGAGGGCTGGGCGTCAGGCTGCGTGGGTGACTGGGGCGGCGTCTTCGGGATAGCGGGCCCGGATGTCGATGGCGCCCGGCTGCTGCTTGCGGAGACCGACGTCGCGTTTGTGAGGGTTGATGATGTGGACCGGAACGAGTTTGATGACGACTGAGATGAGTACGAGTCGTCTGAGCCCGTAGAAGCATCTCGGTTTGCGCCATAGAGACGATCCCTCATCTTCATTTGCTTGATAAAAGGCGATGGCGACAGTGGCGGAGCCAATAATCCGGAATCGGTATCAACGGGGTGTTGTGTGGATGAAGGGCTCTCATCTAGAAGGTAGAAGTAGAGAAACTCGAGGCACTTCATCCTGATGGTACTAAGTCATTACGGCAGCCTTTTCCAGAACTGAACTTGGTACTCGCCTGACCTCTCGCAAGGTGTTTGCCCTTTTCAGTATTCGGACGACGATCTGCACCCCATTTAGGTCCTCGAATATTCTCAGGGCTGGTGATGAGTCGACGAGAATGCACAACAGCGTATCTAACGCAGCTGAGGACAACGCGACCACCGGAGGGTTTGTCTGTCTGGTGAGCTGCGGCTGCGATACAGCGTTGGATTTTGATGACCCGGCATTTGGCGGCTGATCTGGAGATGTGGGCATCAGATGTCGAGACACGAGCAGCAGGTCGACGAGGGTCTGGGGTTTCAGTCAGAATCTGTTTCAACGTATATAAAGACTTCGCTTTACTTCGAGAGGGTATTTTCGACCGAGGAAGATTTTGCTTGGATGATGGGCCAATGCCACACCTTGAATGACGGACAGGGCTCGTGTCAATTGAGACGAGATGGTGAATGCTTCAGCCTGCCTTTCGTCTGGAGCCAGATCAGCACCGCGTGGCCGTACAGACAAGGCGACCTACTTTCTGACAAGCCTCTGTTCACCAGAGTTTCCAGCCGTGCAACGGCATTTGACATCCACGAAAGTACACGCGATGGTACTGGGCAAATATGAGTGGCATCTCAAGGTGGAGTGTTATATACTCACCATTGCATTCGAAGGTATCCTGAAGAGAACGGAAAATAGTGAGAGTCTCCACGTTGTTTGAGGACGCGAATGTGCGAGCCGTCAACTGTTCGAGGTCAAGCAGGGCTTGAGACCTCGTTGCAGATGACGAGTGGGCAGATACGATCTGATATCTATAGCTTAGGGACAAGTGCACACTACGTAGACAGCACTCACACTATCGAGAATGTCCTGCAAGACATCGGGCATGGCGAGAACATCGGCCATATTGCTGATGAGTGGGACGGGTCGGATGAGATCTGGCAGATGTTGAACTTTGAGCGTGTAAGTATAAACCGATAGTTGTGGGCGCCTGTTGTGTCGTTGTTTTGCACACGACACGCGTTGTGGATCACGTGAGCGTATCTAAGGCACACGCGACGCGTCCTGCTCCGGTCCGGCGCGGTTCCCTCGGAGCCCCGCCTGTCCCACAGGTGCCGGCGATGATGCCTAAAACAACGCTCGTTCGCTCCTGCAAGCTTCTCAACAACTACCATGGCCCCCATCCGAACAGTGAGTGTTTTCAGCTTCGCCTGTTCTGTTTGCAGCGACTAACTCAGTCTCAGCAATGGACTAGACTTATCCGCTTCGTCGCGGCGGAGACATCCGAGGTTCACATCGGCCAACCTGTGGATGCGTCGTTGGATGGTTCGTCACCACGAGTTAGCAGCGTGTGCGACCGTACTGATTATTGACCATCTATACGTGTTCAGTCGGTTTGGCAGTCCAACAACGTCGTCCTGTGAAAGCTTTCGAGATTCTTGGCTCTGCATTTGACCCGGCGGCGCAGGTGACGAAGAATGTGCTGACGGTGAAAGAGCTGCTCTCGCCTTTGGCGCGGGAGCAGATCGGCCTTGTGCGCTGCCTTGGTCTCAATTACGCCGACCATGCCGTAAGTTATCTCTTCTACTCTGCCAGAGACTGCCTTCTTATCCCATTTCGTAGGCAGAGGCGAAGCTGCAAGCACCTCCGTACGTCCCACACCCCGCAGCTACCGTCAACATAATATTGACAGCCCAAGGTCAGAGCACCTGTGCTCTTTTACAAGCCCGCCACGTCCATAATCGGGCCAAGCGCTACTATCACGATCCCCAAGGTTGCCCAGCCGATAGAGAAACACCTACCGGATTATGAAGTCGAGTTGACCGTCGTAATCGGCAAGGCCGCTAAAGACGTCTCTGAGGCTGATGCTCTCGACTATGTTCTCGGGTACACGGCTGGGAACGACGTAAGTCGAGACCTATTGGCGTGTTGGCACTGTACCAATTGCGTCATTCAGGTTTCATTCCGCTTCTGGCAAATGAATGTCTCACAATGGGGCTTTTCGAAGAGCTTCGGTAAGTGGCATCCTATAGCGTCCGGGAGAGGGAGAAAAAGTCCTGATGCGCTTCTCTTACAGACAACTCCAACCCGATCGGTCCGACCTTGGTGTCCGCGGCGGCGATCCCTGACCCTCAGGTTCTGCCTCTGAAGACGATCGTCAATGGAAAGACCCTGCAGGATGGAACTACAGCGGATCAGATCTTCAACGTTCGCCAGACCGTCTCGTTCCTGTCCCAGGGCACGACACTCCAACCTGGCACCATCATTCTCACTGGGACTCCCAAGGGCGTCGGCTTCGTACGGAAGCCGCCTGTGCTCCTCAAGCATGGAGATACCGTGCAGGTGTGGGTTGGCGGCGGTATAGGCACGCTTATCAACCCTGTTGCCGAGGAGGGGAAACCCGCTGTGTCTGCCAAGTTGTGATTGATGGCCTTTTACTTACGGATTACCTCTGCATTTGTGATCTATGTAGTCAATGTCATGTCAAGTTACTCTTCGACTATCCATGCTGGTATTCATATGGTGATCGACAGATAATGGTACATGTTGGTGGCAAACAAGACGGTCGCTAGTACTCTAGTACTGTATTTCTCAAAGTCTACATGCCGAACACGATGAGTTTCGTGTTGAGGTATTCCTCGATGCCATGGCCACCCTCGCGTCCTGACCAAACAGTCAGCACATGTTCGTCATGAAGAGATCTGTGTGACCTACCCAGTCCACTCTCCTTCACACCGCCAAATGGAATCACAGCCTGCGAGATCATGCCCGTGTTCGTGCCCACCATGCCGACTTCCAGCGCCTCCGCAACGCGCCAGACCCTACGAACATCTCGTGAGTAGAAGTACCCGGCGAGCCCGACATCCGTGTTGTTCGCAAGCTTGATGACCTCTTCCTCCGTGTCAAATTTGATCAACGCCGCAACGGGACCGAATGTCTCCTCGTCATTGACGAGCGCATGGTTGGGCACGTCTGAGAGGACAGTCGGCGCGAAGAAGTAGCCAGGGCTGTCGATGCGGCTGCCGCCGACCAAGATCTGTGCGCCTTTTGACACTGCGTCCTCGACGTGGCTGGTAACCTTCTTCACTGCGCGATCGTGGATCAACGGTCCATGTGTGCTATTTGAAAATGTCCGTAGTCAGCGACATGTCAATAAGTCTTTTGACAGAGTCATACGTCTTCTCGTCGAGACCGCTGCCGACTTTGAAGGCAGCAACCTTGTCGGCGAGGCGCGAGGCGAACTCCGCATAGACAGAAGATTGAACGTAGATACGATTAGCGCAGACGCAAGTCTGGCCTGATTGGCGGAACTTGCAAGCGATGGCACCTGCGAAAGTTTACACTGTATGAATAATGTATGTATTCCCTGATCAGTTATAACATGCCTTCAACGGCTTGCCCGATGTCCGCGTCCTCGAATACGATGAAGGGTGCATTGCCTCCAGCTTCTAATGAAACTCTAAGAGCTCAAGCTCGCATAAGCGTCAAACGACTTAGAAGTTGGCACCCACTTCTTCATGGTGGAGGCAGCCATGCCATACAGCAATTTCGCGACGGCCGTGGAGCCAGTGAATGAAACCTTCTTGACGATCTTATTCTCACACATTTCCTTGGCCACATCGTTGACGTTCTTCTGGGTCGTGATCACGTTGATGACACCGTCTGGGAAACCGGCGCGTCGGGCAAGCTGTGAGAGTGAAGGTTGTTAAATCTTTTTAAACTGTCAAGGCCAAGACAAATTGACATGCCTCGACCAGTGCCAGTGCGGAGAATGGCGTCTCCGGAGGCGGCTTGATCACGGCGGTGCAACCAGCAGCCAACGCAGGGCCCAACTTCCGCGTAATCATGGCCGACGGGAAATTCCAAGGGGTGAGGATAGAGCTATATCCGTTCACTATCATAAATGCCTAGAGAGCAAGTCAAGGCCACGTACACAACACCTGGGCGAAGGTTTCAGTAACAGCTTTGCGAGGTCAATAGCTAAACTCACCGATGGGTTGCTTGATGACGACGTTGCGGACATTGGCATTCGGGGAGGGAATGTGCTCTGTATGAGTTATGAGCACATTTAAGGAGTGTAGTTCACGGGCTCGCAATCACCTCCATATGTCCGTACAGCCTCCTCAGCTAGAGCGACATGAGCGCGATGTCTTTCGGTGCAGACACAGAAACGAACCAAACCACTATGTCGAGGGTTCAGTTCACTGCCTTGTCGTAACACCGAATACTTACCTCGACAAATGATGCACTGTAAGCATTCTCTCCCTAGATGATACTGAGTAAAAAATGTGACAGGTATCGCCGGGAATTTATACCTGCGCCTCTTTCAGCGTCTTCCCATTTTCCAGAGTCTGATAAGAGAATATTCATAAACAGTTCCCCCATTCCCAAGATAGTACTCACGAGGATCTGAGCGAGGTCTTCAGCATTAGTTTGCATGAGGTCGTAGAGCTTCTTCAGGATATCATGTCGATACTAGTAAAATTGGCCTACATTAGAGCTAGATGGCGACGGGGACGGGCTAAGACTCACCTTCGCGGTTGTTCTACTCCACGTTTTGAATGCCTCTCCTGCTGCCTCAATCGCCTGGGTGGTCTCTGTGGCATCCATCTCAGGTATCGTGCCGAGCTCCTCATTCGTAGCAGGGTCTAAAAGTCTGGGTAAGCTCATGTTTTAGCCTCAATAAGCACTACTCACTGGTCACTGTGATTTTCCCTCCACTCTTCGAATCCACCCATTGGCCATCGATAAAACCCTGCGTCTTCAACAGGGATGGGTCCTTCAAGGACATCTACACCTGCCGTGATTAGCTGGACAAGTCTATAACTGCACATCAATCCTTACAGTGCTGGCAAGTCTTGACGCCATGAGGGTGAACTTCGGGGAGAAAGAGCGACGCTGTACTCGGAGTCGCAGAGCTCCTACCGCGAGGAGACGAGGGGATGCCGGGAACCGCATCGTGATAAGGTCCGTTGGGCTCTATGCTTTATCCTAGAAGTAGCTGATGGGTATTTTCATGGCACGGTGGTCCAGGCGCGACCGTGTGGTCAATTTCACAAGTGTGGAGAGTGGGGAGGAAGCAGTTGTGGGGTGCGGACGGCGGCTCGGATGACCTCACCCAGCGGTCATCCGTGGGTAATGTACGGGCCCGGGCGCCCGCGGCCGACGGTGCACACCTCGTTCGGACGCACGCTCATCAAAAATTAGACAGTAATTTGTTCGATGTAACGACATGCTGGAAACTCTTCGCGACGCAGGAGCTGGCGATTCGGACACGACGTTGAGCCAGCGCTCGGTGCAGCGAAATCTCAAGATCTGGAATCGGGCACGTCTGGCGTTCATTTATTTGACCGGGAATCGGGCAGGTGCGATAAGATAAGATCCTGCACTGCACCCCCTTGGCCGTCTCACTGGTGGTCTTTTCTTAGTTTCAAAATGCAACGTTGTGTGCTCTGAGTTCATCCCCATAGTATAGCTGTTACAAAGGAAAATGCAAATATCCTCTATCGCTTGGAACCACGTGCTTTTGTGTCATGCCGTTTGGGTTGCGGTGCGTTGAGAAATCCGCCCAGTTCTAGAGCATCCCGAGCAGCCTGATTGATATGTTTAAAACGGTCAGGACCAAGTAGCGTCCCTCCGAAATACCGAGTGACAATGACCAGAACATTATCAACATCCTGTTCATATTCATCATTTTTTCTGATTGCCAAACATCCGCACTGAATGCGACCTACCAAGATCTGCAGCAGATGAGCAATGCGCCCGCCGGCAGCTGTTTCGCCGTCGTCGTCGTTGTCTAGATGTGAAAATCAGGAGAAGTGTAAAAGTGTTCTCATCTGAAGATACGCTCACCTTGATGTAACGCAGCGCCGACGTGACATCGCCAGGCGTTAATTATTGGGTGAGCTGCCTTTGCTATCCGTCGATCGGACATCAAATGAGCCAGAATTAAAGGGACCTTGGCGTATCATGAGACTACAGGGTATTCTTAACGAGGTAGAGAAGTACAGACCTGAGATGGATCGGATATCCTGCATGCCCTCCCGACAAACGCGCTTTTGCGATCAATAATTGGTTCAGCCTGGAAGATCTCAACACCTTCCGGTAGCGCAGCAGGCACACTGGTGTGGTGATCGCCCTTTTCAGCAGCATCTTCAGCAGCCTGAGGGGATTCGGCCTGGTGGTTGGGTGGGGTATGATGCTCCCTCGCATCCTCACGCAATAACTCCCCAGCGGTCTGATTGCTGAGACGGTCTTCATACCATTTGACACATCTCTCCATGATGCTTTCCATCCCATCGAAGACACAGACAGTGTCTGGGGTGAAGTCGACGCCATTGACAGATATAAATGTACGGAGGACAGAGCCAAAGAGCTCCGAATCTACACCAAACGCGCCGATATATCGTGATAGAAGTTGCATTTGCGGGGGCGATTCAGCTGGGTATGTGGGAGGAAGGGAGACCAATACGCGCAAAGACACATCCTCATGAGGTGATGGCAAGCTATTTTGATCATCTCAGACGTCAAGAAGCGAAAAGAGATATCTCACCTTAGCTGCACCTCGTATCTTACGGTTGAAGAGGCAGCCGGATTTACAACGGGGGGTTGCCCTTCTTCGGACGGCTGCCAAGGATGTATTGCCTCGTCTCCGTAAATAGAACGTAACACTGATGGATCGCGGTAAGAACCCGATGGTGACGAGGAGCAATTAACCTTACCGTCGAGTTCTGATAGGATTACATCGAAATCAGGACGATCAGGGCGATCGGCCCCGAAGAAAGTTGAGAGGTCGTCCATAGAGATTTCTAATGGAGTTTCCGCTCTAGCAGAGGGCGGAGGAACCGACCATGAGTTATCGCAAGGATGGTAGTGGTAGACATGTAAGCCGCGGCGTACACAACCCGCGAGCGCTTGCGACTGCACACGGTGTCGCGACTTCAAATGAACGTGTTGGGGCGATATCACCTTCTCAATTAGCGACCATTTGATACCCTCTGAATCCTAATACAGCGTGAACTTGTATAGGATTTAGCGTCCGCAGATCTCTTCTCATTGCCATCGCCTTTCCTGGATCACTCAACTACCAACTTGCAAGTGACCGCGCTCGCAACTGCACATTTCGACGCCATCCTATTGCCGCCGATCTATTACTCTTTCGGTTGCAGCATATGCGGGGAGCGAATGTCTTTGCTCCTGTGGAACAGGAGGCACCTCCGCCGGTGAGCAGCTGTTCCGCAGACCTTATTTGACATAGCATTCGATCTGATATCCCGACAGCCTCGAAAGCGTGCACGAGAAGATACCGCCGTCGGATCGGAAGGCACAACGTCTAAACCGTCGGGTTCGAAACGCCCAAAGAGCATCCAGGCTTGTGCCTCTTGCCGCAAACACAAGACGAGGTGCGAGTTGCTCGACAGGTCCCACCACTCCCCCCTCCGCTGCCACAGATGTGATGTCCTGTCCCTGCCCTGCTCCTTCGAAAGCATCGTTGGCGGACCCTCGCCACGCGCAACTGGTTCATTCGACCCCGCGGCCTCTCCCGACTCGCGACAGAGTTTAGGAGAGGTGATGATCGAGGCAATGGGTCCTCGAGAATGCGGTCAGGATTCCGCCGACGTGACCAGTCCCTCTGGCAAGACGAAACCAGCGCCGTGGGATTTCCTCGTCGCAAGGCTTCCGGATCTCGAAGATTGGGCTGTTACACCCGTCTTAGCCATGCAGAAAATATCCAACTCGTTTATTCCAAAGCAAACGGACTCTTCCGTCCCGCAAGGGAACATCACTTTTGAGGATCTTATTCCCAGTGATCAACGACAGCACTTGTTGCAATTGTGATTGTCTGTTCTTTTTGTCCATCTCGGGCTCGCTAAAGCTGCTTCTGACAGTTTTGATCTACATTATCGACCTTGGCTCGCCCTTCCTGAAGCTGATCTGGACCAAGACAACTTTCTTGACCTGGTGCGATGCTCAATTGCTAGCCGTCACTTAGATCCAGTGTCGCGGTCCGCGGTCTCAGCCGGACTCAGAAAACTGACTGAGGAAGCCGTCATTCGGCACGTCTTCAATACCTCGCCCTCTCCGGCGGTTGTCCAAGCGTTTGCTATCCTATCTCAATGGATGCCCCTCGGTGGACCCAGTCCTTCCACGGGAGACACTCACGACAATCGCCTCATTGCTGGTGCCGCCATAAATATGGCCATCTCTTTGCATTTAAATGATGCATCCTCCGAGGTGCGACAGCTCAACGAACGTATTGAAGCTGGAGAACGTTCTCTAGCCTTGGACAAGGCGCTCTCAATCGCCGAAGGTAAACTCAGCCAAGTACGTGCTTAGCCAATGATACTACTTCTTGTACTCACATCCTGTTTCAAAGTGGATTTCTCTCCATATTGTCGAAGCCATGTAAGTGGTGCTTGCGTACGATCGAACTAGTACCGACTTCGACACATGCATAGGGTCTGCCTCGGGACTGGCCGAATGCCTACGTCGCAGCTCAGTGACTTGGACGTGAAGCTAAATCGACCGATATGTACTTCTACCGCAGAAGGTTGTCGTGTCTGTCGGCTGCTACTAATTGCCCGTATATGCCATGTAACCGAGGCCGGTCTTCGTCTTACCCTGCAAACTGGGCCAGGTCAAGTCGACATCTTCTACCATGATGTCGCAGAGGTTCTCTATCGGTTCGATGGTCTGAAGAGAATCGTTCGACCTTTGCCAGGTGAGTACTCTACAATGACGTGTTTAAACTCTGGCCAATGAAAATACGCAGTTGTTGCGGACCACGACACTTTCTATTTCCACATGGCAGAAGCCCAGTATCATTTTTGTCGTCTTCTATTCATATCGCACGCTCTCCGTCAGCTGCGCGCGCTATCCACGGCACCTGGCCGAGACGGATACTACAAGGCAAAAAAGCAGGGGTCCGACTTCGCCTTGAGTGGCGCTCGGGACGCACTGTGTTCCGCAGAGACGCTTCTCGTCGCCATTCTCTCTATCGCTGACAAGACAGCGCTGGCGACGGCACCCGACGCAATATTCCCCATGATACTATATGCCGCAGCTTATATCATAGCCGCCAAGTTTCTCGTCCTAAACACAGCAAAAATACCATACCTGCCGGGATCAAGCGACGAAATCCTGCGGCGTGTCGTCGGGCTGCTCACACAGATCGCATTGTCTCCCGACCACCATGCCGCTCGGTGCGCACGAGCCATTGCCAGCTTCGTCGACACGTGGGAGACGAAGATTGGCAACGAGTCGAAGATGGAGCAGAGGGTCACGTCAGAGCTGAATGGCGATACGCCGCCATCGACCACGGGGGTGCGAGATTTCGACCTCGCGCCATCGACCAACAGCTGGTTCCAAGAGGACATGGCTGGTTTGCCACATGGAATCGACGGCCTTGACTATCTACAAGGCATTGATCAGGAAGCGTTCCTCAACCAAGATTTCTGGCAGTATTTTGCCCCCATGGCTTCCGTCCAGAATCCGGCCCCCCACCTCCCAAATGTATGTACCAATTCTTGCTCTTCTTGGTCGGTGATAGAGCTCACGGTTTCCCTGCCATCAGATGGCCCCGATGCTCGATCCTTTCGCATTAAATCAGCCCGGCCAAAGCTCAAGCTCAAGGCCTTCGGGGTGATCTAAAGAGGCGTTCATGCACATCGCCCTAAATGCTGTATCTTATTAGCACTGGTGTTCTAGTAGTCTAAGATTGCTCGCTGTATCTTACTTGGAGATTTTCATAATTCAACGCGACCCGCGTTCTCGCCATTCAGCTGAAAGTCACGTCGCGTCCATTCTTAGGCGCCCAACACATAGTCATAGTGGCGCGCGTGGGTAGTCAAGTCGCGTACTCATGCTTCCTTCAACAGTTATCCTCATACCTCCTCTTATGCTCTCCTTGTATTTGACACCAGTTTGAAGTGCATCTCTTAAGTAAACTTTCGTTGCGTACGGTGCACATGTCTACTTCAACTTCCAGTGTCAGAGTCATTGTTCGTCTCCCTTACAACCGCCCAGAGCAGCCTCATCCGGATCCCCCACCGGTGCGTTTATCACAATTCGCCACTCACGATCCCAGCCTATACTCCTGCTTAGGTCGAATGGAATGCAGACAAGGAGAACTATCTGTGGGATGTGATCGCGAGGTCAAGAGCTGCTGATAGTGCTGTCCCGGATTGTACGTCTAGGATATTATACTGTCTCCTTTCGTGCTCAGACGGAGCGGCACCAGGGAAGGCACTTGCTGCACGACTTGGCGTCCCTCTTCCATATCTTCTCTATAGGGCACAAACAAGATACGAGCAGGATCTTCGCGGTCTACAGGACATACGAGGTGCTCTCAGTCCTTCGGGCACTCATACTCAGCCGAAGTCGCCAGACCTCGAGGCAGAATCGAGCGACCGGCCCTCCATTTTGCGTAAAGACACCAGCCGTCTTGGAAATGCGGGGAAGCTTTCGTCGTCTGTCCGGCTGACTACGCCCCTCGGTGTTCGGGCGCGGCTGAATTCGCTCGGCGGTCATTCCGCTACGCGTACGAACAAGGTCTCTTCTTCATCTGTGATCACCCTTCAGGGCCACAGAAGAGACCATGGTGCTTATCGCCGGCCGTCCTCCGCTTCTTCTGGCTCGCATTCTGATTCGGAGGACGAGACGGAGCAAACCGAGGATGCAGAACGACAGGCGGAGGAGGAACAGACCTTGAACAACAAGCTAAAAGCCTTGGAGAGGATGATGACCGATGACTCTCTAGGGCTCGTCAGCTCTCTCAGAGACGCACGCAAGGGAAAAGACGCAGAGCGGGGGCGGCATGGCGCGCTCTCACCAAATTCGAGGGCAGATATTCGGGATGGCCTGCGCCAAGATACTCTCAGCAGAAGCCAGAGCATTTCTAGCATGAGCTCTCCTCAGGGCTCTATACCGTCTATGCCATCACCACCGCCAGAAACACAATCTTCAATGGGCCGACATCTGTCGCCACCCGGAGGATCGAATGGCCCACCCTCCGTGTCTCCACGCAGCGGGAAAGGCCCGCAAATGCGGTACGTGGTCAAAGCCAGAGCAAGCGACAAGGGAAGCAGCACACAAGGATCCTCGGCATCAAGCTTTAGCGATATCAGCGGTAAGTGCCCCATCCTTTTTCAGGTGCCTCAGTGTCCAATATCCTAGTGGATCACAGACGCCGGTTTGTCTGTCTCTGCCTTGGAGAGTGCTTTAATGTCGGACACACGTGGAGGGAGTTCAAGATTGTAAGTGCTCCGATCCTTATTTTCCGCGATTTATTCACCTCGTTTAGGTCGAACTTTACACGCAGTCATTTGTTGGGTGGGAGAGGTGTGCATCAATAGTATCGAGACTTCTACTGTGATGACTGTCTCCCGACCTGGTCAGCGCTTCAGCACTCGGTGTATGTTTAAGTCGTAGCGTTACTAGTGTTCTCTTGATGAGAAATCCTGTGACACCATATCTGCCTGGTCCACGTTACACGTACGCGCGTCAGCGACGCGTTAAACTTATTGAACGCCGGTTGACGCGGCCATTCGTTTCGACTACGCGTGCTTTCTAGTATCTTCTTTCTCGGACTGTCCTGACAAAGAACAAGCAAGGAGACGGCATCCGAGCGTTTGTGGTGCGCCGTTCTAAACCCTACATAAAACATCTGGTTCGGTTTTACTCTATCACTGTACCATCGACTCCGCGAACAGAGAAGCACCCATTCGTTCGCACCCTCACTTGAAGCCTAAACCTTCGTCACTCTCTTCCCTCTCGACAGTATCGCTCTAACATAGCCATGGAGCTCACGTTCTGGAACGATTTTGGACAATCCTTTGTTGTGGATATCGACCCAGACATGGAGTTGGAGAATGTTATGGCTCTTCTGGAGGCCGAGGTGCGTCGCATCCTTGCGGATATCTTCCCGTGGCTAGTCTGACGACCATGTCCACCTCCGATCGTAGTCAAGTATCCCTCGGGATGAGCAAAGCATATCCTTCGAGGGACGGGAGCTTTCCACCCCCAAATCTACTATGCGCGAGCTCGGGGTCGGCGAGAATGCCATGCTACTGCTCCGCAGGAGAGTGAACGTCGCTGGGAGGTACGTGCTCAAGCCACTGCTGCAAATCGATGTCGGTAGCTGATTCATCCGAAAGGTCCACAGAGCAAGATACAGAAATGATGAGACTGCAGCTTTTGGGCGACCCTGAGCTGATGCGCCAGCTGCGCGAGGTCAGTGCTAGAGTCCAATATACTCTTCGTTGTCTGAAGGCGACTCGTCCATCAGACGCAACCCGAGGTCGCAGCAGCGGCACAGTCGGATCCTGCACGATTCGCAGAGCTTTTGAGGCAGACGCGGGGGCGCCAAGTCGAAGCCGACCGAGAAATCCAGAAGCTCAACGCCGATCCGTACGATGTCGAGGCGCAGCGGAGGATAGAAGAGGCTATCAGGCAACAGGCAGTCATGGAGAACCTTGAACACGCATTGGAGTATTCGCCAGAGAGCTTCGGACGAGTGACGATGCTCTAGTACGTGCACCTCGCATACGCCGTCTCTACCCCCAACTTATCTTTTCCAGCATTCCGGTCGAAGTCAACTCCCGTCCCGTTAAGGCCTTTGTGGATAGCGGGGCTCAGCAAACCATAAGTATGACCCTATCCACCAATAGCTTCGCAGACAACTGATAACCCGCTATGCAGTGAGTCCCGAGTGCGCAGAGGCGTGCGGAGTCATGCGACTCGTCGACAAACGGTTCGCGGGTATTGCACGCGGTGTGGGCACAGCAAAAATCTTGGGCAGAGTGCATAGCGCACAGCTCAAATTGGCGGACGTGCACCTTCCCTGCTCTTTCACGATTATGGAGGTCTGTAACCCTCGCCTCTCATCACGAGCCTCGATGCTTACACAGTTTCAACAGGGCCGAGACGTGGATCTGTTGCTGGGCCTTGACATGCTCAAGGCCCACCAAGCGTGTATCGACTTGGAGAAGGGTGTCCTCCGAATCCAGAGCCGTGAAGTCAAGTTCCTCGCTGAGCATGAGCTTCCGGACAAGGCTCGCGCCTTCGATGCCGGCGTCCCAGAGCAGGAAATCGGTGGGCCGGTAGCGGGGCCATCGTCAGCCGGACCTTCGGGAATGGGGCCATCGGTTGCAGGGCCAAGCCAGCCATTACAGCCGTTCCCTGGCTCAGGACACACGCTGGGTTCTTCGCCTGCCTCGGGCTTGGGACGCGGACGAGGCGCACCGCCAAACCCAGGTCCAGGCGGGACGAGACATTCTGAGGAGGCAATTAGCACGCTGATGGGTCTCGGTGCGACGAGGGAGCTTGCGATCAGCACGCTAGATGCAGCAGGAGGCAACCTGGATGTCGCGGCTTCATTACTGTTTTAATTCGACCCGTTCGTGATTCATGATACAGATGTAGCGCAAAGCAAAGACAACCGTGTACAGATATAATGACAGACAACAAGTATACGACACTGACCCTGAGATGAAATAGAACACGAGCGGCATGTCTGGATCAGATGAGGCTGACACTAGTCCGTATGAGTCCACCTCGCCAGTTCCTCATTCCAGCCGTGCGGCTCTGAGACCAGTCCCCTTGCATTCTGGAAAATGCATCCTGGATGTGCTCTGGTCGAAGGGGTGTGCGCGCCTCTGGCGGTGGCATGAAGAGAGAGCAGACAGGGAGCGGGGTCTCCGAGTCGTCGTCCACCGGTTCTTCGCGCCGTCGCTTGTTACTCGATTCCAAACCTGCACCTGCCTTGCGCTTCCCGAGCACAGGCGATGCTGTGTGGTCTTCGCGGAGATATGACTCCTCCAGTGACTTCTTGACTTCCAAAGCGGCAACGGTTAACGAGCGGACCATCTCGAAGGCGAGGAAACCGACGATGTCGACCGTGTCATCGTTGGCCTTGAGGTCCAGATACGAAGGAAGGTTCAAAAACTCTCTGAAGCGCTTGGCTACATGAAGAATTAGAACCGGTGGTTAGAGAAACATAAGCGAGTAAACTGACCTTTGCGGTACGAAAACGATGCCTGTCGGCAATCCGAATAATGCTGATACTCTTCCCGTGTCATTTGTTTCGTGACATCGTCAGCTTCCTAAAATGCTATTAGTATAGGTCCACTGGGTATAGTAGAAGTGGCTCACCTTGAGCCGTTCACGCATTGCTTCCTGAGCTTCCAGATCATCCTCGTCCTCCTCATCGTCTGACTGATGACCACTTTGCCTCAGAGTCTCCGAGAAGATAGTTTGAATTTCCCAGGGTAGCTTGATGGTAATCTTCTGCGCTTTCGCAGTCAGCTTATCTATAGATACATTAGTACGAGCAGGCGGCAACACATTAGAGAGCCACTCACCATCCGCGTCTTCAAGCGCGTCCACTTCAACGCCGCCGCCGCCATCTGCATTCGAATCCTTCGCATGCTTCCGGACATCCTTCCAAGACAGATAGGTACGGAGTCTGTTGACCTTTGCCCGGTCATGTCGAATGAGAAAGATGAGGTCCTCTGCAGAGAGGTACCGTGCTCCGCGTCGCGTTGCAAGAGCGCGTGCTTGTACAATCTAGAAAGGGCCCTTAGAGTCCAGAAGAAAGCAATAATTCATGTGCCGCACAAGTTCCACCAATTGGCTATGGATGATATCCTCGACCAGGTTTACCGTCTCCGTTTGCGGGTCTTGGATCTCACCAAAGACAAACATCTGCGAACGATAAGCCTCTACGTCATTGGGATGCAGGAAAGACGCGAACCATCTGGGATATCTCCTGCTGATACTTGTACTCCCTCTTCCTATCACTCGTGTCAACTTGGAAGGGATTCGATGCCCCCTTCGTCGGCGCCATTGCGGGCGATGCTGCAGTCGGTGCAGATGAGTCAGTCTAAACGATTGTCGAGTATGAAGGTTTGAGACTCGGAGGTCAAGCAGAAGCTGAGCAACTCAGCAAGCCCCGGCCCGTGACAATTACCATATGTGGTGCGTGACATGCGAAGCGTCTCCGAGGCATTGCCGAGGCACTCGGTTCAGGCGCGCTTGAGGCGCGCTCATCATGTTGTTCCATGCAGTGTTGTGACTGACCCGGGTTATAACGCTTGTAGTCATTTCGAGGTCAATTGATATTGAAATGACCTTAATTGACCCCGGGTCATAGGGTTAGTTAGGGTCAATTCATTTTTGTGTCATATCTCGGGTCGTAGTTACTTGTACGGCCCTTATTACACTACGATAGGATTCTGAGAGCCTTCTCCGGGACCACTAAGAGGCGCTGCTTGCGTGTTCCCCACCTCTTTATCGTCGCGGTCATCGAGCGACGTCAAGAGCTCGTAGAACAAGGCCTCCTCCTCGTATTTCTTGACACCCTGGAACCAAAATTCATCCCAGCCTGTTTCTACGGAGAAATCAAACAACTCGGCGATGTCGAACAACTTCGGTTGGCCGAAGTAGAGCCGCACCTGCAGGAGATCAGCGACAGAAGACGGAGAGGCCGCCGGTCAACTCACTCGACACGGTGTCCCTGCGCCGTAAGTGACATGGTCGGCGACCGCAATCCCGCGCTCATCAAGTTCTGTGTCATTGACATCTTGGTCCTCCATGGATGCCTGCTCCTCCCACTCTCGAGCCACGACGACAAACGAGCGCACAGACATGTCTGCAGCGGAAGCAGATGGCGCCTCGGTATCATTGCGAAGGTCAGCAGTTGTCCCTGCCATATCCTCCTCATCGGTCTCGGACTCAGCTCCTCCCTCCTCAATAGCTTGAACGATATCCTCCTCTTCGATGCGACTACCCGATTCGTCCGGAGCGGATGGAGTCATGACAGCTCCTGTCGAATCGTTCCCGAAGTGCCGTTTAAGCCTTGCACGCGCAGTCCCTTCGATGGCTTGCTGACGCCGAAGCTCGAGCTTCACAAAGACTATCTTGCGCAGCTTCTCCGTATGTAGTCGGTTTCGCTTCTTGGATTTAGTATCGGTGACTGTGGTAAAAAGCCGCTCTGTGTTTGTAGAGTTTGGGACAAAGCTGAGGATAAGGATAGCAAGCTGAGCGAGGGAGTTCTTCTTGGGAAGGAGCTTCCACATGATAATGGGATCCGTGGTACCATCCTAAGATCCAAATACTGTCAGCCCTGATTAGAATACATTACGGTTGGAGTAATTACCTGCGCGGCCAGCGGCTTCCTCAGCTGCTCGATAGCCCATGCATCTTTCGAGAAGATGCCTTCTCTTTCACTGTAATGATAGACAGACATCATGAAATCTGATGGTACATCCTCAGTGTCTTTAACCTCAAATACGCGGATATAGAGGCGACGAAGGATGCCCATCATCATGGAAATCGGGATAACCTCCGAGTCGAGAAGCTGCTTATTGATGAACGGGTTCAGAAAGAAAGCGGCGATGTGGAGATCTTGGTCAGCTTTGCGCCAACGCTTCTCAATGCTTTCCAGGATCGAGGTGACGGGATGCTCCTCTTCGGTCATGCTGCTCTCTGGATGGTTGCAATCAGCCTGTCGTAAATTTGAATAGCTATGATAGAGCTTCGCAAGCAAGAATGAGACTTGATCGCATCGAGAGTTGGCGCCTTGGGTCACATTGATAGCAATCGCAAGCGGTTCAAAGTGGGTCTTGATCCTGAAATATATATGAGTGCGTGGCGACATTGAGGATAACATTTACTAATACATACACAACGAGCTTCTTCCACCAGCTATCGTCTTTGATCCTCGACAAGACACGTCTGGCCTTTAGCTTCTTCCTCGCCGGTGCGCTTGCCCCGAGAGCGCCGATCAATTCTTGTTCGTGCTTGATAGCGGTGACTTGAAGGGCCTTTCGGAGCTTGAGGAGGCGATCAAAGGAAGCAAAGTACGCCGTCCATCGTGTGATAACAGGCATGATCAAGCACCATTCTTTCCCACCGTACGTCTCTCGCTGCTCTTTCCGGAACATGCCCAGCGCGTATGAATGGACGTTGAACCACTTCACAACCTCAACCGCCGAGTCGATGACCTCTGCAATCTTCGGGTTTCCACGGACATAGTCACCCAGGATAAGACAGATCTGTGAGTACGATTCAACCGTCAGATGCCTGATAGATTGGACTAAATAGACACAGATGCCGTTTACCTGATGTGCCCAACAGTCTGCGATGAGCAGATTTGGATGCTCTCTCAGCATGTCAAGCCGGGCCTTCCTCTCATCGCCTGCAGCGTCGCCCGCTATCCCAATGCATTTCAGTCCAATCTGTGTCGTCAGATACTCATACTCGGCGACCATCAGAGCAAACACATTCGCAGCAGTCTTGCGCTTCGCGGACATATCGTGAATGTTGGTTACGTGCGCCTGACGAAGAACTGAGTACATGAAGGCAATGAGATGGTTCTTCGATGTATCCTTGTAGCCGTCGCACTGCATTGTTGCGTACTGACCCTTTCCGCTTTCCCGTAGTTCGCCCTCCATCTTGACGACCTGGCGTGTCAAGATTTTGCCCGAAAGACTCTTGCGGTTTGGAAGCTTCGCAGCGGGAAGATAATCCTGAAAGAGCTTTCGGACTTCCGGGTCATGTATTGAATAGAATGCGAAGCCTGCTGATACAAATGCACGAAGGATCTAATCTTCAAAGGCCTGTTGTCGGTCGCCGTTGAATGGAATGGGGCCCTTGGACATGTAGACAGTAAATGCCTTCTGGGTCTTGTGAGCGATGTCACTATCTTCGGAGCGGACACGCTTCACAGGTCTCTTGCCGTCTGACCCTCGGCTCTTCGCATCGTCGGAACCGTCATCGGTGCCGTCATCCGCATTGGACTCTGCGACCTTCTTCTTGCGGGCTCTCGCCTTGATTGAGTCCGGGCAGTACTCGCACTGAATGAGGTGGTTGTTCATTACTGACAGCTTTCCCGCTGTTGCGTGAATCGCGTCTCGGGCTACATGCAATGTCCGCGTCAACGCAGACATCTCAATATGCGGAGTGAGTCACTTACCTTCAACAATCAACACATTCTTGGATCGCTCAGCCTCAAGTTTCCCTTCTCGGACAGCCTGCTTCTCCTGGAGCTCAATGGTAGCGAGTTTGGCACTGGTACAGTAATTGCAGTATGCTGCCCAATGTGTGTTGTTATTTCCGAACTTTTTGTTCGACTGGTAGAAGTGGTCCCAGTGCCATGATCTTGGCCGAACCATCGAGAAGCCGTTAGACGCGAGCGTAGAAGTTCAAAAAGAGAAAAACACGCCCGCAAGATGGCCGTCAAGAAGACTGCATTGCATCTGATGTGTCTACGTCTTATTATCGATGAACAGAGTATCAAAGATGGCCGATAAATCATGCCGGCGACGGCGCGGATTCCAGGGCCACCGAAGCGACTGACCCCTCTGACCCCGCCCTGAGCAATTGACTGACCGACCGACCTCAATTGACCCGGTCAGGTCAATTGCGTTTTGACCGGTCAGTCCCAACACTGGTTCCATGCGCCATTCGGTTGCCTGAGATGGAGGCTCTCATGGAACAGCGGCCATCTCTCCCCGTAATGGGTTCCAATTCGGTTTGTTATAACCGTTTTCAGAACGGTGGGTATCGCAGGTGCAGTCGATGGCAGGGCAACAAGACCGGGTCGACAAGAGTTACCATACACCCTAACTTCATCGACAGAATCTGCATGCTTTGTGGAGCCTTGGATAGCATGCTGTTCACCTCGGATTATATCCACCAGCCGGACTGCATCATAGACATCATCAGGGTTCGGACATCAATCTGTTTTCATGCCATGCAAGCGCGCGTTAATGAGAGTTCTAGCACTTCGACAAATTTAACAGGCAGCTGAGCTGCCAAATTGCAACTTCACATGCCTCGCGCCATCCCCGTCCTATCCTCAAGGGCGTTCAAATACGCCTTTGACGCGTCCTGACGACCATTCCTTCCGCCCTTCATGGCGACCTCTGTGCTATCCCGCACTTCCGTTCTTTTCTTGCTTTTGTCTTCGGCATCTTTGGTGTCAGCTCAGGGTAGCCCAGTGCAGGTTAACGTTCCTGCTACGCCTTCTACCGATCATGTCGTAAACCCGAACTTTTTGGGCATAAGTCTTGAGCTGAGTGCGCTGGACGTATATTGTGAGTAGCATGTGCACACCCGAGCAACCTGCGTTCTGAAGTTTCTTGACAGTCGGAAATGACTCGTCAAGTACACCTCAACCAGTTTTAAACTATTTGACAGCCTTGAACATGGCCAACGCGACTGGGTTTCCTTACCGCCTTCGCATCGGTGGAAATTCTATGGATGATTCCACATTTGTCCCCTCGCAGACGGGCCAGTTTCTGAACTTCACTAACCCCAATGCCAACGCCAACGACCAACCAGTGACCTATGGTCCCGTTCTTTTCGAGATACTGAATAAAATTCGTGATTCTATTGGTGCCTCATATCTTTTGGGCGAGTCTCTGCGCGTCTTGCTGTCGATGAGCTTGGGTCCTCAACTGTTTTTAGGCCTCAGTCTACGGAATGCGTCCGATCCCAACAACCCTCTGTTGGCTGGAAGTGCTCAGAGCGCTTTAGGAGACTCTCTTGACGCGCTTCTACTCGGAAATGTACGTCTCTCTCTAACCCCACTTTCAGCGTCAAATTTCTTACTACTTGCGATAGGAACCCGACCTCTACACTAGTCACGGTAACAGGCCCGGTATGAAGAACTACACGGTGGAGGATTATGTGAATGTATGCGAGTCCTCTTCACTCTCTGTATTATCTCTAATCGCACTGTCTAGGATTTCTCGATTGCTTCTAACCTTTTGAAAAATACGTCGGCTGGGGACATCACTGCCCGTTCAAATCTCGCAGGACCCACTATCTGCTGCAGCTGGGTATGTACAGCAACTGTCGACGTTCTGATTGGTACTGACATTTCAACAGGACCTAGCGACCACCCTTCAACAGAACTGGTTGTCTGATTTCTCAAGCGAACTGAAATACATAACGTTGGTACATTTTTATCTCTATATTTATCGTCGATTCCATTCACTCGTTTCAGAGTTCAACACTATCCTCAAAATAATTGTGGCGGACCCACTGCGTACACTCTACAGTACTACGTTCAGCATGCCAACGGTACGAAGCTTGTGACCTCGATGAACTATCATGCTGATTATCTTTACGTAGCCGTTCAGCTCGCTAAATGGCAATTGCCAGGCATCCAGTATGCGCTAGGCTCCAACCCGACGCCCAAGCCCGTGCTGATGGACGAGTTCAATTCTGCATCTTGTGGAGGCATTCCCGGGCAATCTGACACCTTCGGCGCGGCACTTTGGACTGCGGACTATTCGCTGCAGATGGCGTCAGTCGGTTACTCGGCCGCCTACATCCACACCCGCGAGCCAGGCGTGTCGTACAACCTCTTCAGCCCCCCTCCCGCAAATGATACCGCCGGAGGGTGGACTACTGGCCCTCCGTACTATGGCATGCTCCCGGTGTCTTACGCTCTCCGAGGCAACGGCACCAAGGTCGTTGATCTTGACATCTCCAACTCGACAATGGATAAGAATGCGAGTAATGCAGGCTATGCCATCTACGACGCGAACTCCTCAAACGTGAACAGCGTCGTGCTCTTCAACTACGCAGATGCCAAGGGCCAGACGCAAGGCTACAACCTAGGGAATGTCTTCCCTGCTGGACATAGTATCACCGTTAAATACCTCGTTGCCCCCTCCATCAATGAGGTTTCCAATATCGCATGGGGCGGCCAGACGCTCAACGGCGTAGGTGATGGGAAGCTTGTCAATGCTACCTGGCAGAGCAACGGCGTCAACGCCCAGGATTTCGTGGACAAGCAGGTGGACTGCTCAAATGGCTGCACGGTCGATGTCCCTGGCCCCGGCTTGGCTGTCCTGTCTGCTGTGCCGCCAGTAGTGGCCGCCCACCGCGACAACGGCGCCAACTCTGGCATGGGGGCAGGTTTATTGGCCCCTTCTACATTGGCGCTTGTGCTTGCATATATCGTACTCTGATACCCTTGACATTTATTTATGATATACTTCGCCTTGCTCTTTGATGCTATGCTAGTGGTATAGACCTGACGTATCATGGACTGTGCGCGGACCTCTTCATATTTAGTGGTATACGTTTGGACATTGTGGACAGGACTAGTCATATGTCGGAGTACAATATACCAGCCTGATGAATGAACGGGGCTCCGTTATCTCCGAGCCGTGCAGAATATAAAGTGGAAAACGTCGCTGAATTTTTGTATCTCGTTTGTGACTCACCATCAACCGCAAGCTCGCAGAAACCGCCACCATGGCCGCCGCTGTCGACGTTTTACCTCCAACCACCCCGCCTGATTATCACCAGATTGTATCTCCAACCCTTCGGATACCAACAGATGTTTCAGTTACGATACCTGTCGGCTTATTGACCTGCCAACGTTTGTCGTTACGCCATGGAATGATATCGTGGTCAGCTTCTGAATCGCACTTCTCGCAGGTGACCCTCTCCTCCGCACTCTTGACACGAGTGTGATATCTACCGCGTTTATCAAACCCTCTCCTCCCACTGATGCAGGAAAGAAGAAGGGGCATACGAAACAGGCAAAGGCATCCGCGCCGCCCCCGCTCGTGCAGCCCTTCCTCCAGGTGATTGTACATGATACGGTCTTATTCCCAGAGGGTGGCGGGCAGTCACACGACATCGGCAAGCTTACTACCGAAGATGGCCAAGTATGGGACGTAGAAATCGTGAAGCGGCACGGAGGCGTCGCGGTGCACTATCTAAAGGCTCCCGATGGCATAGAGGACGTCCCCGCCGTGTTCGCGGCAGGCAAAAAAGTCCACCTCGCTCTTGGAGAGGAAGGCTTCAAGCGACGGCTCGATCATGTACGTCTCCGTTCGTGTTCACTGCGATGACTACATGCCGACTGCACCGCAGATGAGCATGCACACCGCGCAGCACCTTCTGTCTGCGCGGATCGAGACGCGCCTGTCGCTCTCAACTCTAGCCTGGTCGCTCAGCGCGTGGCCCTCACCGGCATACGTCGACCTCCCCCGCGCGTTGACCGCCGCCGAGACCGCACTCATCCAGGAGGACGCGAACCGCCTTGCGTTCGAGGGCCGGCGCGTGTATATCGAGGTGCAGGAGCTGCACGCCGGCGAGCCGGGCACCGACGCGGGCGACGGCGCCTCTGCGCGCGAGCTCGGCCGCGGCCTCCCGAAGGACTACACCGGCGGCGTGCACCGCGTCGTCGTCATCGACGGCGTGGACCGCAACCCGTGCTGCGGCACGCACCTGCCGTCGCTCGCGTCCCTGCAGCTCTTCATCTTCCCGCCGCCGCCGTCGTCCTCGTCCGGCCCCGTGCGCCACTACTTCCTCGCGGGCCCGCGCCTGCTGAACCACCTCGGCACGGTGCAGTCCCTGCTCACGCGCACGGCGGGCGCGCTGTCGTGCGGCGCGCCGGAGACGCCGGACCGCGTCGCGCTCACCGTCGACGAGAGCAAAAAGCGCGAGAAGCGCATCGATGAGGTGGAGCGGGAGCTCGCGGAGCATATCGGCGCGCGGCTGTTCGAGGAGATGGTGCAGTGGCGGAAGGACGGCGGCGAGGGCGATTGGACGAAATACGTCGCGCGGACGGACGACGGGCCGACGGCGTTGATGCTCTTGCAGGCGATCACTATCGTGTTCGCTGCGCATGCCTCAAAGCTGTCTGAATCGGGAGACGCGCCGCGCTACACGCTCCTGCTGACGTCCTCGCCGTCCTCGCAGAATTCTGTATCTACGACAGTCGTTACGCTGTTCGGCGGTGACGATAGACGCGTGAAGGAGGTTGGCGAGGAGCTGAAGCAGCAGTTCAAGACTTTGAAGGGTGGTGGTCGAGGCCTGAGATGGACCGGAAAGTCGATTGGTGTCTGGCTTGCGGACCGCGAGGGGAAAGCAGCTTCCTTGGCCTTAACGCAGCCTTCCGCTGCATGAGATGCAAAGATCACAGTGGATAACAGCGCGTAATGTACGAAGCATCATACCTCAGACTGTGTAGATTTAATGACATACCATTTGCTTACCCCAATGAAAGATACAAATGAGTACATACAGCGACTGCATAGCCGGAGAACAGAGGAGCATGCCCATCATCGTAAGACGAGCAGACGTACCAAGAAATCGACGTCTCTATGTAGATCAGAAACGCATCGGGGAAAGACGACGGAACGCACTGTCATGTTGTAGTATATGTATGGACGTGAAACAACCGAGCAAAACAACAAGAAAAGTCTCAGAATGAACCAAACCAGAAACCGTGTGGGGGATACATATGTTATCGTGTCCGTGATGTGAAAAAGAAGAAATAGACAAGCGTCCTGAAATGCTACTAGTTCTGTGCGTCCGAACCGTCTGGGAATAGAAAAGATGCGAATGCAGCGAGAGATGGGTGGAAGTGCACATATCCTACGGGATTGAGATTAGGGGTAGGCGAATACACGCCGCTAGCGATGCAAAAAACAAAGCGAATGAGAATCCGGACGAACCACAATGGACGGGGTCAGGAGAACGCCGTCTGACGGCGACCCGCGTGCGGGCGGCTCGCAGAGGGCGATGGCTGCGGGACAGGCATAGCCCAGGAGTTCGCATGCGAAGCAGGTCGTGGCCGTGGTGCGGGTGAACCACGATCACCCCGAGGAGCTGACGCACTCGAGGGCTGGTTCCTATGGGCCTCATCGCTTGAATGCCGGTGATGGGTCCGTGAGGGGGTATTGCTTCGAGAATGAGTACGCTCTGAGCTGGAGCTGTGGGGAAGGCGAGCTGAACTCTGCCGAGGGGAGGAGCTGGGGGAGCGTGGTTTGAGGCCGTATTGTTGGTACATGAAAGGAGGGGTAGGAGGGAGAAGGGGAATATCCATGGCATACTGGGGCATAACTGGCATCATCTGCACCGTGGGGAACATAGGAACGAGGGGCACGGGGGGCACGGCGACCGGAACTGACTGCCAACCATGCGAGTATGTGGATAGCCGCTCGGAAGAATTGGAGATCATGGACCCTCTCCTGCTGTTGCTAGGTCGTAGGTCGCGATTGCGGACGTCCTCGGCAGATGACAGCGGCGTCAGCGAGTAGGTCGACGTAGGCCGAGGAGCGAAGAGAGGGCTGCCATTAACGGAAGATCTAGAAGGGCTATAAGCGCGCGAGCTAGAAGGTGAATCATTGCGAAGCCGAGGGGCAGGGGATTCGGGCTGCTTGCGTGGGTCGTAAGCAGGCCGAGAGTACGACTCCCGTGCCTCCCTGCCTCGCCGCTCCGCGATTGAAGCAGACAGCGAATGGTAGGAACCTTCCCGTCGAGCACGGGCAGCGGCAACTTCCTCAGCATAGGCCTTCTTTCTTCGCTCCTCTTCGAGAGCGCGTTTCTCCCTTTCCCACTTCTCCTTCTCCATCTCCCACTGCTGACGCTCAGCTTCGTGCTTCATCCGCTCCTCCTCGTGCAACCGACGCTCGCGCTCCTCTTGTAAGAATTTGACTTTCTCCTGGCGCTGCTTCCTGACCCGAGCAAGGTAGTCCTGCGGGACTTGGTCCGGTTTCTTGGTCTCAGCGAAGCGAACACCGCGCTTGGGAACGGGCGCATGCGCCACAAGATCAGTAATTGAAGCAGGTCGGATGGTCCGGGAAGATTCCGCAGTGGGCAAGTACTCGTCAAAAGACACGCCACTATTGCGCAACGGAGAAGGAAGGGCTTTGAATGCAGGTGGCTTCGAAGTGACAGTTGGTGGGACTAATGAAACGGTCAATAATCCACGTCAAAAATCGGCATCATAAAAAGCACTGACCAGAAAGTTGGGAGGAACTACTGGACGCCGATGAAGGAGGATCCCACATGCCTATGTGTGGACTCTGGACCTCGTCCGACGTTACTCCCGCCAAAATCTCCACTGACTCTGAGATCTCCAGAGCCCAGACGCCGAACCCGGATCCCTTCACAGGAGTAGAGGTAATCGTTCCGGTCTGTTCGTCAGGCACCCACATAGTCGTCCGTTCCTCGAAGTACGGGCGGTTGACCCAGCGCTTCAACCCAGGGCTGTTCGCCTCGACATGCTTCAGGTCAAGGCGGGCACCTTCGTCCGGCTGCGGTAACGCGCGCCTAGCCGCCGCTGTTGCGGGGCGAGACCCGAAGGTGGCGAGCGAACGTTGCTCGGACGGCAACAGCTCGTGACGGCGCTGGAGCCGACGAAGAAGGCGCTTCTTGTGCATCGTGGATTCAAGACTGTCCCGAGAAGCCAATGAGCGTGATGGGTTGCTGGACCGTGGGAAGACAGGCGCATTCGGAAGATGAAGGAGAGGCGGCGGTGAGAACGACGGCTCGAGGTTATTCGACGTGAGTGCGGAGACGAACTCCACGGCCGTTAACCGACTGACAACAGGCGCTGAGGGTGGGTGAGCCTCCGACTCAGATGACAGTGATTCTGACATATAGTCGGACTCGGTGTCGGCATTCTGCATCCGGGTAGGGAGGGTTACTGGGGAGGGGGTGGTGATCCCGAAGGTGGTAGCGAGGCTGGGGGTTGGCTGCGACTTTTTCACCGGTCTGAACGGAACCCAACTACGTTGCGAGGCAGTCTTGACGATGGGTGGGACCATGGGACTCGCACGGTCATCGTCGGGGGTGCGCAGCGAGCCCGAGTTGCTCGACGACGACGACGAGGAATTGCCTTGATCCAAAGCGGGGGTAGGATGCTCTGGGGCGATGGCGATACGAGGAGCAGTGCCAAACAGACGGGAGGCCTTCTTTTGACGAGGCAGGGTGTGCGTCCTCGCCGGCGCGGGCTTTGAATCGCCCGGCGAAGAAGCATCTGACTTGTCAGGCCGCTTTGTGACGAAGATAGACGCAATTCGACGCATCGTTAAGGATGGCCAGGAAGAGAGAGGTGGGAGCGACTGCTACGGAATCAACGACGGGGATGCGGGAATGGGATCAAATGATCTCGACCGGGACTGGGAGGTCAGAGGGACGACATTAGCCTGAACTAGAATTGAAGTGAACTGCACGACGAGACAAGAAGGGGAGAGGGTGGTGGGGGGAAGGAAAGGAGCGACTCGGGTGAGGAACAGCAGCAAAGCCGTCGCCGTGAACCACTCAAGCTCTCCCAATCACTCTGTCCGATTCCGGTGATTCAGCCACTCCTTCGTCCGCTTTAGGCAATCATTTCCTGATCGAGCACTGCCCAGATCACTTGCTACTACACGCCATCTCGTCTACTCATCCTCCTCATCACTGCTCTCCTCTTCCTCCCCTTCCATCTCCCGCGCCTCCCGGCTCTCCCGCCGTCGCGTTTTGTCCCACCACCGCACCATCCGCCGTTCGTACTTTTCAACAACCCCGCTCATGTAATCCACGCCCACCCCTGTCGCATGTGCTGCGCGCTGCATAACAATCTCGTAGTCTTCCGGCACGGACCCTAGGTCATCGCGTGAATTGTAGATCGTGTACTCATTGCCGGGCTCGAGCCCGTCTGCGGCATCCTCTCCCGGCCGAGCTGCCTGCATGCTACCCTGGCTCCCCGCCGCCTCTCCTTCTGATGCGCATGCCGCATACGAAGCCTTCTTCCATGCCGGCAAAGGGAAGTATTCGTCGACCACCTTCGCGTCTATACAGGAGTCTATTTTTAGCCGCTGTCAATCTTGACTCGAAGGCGGAGCATGCGAACCATATTCCTTGGCCACGTGCCCGAGCAGTGCCCGTTCGCAGAAGTCCATGTACTCATCTAGCGTCGACGCGCTCAGATGGGCAGTCGACCTGCACTTTGCATGAGCACCATGCGTTCGATGAATTTAGATTCCATACATGTTTGAACGTGCCGAAAAGGCGGCGCCCTGGGCCTGCTTCTCTTGATCGTTCATCTGCCGCAAGCGTGTCAGGTAATCCCACATACGCGGCAGGGCGCACGCCGGATCATTCGGGTCCTTAGGCGCGCTACATACGCAAGCGCACCAAGTCAGCCCATGCAGGAATGACGTGCCTCGCTGCTCACCGCACGCGCCCATCGAGCCCGTACACCATCTTCAGCACGACGATCGCCGTCGCCGCCAGTGCCACCTCCGGCGGCACATTGTCGTAGATATGTCGAGCCGGATCTCGAACCTTGTCCTGCGGGAGAGCAGGCGCGAGCGTGTTGTGCAGGGTAAGGGGCAGGGACAGAACGTGCGCCACGGTCTTGGTCAGATCGTAGAGAACCGCTACACCAGGTTCGTGAGCCCAATCACTACACAGAGAACACCACGTACGTGTCCCGCCGAGCGCACGCACGACGCGCCACAGCATAGGCGCGGCGTTGAGGTCGGGCGTAAAGATGCCATACGACGCCTGCAGCTGTCTTGCCAGCCGCGATACGAGGCCGTGCACGAGCACAGGCGAGGGTGCGTGCTGCACGCATCGGTGTCGGAATCAGCTCGGAGTTGAACGTGGACTGGTCATGCGCGCGAGGAATGATTACGCACCGGTGGAGAGAGCGCCTGCACAGTGTGTTTTGTCAGATGGCGCGCCATTTCCGGCGGCAGGAGGCGGACGGGATCTAGGAATGGGAGCGTGTAGGCCTCGATGAGCCTGGTACCACAGCATATCTGTTAATATCGCCTGTGGCGTCCGTGCATGCGCCAGGGCTGTCTACGCACCGCACAAAGTCCACATACATGACGGGCAGACGCAGAGTCCATAACGCGATGACAAGCACAGCAAGGTTGCTGGCAGGCCCATCATGGCGCTCGAGTGCGCCCTTCGGCTTGTGTTTCTGCCGGCCGCTGTCGGGCTGGGGCCTGGGCCTGTCAGTGGAGAGCTCGTCCTCCTCCTCCTCCGAGCTGGAGGCGGACAAGCCGCGGAGCAGTTCGTCCATTTCGGGATCTGCCTCTGGCTGGCCGTCAGATACCTCATCCTCCGAGGAGCTTCTCTGTCCTTCGTCCGGTTCGGTGTCCTCCGCGTCCGAGGGTTGTTTGTCTTTGCCAGTCTGGTCGGAAACGGGGGGAAGAGGCGTCTCGGCCTGCTTTACTGTCTCGGCCTGGGCCGGCTTCTGCGAGGGCTCGCCGCCGCCAACCTCTTGCTCATGCAAAAAGGGCTCCGCGGGCGGCGGCACAGGCAGTAGACTCAGATGCAGCGCCCATACATCTCTACAAATGATCTGCGACGTTATTTAGCTTCGCATCGTCCTAGAACCCATCAATTACGGGACGCACTTCGAATTGCGGCGGCAGATCCCATGCGTGGGTCAGCGCGACGATCTGCTTGCGCAGCAGCTGCTGCAAGCACTGGAAATAATGGAATCGTGCGCGTTCGCCGTGGTACACTGCCACCAGATATGATTCAGCAGCCACCCCCACCAAAAAAACAAAAACAAAAATCAAGGACGCACGCTTCGGGTCGGCCTTGCTCTGCGGCGCCTTCTTCCTGCGCCCCGACTTGAGCCTGCGCTTCTGCACCGTGTGCGGGCCAATTTCGTTCGTCTCGTTCGTCTCGTTCCTGTAATTCTGCGCGCGATTCAGAACGCGCCGCGCACACTGGAGCGCGAGACGCACCTGCAGGACGTGCCCCTCGCTGCACACCACGAGCCCGCTCGACGGCTCCTTGTGCCACTGCCGCGAGCCGCACACCGTACAGCGCTGGCGCGGCGCCATTGCCCACCTTTGTGCTGATTTTCGCGGTAAGACGGGGACGGCGAACTTGGTCGGGTCGCGTCTCCTGAGTGCATGGCGTAGATCAAAAAGGCAGCCCGCGTACGTTTCGCGCGCCGCCGGAGATCGCCGCGCGTTTGCCAAGGCAGCTGCTCGTCACTGCACGCACCGAAAACCTTCGCTGTCCGTCGCGCGCTCCACGACTGCAATTTTGCTGCCTCGGTCGCTTGTGTGGCTACTCAAGTCTAGCTGGGCACTTGCGGGACGATGAAGATCCTGTTTCTGTTGGCGCTGCTGGGCGCGTGGCTCGGGCTGGTGCAGGCGTAAGTGCAGCGTTCGTTTGTGCGGGCGCGTACGTGCTGAAGAGACGTGTTTGTTTTCTTGGCGCGGCTTGGGCAGTTGGACGAAGGTGAGAGACGGTTTTGTGCTGTTTAGGAAGGGTGTGGTATTCACATTTTCGTCCCAGGAGGACCATGAAATATTCGACCTCGTGAGCGCGCTGGAGGCCGCTGAAGGTCCGTCTGCACCCTATCATTCCGCATGCCATAGTGCTCATTCATACGACTCCTGCACAGGCAAAGGCACGACCTTCTATTCATGGCTCAACGTCTCGCCCTCCGCAACTACTCCCGAAATCGCACGCGCGTACCGGAAGAAAAGCATGCAGCTCCAGTGCGTATGCTGCACAGATCGCTCTACAACCTATGTGCTCACACCGCGCCTAGCCCGGATAAAAATCCAAACGTGAAAGGAATCCATGAACGCTTTGCGCAACTGGGCGTCATTGCGACAATCCTGCGTAACACCGAGGCGCGAAAACGGTGTGCACATCTGCATTCACGGTGCTTAGTGCCCATGCTGACGACTCGCAGATACGACTTCTTCTACAAGAACGGCGTGCCGCGCTGGCGCGGGACAGGCTACTACTACTCGCGCTTCCGCCCAGGCCTCGGGGTGCGTCTCCCGCGACATTAGACATGCAGGATGCACTGACCTTGCCTGTACAGAGCGTGTGCGTCTTCCTGATCCTACTCTCGTCCGGGCTGCACTACGTCGTGCAGCGCATGAACTACCGGCGCGACCTCGCGCGCATCGAGCACATCATCCGCGAGGCACGGCTCTCGGCGTGGGGGCAGAAGCTCGTGCCCGCCGACACGCGGCGCAAGGTGAAGGTCAACCTCGGCGGACCGCCGCGCCTGAACGAGGACGGGAACGTCGTCCTCGGGAAGGCGATCGACATGGTCGTCGAGAGCAACGGGGACGTGTTTATGGTGCGTGCGTCCCTTCGCTGCGCCGTTCGTGTGTTTATGGTTTGTAGCTCGAGCCCGGTGGAGAGCTGACGCCTATTAATACGGCTACGGCTACGCCTCCCGCACTCAAACGCACCTGGTTCGCTGCACTCGTCACCTCGTGGGTCCGCCGCTTCACGGGTGGCACGGCGTCCTCTGACGCTGCGTCCGATGCACACGCGAATGGCGATGACGGGACGGAGGACGGTACAGGCACGGAGGCCGATCTGCCCGAGCTCGAATACCCGAACGCGGAGAGTAATGCCGCAAATGGGAATGGAAATGCCGCGCGGGGTGGCAAGGCCGCCGCGACGAAACTGGCGGGCGGGAGACGTCGGAAGGCGGTGAGGAAGCGGTGACGGGGCGGGATGGGATTGATCGATACCAACGGTGTGGAGATATCATTTTGCTTGGGCGTACATAATAGAACTTCATTCTGCGAAGTTTACGCGCTGCGGCTCGCGTTTGTGAAGAGATGACAGTTGGAACATTTCTGTGGAATGAAATGTCAGAGGTATCAAGGCCCGCCGGGCGGATAAATTCTGGGCTGCGATGCGTATTGAAGCAGTGACATTTAGAACGTAAGGCCGCAGATCGTTGGGGAATTCTCCCGACGTTGCAATGTCAAACGCACCAAGCTCCGCGAGGAAGAGTAGTGAAGAGTAATTATTGCCATTTGCAGCGAAGTTGGCGCCGCGTCGTTTTCGACGCGCCGCGCGATCTTCCGCGTTGCATCTTCCGAGGCCAATAGCCCCTCGAGGAGCCGCCGCGGCGCGTCGAAAACGACGCGGCGCCAACTTCGCTGCAAATGGCAATAAGACTGTGCTTTGGGCAATGTTGGCGGCGTCTAGACCGTGCTACCGATCTATGGGCGGCGGGGGACCACAGCATCGGGCTTGGCTGGGTGCCAGTCTCCAGAGATGGGCGCGCAGCGCGTCGCGCGTTTGTCAAGCGTTGTGGGGGCTTAAGCGCTTATATGCACAGATGATCACATGTGGCTGGGCCATTCAGTACGTGATCAGGGCGGACGCGCAGGAAGTCGAGGAACGGAACCACTGCGATTCCGCGACGGCGACAAGGAACGCACTTACTAGCGCATGAGACAGCTGTGCCGCAGCACGCTGGCAGCAGACGGCGGATGTGTTCCGAGTGCTAGTCTACGAAGGGGAAGCACTCGAAGCGGAATATGGGGAGAAAAGGAGCGCAGGTTATTGGGCTACGGTATTCCGAATACATAGTTTGCACAACGAGCACGACATGATTTGCACGAGGAAAAGAGCGAGATAACGAGAAGACCGCATGATGGGGCAGGAACCGGAGAAAATACGAAGACAGGAAGACTTGACTCGAGATCAGAGCCACTACGCCGAGACTGTAGGCCGTAGAAGGTGTGAAGGGAAGGCTTGGATCACTAGACCGAAATTGCTGGCCCCAGTGGATTTAGAGGCGCAGCAAATGACGGCAGGCCGTCATATGACTCTGGAGAAGGAGGATACGGGGGTGCACAAAAAGCAAGAGAAGGAGCAAAGAAGGAGCAAAAACACGAATATGGTTGAGGATGGAAAGATGGCATCGATGGCCGAGGAGAAACTAGAGGCCGTCGGCCGAGGTAGGAGATTTCGGAGGAAGGAGTGGTTGCACGAATACGAGCTCGTTGAGTGGACGGAAAGCTGGAACGTGGACGGCGTGGACGAGGCAAGTCAGGAAGTCGAGACGTGACTGGTGACCGAGCAAGATGAGATCCGTCGAGGATACACAGCAGGCTGTCGCAAACGGGGATGTCGAGGCGGAGGGGCGGGTTGGGGGCGGGGAGATAAGAGGGGCTTATCGGACCAATGGCTGCGCAGAGAAACGCAGTGCCTGGTCCAAACAGGAATACACAGCCGCCCTGGAGCGCGCTACTCTTAACGACCGCTCTCAACCACTGCGCAATCTCTGCACGCTCTCCCACCTCTCTTCCAATCGCATCTGCTTCTCTCTTATCATGGCCCTTCAGTACCGTCAGGACCTTCTTGCCCCTTATCTCGCCCTTCCCCAGGGCGACAAGATCCAGGCTGAGTGTACGTACTCTTGCTATTTCAGCAACACACCTTCTTATCTTGTGAGCAGACGTCTGGATCGACGGCGATGGTGGCCTCCGTTCAAAAACGACGGTCAGTTTTCCTTCATTAGTAACGCCCCGCGGCTGCTTACCGCGGCTCTTGCCCGCAGACTGTCAATAAGAAGGTGACAGACATCGGCAGCCTTCGCATCTGGGACTTTGACGGTTCCTCCACAAACCAAGCGCCTGGCCATGATTCCGACGTCTACCTCCGTCCCGCCGCCATCTTCAAGGACCCCTTCCGCGGTGGCGACAACATCCTCGTCCTCGCCGAGACCTACAACAGCGACGGTACCCCCAACAAGACTAACTTCCGCCACCATGCCCAGAAGGTCATGGAGCTCGCCAAGGACCAGAAGCCCTGGTTCGGTCTCGAGCAGGAGTACACTCTCTTCGACGTCGACGGCACTCCCTATGGCTGGCCGAAAGGCGGTTTCCCCGGTCCTCAGGGCCCCTACTATTGCGGTGCTGGTGCGTGCGTTTAGCCGCTGTCTTATTCCCTGCTTGACATCTCCCAGGTGCCGGCAAGGTCTTCGCCCGTGACTTGATCGAGGCCCACTACCGCGCCTGCCTCTACGCCGGCGTCAACATCAGCGGCATTAACGCCGAGGTCATGCCATCCCAGTGGGAGTTCCAGGTCGGTCCGTGTGAGGGCATCTCCATGGGTGACCACCTCTGGATGGCCCGCTACCTCCTCGTCCGCATCGCCGAGCAGTGGGGCGTCAAGGTCTCCTTCCACCCCAAGCCCCTCCAGGGCGATTGGAACGGCGCTGGCTGTCACACCAACTACTCCACCAAGGAGATGCGTGAGCCGGGAGGCATGAAGGCTATCGAGGCCGCCATCGAGCGCCTTTCCAAGCGCCACAACGAGCACATCGCCGTCTACGGTGAGGACAATGACCTCCGTCTCTCTGGCCGTCACGAGACCGCCCACATTGGCGCGTTCTCGTCCGGCGTTGCGAACCGCGGTGCGTCGATCCGTGTGCCAAGGCATGTCGCGGCGCAGGGCTACGGCTACATGGAGGACAGGCGTCCCGCGTCCAACATCGGTGCGTGAAATGACTTGTGCTAGCGATGCAGAATACTCACTGGTCTTTTAGACCCCTACCGCGTGACATCGATCATTGTGGAGACGACTGTTCTGGACAAGTAAATGCTGGACTGTATTTGACTTGGTCGTGGGGAGAGCGGATGTGAAGAAGTTTATTATGGATGTATATTGGCCGCGTCGGGTTCGCGCATGGATGTTCACAGTCATACCACCTCGACTGGGAATCATTTGGACGTACGTTTTCTATGTTCCGGAGATGAGCGTAGGAATGTAAGATGCGATATCCGCCATGGCCTTGTGCGATTGCGACAGTGAGCTTTGCCGAGGGCGTTGTTACTGTATCCGGTAGGTTGGTCTCAAGCGTGGATCCGGTCCAGCCTGCCCTGTGTTGTTATTATAAGGTTTGTCGAGCTAGTACCACTAGTACCAAAGCGTCTGATGCGGGGGTCAGAGCGCAAAACGCAAAGAAGGGAGGCTCGTAGAGCTAAGGGGAATGGTTCGTGAACTTCAGGTGAACTCTATCCTAGTGCCGCGGCCGACGATCACTCCAGCTGTGCCCCACTCCAAATGATCTTCACCAAGCCGGCCACATCGTAGTCTGGACGTAAACAACGCCCCGACCCGATCTGTCAATATCCAGGGTTTTATTTTTATTCTATCTCTACCACATTGCAGCGGCTCGAAACCCACCCTCACCCATCCTCCAAAACGAGCCGCACGATCCTCGCCCACTGCCCCACCATACCCTCCACAACCTCCCGCGGCATCGTACGCGCATTGAAATCCGCGCTCAAGTTCAGCCTCCCGCGCCACGTCCACGCGCGGGAAAACGGCCCCGGGTCGTGCTTGTTCAGCGCCGTCACAAAGCCGCGCACCTCCAGCGCGATGGCGCCCACCGCGTCCCTATACTCCGGCGCGAGGTACTTCTTCGCACCGTCGCCCGCGTACCACAGGCTCGTGCTCGGCGGCGGCTTCGGCGCGTCGAGCATCATGCGCGCTTGCCGCGGGCCCGCCGTCAAGAAACTAGTATATGCGTCCGCGTGCGCGTACTCTGCGCGCACGATGCGCGCGGTCTGCAGGAGCGCGTGGTGCTCGTCGTGTGCCATCGCTGCCGTGAGCGCGTCGACGGGGACCTGCGTCGCGCCGACGCCGAGGCAGTACCCGACATCCCCTTCATTGCCGGCCTGGCGCCATTGGCGCGCGAGGCGGGGGCGCCCGTCGACGAGCCCGAGGTTGCTGTAGACTTGGCGGGTGGTGGGCGAGATCGGTGGATTGTCGAGCCAGGTCGTGAGCGTCAGCGCGGCCTGGACTGTGTCTGGGTTAGATGGGGCACAAGGGTCGGGGGGTATGGTTACGGATGTGGTTGACTGTGAAGTGGTGTTCGCGGCAGGCGGCGAAGATGCGTGCGGATTCTTCTTCGGAGAAGACGTAGCCCATGCGGCGGGTGGGGCCAGGACCCACTTTGCGCATCTTGAGACCGCGCGCAGACTATGAAATATACCTTTAAGCACAACGCCCGACAGCAGAAAATACCGAATATGCTCACCTGCACAGACGTTGCAAGCCGCGACACAATATCATCCAACGTCCCGTCCACAAGTTCACCCTCCAGCGGATCCCTAAGACCGACGAGAAACAGACACGCCGATGCCAAGTTCCCCGCCTCTGTCCCCCATGCTAGACCGCCCGCCTCGGACTCGGCAAGTACAGGGTCCGCAAGGTAAGCTGCCAGCTTCGCGAGCACGCGCCCGAGCACAATCTTCGCGCTGGACCCATCAAACGGGACGTGCGACATGCACAGCGCAAGGGCGTAGCCCGTCTCCGAGCGCGGAATGAAGTAGAGCAGCGTCTGTTCGCCGTTGTCCTCGGGGATGGGGCGCGTCGACAGCATGGATCGCAGCTCGTCGAGATCGGTTGTATCCTCCACCGCGCGTACAGTGCGCGCCGCCCATGCCTGCGCGTCCTGGGCGTCTGCCGCCGTGCGGTACATCATGCAATCGTCGGCCGTCTGCGCGGCGACGGTCGGCGTGTCGAAGCGGACGGCGAGCCACGCCTGGCGCAGGCGTGCGCGGAAGGTAGCGGGCGCAGCGGGCTGCGCGAGGGCGAGGTCGTCGGCGACAAAGAGGACCTGGTCGCCGTGGCAGAAGCGGTGGACGAAAGCTTCGAAGGTTCGCGCGTGTAGAGCGCGGGGTCTAGTCCTTTGCGAAGTGTTAGGGCCGAACCGTAGAGTCCCCTTCGGCGTTAACACGGTGCACGTGCAACACAGCCACACGGTCAACGAGACGCGTTGAACGCGTCGCGGCGATTTCAGCGAGCATCAACCAATTCGTTCATGAGCACAGCTGCTCGCCCGGCCTCTAATGGCGGCGTCGTCGACCTTTTCTCTCAACGAGGAGAGGAATTAGCTCGAGTGCTGCTTAGAGACAGAGTCCCTTTCGACATCCATGACTGTCAGCTCGAAGGAGCTTGTGCTGCTGCAAGCGGGAAAGATCTTCTCGGATGCATACCTACCGGAGGTGGCAAGACCGCGGTATGGTTCCTACCCATGCTCCTGATAGACTCTGTCCATAAGAATCCGACTCTTCCTCAGTCCTTAAAGAAAAAGCTCCCCCCAAATCCCGTTTTGATAGGAATACTTCCTACCAATGTGCTTGAGGTCGAGAAGGTGCGAGTCCAATCCTTGTACTGAGGACTGCGATTGTATTAACCCACACTTCTGAAGGCCGATGAATTCAATAAACTAGGTCTCAACGCAATTCCAATCAACTCTGACACTCTAGCCGATGCTCGACGGCGCGGCGAAAATCTCTGGTTGACCGCACGTCGCCTCGATGTGTCCATCATTCTATTATCACCAGAGCAACTCGTCTCGACAGGTTTTGAAGGATTTCTTCAAGATGTGTCCTTCTATAGATGCATATGGTTCCTAGGTGTCGTCGAGATCCATCTATTAGATGTCTGGGGCGCCCTCTTTCGAAAGGCGTTTCAGCAAATCGGATTTATGAGGGCGCGACTGCCAGAGCACACGGTCCTCATTGGGCTCTCAGCCACCCTTCTCGCGGGCGAGCGCACTCGCAACGTCTGTCGCTTTCTGGGCCTGAAAGCGGGCCGATATCACTCATGGAATGATAGGGCAGGGAAAAATGGTGTAGAATATTGTATTTGAGGTGTAGATTGACCTGCGGTGTTGAAATTAAGGGAACCTGAGTGTGAGCTAGACGAGCGAGCATCCGGAGGAGTTTTATCTCCCATCTTTCGTTGTATAAAGTCGACTTGGACCCACTGCGACTCTCAATGCATGAATGACTAATGTAGATTACAGCATACGGAAAGTGCCGAACTCTTTTATCGCCGAACGTTGATACCTGAAGCAGACCCTACGGTTTGGGTGGCGCGCTTGATAGCAGACCTTAATTAGAGAGATCGACTCATCATCTCTCTTCTTCAAGGTCTGCCTGTGGGAGACTAGCGGGGTCGTCTGCGTTCGGCTTCCATTCGAAGCGCGACCAGTCGTCAGTTTGGAGTTCTGCGGGCATCTCTATAGATAGCAATGAGTGTGTATATGTGGTGCGCTCACCTCATTCGGGTTTTATAGGACTGCCGTTTTATATGGGGTGCGTACGCTCGTTATGCAGGCAAGCATCGCGCCCGACGTGCAATGTCTGCTCCAACTGAAGAGCTTCTCCCGTACATAGAAGAGAGTGTAAGATAGACGACGCGCAAATCCAACACCCCCCTGAATATTACGTAATGTGGCGTGGGAACCGCCAAATTTGGGAGGTCCGATGCATCCCCCACCGAGAATTTAGTTGGGAACTCTGGTGGACGTGGGGGGAAGGTTCATAAATTGTTAGGCTATCCATGCGTGCATCAGCCAAGGCTCAGGGACTTGTACAGATGGCAGCAACACTCTCCTGACCCACCTCGGGGGAGGGCTCGCACCCCGGTCGGAGCGGAGGCATGAACGTTCCGTTATCTTATCTACTGATCTAACCCAAATTGGTTAAGATAACATCATGTGATGGGTTACATAAGTCACGTGACCCGCCAAATTGTGTTGACCCAAATTTTGAAAAGTGCACCAGGAGCATCGGAAAGCATAGAAAAGTACTTCCAGGATGGGTTGGGTTGGTTGAGGTTGTGGGCCTTACACAGCCCCCAAATCTTCATATTTTCTCAAAATTCTTCCAGGCATGTGTGCTCATACATCCCAGGTATGCACCCCAGAGAGTAGTTTTATGATTTTGTGAGTGGCCATGGAGGAGTTGTCATCGCCGTCGAGGGTCCGACTCGCTTACATAAGGGGTGGTGGATTTGCGCGTCGTCTATCTTATGATGGCTATAGATAGCGTCCTAGCAGCGCGGGCACAGCGTCGTGGTTGTTGCTAGAAGCCGATCCTTGTTAGTCGGGTGCCCTACCGTTGGGCTCGTGCCTAGACGCCCGCTCTTACGAACATCATGGGATAGCCGAACGATATGCTCATATCTCCAATTGTGTTCAGACCGAAATCAGTCAGCACGAAGATGGTCGCGTATCACGTCGTTGCTGTTTTGGTCTGGTAAACCTCGAGGAAGATGGAAAGAGAGTGCTTGGTTTGGCCGCCAAACTGTAGGCACGCGGGTGGATCTCAGATCCAGTGGGTCCACAGCACCCAGTTTGTTCGACTGTAAATAGATCTGCACATCGGGAGTATTTTCGCTACAGATTGCTTATGAATTTCTGGGGCAAGAAATAAATAATTACACATAGTCCATGCCACAGCAGTGTCTCAGAGGCAGACAACAGTTCCTCGGGATCATCCTGGCCCACTAACGGCCAGACAGACCGCCCGTGGCCATCACTACTCCTCCAAAACAAGACGCAAAATCCTTGCCCACTGTGCCACCATACCCTCCACATCCTCCCGCGGCAGCGCATACGTGTTGAAGTCTGCACTCAAATGCAATTGCCCGCGCCACGTCCACGAGCGGAAAAACGGCGCGGGATCGTTCTTGTTCAGCGCCATCAGGATGTCGGAAACCTCTATTGCGACGGCACCTGCAGCATCCCTGTATTCCGGCGCGAGGTTCCTCTCGGCACCGTCGCCCGAGATCCACGGGCTCGTGCTCGGCGGCGGCATCCTGCCGTGTTTGGGCCCATCGAGCAACAAATGCACCTGCCGCGGCGCCGCGGTCAAAAAGCCAATATATGCCTCGGCGTGCGCGAATTCCGCCCGCACGATCCGCGCCACTTGCAGCAGCGCGTGCACCTCCCCGTGCGCCATCGCCGCGGTGACTACATCGACAGGGATTTCCGTCACGCCAACGCCGAGGCAGTAGCCTGCATACCCGTCCTTGCCGACCTTGCGCCATTGGGGCGCGAGTCGGGCGCGCCCGTCGGTGAGTGCGAAGTTGCTGTAGACTTCATGCGTGGTGGGCGAGGTCGGCGGGTTGTCGAGCCAAGTCACAAGCGTCAAAGCGGCTTGCACTGGGTCTGAAGGTTAAGATGGGGACACAGTATTCTAAAACGTGTGCTTACAGATCTGGTTGACCGTGAATCGGTGTTGGGGCAAGTGACGTTTATTGCAGGCGGCAATGATACGGGCGGACTCTTCTTTCGAAAAGACGTAGCCCACACGGCGAGTCGGTCCTGGGCCTATTTGTCGCTTCTTGAGGCCTCGTGCATGCTTTATATTGCATTTTATTAGCACAAGGCCCGACAGTTCAAAAAAAAACACGAGGAAATGCTCACCTGCGCGAAGGTCCCAATCCGCGTCATAATATCATTCAGTGTCTTGTCAATAAGCGGCCCCTCCAGCGGATCCCTAGGGCCCACGAGAAACTGGCATGCCGGTGCCAAGTTCCGCACCTCCGTCCCCCATGACAGGGCGCCCACCTCGGACTCGGCAAGCGTGGGGTCCGCAAGGTATACTGCGAGCTTCGTGAGCACGCGCCCGAGCACGATCTTCGCGCCGGACCCGTCGAACGGGACGTGCGACGTATGAAGTATGGCGGCGTAGCCTGTTTCCGAGCGCGGGATGAAATAGAGGAACGACTGGTCTCCATTCGCTTCGGGGACTGGCTGCGTCGACAGCGCGAATCGCAGCTCGTCGAGGTCCTTGATGTCCTCCACCACCCGTACAGTGCGCGCTGCCCATCCCTGCGCATCCCGTGCATCTTTCGCCGCGCGGTACTCCATGCGGTACTCCACACGTTTATCGCTGACCGTCTGCGCAGCAATGGTCGGCACGTCGAAACGGACAGCGAGCCACGCATGTAGAAGACGCGCGCGGAAGGTGGCGGGTGAGACGGGGTGCGCGAGAGTAAGTTCGGTGGCGACGAAAAGGACCTGCTCCCCGTGGCAGAACTCGTGGATGTAGGCCTCGAACGTTTCGCCGGCGGCGGTTTCGCGCGTATATAGCGCGGGGTCGGCCGCGCTTGGCTTCCATTCGAAGCTCGACGAGTCGGTAGGTGGCGCGAGTTCTGTAGACATGTTCGTGGGTATCAGTGGGATGCGTATGAAGGGGGTGCTCTACCTACTTGACTTTTATTGCAAGACGCGCCAAGAGCCCCCCAGGCCCAAGTTGAAGCAGCCCGACTGCTTCGCTGATGTACTAATGATAGGACCAAACCAAATGAGGTGTAAAAAGTAAGTTAGTACGGCACGGTAGGCTCCAAACACCGCCGATTGGATATTCTACATGCCTGTGGCCGCTAAGTAGCATGAGTCAGCGATCCTTAGCGGTTTGCTGGAAAGATCGGCAGTCCTGGATCCGCTAGCGGATGGCTCCGGACGTGCTGCGCTCAGCTCACTTCTGCAGATCGTCGCACTCATCGAGGACCCCGCAGACGTGTTCAGAGGGCAGCGGAGGGATTTGTGCATGCTGTCAGGCCATCCAGGGTTCAAAATCAGTAGCAGGTGCCGTCTCGGTGATGATTCGAGTACCCACCCTCGAGAAGCCTCGAGCGCGTGAAACGGCCACCTTCAGTAATGCCTGCACATCAATAGATGAGTTTTTGCAAGCCATGCCAATCGACAGCCACCGCGAACCTTACCGCTCCACAGTCAAACCCTAGCATGGCTGAGTCGAGCTCGGAGCACCATCTGCCGATGCGCCGCCAACTGATCTGAGCAAGATCCCGCGGCGAACTGCCACTGCCAATCTCAGAGCTCCTCCGCGAAGCTCGACAGACCTCTCAGGAATCGTCTTGAGGGAACATTCTGCAGGCTCGCAGTGCACTCGCGGTGCCGAGAGCGCGGGGCAGGGTACGTGTTGCAGAGGGATTGACTGGCAAGCAGATTATGTCAAGGACCGGCGCCACTCCAATTCAAAGATCCCAGTCGAGCGTTGGGCGATCACTTCAACTTGGCGCTCCACCAGTCGATACCAAGTCCCAGTTCAACCCGTTGCAAAAACTCTCTAATAAGAACAACTCGGGACATATTTGCTATGTTGATAGTTTTACTCCCACCGTTTGAGGACAGGAATCACCCTGCAGCCAACATAGTGCAGTCAGAACTCAGACCACGCGCGGGCACAGGTTACTGCAACATGATTACTTGCGCGCGGCAGCGCGCCCGAAAAAAAATAGGCATGACGCATATGCATGGTTTCCAGCAAGGAATAGCCATTGTGAGCTACCTTAATACTAACACTCTCATTCCATTTGATGATACTCGCCCCGACAAGCAGCAGCAGATAGGCCTGTGATTGGCTGATTTTTTATATCATTAATATTTGAGTTTTTATTAATAAGCCCACAGGCATGAACAGCGTGCTACAGCGTGCCGATATTACGTCGGTTGATCTCAGATCTACAGTACTAAACAGCCGCTTGTCCCGCATCTCCCACTTACAGATCGACGGCGCTAGGGAGTGCTCAATTCTGGGATGAGTGCTAGCCGATAGATAGAGACGACTAGCCGATGGTCGGTGAAACGATTAAGCCGGGTTTTCGACGTTGAGGAATTCTCGACTTGGGCACGGAATAAATGATCTGAGTTTGAATATGCAGAGACGAGCCGTGCGTACTGCCCTCATGCATTCACCTCGTAACAAAGTACAGAAAAACATCCTTAAGAACCACTTTGAATAGTTGGGACTCGTGCGCATATGGGGTGACGGGTTGAATAACGCGCAAGTACCTGAACCGTCCCTTGCAAAAACCCTAACCCACACCGGAGCAGTACTGCACGCGGCGCAAGCCTCCTGCTCCCTCAATCGCAAATCTTCCGTACAGGTCCGCCCCATCGACGCATGCAGCAGTTTGGCCGCAGGTCGATACGGGTTTCATTCTTGTAATACAATGCATATGTCTCTCACTCGCGCAGTGTCGTGTTCAACCTTGGGGCGCCTTGCTTGGGTCGAATTCAAACTCAGAACATTTACTCTGCATCCAGCACGAGAATTCCTCGTCGTCGGCAACCCGGCTTAACCATTTCACCGACCATCGGTTAGTTGTCTCTATCTATCGGCTAGCACTCATCCCAGAATTGAGCACCCCCCTAGGTACTACTTACTGCCAATTGTCGTGACCGCCCATCATACAGACTAGCACACATCGTATTTGCAAGCAGGCCCATGGCGGATACACAGAAACTCAGTCTGCAGGCATTTCTGCAGCTGTTGACCTCGAACAAGCTCCCCATGACCCGCGCGATGGCCGTCGCAGGGAAGATGTACGTCCATTGACTTCACACCGACCAGCCTTTCTCATACCCTCTAGATACAAAGATTTCAACACACCTGAACGCCTAGGCGAGCTGACGGAGGCTAAGTTGTCATCGCTTGGCGTCTCTGAGAAGGAGGATCGCAAGGTCGTACTCGCCGCCGTAAGCAGGGCCGGATACCGCGGGCAGGCGGTCGAGCGTGCCAAGGAGCAGGAGCGCAAGAAGCGGAAGCCAGATGCACCAACTGCAGCCAAAGTTGGCGATCCGTCAAAGGTGGGCATAATCTTACATAAATGCAGCTCATGGTCCGATCAGTGTGTGTTCCCAGACTCCTTTGGCTCCTCCGCCGCGGAAGAAGCGAAAGAAGGATGAAGCCAAGAATGATCTTCTACCGGACAGGCCTGATGAAGAGGGACCCCAGGTCGACAGCCTGGACTTCGACGAAGTCCTTGACGAACAGGTATGATCATCCCCACATACGTGTTCGCATCCTGATGACTCACCTTCGTGCCGTCACAGCTTCTCAAGGACAAATTCGTTGTCGTCAATCGTGCACCCATCATGATGGCATGGTCGTTCGTAGTCGCAGAAAGACTCGGGTTCGGACGCGATGAAGCCCTCAGCATCGGTGTGTTTCCATCTCAGTACGAACCCTCACACCAATTCATGTACCATGTTTGCAGCATCCGTATACACCGAGATGAACGCCATCTCCAAAGGTGTATCCCTGGGCATCTACGACAAGGGCAAGGGCAAAGACATCGAAGCCACCGGAGCGCAGCCATACGTCGACGTCATGGGCCGCCGCATCCCGCTCTACCAGACCGCACACGGACGCTGGCGCGCCCTCGCCTCGTCGAAGCCCGCGCCGCCCGCCGCCGCACACTCATACATCACTCGGACGCTCCGGCAGACGACGCCGGCGGTCCTCGGCGCGATGCGTCTGCTCGCGGACAGCTATGAGGGCTCGGGCGAGCTGAATCGCGTTGGGTGGGCGCTGTATGCCGATTTTAGACCGGAGGTCAACGGGTGGGGGGCGAAGGGGGAGATCAGGTGCCAGAAGGTTCTGGATCTGAGGAAATCGCGGCAGACGAAAGGGGGTGATAGCGGAAAGAAAGCAGTACGATCGGAGGCGGTCGTAAAATATGAGGACGTCGGGGAAGTTCATGCGGATGAAACCGTCGAGAAGGCGCCTGACGGGAAGAAACGCAAGCTCATAGACCGGATTGATGAGATTGAGACGCTAGAAGACGCAGGATTTTGGGACTTTGATGATGAAGACCTGAAGGCACTGCCGTAGCTGCGATACTTGATGGAGCCTCCCAATGAAACCATGGTCAGCATTTCAGAGCTCTACATTAGAATGTACTCTAAGAGTCTATTGTCACAAAACCAAGTGTATACCCCGGTATAGCCCACACTGCCCATCCGCAAATGTCATCTATCAGTTGAGGTTCTTGATGACTTCCTCGGTGAATTCAGACGTCGTCGCAGCGCCTGAGCGGGGAGATTCGTGTCATCATCGGAACTAATATTTAGATGGAAAACACATACCACCCATATCGGCGGTGCGGACCTTGCCGCTGTTGATGACCTCGAAAGTTGCGCTGGCAATGTTGTTCGCAATGTGATCGAGACTACAGGTTTGATCAGACACATCCGGCCCGTAAGTGCGCATAGGAAATGTACCCAAGGTGGCGCAGCATCATAGTCGACGACAGGATCATTGCGGCAGGGTTAGCGCGGTTCTTGCCCATGATGTCCGTTGCGACGTGACGGCATCCGGGCTCGAACAGAGCGTATTCCTGGAGGCGCGTAAGTAAAGGAAAATCAATCCGAGTTCCAAGTCACTCACCCGACCAACGTTGCATCCTGGCACGATGCCAGGACCACCGACGAGGGCCGCGCCAATGTTCGAGACAATGGCACCATACAGGTTGGGCATGACCATGACATCGAACTGACCAGGCTTGGCGACGAGCTGCATCGACGTGTTGTCGACGATCATGTCGTTGTACTGGATGCCGGACGACTTGTACTCCTGCTCGGCGATTCGGCGGAAGGTGTTAAGGAAGAGACCGTCACCGAGCTTCATGATGTTTGCCTTGTGCACACAGGTAACTTTCTAGAAATAGAGGGTATGAGGATGCAAAGGGTAGAATATCTTCGCAATTCTGCTGACCTTGCGGTTGTTCTTCAGCGCGAAGTCAAACGCAAAGCGGACAATGCGCTCGGCCTTGGCACGGGTTGAGACCTTCAAGCTCTCGACGACACCGGGGTAGCTCTGATGCTCCAGGCCAGAGTACTCGCCCTCAGTGTTTTCACGGATGATGGCAAAGTCGACACCATTATGGCGGGTGGGGAATCCAGGGAGTGACTTGCAGAGGACGACAGAAGCGTAGATATCGAGCTGTTGACGCATAGCGACATTCCACGAAATGTGTCCCGACTGAGAGATGGGGGTAAAGAGGATGCCTGAGATATATGAGACGTCATAATGAGGCTATGATGCGTGAGGCTACGCACCCTTCAATCCGACCTTGTTACGCTTCAAGCTCTCCATAGCCTGCTTGAAGAGCTCCTCGCCGGACGAAGACATGCCAGAGACATCATACTGATCCCACTCAATGGGCGCGTTGACGTGCTCGAAGATCTCCTTTACGGAGTCGGTAATTTCTGCACCGATACCGTCACCCGGGATGAGAGTGACCTGTACGGGCACGACCGGGTAAGCACGTTTCTCTGCATGATGTGCATCTCAGAAAATGGCGCACAGTATAGATACCGCCATATTTTGTGGGAAGCTACAGATGCACTGTTAATATCTGGTCGAGCGAGCACGCTGGACGAGAACGTACTCTCCGGGCAACTTTTGGGAAACCAGCCGAGAGGGTGGTGGCCGTTCGCTGCGAAATTTATGAGCATTGTCTTCTAGAGCATACTGTCAGACATACTGCCTGAGCAAGAGCAGGGCGAGTTGCCGCGGCGAGGGAGTTGCGGAGCATGGAGGAAGTTGGAAGTGGTGAAGAAAGAGCAGAGAAAAGCAGCAGCCAAAGCCAAGGACCAGCCCGGAGCCGTTCCGGTATAGAGTCCACGTGACGTTCTGATCCGAAAGTTAGGCACACGTGATCGCGTCAAATAGCAAGTTTTCCCGGAAATCTGGCGGGGGCAACGGACACGGACATCAGCTCAGCCGTCAGCGGCTGGCTTGCGTTTCAACAGCCGTCTCCATTTGCAAAGCTGGCCATTATAAGCGGAGGAGCGAGTGCCTTGTGTTTCTTCTTCTCCCCCTGACGTTCTTTCAATTATACCCCCATGGCTGCTGCAGAAAAAGAGGCCGACGTGGACGCGTCCGCATGTCCCTCTGAAAAGGCCCACATTCGGCCGTCCCGCGACCTCTCGTTCTACATCGTCTTATTTATCGCTGTCATCCCTCTTTGGTCGATCCCACCGCTTTCCTGGGCGTTTGTGCTTTATTCTTTGCGCACAGGACACATTTGGTCTTTTACGTGGTGGGGGAAGGCTTGGTTCGCAGCAGCGTTAGCCGAGGCGAGTCGATACTGCAATGTCACAAAGAGCGACCTACTGACTTCACATCATCCAGGTCTTCTTCTCGATACATCATTTCCATCTGGCACGTTATGTTGCTGCACCCTGCAGAATTGGTTCTGGGAACCTCGGAGAGCTCCAGACAGCTTTTCGACGCGTTCTTCAGGCCGGCCTCGCATCGCTGCCCGAGGATGGATACGACGAGGAAACTTTAGACGGCGAAAGACCAGGCAGCCCGCAGGAGGAGATCGAACTCCTTGATGCTGAAGATCCCAGAGCCGTCGACTTCAGGACCGTCCTGAGGACCTGGTATGTCTGCTGGCCATCTGGGTGGATTTCGAGCTAACACGCCGTTCTACAGGTTTGCTAGGGTCCCGTTCTCACATATCCGGAAGCAGGACATGTTTGCGTGGCTTTACTGGGCCATCTTTAACGCTCACCTTCCCCCACTGGAAACATTGCCCAAGTCCCATCGTGCCGTCCTCCAGGACGCGCTCGACATGATCCAGAAGCGCTCGGGCACGATCATCCCAGATGGCAGTAATCCAGCTGCGAAGCCACTTCTACTCACCCTCGACCCAGTTGCGCTTTCTTGGCGTCCGCTTGCCTGGTACATTTTCGTCGCTGCAGGCAACTATCTTACCAGGCTCTACTTCTGGTACAAATGGGATGTTCAGCTCTATTCCAAAGACGGTCTTGACTACCTCCTGCGCATTCCTCCCGGATATGACATAGCGAATGGGCCTCAGCCTATCGTATTCATGCACGGTCTTGGCCTCGGCCTTCTGCAATATCTCCCAATCTTGTCATACCTGCTGATGACTCTTCCGGATACACCGATCCTTATACCCTTGCAACCACATATCAGTCAGCAGGTTTTCCATCCAGCATTTCTCACACCGAAAGGCAGAAAAGAGACGGCCGAACTTATGCGGGCGATCCTGCTGGAGCTTGGATGGGTGAATGAGGTTGCAGAAGAAAATATACCAACAGAAATTACCGATGCTGGTGGGAAGTCGAAGGAGCCAAAGGGTGTCATAATGCTTAGCCATTCCAATGGCTCATATACCCATGCATGGATTCTCAAAGCATACCCTGAAATGATAGCACGTTCCTGCTTTGTCGATCCCGTCACATTCTGTTCATGGGAAGGAGGTATGAAATTCATCGCACCACTACGTCGCACGGACTACTGCTCACGCTTGTCAAATCGGCAGATGTCTGCTATAATTTCATCTATCGACGATGCCACAATGTAAGTTGGAGTTGTTCACGGGGCCAAGCTGAATGTCTGACAAACCGGCCGCTATCTAGGGTTTACAACTAGTCATGCGCTATTTCGTCGGAATGGAGCTCGGTGTTGCGAACCTCCTCCAACGCCATTTCGACTGGTCGTCAAACTCGCTCTGGTACGAAGAAATCCCGAACGCCCGCGACCCGTCCAAGGCGAAGTTCTTTCTCGGTGGCAATGACGCTATCCTCCAAGCAGATGTAAGTGCGTTTTGGCCTCCGGCGTCATCCTGCGCGTTGATGTTCGCCCCGTCGCAGCGCGTGAAGCGTTATCTTACTTCGCATGGTGTCCGCAAGGGCTTATGGTATGACCCCAACGGCCGTCATGGATCGGCCCTCACCCGCGACGGCGAAGGCCTTAAAGAGCTTATGCGCTGGCTCAGAGATCCCCAGCACGTCGACTCATAATAATTATTGCGCGACCTCGCGCCCGGGGATTGATACCTCGAGAAAATACCACGAAAGACTGCGCCGCGTCCGGCCCCACATACCATGACCCATCAATGTAACGACAACAATGCTCAGATACACTGCTATCCCCTCTAGACTAACGCTTCACGCTATATCATAATTGCTGCGAGTACTCATTATTAGTACTTAAGTTCCACATCTTGTATTTCTGAAGATATACCACGCTACGTCGCTGCTACGCACATCATTCCCATTGCATTGTGATGTCAATATGCCCCCGGTTGACGGGAGTGAGTGTACCATGTTGAATTAGCTGGTATATCCTTGGTGTCTGTACCTATGCCTTCCACCGGAAAAGGTCCACACCATGCGCCGCGAACAGCCGCAGAAGATTGTCTCTGTGCACCGCGCGCAACCTGGGCTCATCGGCCGCATAAAACTCATCCAGCTGCCTGTCAAACCAGTTGATCGCCTTCCTTGGCACAGCTGGAAATCCAAAATCAGCCCTGCCGCACGAAACCAAAGTGCAGCACGCGCACCCGGAAAGTCCGACCCCCACACAATGCGCTCGCCGACGCCCCACGCCTCGAGCAGGCTCAGCGTCGCCCTGCTCGAGGTCAGCGCCGTGTCCCACCAGCACTTCTTGAACTCGGCCATGATCTCGTCCTCGGTGAGCGCGGCGCCCATGTAGTGCGACAGCGCGGCGGTGCGGGGCGCGAGGAAGGCGGCGGTGCCGCCGAGGTGGGCGAGCACGATGGACAGGTCTGTCCAGCGGCGCGTCTTGCCGGTGACGATGAGGTGCGAGAGCGCTTTGTGCGTTTCATTGGGCACCTGGGTGCATATTTGAATAATGCTGGATTTAGTCCTGTCTGTGAGGGCCGCACCTCTGTTATTGGCAGGCCCAGGGTTTCGTGGGGAAATGGCGTCGAGCAGGGCGTCTGGCAGCCGTGCAGAAATATGATGGCTTTTCGGCGATTGAGTTCTTCCCAGATGGGATCGAACATGTCGTCGCCGATGTATTCTGTCATAAAGAACCATGTCAGAACAGGGTATCACGGTCGCATGCGGACGGAGACACTGACTAGCATCGGCACCGTGACCGTAGCACGACCCAACAGCAATCCCGACCGCTTTCAGCTCATCCAGCACGTACGGAATGAGCTCCAGCGCGCCTGCGAAGTCCAGACGCGTCAATCACTGCACATCACGCTGTCCGGCCCGCAATCACCTTGCACGTCCAGCCAATCTCCCAGGCATCCCCAGAACGCGAATCGCCCGGGGGTCTGCGCGCAAGTATCTCGAAGCAGGTCGTTCGTCTCCCGCGTGATCGAGCGCGCGTCGCCGATCATGCCCTGCGGGAAGTTCGCGGGCATGGAGAGGACCGCGAGCTCGACGCCGAGCGCGTCCATCCCGCGCAGGCTGACAGCCGCGGACCACGGGAGGTGCTCAGCCGGCGTACGGAAGCCGACGGAGTGCGAGAGCTTGGCCTTGGGGTACATTGTTGGGAAGACATGGTGGTGGACGTCGAGGAGGCCTGAGCGCGTCGGAGCCGCAGGGTCTGTGTTGGGTGCGTCCACTACCGAAGGCGGGGACATACTGGGCGAGAAGAAGACTCGTCAAAGTCAATGAGACTCAAGTATATGGGGTAGTCAAGCTTGAGAGAAGAGTTGCCCTTCAGAGCGGAGACGCAAGGCTTGATAGATGGGGATTGAGCTTCTATCAAAGAATCGATTCTTGGTGAGCACGATTCGCCGGCATAAGGTGGGCATTAGACGCGCATGCGCCTTCTATCTTGACATACGCGCAGGTGATGGACCCAGAGATATTTGCCCATGTCAAAAAGAGTTCTCATCGTCATGTAGACCCACGCCGGAAAACGACGACGCGAGAAAAGACATTGAACCCGATTTTTTCCCTGTCTGTGTCAGAGTCATCCCAGGGACACGACGATTCGTAGCAGACCGACAAATCGATACCTTACTGAACTTGAAGAGAACCCATCCGCTGACCTCACAGATAAAGATTTGAGTATGAAGATATAGATTGGTATCGATACACTTCCGCCCTACATGTTTAGTCTGCTCTCTCATTTTCAAACGTACACTTCATGCCTGCCGCCTGTAAGGCTCGCATTCTTTCGAATTCCAGTTGTAGAACCCTCCGGAAAGCTCTTTTGTCGCGCGGACAGACAGCGCTGCTATGACATGTCCGGGATCCTCTGGCTTGACCAACTTTCCTTCCTCATGTTCGCGGACGAACATCTGGTGGTCTTTATCCGACATATGACCTGCGCCCTGTTCACGAACAATAGTTTGCATCTACGTGAATAACAGACATAAATGAGTATGAGATTTCACTGAAGAACACATTTACCAACCCCGGTGTCAACTCTGCCAGGACGGACAGCCACGGCAATGATGTCGGGCTCTTCATTTGCAAGTGTCCTGCAACACATGAACGCTCACACACCTGCAACGGAATGGGACAGGCATTGTGTTAAACATACCTGCATAAGCTATTCAGAGCAGCCTTGCTGGCATTGTAAGGGCCCCATCCCGCCATTCCGCCTACCGCGGAACCCGAACTGGTGAAAATTATTCTTCCAGTATACTTACTTTTACGCAGAGCAGGTAGCGCTGCTTTCACGGCGTTGACACAAGAAAATAGGTTCACTTCGAAATGCGACCTCCATCCGTCGAGACTGCTCTCAGGAGAGCCAATAGGGCCCAGAGGTCCGAGTACACCCGCGTTGAGAACTAGAGCATCGAGGTGGCCCAGAGTCTCCTCAACGTTAGCGAGGGTGGAACGGAGCACGGTCTCGTCGGCACTGAAGGAAACTCAGCTGTCACACCGGTAATGCACGTACGGAGGCACTGACACGTCGCATTCTTTGATAATAAGAGCATTCCCATGCGTCTTGGACAGGTCTTCGAGATCACTCGTACGCGTACGGGAAATGGTCACCACGGTCGCGCTGAACTGCTGGAGTAGTACGCGAGTGACGGCAAGACCGATGCCTCTGCGCGAGCAGATCAGATGATGATAAAAGCATAATATTAAGGGAGTGGTACTTGGATGCGCCGGTGACGACGACCACGGGGGAAGACATGGAGAAGGGGGTGGGTTCCTGGCGAGGCGGAGGATGACGGGCGGAGAGTACGCGCTGTTGACGGCTGTTTGCGCTCTCCGGACTCCCCAAAAAATGGGCAGCGTCTCCGTCCAGCTCATCATCGCGTCCGAGTCTGCCCTTGCCTGCCCATCCCAACAAAAGCCGCCATGGCCTCCCGTGCTGCCTTCTCCCGTCTCGCCCCTGCTCTCCACAATGTCCGCGCACGTCCGTCACTCGCTGCACGTCGCATGGCTCTGCGCACCTATGCGTCAGAGGCTCAACAGAACTCCGTGCGTCAACCAGTGGTGCCTTGGTGATTTATCACTCATTCTTGCTGTTTGCAGATGACCGTCCGTGACGCACTCAACACCGCGATTGAAGAGGAGATGCTGCGCGACGAGAGCGTTTTCGTTCTCGGTGAGGAGGTTGCACGGTACAATGGCGCTTACAAGGTCTGGCCTTCGGCCCAGAGTAATCCCCAACGAATTATGCTGACTGCGTCGAATTCAGGTCACGAAGGGCCTCATGGATAAGTTCGGCGAGAAGCGTGTTGTCGACACCCCCATTACCGAGATGGGTTTCGCGGGTCTGGCAGTCGGCGCCGCATTAGCTGGCCTTCGGCCTATGTGCGTTACCCTTCGGACTTTTCGGCGGATTATGCGTACTCATTGGGTTCCAGATGCGAGTTCATGACTTTCAACTTTGCTATGCAGGCCATTGATCAAATCGTCAACTCCGCTGGCAAGACCTACTACATGTCCGGCGGTAACGTCCCATGTCCAGTCGTCTTCCGTGGTCCCAACGGTGCTGCTGCCGGTGTTGCAGCCCAGCACTCGCAAGACTATGCATCATGGTATGGTCAGATTCCGGGTCTGAAGGTTGTCAGCCCGTGGAGTGCGGAAGATTGCAAAGGGCTGTTGAAGGTACGGGCGTTATCATACCATGTTTCAATTTCTGTCGGATCATTGACGGAGTGAACAGAGTGCGATCCGTGACCCCAACCCCGTTGTGTTCCTGGAGAACGAGATGATGTACGGAACGAGCTTCCCCATGTCGACGGAGGCCATGTCCGATAGCTTCCTGCTCCCTATTGGCAAGGCCAAGATCGAGCGTGCCGGCAGTGACATCACCATCGTCGCGCACAGCAAGATGGTTACGCACAGTCTCGAGGCTGCTGACATCCTTGCCAAGGAGGGCATCAAGGTTGAGGTCATCAACTTGCGCTCCATCCGCCCACTAGACATCGACACCATCAAGGCGTCTGTTAAGAAGACCAACCGGTAAGTGCCAGCGATTTACGCTGCTTGGATTGCATGTTCACATACGTGCATATAGCCTCGTTACTGTTGAGGGTGGCTTCCCCGCATTCGGCGTCGGCTCCGAGATCTGCGCGCAGATCATTGAGAGCGAGGCCTTCGACTACCTCGATGCACCAGTTGAGCGTGTTACCGGCGCCGACGTCCCCACTCCCGTAAGTGACATGTTTATGCATCTCGAGAAATGCTAATTTCCTTTGACTAGTACGCGACTAACCTCGAGGAACTTGCTTTCCCCGACGCCCCACTAATCGTCAAGGTCGCGAAGCGTGCGCTCTACAGGACCAACTAAGCGGGTTGGACTGGTGTCTATTCTCTACTTTGGGCATACATGCTTTCTCGATAGTGCTATAGAGTGTTTTTGTTTGCCATATGACCACCCCCGCTATGGCCTGGCTCCCAGCGCGGCACTAATGGAACAGCTTTTAATACGATCGGTATGCACTATGCGAGAATCGGATACAGAGTTGGTTGCACTTCTTTCGATTCATCCCCGGTATTTTTTTGTTCGACGCATTATGCCGACGCGCGCAGACGAATGCGCACGGCATTGGCGTGGGCGGACAGGCCTTCACAGTCGGCGAGGGTCGCCACGACTGGACCCAGCTCCTTCAGGCCCGCAGACGTCAGCTCCTGCGAGGTGATGTGTTTCTGGAACGAGAGCGTGTTCACGCCGCTGAACTGCCGCGCATAGCCGTTCGTAGGGAGGGTATGGTTCGTACCAGAGGCGTAGTCGCCGCAGCTGCACATCGGTCAGTGGAGTGCGGGTACGTCGGAGTAGGGCAGCTTACCTTTCAGGCGAGAAAGGCCCAACGAACACGCTTCCTGCGTTCTCCACGAGGGCCACAGTCGCGCTTGCCTGTTCGAGGTGCAAGATGAGATGCTCCGGCGCATAGTCGTTCGAGAACGCGAGTGCCTCCTCCACGGTCTTGGTCTGCACGATGATGCTTTTGGGGATGGACTGCCGGAGGATGTCGACGCGCGAGAGGGCATGGGCCTGCGCGTCGACCTCGGCCTCGATCGCGGCGATGGTGGATTGCGGGAGATCGACCGTGACGAGGACGACCTGCGAGTCGATGCCGTGCTCCGCCTGCGAAAGCAGGTCTGCAGCGACAAATGCGGGGTTGCACGTGTGGTCGGCGACAACCTGAAAGCAACGCATACGTCAGATATGCGTGTAAACAACATGGCGTCGCATAGACTTGCCAAAACCTCCGACGGCCCGGCCGGCATGTCGATGGAGACCAGCGCGTCGGTGTCATTCTGCACGAGCATCTTCGCCGCCGTCACCCACTGGTTCCCCGGCCCGAAGATCTTGTCCACCTTCGGCACCGTCTGCGTCCCATACGCCATCGCCGCGACCGCCTGCCCGCCGCCCGCCTTGAGCACCGCGGACGCGCCGACGAGGTGCGCGACGTACATCACCTCGGGCGAGATGCTGCCGTCCGGGCGCGGCGGCGTCGCGAGCACGATCTCCCTGCAGCCCGCGACCTGCGCGGGGATGCCGAGCATGAGCGCCGTGGACGGCAGGATCGCGGTGCCGCCGGGGACGTACAGCCCGACGCGCGCGATGGGCCGCGCGAAGCGCGAGCACACGACGCCGGGCATCGTCTCGACGACGAGCGCGGCGCCCTGCGCCTGCGCCGCGTGGAACTTGTAGACGTTCGCGTATGCGACGTCGATCGCGGCGCGGACTGACTCGTCGATCTGCATGGTCTCCGGTGCGAAGGGCGGGAATATGACGGTGGAGTCGAGCTGCGCCTTGTCGAATTTGGCGGTGAGCTCGAGAAGCGCCGCGTCCCCGCGCGTGCGGACGTCGTCGACGATGGGCTTGACCTTTGCGATCATTTCGTCGAACTTGAGCACGGGGCGGCGGAGGAGCTGCGCGCGTTCTGCGGGGATGACGGAGGCGAGGTCGTAGGAGCGCATGCGGATGGGAGCGTCGTCCTCGATGGCTGGTTTCGCTGGTGGTGGAGGCACAGCGGGAGAGGCGGCCTTTATCGACCATTGGGGCTTCGCATTCCCTGGTCTCCGCGTGACCTTGCGAGCCTTCTTGTCCAGGGACTTTTCAATGTCTGCAATGCTAACGCCCGCAGAAACGCATTTCGTCAATGCGAAATACAGTAGATCAGCTGCTTCAAATGCGATGTCCTCCTTCGTCTCCGCTCGGCACAGTTCGTCGGCCTCCTCCATGATTTTTGAGCGCAGCAGCTGGGGATCGTTGAACAGTCTGCGGGTATAAGAACCTTCGGGTGCTGATTCGAGGCGGGATTGGAGGGTCTCCTCCAACGCGGACAAGCCTCCGAGCGTGCCGAAGCAGGACGCCCTATTGAGATGACAAAATCCTGCTCCGTGCTGGATGACGCTAAATTCCAAGCTATCGGCATCGCAGTCGAGTCGAATGCTAACGACATCCTGAGTTGCACCAGACGTCTCGCCCTTGCGCCAAAGACCGTGCTTGCGCGACTGGTATACGCCTTTCCCCGTCGAGATGCTCTCCTTCACGGACTCCCTGGATGAGTACACGAGACCGAGCGACTTCCCTCCCTGCGGATACGAGGAAACTACGGTTGGGAAGAGACCGTCGAGGCGGTCAGAGACGACCGGGGCCAGAAATGCATCAGCTACGTTGTGCTGGGTCGCGCTTGAGTCTGACAAAGTCAGCTGGGAGGAAGGAAGGACGAGTGTCGCGCCGATGGCCAGAAGTTCCCGGATACTTGACCGCGGCGGCAATTCCGCAGAGGTGAGGAGAACGTAGATGGCAGCTTCGGTGAAAAATCGCGAGATGGACGAGATGAGATCAAGGTCCAGGGAGGGAGACTTGAGTAGAACGCCCGAAACACCATTGCGCACTTTCTCCGACACCGCGTTCGCGTTCGCGACATCAAGGAGCAGGATGAGACGCTCCGCAGGAATGACACCGATAAGTTCGGTGGCCCATGCGAGGGGAACGATGACCTTCAGCGCGCCGTAGTCGAGCCAAGAAATGATCTGATCTGTGTCGGCTGTGATATCGCGGTCGAGGAGGATATAACGGCCATACTGGTCGGAAGTCAGAGTGCTGAGATCTGGAAACGCAGGTTGGATGACTGGTCCGATCCGGCCCAGTGCAGACAGGAGCCTGTCATCCCGAGCTTCCAGTAACGGAAGGTACACTGACATTGCTATCCGTCTGTCGCAAGTCGAAGGAGTGTTGGATGAATGCTTGGATATCTTCTATCCTCCAAAGTCTGCGGGCTAAATGACTCGGAAAAAATCGCAGAAAATCGTAGAAAATCACCACATGAAATTTATGTACATGAGTATATCATAACGGCGCTATAGTGTAGTGGTTATCACTCAGGATTCTGAAAAGCATTGCTTATGTAATGAGCACTACACTACAGAAGTTCACGTGACTTTCCTGAGACCCAGGTTCGATCCCTGGTAGCGCCTTCCCTTTTTGCCAGTTTCTGGAGCGACGAGCTTTACGTGTCTATGCGACAACACATAAGTCGAACCGACTTTTTGCGAGGTTTCGCATCATTCAATTATCGCTTCGATTACTGGTAGATCTCCCGAGATGAAGCAGATACTGTATAACTCGATTTTTTAATTTAATGGCACGACCTTAAGCTTTTGGGGAGGGGCAACGCCGCTTGGGAATTTGTGAGCATTACATAATGCAATCCGCGCGTCGAACGCGGGCACATTTTCGTTCTGAAGCTCGTCCTGCATATACTGCTGTTATACACACGGAATGAAATTCGGAGCAGGTCCATAGTGTGATAAACAGTATAAACATGCTATTGAAAAGCACAATGAGATGATGGGGCCAATGCCATGTTGAATTTCGCACAGGTGACTCTCGTCTCAGGATGGTCTGCAGCCCATCTCCCCGATTAAAGGTATAATATAACACTGGAAACATATCTTATTTTCAACTTTCCTGCCGTAGACGGCTCCGGCATATAAAAGGATTATCTCTATACGAGAAAAGTGGCATCAGGGTGCCTGTAGTGTAGATGCTTTCTTTCCTGCTTTTTGCCTGTTTTGAGGTACTATACACTCTTGTTTGGGCTTGGTCCATGAAGGATTATCTTAAGGCCATCCTGTATAGTTGTTTTCCGCCATCAGAGGGGTCAGAGGGGTATTTTGCGGGGGCAGCGCCGTCGAGACGCGTCAATGTCTGCAAAACCGACGCGTTGATTAGATCACGTGCACCGTGTTCCCCCCCAATCTCATATCTACGGAACCGCAACAGATTTGGACGGAATCAGCTCTCAGAAAGGGATTTTGGGCCTCCCTGAGTAAGGTCTCCGTCGGCTTTTTCCCGGATTCGACCCACAATTGCCAGATCTGCCCTGATCTTGCGGCAGATACAAGCCTGTACAGGAGCCTGTGCAGGCCATATGAGAGTTCACTTGAAAAATCTCACGGAGACATTATTTAGTTTGTATATATCTATGGATTCACACTTCGATTGAAAGGCAGGGTGTAGCTGAACGGGAGTTATGGAAAGTGTCCCGCTTTCTGAGGCCGGACGCGCTCACAAAAAATGAGCCAAATTAGGAAGGCGTTGCCCCTCCCCAAAGCTTTCCTCGGGCAATTGGCGACCCTCAATCGCACGTGATACAGCATCTTCCCGAATATTGAGTGCACGCCATGCAGACGATGATGCGATGAGAGAATGTGGAGATAACGCCTTCCCAGGTACGACGCTACTTCTTCACAATTGCATCACTGCGGGACTTTTTCGGACAATCTCCCCTGGAACACGACCATCTCTTCGGTGTACAGCTGACCCATACCTCGCTATATCTGTCTGGAGATGAGAACGCGGAATGGACGCCCTCATCGATTTCTGCGGCCTATCTCCCACTGAGTACGCCAGCCGAAACTCATCGCATTGTCGCGCAGCATCGTTTCCGCCAATATGACTACCTATCTACGTCCATTCACCGCTGGTGGCTGGTCATTCAACCAAGTCGGGGGCGGACAGGGAACAGGAAAGGATGAGTGGATTCCCGTGTCTGAATTTCCGACGACGGTACACGTAGAGTTGCTGAACTTGAAGAAAATCCCAGATCCTGTAGGCGGTTCTTCATATCGCTTCCGGGAGAACACTCCGCTGATTTGTTCCACGTAGTTCGTGGGGCTGCAGGAATGGGACGTTCAGTGTCGGTACCGTCTCTGCGCGTACTCCCGATCATTGGCTGACTGTCGTTGATCGTAGGGGTTGGAGAAGCAGAGTGGGCGTTTAAGCGCACCTTTACTCTCTCCGAGGAAGACCTGGAGGTGCCCAACATCGATCTCGTGTTCGAGGGGTTGGATACCTTCGCTACAGTTCAACTAGTAAGTGTGCAACGAATGTGAAGGACCACACATTGTGACACCATTTCTACAGAACGGGACTGAGATCCTGAAGTCTGTGATTTATATTGTGCTCTTCGATCTAAGTCTGAGGCCGAAACAGAACCGAAAACCAGTTCATCACTCACCGCGCAGCAGTCGCAAAGAGCCTCAAGGTCGGAGACAATGAGCTTATCATTACTTTCGCCAGCGCTTTCTTGAAGGTAGATAATTTATCTACTGGGCGGGTAGATTGCTGATCAATTGCATAGGGCCGAGATCTCGAGAAAGAACACGGTAAATTTAACCTTTGGAACGGCGACTCTAGCCGGCTTCATGTCCGCAAGGCTCAATACAAGTAGGCCTTCCTTTATCCACAAATAACCCCTGCTGACACTGTTCTAAAAGCTACGGCTGGGACTGGGGTGCGCAGCCCTGAATCACTTCAGCTGCGTTCGAATTGACCGTTCTCTAGGCCCCGTGTTGATGACCGCTGGCCCTTGGCGTCCGGTCTACCTCGAGGGCTACGATCTGCGTATCGACGATCTCCGCGTGTCGGCGCTCGTCGACGAGAAGCTCGAAGTGGACCTCGATGTCCACTTTTCCGTGTCCTCGGCGAAGCCTAGCAAGGCCACTGTCAGGCTGAAGTCCCCAAGCGGTGAAATCGTGGTAGGCCAGAGCGGCGTCCGGCTCGAGAATGGCAAAGCGCGAGCGCACTTCCATTTGAGCAAGGGATTGGTCGAGCTCTGGTATCCCGTTGGATACGGAAAGCAACCCATATACGACGTGGAGGTTGTCGTCGCCGACGAGGTCAGTCCTGGTTTCAACAGAATGTTCGGATCTAATGGATGTCACTTTGATACGCAGCAAGATGAACATAACATCCTTGACTCCAAGTCACAGAAGATCGGCTTTAGATGCGTGCGCATTGTCGAGGACAAGCTGATCGACCAGGACGGCCTCACCTTCCTCTTCGAAGTCAACAACATCAGGATATTCTGCGGAGGTTTGTAACTTCGTACGGCCTGCGAATCAGTTGACCAATCTTGTCTCCTAGGATCGAACTGGATACCTGCAGACTCGTTCTTGACCAAGTAAGTACAGGCGGGCCGATTACGGCTGCGTTACTGACGTCGACGGACTAGGATGACATCTGAACGTTACCGTGCGTGGCTACAGCTTCTCGTCGACGGCAACCAGAACATGGTTCGGGTTTGGGGCGGAGGAATTTACGAGCCCGATGTCTTTTATGAGATCTGCGACGGTGAGCAGTGAGCTTACACACATATTCTTATCCTCATCTGAGATATGTACAGAGCTTGGAATTTTGGTGTGGCAAGACTTTATGTTCGGCTGCGGACAGGTCGGTCTGCTCTTCCCTAGGCATTTGACAAGGCGTCTTAGCTACTTTCATCAGTACCCGGCGTACGACTCGTTTGTCAAGAACGTCAAAGTGGAAGCCGAGCAAAACGTGAAGAGACTCCGGCACCACCCGTCCATTGTCATCTTAGGTCCGTGCTTCTTCCTCTGTATCGCAGCCTACATAACATATATCCCCCTCGAAGCCGGAAACAACGAAGGTGAATAATCTGAACATCAAGTTTATTACAATAACTGAGCACTTCCCCGCGGACCAGATTACCAACTTGCGGAACAGTCCAAACTGGAGCTCAACTACGACGACGAAACGTCCGATTTCCGCAAGACGAACTTCCCCGCGCGCTACATCTACGAGCACACGCTACCCGACATCGTAGCGGCCTATTCGGACATCCACTACCACCGCAGCTCTCCGTACAGCGGCCACGGAAAGGTCACAACGGACCGGACGTACGGCGACTTGCACCAGTGGAACGTCTGGCACGGATCCCAAGAGCCGTGGCACAACTGGGATATTCTCGCCGGGCGCTTCGTTTCCGAATTCGGGATGTAAGAGTCCTCCTCTGTTGTTGGTCCGTGTCTAAACGCATCGCTTGACAGGGAAGCGTACCCCGACATCCGCACTGTCGATTACTGGCTGGGCGGGGATAAGTCCGAGCGGTTCCCGCAGTCGAGGTACGCATATCATGATCACGGTGGAGCAGCGGAATGGAAATTTAAGTTTCATGCCAGGATTACCGTAAACCACAACAAAGCAGATGGCTTCGAGCGTCGGCTGGAGCTGTACTTGATGGAGAACTTCAGGCATGCATTCGATATGGAGAGGTAGGCGCCTTAACAATATTCATCCATGGCTTTTACCCATCCCCGGTTATTGTACTCACACCATTCCAGCTATGTCTACTATACCCAGATCATGCAAGCCGAGACGCTGGCCTCTGCATATCGCCTCTGGCGGCGCAACTGGGCCGGTCGAGGCAAAGAATACACTGCGGGTGCGCTTGTCTGGCAGGTCGGTCCTATTCACTTCCGGAGCCCGCCTATGCATAGTGACCAATCGCGTCCGCATCCGCAGATCAATGACTGCTGGCCCGTCACGTCCTGGGCCATCGTCGACTACTTCCTCCGCCCGAAGCCGGCGTATTTCGCCGTCAAGCGCGAGCTGCGCCCGCTCACGGTGGGCATGACCCGCAAAGACGTGAAGAAGTACGCGGACGACCGCACCGCAGCGTCGTTTACTATAACGTCCGAACTCGAGATCTGGGGAGCCAACAACACCCTGCAGGAGCGGCAGGCCAAGCTCCGCTTCGCCGCGTTCAACCTCGGTGACGCGGCCTGGAGCGCGACCTGGGAGAAGGACGTGGTACTGGCGCCGAACGCGAGCACTGAGCTGTGGAAGGGCACTGTCCCTGGGCAGGCGGTTCGGACCAAGGATAGCGAGGTGCCGGAGCCTGTCATTGTCAGCGCGACACTGGTGGATGGGAACGAGGTGCTCGCCCGTTACGCGAACTGGTATGTGCCGACAGCGATCAGTGCGGGACGCGAGTAACCGCTTTGGGACAGGCCCGAGCCGTTCAAGTACTTGCATTTCCCCAAGGTCGAGGACTTGGGCTTCGACATCAAGGTTAGCGAAGACGGAGAGTCCGTGGAGCTGTCGACGAAGGTGCCGATCAAAGGCATTGTTCTGGATGTCGATGGCGATGAAGTCGGTTGGAGTGACCAGGCAATCGACCTCGTACCAGGAGACACGCAGATCGTCAAAGCGACAGGTTTGAAGGGCAGGAAGGTAAAGGCGAGGTTCCTCGGAGATGGCACGGCATGAGGACATATAATGAAGGCAGGAACTGGTGGTGTAGGTTAGAAGCGCTGAATAACGAACACGCATCTCCATGGGTTTGTACCAGAAAGCATAACGCCTTCCGTGAACGACGTTAGCAGCAAAATCCGAGCCTCGATGTGATGCCAGTGGAACGCCCGCGTACAATTCGTGGATAAAGTATCGATTGTGCCATCGTCTTGCACACGTTTTGGCAAGTTACGACACTTACGGGGCCCGGTGGATCCTTGACGCTGCCTCGTGTGATGGACCTGCCAGTGTGCAAGATATGAGTTCATACTGTGCTGGGATTAGGAACCGCCAGGGAGATATACTACGGTGACAGGCCCGCTGACGGGAGATCGAGACACTATGGTGCGAAGAAATTACACAGTGTACACAGAGAAGCAGAAGTCTAGGGGGTTAGCAGGCCCTTCTCGAGTCCGCGAAAAAAAAAGGTAATAAGGATGAGAAAGTAACTATCCAGAAGCTGGACTATGTTTGATGCAGAGAAACCAAGTGGTGGACACGTATGGACGAGTGAGAGGGCGGAGGGAAATAAATAAGGTCGAAGGGCAATGCTAAGCAGAGTGAGAGCTGAGGGTCCAGGGCCTATCTATCACATAATGATGCACTTATTTGCTGGAGGTTCGGTCTTGTGGGATGGTGAATGGCGTTCAATCTCGCCTAGACATAGCTCAAAGACCTTGGCTGCAAGAGACGATGATTGAGCCATTGACAACCACCGGCAGGAAAAACGTCTACTCACAGACATTGATGTTGTTCTTTGAGCTAGTCTCTATCCATGCGGCGTGATTCTCCTTGGCGAGCTGTTCGCCCTCGGAGGGAGCTACCTGTCTGCTGCCTCTGTGAGGCAGGGAGGACCGAAACGGAGGATATGGGGGGCCACGGTCGAGGGGCCGACCGCAGCGGGAAGGAATTGTGTGCTTACCTTTGCGACAAGTCCATCTTGGCACCGACGATGACACAAGGAATCTCTTGGATTCCACAGAAGTTGACGATCTTGTCGTACACGATTTGGATCATCTCGAAGGAATTTCTCGAGGCGACTGAGTACACGAGGACAAAACCGTGGATACCAATGGCATGTTTCGAGTTTAATATCGAGTATTCATCCTATAATCGAGAGGTGAGTATGCGCCGCCGCCCCCATGAGCAGCATGAGTGAATGAACACTGACCTGCCCGGCGGTGTCGATTATATCACAATCATACTCAACGCCGTTGTACTTCACACTCTTGGAGAACGTATTCTCAATGGTGGGGTAGTAAGACTCCATAAAATGGTTCTCAATGAACTGCATGACGAGGGATGACTTCCCTGGTAAACCCTCGGCGGTGAGCTGCGCTCATAGGTGAACGGGAGCAAGGGCGTACCGACTGAACGAGAGCCAAGAACGGCGATCTTCCTCTTCCTCAAAATGTCGCCGGGCATGTTTGGATGTGGGGGAGAGGGGAGGAGAGGGGGAGAGGGAGGGGCGGGGTAGAAACGGAGAGAGGGAGGGGAGAGAGGGATTTAAATAAAGTAAAGCAGAGTGAAATGGATTGGAAAGGGTAAGCGCCTTGAAGAGGAGTTCGGTCGGACAGTGGTCGTCTTGGATTGTTGGCGCCCAGCTGCGAGCAGACCGACTGGGATCACGATCTGGCCGACACATGCCGCTTCCCCATATTCTAGGCCTCCAATTCGTCACATCATCATCGCCACACCGGTCCGCCCTAACCGCACGCGACAACAACTCTGCTCCCGTTCATTGGATCGTCGTCCCCGTCAGCTGCCGTTTCGCAGACGTTTTCCTTGTCCACAGCAGGACATAACAGGTTTCGTTCTACACCACCACCTCACGTCCAGACTTCCCTCCATGTCTTGTGATGTCCTTACACATCGGAATCATTGGACATCATGCTTCCTCCGACACCAGCGATTCGTAGGGGTAAAATCCACCACCCCCTGATGTAATGAGCCTAGCGATGACCCCTGACATAGTCCAACGCGTCCCAAAATCGTCGACAACGGTCATCATCGTGTCATCACTTGGCACGTATCGCCGCCCATCTGTGTGAAAATCGATGCCTCCAACCAGCCTCGAACACGACGACGGCGTCCTGAACCACCAGGGCGGGCTGCGACAGCAACATGTAATTTTTGTGCAATGCCCGTTAGATCCGCCACGAAATGAAATCAGCTGGCCTCTGGAGATGGCACTCGGTGTTCAGAATGGTATGTCCTTCTCATTGATCGGGTGCTCGCCGTTTGGCGTCGAGAACATCGGCTGTCCGGAAGCTCAATATGTTCAACACGCGACAGTGCATGCGCGCGTCGAAGGCATCACTGTTTCAAGTGTCGGAAGTCGGAGTGGAAATAATCAGCTGTTAAAGCTTCGCGAAGCTGCTCAACTTCTTCATCGGAACGCGTCGAGAGAAAAAGATGCACCTACAACCGCGGAGGTCAGTGGGGAACAAGGGAAGACGGAATATTCCAGGATATAGCAGACAAAGGTGCGGAACCCCTGTTCGGATTTACGCGGTCTGGAACAAGATGTCGACAAACTCGCTCGCTGTTTTCGATTTCTAGCCCTATCAGCTCGAGATGATCTGGTGCGTGCATCGCCAGATCCATTCTGAAGCTAGCATGTGCAGACCGAGTTGTATACATGCGGTGCGGATGGAAATAAAGAGTCTATCGAGTCGGTCGTTCGGACGAACGTCCGAGCAGGCATGTAAAAATGTAGAAAACGTCCTGCGTGATACAGGGATGAGAATAGCCCGCACAACTGCTGGGAAATGGTCGGATGTAAGTGCTCCAGACAGCAGATGTACCGAGTCCGAATTTCAAGAGCTCCTGATCAGCGACAATTCGTCCCTCACGACACGCTCGGCAAGTCTCAGGAACTGCGTCCGGCGACATCTTTGGGATGGCTTGAGCTTCATGGATCCTCCAGGTCACATCGTGCCATCGGACGCTGTGTCCTCCTGCAAATAAGTGGGCCAATCAATGGAGACCACATCGGCTAGCAGAAGTTCCACCGTCGCCCAGGGCTGCGAAACACAGGCCTAATATATCTCAAGTCGGAGTGGTTCTTTAAACGCACTAACCTAATGGATCTTCAACGGAAAAAGGATATGAAGGAATTCGGTTCTCATTGCGAGAAAGCTAGGAACGAGCCATGGATGCAGTCGGCTGGGCTCGATCACCAGCGGACCGCGGTCGCCAAGGACTGTCTCAGCCACAATCGCGTTTTGTCACGTGTTATGCACGTGATGTTGATTTTTGAACACGCGTTATAAGGCCTTTCGGCTCGACCATGATTCCCTCCTTCACGCCTCTTCTTTCAACGAACTACATCCTCTCCCCACCACCTCATTTCGCGCAGAACATTCGCAAAGAAACGTTACGCTTCGTATCCATTATCATGTCCGCATCATCGACTCCCTCTGCTTCCCCCGGCTCTGTCCAGCCGCTGCACAACCCCAAGCACGCCGCGCAGGTCGTCGTTCCGCAGGCGCCCCTTGGCAATGCCACCAATGGCCCGCTGAACCAGGCGCCTGGGATGGGCGCGAAAGCGCTGTTGGCGAAGAGGATGGCGAAGGGCCAGTGCGTAGTGACGCGCCACTCGTTGGCATCGAGCACCTTGCTGACGCGTGCCGTTCCCTGTAGGAACCCGACATACGTGTCGCCGACGGATAACATGATGACTCCGTGCACGCAGAAGATCGGTGCGGCGAAGAAGAAGCACTTTACGAAGTGAGTGGCCGTCCTGAGCTTGTGCAATACCCAGACTTAGTGCCTCGTGTAGGGGCGCGAATCCGATGCAGCCGTTGTTCGCACAAAAGGAAGTCTCTGACGACGACGAGGAGGCAACTTCGTCTACTGCGCACCCATCAGATGAGAAGACATCAGACGAGAAGATGTCCACAGAGGACGACAACCCGTTCTGAGCAGCAGAATACTGTATTCCTCTCTGATTTGGGCGCTGTGGCTGGCCCACTTGGTACGATAGTGGAGTTTGATTTATCGGTTTGTTGCCTGTTCTGCTTATTGCGTCTGCGCTACGTCTGTACTATGATACCCCCGCACGGCGGGCCCATGTCGAGCTGTTTACCTCGAGTCGCTATGCTATCCTAGCTGTTTCCCACGCTTGCTGAACCTAGACCATGCGATGCTGACGCGTCCGTGCCGCGTCAGCGCCGATTCCGAGCTTGCATTGAGTAAGGTCGCGGCGGGTGTAACCTGCAAGCTTGACTGCGACCATCACCTGCGACACACGACATGGACCCGAGGGAACTGCCATGGCTGTTTGTCGGCGGCGGCATGCCGGGCATGGACGACAACGGCGGCGTCGACGCGAGCCAGTTCATGCGCGACGTCGCCGTGGTTATGCGCCGCCGGCATGAAGACGGCGAACTGACATCACAGTGAGCGCACAGGGTCTGTCGCACTCGTCTGCCGCGCATCGACTGACACTGCGCAGGCAAATCGAGGAGATCATAGCCGGACTTCCGCGGCTGACGGAGGAGGATCTCGAGGCCTGCGGGCAGTACGGTGCGTCGGCCTGCGCGCATCTGCGTCATTAGTGATACGATACTCACGCCCGACAGATGCGACGTGCCCCATCTGCATGAACACGTACCTTGCTGCGCTCGCGGAGGAGGAGATGGGCCTCGTGATGGACTCGCCCGCGCACCCGACCGAGATCCTGGGCGTGACGCGGCTCGCGACGACCTGCGGGCACGTCTTCTGCAGGAAAGAGTGAGTCCCGCGCGATTGGGCGTCTCACGCTTCACACTGACGTCGCCCTGCGCCCAGCCTCCTGACGTGGATCCGGGACGGGGTCAGTCGCTCGCAGTCTCGCCATGACATCGTTGTTCACGCAACCCTGCATCATGCTTTAGCATCCGTCCTGCCCCCTGTGCCGCACTGCGTTCGTCAAAACTCCGGAACGCAACGAGCAGCAGGCGTCGACCCCGGCGGGCGCCAGTGACGACCTGCCAGCCGATGACGCCGGGGGCGATAACGAGTACGCCCAGGCGATGGAGCGAATTATCGCCGCATATCGCGACGAGCGGAGTCGTATGCGCTCCGGTCCCGACAGCGGGTTATTCTGGCCAGATCCCATTGCTCATGCCTCGGGTGAGGACGAGAGCGAGGACGCGGACGCAGACAGAGAATACGCGGGCATGTACTCCTAGTAGCATTCGGAGTGTGTATAAATTACTGTAAGATATCGTACACGAATTCGCCTTAAACGAAGGGAAGATTATGAATTCGAGTATCTACCCATCTCTCTACTACGGGAGATGAGGCTTGGATGGTATATGAATGCCGTGAAGTTGGATAGGTGCGTCGTAGTAAATGTCCCCCAGCCAGACCAATGCGATGACAAAACAAAGATGAGAAGAAATTCATGACAAACATTCTTTAGGACCTCCTGCAGCAGCGGAAGAGGTTGCGCTTGAAGAAGTAGAACAAGCACTGAAAAGAGCAACTTCAATATCGCAGAGACATGCAAAGCATAGTGCACTTACGCCAACGAAGCGCACGAGGGAAAGACCGAAGGTCGAGTAGAGGATGAAAGCGAAGTAGGCGTTCTGCTTCTGGCGAAGGTCTGCCTCGTCCGCAGTCGGATCGTTATCGTCGGGCAGGCCATTGATGTTCTCGATCGCGACAGCCAGCGCCGCATTCGAGATCATCCAGAACGCGACGAGACGCGTACGGAACGTCTTGTTCTGGTCGTCCATCGTTGGCTTTTCAGGGACTTCCTTCACATCGATCTTCGTAACAGCGCGGGTCACGGTCTCCTTGAACACTGCATCGAGATCCTCCTGGATGCGTTCGGTGTCTTCGACAACAGCGGCCTCGCCATCCTTGCCCTTGGATGAGACGGAGGGAAGAGCTTCGGCCTTGTCGCTACCCTTCGTACCCCATGAAACGTCGTGCAAGTTACAGAACGCATACACGTTGAGGACGTTCGTGAAACTGGGAGCCAGGCACAAATACTGGAAGAAACTGGAAAACATGTGCCAGGGGTCGCGCTATGGGCGATAGATCAGCTCACTTGTTGGCAGCATAGCCATGATGGGCGACTTACGTAGAGGAAGGACGCGAAGAGGTAGATACCGAACGTCGAGACCATGGCAGCTATCAAAGCACCGACGGGTGGCTTGAAGAACGTTTCGATGACCTCAGTAGTTGACTTGTTCTTTAATTGTTCGGGTATGTTGACGAAAGCCTTGACCGTCAAAGCCATTGAACAGACAAGGAGGTATACAGATAGGACAGCGTATACCCTGTTGTACAATGATTAGACGCGAGCTGAGTATGACAGGCTGTAAAGCACATACCAGAACGTAAGCGTGTACAATCCTCGTTCTCCTTTTGGTCGATTACCCAAAGCTAGAACGAACTGAGGGCACATGAGACAGGAACCGGAGAGGTGCAGAGAAGGTGCCATACCTGCATACCAAGGAAAACGAGATAGAGCCATTTTAATGCCAGATTTACCCAATGAGTCTAGAAGACTATGAGTATTGAACTACACAGACACGACTCCGCACTCACGATATCCAGACCAGTGTGGTTGTTGCCGCCAAAGAAGACAATGCCTTGTCCGGGCAGAAGGTCGATGATGATACTGAACGTCAACCACAAGTTTGCCAATGCGAACCAAGAGAACACCAGAGAGAAGACATTGTACTGTAACGCAGAATGATGAGCGCGAAGAGAACCCAGACTAAACCAGTAGACTTACAAGAGCCTGGATATGGAAGAAAAACATGCGGATGATACCATGTCCCGACTTGTAGAAGCGGAAGAAGTGTACCACAGCGTACTGATGATTTAGAGTGAGTTATCTTGCCATAACATGGACATCAAATTTACTTACGACGGAGGCTGCAAACGAACCGTTCAGCCAACGACGGCGTTGACCGATCAATTCGGCACCACTTTCGGGAACATCAGTCTCGGCCTTGGAGGGCTTCACGTAGGTCAATGTCCAGCGGGCCTTTTCCTTGGCGACGAGCTCGAAACATAAGATACGATCCTCAGCCAAGAACATGTTCTTGGTGAAGATATTCATGCCGTTGATACCCCGAGCACCAAGACGATCGGCCAGCGAATGATCACCGTGGAAGTACTGCTCCAGTGGACGACCCAAGATGGCACGGTAACGGTAGGCGGAGAAAGCACCCGGCAACACGGAGACATAACCAAAGGAACTTTCTAGCGGTTTGTCTGCGAACGGCGTGAGGTTCAGTCTGAGCATAGATAATCTGCAGGGACTAACCCAAGATGTTCGACATCTTGTACTCGAAGTTCTGCGCCGCCACGAGAGGGTTAAGAAGCTTCTTGCCCTTATTAATCATAGCATGGATTTCACCACAGCACCCTCCCAAATTTTTGTCATTATAGAAAGCTTCCCAGAGATAGTAGATAGATTTGTGTCCTGGCTTCGTACCCGCATCAATGAGGACGCAGGTTTCCGGCTGCGCACGACGTGAGATTTGAGTCCAGAGTAGTGAAGAGTCCACGCACCTGCAACATTCTGCCAATGGCATTGAAGAGCCATCGGTGAGAGTTGATCTTCTTCTGGTTCTTCGCCTTCAAGACGAAAATGAATGAAACCGGAACTAAATTGTTAGGATCGTCCCCATGAGGAAGTACAAGCTGTGGAGTAGCGTCCACAGACAGCTGGGTCGTGTACTAGCGAAATCAGTCAGCTAAGGTGCCGACAGGGTGACCATTTAACGAATACCTCGAAGATGTGGGCGACAGTGTCCTTGCCGTCCACCTGCTTCTTCATCACACCGTCCTGGTAGACACCGATGGTAGCCAAGATATCCAGCACCGTCTTGTCCATGGCCTCAAGACCGTCGACGATCAGCGCCACACAGACTTTCTGCCAACCTGGCACACCCTCCTCTGCGCTGCGGCGCCAGTACTTGGACTGCTTGGTTTTGCAGATATCACGGATGTTCAACATGACACCGTGCAATGTACGTGCGTAGAGCGTCTTGTCCTCATTGTACGAGGTAATGGCAATGAGTAGCTCCGTCTCACGGTTGTACATCTTGGTGCGCAGAGACCAGCCGGTCTGTTCTGAGAAATCATCGGGATCGCAAGTCGCGGCACTGTAGCGCATGTGCCTGCGGAATGAAAGGATGAGCGCCAATTGCTATAATTGGATCTGGGATCACGTACGTGAACTCGGTCGTCTTGACACCGCCAGTCCACTTGGCTTCCATAGCACTGTAGACGGGCGTCGGGACAGGGTACTCGGTGATGAAGTTACCCTTGGTGAGCTTGACCTTCTTGGTCACACCACGCTTGATGGTTTGGCGACGCCGCCACGCAGTGTCCACACCTCCGGAAGCGGACGAGGCAACGGACATGGGCCGCGCATAAGGATCGCCATAGGCCTCGGGGCCGAGAGGTCTGGGCATACGTATTAGCATAAGTATGCAAAGAGTATGTATGTAAATTGTGACGCGTGGGCAGTGGGTTCGAGTTACGCAGACACGTACCCTGGAGGATAGAAACCACCAGCAAAGTTGGGGTCACCACCAGTGAGAGGGAGCTTCTCAACAAGGTCCTCGTCCGAGTACGTATGCGGCTGGCCACCGAATTCACGGGGTAAGGAGGTGGTACTCTCAAATGGCTGCGGCTCGGGTTCCTGGAATTGCAGACGACGGGGCCTGTCGGCGAATGGATCGCCGTAGGGCTCAGAATCCTGAGAGTTGAGAGAGGGAAGCGGGGGACGGTCAGACATGATGGGCGTAAAGAGAGCACCGCAGGGGCAGGCGGGCGCAAAGGAGTGGGAGTGGTAAGCTCTCAACGACTAGGTCGAGGAGAGGATAAGAGAGAGGGCTATTTTGTTGGCAGGTAACAAGGCAGTGACCGCGACTGCCTCGTTTCAGCACACCGCCACCCCGGCCACCCCGGTCAGCCTTCCTCCTTTCGGTATCACCCTCGCCGACGCCTGCCTTCAACCGATCACACCCTCAGCGCCCGCCGGCTGACACCCTCGCACCCTGCATTGCATTTGCGCCCTCTATTCTCATGCGCGGCGTTTGCGCGGACGCCATGGCCTTTTCAGACCTTCAGTCAAGACAGCAGTAGTGGAGCTGCCATATGGTCGCTGCCTGTCCGTCGCGTAGCATCGTTCTGCCAAACCGTCGGTTGTTGTGTCAATGAATGCGACCCTTTGCCTCCGTTGGACATAAATTAGAATTCATATCATAACCGCGCGTGTTGGCTATTGTCTTCGCCACATCAACAGCCACTCCGGCTGATGTGCCTGCGTGCGACGCTGCCTTGGGAAGAGCCAATTCCAGTGAATTGCCTGCGGTGGGTGGATGGAACAGCGCGCTGCAGCGCTCTTGGAGGCGCGCAGGCCTTTGAATTGATGCTTGATTGATCTAGAGTGATGCACAGCCACTGACGCGTCTGGCGAGCCGGGCATAGGCGCGGCGCCAGCGCCGCACGTTCGCAATCCAGCGTCCGTCACGGTCGTCTCCAGCTTCAGCTTCAACTGTCATGTCGGCTCCGGCTACTCCAGCCGCAGGGCCTCAAGCTGGCCAGCAACGTCCTGACGAAGAGTCTCCTTTCCGACGTGTCTTTGGGATCATTCAGGTAAGTGCCAGTGTTATAGATTCGCCGGACGACCGACGGGTATTGATGCAAAAACACAACACAGCAACTCGTCCTGGTGTATGCTGTGACCCAAGTTGGTAAGATCGTTTGACTCCGCATCTCTGTCTGCCGTTGTCTGACCTCGCGTGTTCCAAGCAACGCGCTTCTTCGCGTCCAAACCATCCGAGCCAGCGCCTCCCTCAGCCGTGACACCCGGCGGCGCAGGGTCTGAACATGCAGTCAATCCTTTCCTCCTGCCTCCCCAACAGGCCTTGTCAGCATGGCCGACCGGCATTCCCGTAGCCATGCACGTCCATCTCACGACTGACCCCTTCGGAAATGTCTTTGTGAAGAAGGAAGAAGATGCCAACTTGCTGCATTTCGTCTGGCAGAACATTACGTTCGGCGATTGGAACGAGGCGCGCACAACCGAGACCACCATCGATATCCCGATCGTGAGCGCGATGATCCGCTAAATACGAGCGCCCTCATTGATTTCATTGCAAATTCAGTCTGTCCAGCACAATGGGTCGCTCTGGGCCGACGTTATTTTGACCAGAGATGGCGCCAGTCCCGACCCCTCGAGTCCAGAATACGACCCTTTGTCTGTGCATCATGTCCGGAAGCGTCAGTCCGCCATTTATATGGCGCCTCGCCCATCATACTGACTGCTTCGCTTTCAGTTCTTACTCGGTACCTTCCAAAGCCAAAAGTCCGGAAAGAACGCCGACTTCTAAAGGATGGCAGTGAATCCGAGGACGAGAAAGAACTTGAAGAGGTACGAGTGATCGTGCTCATTCGATATGACCCTGACTGAACCATGCTGAACAGCAAGAGGAGGATGTTATTCTTTCGTACTGGCATCAGGTGCGTTCGTCATAGCAAGGCAAGTATAGTATACACGTCGCTCACTTGTCCCTAGAACTTGACTTTAGCTCTGGTGTCTGACACATCCATATTGCAATACAACCAGCTTCCTGCTCCCGTCGCCGAGCGTGAGTCTTCATCATGATTATTCTGTGTGTTCTGAATAACCTTTCCCTCAGATATACATCTTGTTCCCGGTATGCGCGACGAGACCGGTATCAAGGGGTACTATAAGCCAATTATCTTCCCTAACGAATTCTGGCATCTTCGCTCTCAGTACATCGAGATCAATGAGACAACACCAACCCTGCCGCTGCAAATCGTTTTCCAGCCAATGTCCTACTTTAAATTTCAGTTGTTCTCTTCGATGACCCAAGGCTTCAAAGAGGCGGCCAAGCAGCAGGGTGGGACGTCGGGTGCGGAGCTCGATGAAGTCAAGCGTATGCTGACCGAGACCAATCCTTGGTTCCTCGCCCTCACGGGCGTCGTCAGCGTATTGCACATGCTGTGAGTGAACTTGCTGCAGAACCTCTGTGGTGTATCTAACGCGTCTCGTTAGCTTCGAGATGTTGGCATTCAGCTCAGATGTATCTCACTGGCGGACAAAGAAGGAGCTCGTGGGTGTTTCCATCAGGTTAGTTGCTCGCGTGTACGCTTCCCGTCGCCATCTGTCTAACCCTTGCACTTTTTAGGACGGTATGTTGTAGCTCCGCGTTATGCTAGAGTGAAGCTAATGGTTAACGTGCTGCAGATTGTGACAAACGTCTTCGTGCAACTCGTTGTCCTTCTGTACCTCATTGACAACAACACCGACACCAGCTGGATGATTCTCATGAGCTCGGGGATGGGGCTGCTCGTTGAGGCATGGAAGGTATGAATCGCGGCCCTTCGACCCATGCTTCTAGCTCTGATCCGCCTTATAGATTACGAAGGCTGTCGATATTAGGATAGTGTCCGCACCGGCGGGTTCAACGTTCCCGTGGAAGTTAGATATCAAAGACAAGCATGTCCTGAGTGAGGACGAGAAGAAAACTCAAGAGTACGTTTGATTGATACTTCACTTTTATATACTACTGATGTATCGGCGTCAGGTATGATAAACTGGCATTCCGATATGTCTCTTGGGTCGCCATCCCCTGTCTTGCCATATACTCTGTCTATTCACTTTTGTATGAGACCCATCGGGGCTGGTATAGCTTCGTCATCTCGACCCTCACGTCATTCGTCTATATGTTTGGTTTCGTAAGTCCTTTCACCGCAGCCATATAGTTGTTCTCAGTTGTTCTAACGCCTCCGCCACAGGCACAACTAGTACCGCAGCTCATCATCAACTACAAGCTGAAGGTAAGTATCCATTTCCGCTAGTCGTGGGAGCGCCATTGACGGCGACCATGCAGAGCGTGGCGCACATGCCCATGAAAGCGATGGTATACAAGACGCTGTCTACCGTCATTGACGACCTCTTTGCGTAAGTGCCGGCAGGAGCTCGACCTCGTGCACGCAGGCTGACGGCGACTTCGCAGGTTCATCATCAAGATGCCTATCTTGCACCGTCTCGCGTGCTTCAGAGATGACATCGTCTTCCTCATTTTCCTGTATCAGGTGCGTCTTCCGCCTGAGTTCCGCGGATTTGAAGTAACCATTCTCCGTAGCGCTGGATTTACCGAGTGGACCCCAAGCGTGTGAACGAGTATGGACAGGTCTTGGTCGCGGACGAAGACGGGACATCATCAGAGAAGAAGGACGGGGAGTCAAAGAAGAACAAATGACCACTGTTTGGTCATTTGTGAGTCTACAGGGACCTGCGCGGGGGATTTAAAACGGGTCGTGTGATTGGTGTACTTACGGGACGGATACTGTAATGGGAATCTACTGTAGAGCTGCTTCTGCGAGTCATAGACCATATGCATGAATGACGGAGAACGGATCGCCTGCGAGGCGGATGCTGGCGTGCCTTGGGGGTGCAGTGCTCCAAGTGGCCGGCCGAGATATCCGGAAACCGGCAATTTTCGCTCAAGTTGACTCAAACGCAGCGCTCTCGACTTCATCTCGGAACTCATGCCCAAAGCCTGCGCCCCGCCCCTCTCACCACCCGCCGCTAGCCTGTGATCGCGATCTCTCTTCACCCTGGCATAACTAATCATTCGAAGCACTCAATGTCTGCCATGGCCGACTACGCGTGCAAATGCCTCAATGTGCGCATCCGCACGCAGCCCGCGGCGGGCCCTGCGCCCGCGGTGGCGGGCGACGACTTCGTCCCGGTGTACGTCGGCGAGCAGGGCATCAGCGTCGTAAGATACTCAGTCTGACGACATGTGCGGGGAATTAACCATGTGCATAGGCACACACTTCGCTCACGCTGAGGAGTCGCACGCGGGCGCGAGCGGATCCCGACTCGAACTTTCTTCGGCGATATGTCTGCTTGACATGCCTCAATTGCCAGACGCTCGTGTACCGCATTGAAGTGATCGTGCCCCCTAGTATGGACGGTGGTGAAGGCCCCGTCTTGCCCACGGAAGAGTGGGTCGATCAGGAGGTGTTGAAATCGTCGAGCGGTTGGATCGAGTTGTCGAAGCAACGCCTGGTGCGTCTCATTTTTCTGAACGAAGTGCGAAGCCCTCGGGATAGTATATTTGGAGATCCTGTGGATTTCTGTTATGCAGCTCGAGACATACTGCTATTGGCTGTCTGGACATCTATATTTCTTCTAGTCGATGCACCTCAAGATCCAGAGCTGATTGTATCTCGCCCCTATTAGGATCAACCGTCCATCGCTCAGACCGAATCATCTCCTTACTATTCGCCCGTGTTCCGGGTAGTGCTGCCCTTGCAGGACGCCGCCGAGGCAATGTCACATTATACCCCGTCCGCACCCGCATCAAGTCGCGACCAACCTCCACACAAGTCTCTCCCTCCTCTCCCTCCCCTGTTCCCTCCTGCGCCATTCACCCCTTCACACCCCACTTTCGTGCACCTTGCGCGCCTCGCTTCCGAGCAGTCGCAGAATATCAGGCAAGCGGCCGAAGAGTACCTCGCGGAGATCACACGCGCGAAACTTGCAGAAATTGAGCGGCAGGAGACAGACCTGCGGGCTCAGGTGAGTAGGCTTTGGGTGCACTTCAAAGATGCTCTGGCACCCTTCGAGCAGGAGAAGAAGGAACTTCAGAAGGCCCCCACGATGGGCTCTAATTGGACCCAGGGTGGCGCAGCCCAAGGCTCCGGGCAGAGTACTCCGGTCTCCGTCCATGATTTCGTGCCCGTCAGCGACGGCCCGCGCCGCAGTGCCTCGCCCTCGAACCTCCGTCGTGCGCCGTCCGGGTTGTCCGCTTCTCTCGTCACGACTGCGTTCCACCATCCGAGTGCCACCCGGGACGAGTCTCGTTCCTCGGCGGCCACTGTGACCAGCGAGACCGGCACTTCCGAGACGAGGGTTGGTAGCCCTGGTGCAGGGTCGCAACGGACGCTTGGCACTGCTGCCCCCATTCCTAGCCCCGGAAGCAGTCTCCGCGAAGCCTATCGTCGGGATATGAACGAGGACAAGGACATTGCCACTAGCTTTAAATATGTCGTTGACATAGATGCCGCAGTCCATGCTCGTGGGAGGCAAGGCCGTCCCCGTTCTTCGGAATCACCAAAAGCTGGGAGCAAGCCCCTTCCTCCACCTGCTACTCCTCCATCAGCTCGGAAAGCTGCTGCAGGCGAAGCGTCTGGCTCTGGGTCAGCCGCTATGGCGAAGACCGTCAAGCAGGAGGAAGAGGTCCGAGAGGCTCCCAGTCCTGGTAAAGTGTCAAAGGGCAAGCGGAAAGTTACGTTCGATATCAAGCCGGATGTCGAGATCATCGATCAGGAGTCGCCTTCCCCAGCAAAGCGCGACGAGGAAGGTGTGTTTAGCGTTCTATCGTAATTCATTTTTCTCATCCACATCTAGCGACTGCCATTTTCGACCTTGACGACCTGGCCACGGACCAGTCCGAAGTTCAGTCAGAAGTCGACGCGGAGCTGCTGGCGAAAATGGCACTTCCCGCCGCCGAGCCTCACATGCCTGCGAGACCTCGTCAGAGAAGTACAAGTGGCTCGAATCTACCTCAGTCCTTCTTGTCTTTGCGTCCCGAGTCCCTTCCTCCTCCTTCCAGTCTTCGGCATCCGTCTCCCCCGGAAACCCCGCCGCCGTCTACGAACGGAAGGTCGGAGCAGGTGAATGGCCGCGGAACTGCGGCCAACGGCCAGCCGCAGGAGCCGCTGAGTCCACGCGAGGAGGAGTTGATGAAGTTGGTCGCCGCCGACGTGCCTAGTCACCGAAGTGGTTGGAAGAGGGACAGCAAGGCCTGGCAGCTGTTTGTGAACCGGAATGGCGCGAAGAACCAGTCTTCACGCCCAATTCTGTCATTCGACGAGGCTGACGAAGACAATGTCGGCGACCTTGCACTCAATGGTGGAAATGGTAGTGGCAGATCGGAACGGAGCCGTATGCCGTCCAACATGAATGGTACGTGGACATCAGATCCTCCTTTGGTTTTCATGGGGCTTACACGTCTACTGTCAGACCAAGAGACGAGCAATCTGGCCATCTCTTTGCCGATCTCGATCCTCCCCTTGAGTGAGAAGCGGAAGGGCTCCGGCGTACCGTCATATCAACCCAAGACGTCGTTGCCAGATCATTATGGAGCCCTTGTTCCGCCTCTACCGCCTGTCGCATCGTCCGTCTCCATGCGTAAAGCTGCCTACGCGGAGCGAGACAGGGAGCGATCGTTGGACCCCGGTGCCCTGGACTTTGTTGCAGATGAAGAAGAGGGCGAGGAGTTCAGCGATGACAGCAAGCCGGGGCGCGGACGGAATCATGCCTTGAAGATCCTGCAAGCGCGCAGCGAGATCCCTTCGGAGGGAATGTGGCGAAGTCTAGCAACTTGACGTGAACACTAAACACGGTTATTTATTCGAGCAATGCTTTGCTGAAGGTAACATTCGTATCTGTCTTGTTGTAATTTTTGCAATGCTGTCAACTATCCATTGTATCTGTGCCACCATCCGCCTTAATGTAGCTTTCCTTTAATTGCACACCATCGATGTCGCTCGTGGATTGCTTCACTGTCGTGTCGATTCAAGTCCATACCATGTAACTATTAGCAAGATTCGTTCTATACTAGTCTACGCATACGATTTCGGCGTCGCGGTTTGCTGACCGCGCACACTCGACATAAGTCCATTAGTCGACGCTATTCTCGTTCTCGCTGCTTGGGGCAGGGACGGAAGACTGAGGAGCCTTGCCGTCTCGCTCGTCCATGCGCCTGACGGCGTCCTCCACCTTCGACTCGTCCGTGTTAGCGGGCAGCTCCTCCTTCTCCGCGGAATGGCCTGCGGCCTGCGATTCCCTGACGCACTGATCGCACGCGCAGGCGAAGCGCCATCCGCGAGCCAGCTCGAACCGGCGGCGGCGGCGTGCTTCCTCCGCCGTCTCGCCCTCGTGCTGAGTGACGTCGACGTACGCAACGGTGATCTCATCGCCGGCTTTGAGGTCGCGGGTGGCGATGAGGTGGAGCTCGGAGGTGCCGTGCTCGAACGAGGGGCGAGCGGAGGGGTCGCAAGAGTGCTGGGCCTGTAGAAGAGCATTAGCGACAGTGATCATTGCCTTGAGCCGGTAGTCCTTACATAAGAAGAGGTGACGTAGAGACCAGTTCCGACTTGGCGTGCAGTCCCATACGGCGTTCGGGTCCTCTCCTGCTCCTCGGGACGTTCTTCCGATGCGGGCTGTGGTGGCGATCGTTAGTAGGCACACAGATATCACAATTATGCGTACTCTGTCATCACGACCACCAGCGAAGGAGACACCGTAGGCATTGTAGGCCACCTTGCCGAGCTGCACAGTGAACCTTTCATCCGTGATGAATTGCTCCAGACCGGGGACTGCAGTCGAAAGCACTTCACGGATGAGGCCCGTGGCAGTTTCCGGAGCGCTGATCTCCAGGTAGCGAAGTCGTTCAAGATGATCATTGAGGTTGTAGTCTGCGTTGTCCGACAGGTCTTTGTCGGAAGGCGCAGCCACATCTGGACTCTTCGTCATCTTTGCGAGCTCAGAGGCAACCTGGCGCCCGACTAGGCGGGCGACGATCAACGGGGCTGATTTTCCGGATTTTTTGACGTAGTCCGCGAACTCCTGCTGGGCCTTCTGCCTCTTCTCGCTGGGGGCTTCGTCTGGTGTCTCGGTGGGGATCGGGGGCTCGGAACCGAACAGAAGGTTTTGAGATTGGAACTTCGAGGTGGCCTGACATTCCTTTGAGCAGTATACAACTCCAAGGAGGTCATTCTCAGCCTTGATCGCTGTGCCGTCCGCGATCTCGCGGAAGCAATGGGAGCAGTGTTTCCCCTTGCCTTCAAGATCGAGATCGAGTGCAGCAGCGACTGGCAGTTCCTACAAGAAGCATGTCGTTAACTTGGAAATACAAACAAATGCAGGGAAAGAGAAGTACTTTGTAGATGACATCACCGGCCTTGAAGTCCTTGGCTACGACCAAAGTCTTCTTGCGAACGATAGCGCCCTTGCCATCAGGAGCATCCACTGATTTGACAGACACGTTCATTGACTTGGGAGGGAAGTAGTCGTAGTATCCTGATCACCAGAAACATATGGCACTCTCAGCTCAGATGAATTATGCTCTCGGCTTGAGGCTCACCTTCAACGCGTGCCTTCACCTACGGGACCAACATAAGAGAAAGGAATGACATGAAAAATCAAAAATGTATATTAGATCAGGAAGATGGAGCGAGGGATGCAAGTGATAGGATGACAGAGGACATATCATGGAGCGCAACTATCACGGACGAAGGTTACGTCGTGGCAGGCGTCTGACTATCAGGGTCGGTCACCTTGTCCCAGTCCTGCGACGAAGTCTCCGAGGGAGGCTTTCTGGACGGGCTGCCCTCATCCTCAGACTCCGGGTGCTGCTCCTCAGGCTCCTTCTCCTCCTGCGCTGCCGAGGAAGAAGAGACACTCACGTCCATGTTCATCAGTTGCATCACAATCTAAGTGGTCAGGTCAGTATAAGAACCACTGTAGATATACAAGAACATACTGCGAAGACTGGCTCCGGAACGGTAGTTTGATAGATGACGATCAGCTCGACCGGCGAGGGGTAGACCCGCAGGGCCCGGAAGAAGCACATCGCAGCGGGAATGTGGAATGTGGGACCTGGCGAGGAGCACAGTTAAAGGGCATACACAGGGAGAGATGGGAGTGATACTGACCTTGAGCGCACAACTGTTCACCCATGCCAACTTGATTCATGAAGTAAGACTCCTTTTCCTCAGGTGTGGGCGGCAGCTCCTCAGCCCGAACCGCGTCCAAAGCAGCACGTATCTCCGCTTCAGAGACATTGGAGGATGCTGTCGGGCCTGAGGCAGCTGGTGCAGCTTGAGCAGCCTCCGCCGCACTTTTGTCGATCTTCTTCTTCTCCTTCCCTGAGCAGAGGCTTGTTAGTCACGCAACCGGAAGCCACGCAGCTGCCAACTCACGGAGTTTCTTGCGGAAGGTCGCGTCGTTCCTGCGCTTATGGTCGAAGTACAGGGCGTATGCGAGGATACCCCCGACCACGGTGACACCGGCGACGGCGAGGACGGTAGAGGACCTACTTGAAGACGAGGACGACATGGTGGCCGTTGCAAGTGAAAGGAAGACAGAAATTATTGGTGGAGTTGTGGCGAAGCCACGTGCCATCACGAGCCCGCGTCTAACCGGCAACGCGACAAGGACGCGGCGTAAGCGCGCGCGTAAGAACATCAGTCCGCAGCAACACCGTCCCCACAATCCACCGTAACCCCCGGCTACAAAAGCCCGTCGTCGTCTGCCGTTTCACTGATACCCTTGTTCATCTTCCCCTCCAACACGCTTCGCTCCAACATGCTTCCACCTCAGGCAACCCCCAAAGACATAGCGGACGCCTTCGTAAAGGTGTCCTTCCAGGAGGAAAGGGACGGGGATCCTCTCTTTGGGCAATGGGTCGACCAAGGTAAGTATATCATGGGTACTTTCGCGACGCGAGTCTCATCGCATTCGTCAAAGCTTCGGCGAAACATTCTTCTCCAGATCTCCTCCTGTACGTCTCACATCTGCTACAATTCCACCGTGGGTGGGCTAATGAGTGTACCAAGGTCAAAAGTCCTGCAGAAACTATACCCTAACCATTCTCTTGTCATGACAAGGGATTTCGGTATGAATCTGCTTGCTTTTCCCCAGGTCTATGTTCAACCGCTCTCCCCCTCGGAGCTGGTGACCAACTTGATCTTCGTACCACTTCCTCGTAATTCGGGCCCGGTGCCCGGTGCTCTCGTTAACAGCGTTGAATTTGGGGGGTTTCGCGCGGCTTGGTCTGTAAGTCGTCCATGAACGATCAATCCTCGTTTAGCATTAATGGCCACTAGAATTACGAATTTATTGTCTACATAGCCAAAGTAGGTTCAATCTACGTCTCTTCCTTTTCATACTGTTTCTAATCGCTATGCAAGTGGCCTTCGGGGTTCGGCGTGGTTCAGCAATACTTCATATTGCACGATGGAGCCGAGGACCCTATTCGAGATATGCTGTTGTCTGCTGGACTCTGGCAAGATCAGTTACATCAGGAAATATGGGTATTCAATCAGGGCTGGTGGCAGAAGGATCGCGGCCTTTGGCAAGCGATCCAGTCGGCAAGCTGGGATGATGTCATTCTCGAGGCAGATTTCAAATCAGCCCTCCAGAAGGATGTTTTCGGTTTCTTCTCCGCTCGTGAGACCTACAAGAAACTCTCCCTTCCATGGAAGGTGAGAACTTTCAGATACATCATTGAGTCGGCACCAATGCATTGTTGTAGCGGGGACTTATTCTTCATGGGCCACCTGGTGAGTGACTTCCATTTTATCTATGCTTAGTTCTAAAGCGGCCGTAGGGAATGGAAAAACGATCAGCATCAAGGTGATCATGAAGACCTGTTCGGACCTAGGTTACAGCCCGATGTATGTCAAATCATTCAAGAGTATGTTTAAGCCCACGTCCTGGATCCTTCTCATCGTGACCTGACGCCCTGCATCTCAGGCTGGATGGGTGAAGAAGGATCTATGGCTGAGGTCTTCGCTAAGGCTCGCCAGAACTCACCCTGCGTTGTGATCTTGGAAGACCTAGACAGTCTCATCAACGATCAGAACCGTTCTTTCTTCCTGAACGAGCTCGATGGCCTCTCAGGCAATGATGGCCTGTTGGTCATCGGCACGACCAACCACTTCGATAGACTGGATCCTGGACTCTCGACCAGGCCGAGCCGGTTCGACCGCAAATAGTACGTACCACGCGTGATTATTTTCTCGTCATTGTATTAATATTGTCTGGGCCATGGCAGTCTCTTCGACGATCCCAATCGCGCAGCACGCCTGCTATACACCCAATACTGGCAGGAGAAGCTCGAGTCCAACGACGCCGTGTCCTTCCCCGACTCTCTTGCTCGTGAGATTGCCGACACGACGCAGAGCTTCAGCTTTGCTTATCTCAAGGAAGCCTTGTACGTGGCACATGCCTACATGCCTAGATCGACGATCAATTCACATCGAACTTCCAGTGTTTCTGCGCTCGTCATCCTCTTGACCGACCAGGAGGACGGCAAGAACACGACGTTCGAGATCGCAATTAAACAGCAGATCAAGACCCTTCGCAAGCAGCTCGACAAGGGCACCATCAACAACCTCGCTGGTGTCGGTCTGAATACCACGCCCGTCCTGCCCTCGGCTGCTTCACAGGCAGCTTTTCAATTCGGTGCTACGTCCTCCGATGGGCGGAGTGTACACCACTTGTTGGACGCGCTCTCTCGGAGTTCGGGAGGGCCTGTATATACTGCAACCCCGTCCACAGCTATGGACCCTAGGAATGCGGATATCCGCGCGGCACTGGACCGGATTGCACAGGGTGGCTCACCCGGCGCCCGTTGGATGTGAATGATACCTCAAGGGCTGCTGCCTACTGGATGGCCATGTATGTACTGTTAGATCTGGACGGACGGATACGTTTGTAATATGAGTTGATCTTCGACATTGTCACCGCTCTCACTGCGGTCATCGCGTCGAAGGCCACATTCAGGTACGTTGTCTGTTTTTCTAGCCCAGGCGTTTCCTACGTTCTTTGTACGGTCAATCATTCCAGATGAGCATGCCACAGATATAGAATTGTGACTGGGGAAGGAGCGCCCGGCTTTCAATTTCACCCAGCAGAGAATAACCCAATTTTCTGCCAGACAGAAAGCCTGGCCTCGGACATGGACTATCGCCCAAATTCTAACCAGCCCGCTGTCAGAGACAATATCATGGCACACAAGCGTGCATAGTGTTCTCCACATTCCCGCATCATGAGTACTATTGCTCTCGGCGCCGCCTTTGCTTCCGTGCAGCTTGTCTATCACGCTTACACTAAAGTCAAAACGAACAGGGCCCGCTGCACGACGCTCGTCGAGCGGTGTCAATACATCATCGACAGGTTGCGGAATCTCGCTGCTCCCGATGATGACGGAGCTCTACGCGACCGAGTGCGTCACCTGGAGTTGTGCGTTGTCTAGGATTTCCTTCTGCCGTTGAGTTCAAAACTGACGGTAATAGGACGTTCGAGTTTACAGCAAAGACCATCGCGCAGGTCGGCCAGCTGGGCATAATTACGTCTCTGCTGCAGTCAGAGACCACAGCCGTCCAGGTCCAGGCATGCAATGACGCTCTTACGGAGTTGCTTACCCTGTTCAATGTAAGGAGCCTGGTTCATCGCTTTCACGGGCGTAAAAGCCAAGACGCACTTTTTTCTCCCAGCTCGAAGAGATTGTGGAAGTTGGGAGATGGCAGAGCAATTTTGAAGCAGCACGCCTGCGAGATCATGAGGAGCTCTTGCGGTTGGGCAATCGGATAGAAGACGGCAACGCCGCCATCTCGAGGGAACTAGCACAGCAAGGGATCACGTTGGCGGAGGTTTATAGGCTAGTACAGGTAGGAGTGTTTCACTCAACAATACGACGGTAACTAATGAAATTATAGGAGACGAGCGCAAGGAAGCAGAAGATGACAGGAGCGGTCCCTCCGTCATCCCCGCCGCCTGTAAATAGGCCCACACATCTGGCGAGAACTCTAAGCACGCCCAGCTCTTCCCGTCTATCTTCTGCTCAGTCTGCAAAAACAGAACCAATAGAAGGAAAGGACCGCGTCAGACGCTCCTCGACGTCATCCTCGTGTCAATTCCCAAATCCCTGGTCCAGTCGGATTAATACGTCTCTCTCTAGGAGCTCCGCAAACTCATCCACACCATCTCGGACACCTTCGAGGCGTCGTACAATCGACTCTTCTCGAAGCGTTACATCACGCAAGGTCGCCCCATTCCGCGACGAGCCCAAGTGGAATGAGCTGATCTCTGCGGCAGCCTCCAAAGTCTCATCATATTCTGCTGTCACCTTCGACCCACCGCCGCCATATCAGCTGCATATCGCCAATCCCAGCTATTCGGACTCTGACTTTAGCGCTGGAGATGCCGCAGCAGACGAAGAACAGGCTTCTCTGCTGCCCCCCGCGCGCTTCAGAGCTGCATCTGTCGAAGCCGTTCGCGCTCCTGATTCTCCGGTCCCATATCTGTCCACGCCCTACTTGCCCGAACAGCCCAATTTCGCACCTGCGGATAGTCTTGTGGTCAAGCGGGCGTCTTCGCGCCGGAAAAGAAGGGAGTCGGCTGCGTCGATGCCTGCTGGGGCGCCGATCTTACGGAGGACTGAAATCGTGTTCCATAGACGCAAGACGATATCTTCTGAAAGACCGTCCTTAGCGTTCCCTACGCTCGACTATTGTTCGGTGTTCTGATTACAATAAATCATGTTTATCTGTACATGCATGGTACATTGCATGTGCATAAGTCACTTATATATATTGCGTCGATGTAACTATTGTTAGGGTAGCGCGAAGAAGGTATATACGGGAGGATGGACTAGGTGTCGCAGAAACAAATAAAGCAAAAGCAAGACATGAAAAAGATGGCGACAAATACAGAACGAGGAACGAGCGAGACATGACCGACGCATTCGATCATGCCACACCCCAACGTCCTCGTATGCGGCGGGCAAGCTCGATATCTCGTGTCATGATCGTGACTCGCTTCGCGTGGATCGCGCATAGATTTCTAAAATACGAAAATTAAGGACATGTCAGACCGGGACGACAGGCGTGCACTCACGCGTCTTCGAAAAGATGGACGAGATACGCTTCGGTAGCCTCCTGTAACGCCAAAATCGCCGAACTCTGCCACCGCAATCCAGTGTCGCCATACTGACCCATGTCGGTAATCATATCCAGCGCAATCTCGCGCACCTAATTTTCCCCCCTGCATGAGCAACACGCTACGAAATCGAACACGTAAAACGCACCACGCGCGCAAACGGCAGCTTGCGGATGAGCAGGCCCGTGTCCTTCTGGTACTTCCTGATCTCCCTCAGCGCGACCGTCCCGGGCCTAAAGCGATGCCGTTTGCGCGCCGCGGGCTGCTCCTGCTCTGCACTCGGCCCAGACCTCCCTGCAGCGTGACACGTGCGAGATCAGCTCCCATGCACGGATGCGACGCGCGACGCACGCAGGTAAAAAGTACGCACGACGCGACGGGCCCTCGCCTCTGTCGTCCGCGGACGCGGCGCCACGCGGTGCGCGCCCGCCGGTTGACTTGCGCGCCGTGTTGGCCTTCTTGGCGCGCTTTGCGGGCGGGCTCGAGTCGAGCTCCTCTGACCCACCGGGCTGCTTGCGCTTCGCTTGCTTCTGGACAGTGCGTGGCATGATTGTGACGAGTCGTGCACAGACGGAAGACGCAAGTCGATGGAGAAGTACAGAAGGAGAATAGAAAAGCTTGGAAAGAAATTAGAGGAGAGGAAGGAAGAGGAGGAGGGGAACAACACGACGGCGGGGTTTCAACCGCGTCGAGCGCGTTTGAACATGCGGCTGCCTTTTTGGGTTCAATGCTCATCATGGCTGCGTCGAAGCCTCGAGGTTGTCCTCTATATAAGCTCCCTGTCCTACATCCCCGTCCTTTATCTCCACCCGCAGCACCATGCCAGTCGCCGTCGTACCCACTGTAACTGGATTTTATCGATATTCCGACATCTGGTGGGAGTGGTGAGTCCGATCGTGCAGCTTGCGCGACGCGTCGCGCTGAGCCCGGAGGCGATCCAGGTATAAGGTCCTGCCCAATCCTGAAGATGGGAGCCCGCTGAAGGCCATATTGGCGTATGACTCGCTTGTCGACGCTAACCACCCGCTGCGCCTCCCAGGTTCCAAGGGCATCGAACTGAGCATCGGTTAGCACGCGTCTACCACTTTCACATTGATGGAGAGGGATCTCATCCAACTCCTATGCACAACAAATGCAGGCACGCTCCAGAACGGCGAAGCACGTCTGCTTTTCACATCGGCACAGGTCGAGTATATTCGTTACTGGTTGCATGAGATGGGCTACACAAAGGAGCTCCTGCCGCTCCCATACGCCGACTGTCTCCTTACCGCCTCGAGCCTGCAGAATCACTCCCCCGTCGTTTACTCTGACGCTGGCTCGCTGCGCAATGCCATCAAGGTACGTATCTCGCTTTACCCGCTGCTCTATTACCACAACAGCTTCTCCGCAGCTCATCGACAAGAACAATAAGCGCCTGAAGGGCACGGACACCAACCTCTCCGCGCGTCGGATCGTGTTTGAACGCGTCCGCGCGCTGTGGGCTGAGCGCCGTGGGACCTGGTGCGCGCTCGACTTCGAGGCATGGGACCTCGACCACACCATGCTCACCGAATGCGGCTGGAGCCTCGTGCGGCACGATGCGGACGGCACGCCCACCGAAGAGACGGGCCACCTCGTCGTAAAGGAGCACCAGAACTACACGAACCACTACGTGCCGGAGCACCGGGGCAACTACAACTTCGGACCAAGCGCGGTCGTGAGCAAGCGCGAGTTCAAGGCGCGCATCAACGCGCTGCTCACGCGGCTGCAGGCGCCGGGCCCGCTCTTCCTCGTGTTCCACGACAACGCGCAGGACATCAAGTACCTTCGCTCGCCCGCGATCGGCGCGCCGCTGCCGAACCTCTCGCACATCCTGCCCGAGTCGTGCGCGGCCGCGGCGGGGTCGGACGAGCCGCTGCTCTTCGTCGTCGACACCGCGACGATGTTCGCCGCGCTCGAGGGCGACAGCAGCGGCCAGATGCGCAGCCTCGAGCGCATCTGCCGCCACCTGCAGATCCGCACGGAGTACCTGCACAACGCGGGCAACGACGCGAGGGTGCGTCCCCTTATTTCTGTTGATGTTGTACTTTTTGACGGGGCGCGTAGTATACACACCTTGCGCTCGCGTCGATGGCGGCGGGCGACCCGATCGACATGCAGCGCGAGAAGCGCTGGCCGAATCGCACGCCGGCGGGCGCGGGGCCGCGCGTGCGCTTCCGGCCGACGGACGAGGACAGCGACGCGAGCGAGGACGAGGACGAGGACCTCGCCGCGTTCGACGGGCCTTATGACCCGCGCACGGGCGTGCTGCGCGAGGGGTGGGTGCCCGAGGAGAAGAGGAAGATTGGGGTCGAGACTGGGAAGGATGGTGTCAGTAAGGTCAGCGGGGACGGGAAGGGGGCCAGTGGAGACGGGAAGAAGGTCAATGGGGAAGGCGGGAAAGAGGTTAACGGAAATGCGAAGTAGGTTCGAGCATCCAGGCTTGGTCAAGATCCTTGTAGTTGTGAGTTGGTTGTTGTATCTGTAGTGCGGATTGTACTCTGCGTTGTGCCCCTTCGAAGTGCTGTATAATAGATTTTGGCATCTTGAGTCTCAAATTCTGTCAGGTGTGAAGTAGACACTACTATTCGGTAGTTCATAACAGTTCGTGTCGGTGCGTAAGATAGTTGATATCCTGCTAGTATGATCTCTACCGTAAGGAGTGTCCGTGGGTATACACACCTTGACCCGCTCTCCCCCGGATATTAAATCTCCTCTTAAAGATATGTCCACCACTAAATACCCATTCCAGCGTGGATATCTACTCATTCTTCTTCTCATCTTCTTCGTCCCCTTCGTCCTCGTCATCCGACCTATCATCTGTTACCTTGGTCGGGGCGGTGATGGCGCTATGCAGCATCATTTGAGCATCACAAAGGCATATAAAGAACAGAGCGCGTACCGATAGAAAATACGGAGGATGAGGAAATACCAGAAGAGGTTCAACATCTGCAGCAGCAGGATGGGTATGAAGATCTGCCACTTCATCCACCAGACCATCCACACGCCGTCGGCCGGGGCCCACCGCTTCGCCGACTCGCTGTGGAGGCGGGGTCAGCGCCGTAGAGAATCAAAAGGGGATACGAACGGAACACGCACGGCATGCTGTCGAATTGCGAGTACACGGAATAGAGCATGACGAGATTGAGGTAGTGGCGGAAGTACGTCCAGACGCCGAGGAACACGACGAAGACGACGACCTTGAGGCGGTTCCATTGGATGTAGTTCGTGATCTTCGAGAACGCGAGGAGGACGTCGGGGATGTCCATGGACATGTAGACCGCATTGCCGATGAGGGTCAGGTTAACCCCGTAGCTCCAGCTAGGGGCAGTTCAGATCATTCGGCATGTGGATGGATGGGAACGCGACGCGACGCACCCGACGAGCCAAAGAGTGACAAAGTGGTGCGCGACGAGCTCGTTGTAGTCCTTGCGTGGCTTCTCAAGCCCGAGGATCAGAACGATAAGCTGTTGGCACCAGTAGGCGGCCTGCATGAGGTAGTAGCGCTTGAGCTCGGGCTTCATTTGCCAGTGCGGATATTCTGCGCGTCGTGGTAAAACCTACATTGCTTTCAATCTCAAGACGCGAAGCACGCACCGAGCCAGAAGTGCTCTGTCCTGTACCACCAGGTCTGATGCTGGCCCATGATGCGGAGGCCCCACACACCGAAGACGATGAAATAAACCATTGCGTAGCCCTGCTCGCCGAAGCGGGCAAGTTTGCCCTCCTTTCGGATACCGAAGTAGCGGGCGATGGGATGGCAAAAAGTGATAGTCACGGTCTGACGGACGAAGGACCAGAATATGATGTGGTACGCGATAAAGACGAGGTCAAGCCAGCCCTTGCAAAAACGCGGGTCAGTCTCGTCATTAGTTGGGGAGGGAGTCGGGTGGGAGATGAAGAGGAGGGGGGCGAAGGGGGAGGCAGGCGGGTCCGACAAGACGAGGGGGGTCAGGAGGATCCAGTTGAGGTGCAGGATGACTGGCAGAAGGAGAAGACGGAGTGAAGAGGCTGCAAACACGTTAGGGCGCGAGAATATACGATACAGTGGAACGCACACGGAACGACGACCCATCGTGCGGTCTTGATATCCTTCCAGAGGCCTCCGGATATTGGCATGGCATCGACAATGCCATTGCTCCTTTTCTTTGTGACTGGGCTGAGGCCTTCTATGGGCCTAAATCGAGAGCGTCAGCAGGACGAGAATTCACAGAGATAGAGAAACTGCGCACGTCTGAGGCATTAACGGACCAGCGAGGTGGTGTGAAGGGTCAGTGCTGGTGGAGGTACGGGAAAGAGGTGGTCAATGGACGAGGCTGCGCAGGGCCGTGGGGTGATGAATGGACATACACAATATTTGAGATTGTAGAGGAACGGCCTCTCCGCTGGGAGGTGGACATGGTGGTGCCTTGGTCGACGGAGAAGCTGAGCTGGCCGCTTCACTTCAAAGGCGCCCCCGCCTCCTCCTTTCCTTTTCCGGCCACCGCCTCGCTCCGATGTTCTCCTCCGTCCGTCTCTTCCAAGCCCTCCCGTGTCCCTTTGGCCCTTCATGTCAACGTCCCAACTGTCTCTTCTCCCACGACCCCAATGTCAAAGAGGCCCCCATCGTCGTTCCCCACGACGCGCCTGCCCCCGTGCGCCCCGCTAGCACCAGTACTACCGTCCCCGCCAAGCGCGTCGCCGTCCCTTCATCCTCGAGTGCTTTCCCCGTCCGCGATGCGTCCGAACCACCTTCGAAACTCCTCAAGACGGGCTCAGCCCAGAGGCCGAAAGCTGTGCCGGCGCCGTCTCCTACTTCCGTGAGCGTCCTGTCCTCCCCATCTATTGCACCGTATTCATCAAATATCATGTACTGCTACACAGGTCGGCGTCCCAGTCATCAGGGTAAATGCAGCCCGTTCCAAGGTCCCGACATCTACTCGAAACGTATGTCCAATTCACGAGGTCTTCCTTATATCCATTATCTCCTTTATCCGCAACGTGTATGCAATGCCCCCTTCCTCGCCACTCCCTTCCCTAGTCCTACCCTCATTGGCCCTTCCTGTTCTTTTCTCCCTGTACTGTACCCTATTTCTCACATTCATGTCCCCATCACTCGCAATTCTCCTCTCTATCCCCATCCTCATCCTCTCCATCTTACTCCTTTGGTTGTTGCAGACAATGCTCAAATCCCTTTACGACCATTTCATCGTCCTCTACGATGATATCCTCCCCCTCCAACCCTCCCTCGCCTCAGAACATGCTCTCCGCCAAGAGGAAGAAATACACGCCCGTACGACCAAGTTCACCTACCGAAACGTACGTCCTTTCCCTTACCCCGCATTTCTCTTTGTCTCTGCGTACGCGATATGTCCGCGCTTTGTACTCACAAAGGCATGGCATGCGCACACAGGCCGTTATATCCTCGATAGCATCCATCAAGACCCGCCCGCCGCCAACCTCTCTCGATCATCCATCTGTGGGCACCAGCGGTGACCTCGCCACCCGCCCCGCCACCATCGCCCCATCTGTTCCTCCCAGTACCCCGACGCTTTCCTCCTCTGCCCAGACATCGCCGTCAACATCTCCTACTTCGCCGATAACCCCTGCAACCCCCGTATCAGCCTCATTTACCAACCTCATTCTTAAGCCCACTCACTTAGCACCCTTACTCCTCGATGCCACCGAACTCCCTTTATGCGGCTTTGTCCCCGCTGTCGATCCCTCCTGGGGCCCCGGCAGCGAGAAACCTAGCGCTGTAGGCGAACGACGCAGCTGCGAACGCTGCTCGACTATCTACGCCGTGCACTCCGTAAGTGCAGGCGAAGGCGGCGAGGAATGCCTCTATCACTGGGGCAAGCCCTTCTTCGAAGATGATCAATGGTGCGTGCCCTCCTGCCCGCGCAGACGTCATATAAACGGCCCGCAGGCGAACGCGCGCGGCTGTATACCTGCTGCTCGCGCCCAACCACAGACGGCGGCGGATGCACGCGTGGGCCCCACGTGTTCTACGAGAGCGAGCCCCGCGCGCTGCACCACCGACACGCGTTCTCGCTCACGAGGCCCGCGTCCGCCGGGAGGGACACGGCCCTCGATATCGCAGCGCTCGACTGCGAGATGGTGTACACGACGGGCGGCTTCCGCGCCGCGCGGGTGTCTGTCGTAGACGGCGAAGGCAAGGAGGTCTTCGACGAGATCGTCAAGATGGACGAGGGCGTTGAGGTCATGTGCGTCCCTCCTGTTTCCTACTCCCCGTCCCTTGGCCTGACTGCTCATCTTGTCTATAGTGACTTCAATTCTCGCTTCTCGGGCCTCACGCCCGAGTCGTACGCGGAGTCCGCCAGGCTCCCGCTCGCGGGCATCCGGCGTGCGCTCGACGCGCTCATCAGCGCGGACACTATCCTCCTCGGGCACGGGCTCGAGAATGACCTGCGTACACTACGCATGGTGCATACGCGCGTCGTCGACACCGCCGTCATATTCGGGCGCGTCGATGGCCGCGGCAGCGTCTGGCGGCGCTCTTTGCGCGATCTGTGAGTCCCTTTGCGCGCAGGCAGAACGGCGCGTTGAACTCATATGGCGGACAGCGCGAAGGAGCACCTCGGGCGCGCAATCCAGACAGGCGACGGCATCACCGGCCACTCGTCTGTCGAAGATTCAGTCGCGACGCTCGATCTCGTGAAGTGGTGCGTCGCGAACGGGAAACGCAAGCCGAATTTCGGCGCGGTAGTGCAGGGCAGCCCTGCGTCTGCCCCATCGCCAGGCGCGAACAACAACAACAACAACAACGGGTCCGTGACCCCCTCGCGCGCAATCCGGCCGGTGCCGCCGCCTGCACCGACACAGGTGCAGATGGGGAAGCGAGACGCGGCGGCGGGGGTGAGCTGGCTGCGGTGATGCGGATTGTATTGCTCGTGCCTATTCTGTGTGTATCGCATATCATATCCTTTCGTGTTCTTGCCCATCTTCGTTCTGTCTTCATGCAGTCATGTTCTCCCTCACTTACACTGGCATACACATACATACGACCCACATGCATTCTTGATTCTGATCATCGTTAATGGTAATTGATTGTTCGTCTTTCATGCTCTGGTCCTTAGTTCTCTCGTGACAGAGCGTTGATTTGATTGAATCAGCGACACCTTGAAAAAATCCTGCAAGAACAATGATCGGTGCAGAGTGGGCCAGAAAGGCATCTATCCTCGGACATTCGCGGTGATACAGATAACAGACAAGGAATGGGTAAAATATATGAATGGCACCCGTTCTTGACGTCCGCAAGCCTGACTCAAAGGCTACTGCGGTGCGACCAACAGGCAATCCAATGCTGCCCCATGAGAGCGAGAGTGGCCGGATGGCGGGGAGATACGACCGGAGATCATGACCGCGAGCCCAGGCGCGCCATCACGTCCTCGGTGTTCTCTTGGTCTTCGACGCTGTCGGATTGTGTGACCTAAAGCGAGAGCAGGTCTGAGGGTCACGATCAGCTGAGCAGGGAGAGGACGACGTACGACGCGCAGCACGGATTTCTTGGACGACTCTTGTAGTTCACCGGCGATAATGAGTTCATCAAGGATCTGGGGTTGTGGGTCAGCGGGGCGCGAACGGGAATGAGCAATCGGCAGACGCACGGCGTAGGCTTTCTGGAAATTGAAGATCCTACGTTGGCAGTGACACTGTCAGGTCTACAACATGTGTGTGGCTCGTGAACTTACAAGTCAAGCTCGCAGACCTAAGTGAGTGCGACACAAGTTCAGCATTTGCAATCCACACATGGAGAAGGGCACCACTCACGTTCCCGAAGTAGCGATCGAGCACCTCGACATACCGATGGATGATCTCCAGCGTAATGAGCTCATTGTCCATCGCGCCGATCCCGCACACGAAGAATAGCGACGCGTAGCGGCGGTACACCACCTTCGTATCTGCGCCCACCCCCGTCATCCCCCGTTCACAGACCGCGAGTGGGAGGCCACGCACCCTTGTATTCGAGGAAGTTACACATGCGCGTGCGCCGCGCGAGGACGAGCTGCGTGACGTCCTTCACGATCTTGGCCTTCTGCTTTGGTGGCATCGTCGAGAACCATTTCGCGAGGCGCACTTTGCCTGGGGCGGGATTGGTGGGCATCGGCGTGCGAGAGTGTAGTGGACGTACCTTGGCGGGAGACGAGGAGGATGTAGTTAATCATTGGGTCGATTGATGTCGTGCGGGGTCGTGATCGGTCTGTGCGATGGTGAGGACAAGGCCTGGTGTGAGGAGGTAAGGAGATGGTGGATATGGACTGCGAGCGAAATGGTCGACGGCGACCCGGCCCGGCTAGTTGGCGCGCCCATACACCCAGCGGCAGTAACACCATACCGCTTACTGCGATTTCTGCTATTTCTGACATTCGTGGTTCAAGACAATAATCACCTATTTGACAGCTTCAGTCAAGCTGAAATCTACTTGCGGCCGAACCAAGGCCAAACGCATCGAACTACTCGACGTCAATCTCAAATGTCACCGCGGTGAGTCTCAAAATCGATATCAACGTTCAGTGAATTCCATAGTGCGTTATCTGTGTCGAACTATTCGAATTGCAAAGCACCTCTCAGACAGTCGATAACTATTGCGAACATCTACCTACTAGTCACCACCAAATAATCACGACCAACAACAAAGTCATTCCATCTGCACTTCTGGGCGACTCCACTGCAAAATACAAGGATAAAGATTAGAGGTAATCCTTTAGACCCGGTGAAATATCCTTACCTGTCAATATTCACAAGTGCCACAATACCCGCACTGAGAATCGCAGGCAGTGTAATCCTTTGGTTCTTCAAAACCCCACCGTGTCGTATAGTAGTTGTCGGGATCTGGACGGTCGTCGACATAGCTGCTGAGCATCTCCGTCTGTAGCCGGTCAGCCGATCCATAAATTTCTTGATATCTCCCTGTACTGCCCAACACATGCTCCAGGACACCTCTGTTGGCCTCCATCCAGGTCTTGCTGGGAAGCGCACGTGCTGTATATTCTTCTCCGACGTCGTCGATGTCATCCACCCGCACGATGATGAGGACTCCGGGTGCAATTGTCTGTAACAGATGAAGTATGTCGCAGAGAGGAGCGGGCCCCTCAATATAGGTGTCGAAGGTCCGGTATGGTCTCTGAGCTTTGAACATATAGCTCGAAGAGATGCCCAACTCGCGTCTCCATCCGGCTGTCTGCGTCGGGTCCATTAGTTGGCTGAACTGCGTCGGGATTGCGAAGTGCTCGCTAGTGGGTCGATTACTTCGAAGCCAGTCCTGAATTCGAGGGAGTGTCAGTTTCCTTACATTCGCAACATACCCTTACGACTCACTGTCATCCTCGGGAGTACGAAGTGCTCGCTGGATCCAGTAATTCGAAACAAATCCTGGATTCAAAGGAGTAGGTGTCAGTTTCCGCGCATTCGCGACATACCCTTACGACTTACTGTTGTCGAATCTTCTGTGGTCCACCCGAAATCACTCTCCATCAACCTCTTCCTATCTATGAAGAATTCGCGTGCCGCCATTTCTGAATATCTTCGGGCGTAAGGTTGATGTATGGTCCTTCTCCACCCATGACGATCGAATGTTATGGGTTACAAACGCCTTGGGAAGATAGTAAGTGGGTGTGGGGACGAGGAGGGACACCTAGTCCTCTAACATCAGTACTGTCCCTTATCTAGAGTTGCAGTTCCGCACGGCGACATGAAACTCCATACATACATAGTTGGCTGCTGTTTCCACTTAGAAGTCGGCCCGTCCGGTATGGCCCATAAATAAGGTGACCCCAAACGAAGTTCATGTTTGCAGGGCGGGGCGCGCGCGATATGAACTCCCTCGTGCGGATTGTCGCAGATTGCATGAGGCTTAATGAACGGTATCAGATAGACAAACATAGCAGACATGCAGTTTGAAGTCGCCGTCTGCCGGATCTGATCCACGACATTCCAGCATTGCTGAGCAACGTCCCAACTCGATGAATATTGGGTCTCACAGTCTATTATTATGCTTAACACCATCGAGGGAGTTATTTTGCGTCAGACCGCCACGAAACCTGACACTGGTTATCACATCCAAGCAAGGGAGATACATTGTGCGTATTACTAGTAAACATCAGGAACCGGATATCGCAAGTCGACGGTATGTGCATACTTATACAGATGTTCCTTCTCCGTATACGTATACAGACCTACTCAAGAAGGGCATGACTAAGATGGAAAGACAAGTAATTGTAAAGAAACCGAGGAAAGGAAAAAATCCAACCATAATTCATGAGCTGACCGGGCGTTACAGAAGCGTCGTCGTCTAGTATGGTGAATTGACGATGCCACCTTTGCTCTTTAGGCCTGCCATGTCGGGTGCAAGAGACGTCCTCGTCGGCCTTCTAAGGCTCTTCTTGTTGACCGACAGCACGTTGTTCTGCAAAGCGACAATCTAGAAAAGTGGTCACTTCGGTCCACATGAGGTTAATTCAAGAATCTTGCTCACAATCTCCTTGTCATCCCCGAATCTGAAATTATCTTGTACTACGAGGTCCTCATATCTGAGAAAGGGAACGCGTCAGAAAGTGCGGCCGACCGAGTAAATGAAGCACGCACTTCTTAATTTCATATTTATCCATCTGGCCCTTCTTCACTTTGCCAAAGTCCCATGCAATGACATATTGACCGGTGGACGTCACGATGGCGTTCTCTTCCTGACCTTCACCCATGTTGAATCTGCACATACACAATCAGTACAAGTCCGGTGCAACTTTGGTGAGGCTTACCTAGCAGGCGTGAATGCTATGCCATGGTTCATGTAGGCGACGTGCTCAGGTCGGAGTTGCAGCCTCTTGGGTTGAGGCTTCGCGTCTGCTGGGAAACTCCTGTCGAAGCCCAAGCTCCCAGCATACCTTCCTTGCCCGATGAGCGTGTCAATCACAAGCAGATATGTCTTCGTGGTAGCCACGATCCATCTGCCATCTGATGTGACGTCAATGCCGAGGATAGGATCGCCAAGTGGGTGCAACGCGGTCTTCGCGTTCTTGCCAATTGTATCGAACAGCCGGATGTCGCCCTTCTCACTTGCTACGGCAAGTTTACCGGATTGGGTAGTGGTGACGCCTGAAAACTTGTTGTTCGAAGCGTATTGCTTGTACTGGCTATCGACCATCTTATTTCCAGAGACACGAGGATCGACACGGAAGAGCGCGTTGTGTGAAGTCCCGACGAGCGTTTGCTCTCGTGTTGTTTGGGCGAACTTCGACTCTGGCGCCATGTGGCTGATGGGAATACTGTCGGAGACCTTCCACTCCTCGATGACCTTGCCACGTTCAATGTCCATTGCGTAGAGTGCATTGGGATTGCTAGGATTCATGACGACCATTTTCGAATCTTGATCGTGCAACATGACCTGTGTGGAAGGCGCCTCAGATGCAGAATTTAAAGACAGGCCGCAAAAATAAACGAACATCCTTGGGGGAAAACTCCTTTCCCTTCAAGTCGGCCAGCTTGCTGATGGTAGCGTAGTATTTCACATCGTCTCTCGTATGACGGAAGACACCGATGTTGTTACCCCGCACAACGTAGGAACGATCACCTTTATACCCGACTGTGAGTTGTGAGTTCCTGCCTTGTTTGAATGTTGCGGGTACATTGTCCTCCTCTTCAGCCTCCCCCTCGCTTTCGCTTAGTTCTACGACCCATTACCCATTAGTATGCAACCTATCGGCGACTATCCCAGAACTCACCTTCTAGCTCTTCTTCTACTGCCTCCTCTTCATCTTCGCTGTCCTGAGCGTCCTTCATGTCCACGTCATTCTCAAATGTGGAGCTCATGACATATTGCTGCTCGTCGGGCTATTGAGATGCGCGATCAGTGCTTCCATAAATTCTAGTCAACTGCAGTTCGCGTAGACGTACCTTGGCTTTAGCCCACGAGACTTGGTGCAAAGTCTCCCAGGTTCGCTTTGTGAGCTCCGTCTGGAATGTGTCGTACGCATCCTGCGCTTCAAACGTAAGACACCAACTACTTTGCATCCCGCTTCCTCCAATATAATTCCAGGTGAAAGACCACGAAGACGCAGTGAAGCGCGGATTCATGTTCGAAGAGATCCTGTGCGCAAGTAGTTGTCCCTCATCGTTTGAGGCGGTCAGCCAATAGTCAAAACGGCCACCCTTGCGTTCCACGATCCTAGCGTTGACAACGTCCTGTCCGATGAAATTTCTCTCCTCCCTTTCCCACAGGAAGAGACCAGCTTGCTCTTCAACCAACATCTCAAAAGTGAGATCAGGTGCAGATGGGATGATCGTGGATTTACGTGGCTCAGCTTCTTCAGTCGGACTGGAAGAGGGCACGCTTGTTGACGAGCCTTCCTGTGGGTTGACTGCCATTGACTTCATCGCCCGTGCGAGAGACTCTTCATCTTTCGATGATGTCTTCTTCTTCCCCGATGTCTTCGCCTTTGTCTTCGGCTGCGGTGGCCTGCGGTAAAACGCCTGGTCAACCGTGTGATAGCAAGTCAGAGTTGAACGTACGGACTTCCACATGAATTCTGTTAAATCATCGTCCTGGGTGTTATCTGCGCTGCGCCTGTACTTGCGCTCATACATCGCCCGGTACATGCATGTTTCGAAGAAAGCACGAGTGGGCCCGTTTGCACCAGCGGCAACGAACTCATAGAACTCGTCCACGTCGCCTTGCAAGTCTCGCCAAACAAAGGTAGGTTCACCTTCTGCTGTTTGGCTCGTTCTGAACTCCAGCTCCTCGCTGATCAAAAACGTTCGCTCCTCGTCCGCTGGGGCAAGCGTGAATTACTTTGTTACGAACAAATGCGGAGGCTTACTTTCGTCTTCGTCTTCAAGAAGCTCCAGATCACCATCTTCGTAGACTCTGGTGATCACAAGCTGGAAGTTATGTTCAACGGAGGGTACGCGACGGACGGTGGCCATTGCGTCATTATAGCTGTAACAACAATTAGTAAAGAACTAAACAGATCGCACGGAAACACGACGGACATGCATTCCCTGGATGATCTGATGTTCCCAGGTCGTACAAGATAGAGCTGTCCCGAGGAAATCTGGACGACCTCGGTGGCGTTCGGATCGTCTACCAGAGAAAGTCATATCAGCTGTTAGATTCACCCGGAGGTTAGGGGGTACGCACGCCAGACTTTGCCGAGAACTAAAGGGAAGAAAAAGTTAGGTGCAGTAACATAGGACATAGATTTGATACGCACGGCTCTTAAAGATGTTCATGGCTGGATATGAGAGCAGTGGATGAATGAAGAAAGAAGGAAGAGGCGGCAAGACAGACTTGGGGCGCGTAGATGTGACCCTTGTACGGCGCGTAACGTCACGCATCGACGCGTCTCCGCCACAAGCGTGTCACGATCAAGCGCCGCCGAGTCTCCCCAAGAAACTTCGTCTCCTCAGCCTCAGTGATACCCTTCCTTCAAGCGGTAATTTGACTTGCGCGTGCCACTCTTTGCTTTGTTGAATTTGATGCCTTAACTTTTCAGATGGATGATCCGGCTCGTTCGCCTGGCTACCGTAGCTCTCCCATAGGTAAGTGATACGCATCTCAGGCTTCCTCGCTGATCAGCCGTGAATTGTACTGCTGACTTCTCGCGCGGATAATACCTTTCATATTATTAGGTTCGGGTACAAGGAATAGTCCAAACCCCAATTCGCCTGCAGGCACCCCTCTCAATCTCCGAAACCGTGGAGCTTTTGCGAGCCCTGCTCGTGCGGATGAAGAGGTGCGCATATCGAGTTCCCTTAGCGCGTTCACTCCTCGATTAAAATACATCACAGAATGAGCTCTCGACGAATATATCTCCCACAGCATCGACATTCTCTGCCTCAGGTTCGTTTGCGGACCGGCTGGGTGCCTCCCGGCCTTTTGGTTCCATGAGCCTCATGGGAATGCCGCCCGTGCAGAAAATGACGATCCGCGCTGATCCCACCCTTGTCACATGTTTCGACCCAGCAGATAAGGAGCTTTACGACCTCTGGGCACTGAAGGCATGATGTTCGCAGGATTCTTCGCTGCGCCCGGGGCCCGCCCTGGTAGCATTGTTCCGCGTTACATGGCCTTGTCTTTCGTTCAAATGAACCTTTCTTCTATCATTTTATCAGACTCCTTTACTCAAGGAACATTGCCATGGCTTCTGGGGTCCGTGAGACTCTTGTTGAGAGACTGCGGCTTACTTTCCGAGGTTTCATGCCCCATGTTTCGCCCTTCATTAATCATTGCGCAAGCATACAAACGGGGCGGCCTTCTATAAATGCAAGACTAGTTTGAAGAACTGAACCGGAAAGTCAGGGCGGTTAATGGTCGACTTATCAAGCAAACGTCAAACTTCTGTCGCGATTGACGCCACGGCTAGTTTTGCGCCTCATGTTGGAGTCCTAAAGGTCAAGGTACATATATCACGTATATCCGATGCGGCCTAGAAGCTATCTTCAATTCCTAAGCTGGAGTCCCGCTCCCACTTCAAGTTGTATAGGCGATTGACGCGTTTGGTCTGTGTCCACGCGTTTGCGCTCGAAAGGCGAATATTGGTGAGCAATATGACCGAGTATTTTTGGCATTCCATGCTGCGCAATAACACCGCATATATCACACAATTCGGTTTCACCGCCAATGGAGACATCTCACAGAATATACAACCCACCAACCTGTTACTTCCGGTTGCTGGCATGGTCTGTTTCATTACGGGCCATTCCATGAATCCACATCCTTGGAAGGGAACCAGGGGTACTACTTTGGCCTTTTGCTTACCGCGCGTTGACCGTCCTTCTTCACCATAATGATCGCAGTTAGGCGGATGATATGACCCCCATGCGAAGGCCGCATCAGAAACCCAACTCGACGGCAGCTGAAGAAGAAACGCAAGCTGTGCGTTCGTCTGCGTTCTAGACTGAAATATATCAGGAAAAGCGTTCACGACTCCATAGGCGCGCCGTGCAGCGTTGGGGGTCAAACCACGTCAACTGCAAATCAATCATCGCATCCTTCCCCCTACCTGCCCCCAGCTGTCCCGCCTGCCTCCTCCCCCGCTTCCGCCACTGCCTGCCCTCTCCATTGCCTCCCGGATTCCCCCATTCCTCTCCTTACTCTCCTTCCTCCCTTAATAACTACTTTATGGCATCCCCTCCTTACCCCCGTGAGCGCAATACGGCCGCGATTGCAAGAACATGTACCCCTGCGCACTGGACTCAGGCCAAGCGGTCTCCTGGCATCATGTGCATGCGCTGGACCTGGCGCACCGACCACGAAACATCAAGCCTCTACCGCCAGTATTTATCGAGGCGCGAGGCGCTTCGACGTGGCTCGTCTCCCATTCATAAAAGCCGCACCACTCCCTCGTGCAACTAGGATGTGTGCCCATGCGCTGTGTCGTTGGGGTAAGATTAGGGGGACCGCCCTTCGCTGGTTACAACGCGCAACTCAGTGCCTACCTGTTTGGTGGGACTTAAGGACAGAGGAGAACAGGCGTCGGGTAACGGAAGGAACGGGCCAACTTTGATTATACGCTTGGTCGCTTGCACTTTGACTGCTCGACTGCTTATTCTCGTTTCATTTCCTCGCCTGTCCGCCGTCGTCCGGAATCCAAGGGATGATACGAGCTGTGCTCATATTCGGTATATCTTCCCTTGACTATCATGGATGTAGGCGGCGGCGGCATGCAGTTTTTGGCAACGTCCCGGCTCTCGCTGCGCGGTGCGCAGCACTCGAATGTTTTCTACTTACTTCCGTCCCTCTCAACCGTATCTTGGTTCTTGATTGTAACCAAGTTTTTCCGTAGCTCTGGCAGCTCTCAGACGGAAATCTCCATCGCGTTAGCCACGTGCAGTTTGTTCGTGCCCTCTCCCTCCATCGAAACTCATGGGCTGATACTGAAATAAGCTCTGTACGTCACTAGAATTAAACCGGCGCTGCAAACACTTCCTTCTGGAGCAGATAAATGTTTGGCAGGGCTGCCTCGAGTGCGTGTCGACACAACTGTGTATTGGAAAATTATGGCAATTTTATTATGGGGCTGAGGCTCATTTGAAGGCTATGCCTGCTTAATGGTGTGATGGAAAGTCGCATTTTGGGATCTCCAACATTCTATTGGTGCGCGAACCTTGTGCATCGCTGGAAGATAAAGTAGCACGACCCCATTCTCGTACCTGTCTTCCTGCTCATCGCATACTGAATTCCATGGCCACCCTGGCAGTGCTCATCTATCGAATCCGCGAGATTCAACCACACACGAAGACGATACCGTGGCACCAGAAGCACGCCCAAGAAGTAAACAACGTACCACGACCGACTGCTGCGGACTGCGCAGCGACTTCGTTCTTGCACACCTTCCGTATATGGTGCGCGTGCCTGTCCTTGCGGCGACCAGCCCGCCGGCGCGCGCGTCTGACTCTGGCGTCGTCGCGCTCGAGCGTCGAGCAGGCGGTGCTCGGGCCCCGAGACGAGCCAAGTCCGTAACGTTGCCGGCGCCATGCGCCAGCCCACAACGTGGTCTCCCGGCTGACTTCAGCAACGGAGATGTCGCCCGCCCGTCGTCGGACTGGGTGCCTGGGTAACGATCTAAACGATCCTGAGGCACGATGGTTGAGTTATCATCTACTCTGCCTTAGGGAGACTATAACGATCCCGCAAAACGAGGTCCGAGATCCCACCCTGTGCAGTCCAGAGCGGTATGATTCACCGACCCACTGGTGATCACATCAACAATCAGCATAGACGCTGGACGGACTGTATGGAGAAGAGCAGGCACACGCCATGAGCAGACGCGTTTATAAAATGGACAGCTCGGCGATGCAAGGATCCCCAACTGTTTCCCCACTTGTCTTACATACCCTTTTTTTCCCTTGTCGTCCACAGGATGACATCTGGCGCCAGACAGAATGCTCCTTTCTGTATAGACTTTAAGCTTGCGCTGTGCTGCTTTCTCCTGGCTGCAAGCCCTGCTCTAGCCGCGCGTGGGGACAACCCACCACATGTTGCAGATCCGTTCGCAGATCCGAAGAACGACCCGTTCAACCCCCTCCGCTACATCACTTCAAACACCCTCACGACTATCGCGTTCGGTGCGTTGTCTTTTATGTGTGCGATTAAAAATTCTGACAGCGGCCGGTCGGCAGTCTTGGTCATCGTGACCGCGATCATCCATGCTGTTTCCATGTGGAAATGGCGGGTGTGGTGGATGACCTGCCTTGTTGTCGGCGAGCTCAGTGATTTCCTTCCGACAGCATCATGGCTCAACACATTCGTTTACGCGTCTGTTTACAGCATTCGCCTTCGGTCTTGGGTGTAGATGGGCTTTGCACAATAGCCCCGATTCCAGGGGGTGGTACATCCTTGAATATCTGTTTGTGATTCTGTCAGTAAGCATTTTTTTTATCATACTGGCTAACATGAGCCCAAGTGCTGACCTGCTTAGTACAGCCTTGTGCGTTCATTGCCGCAGACTACATCGTCCTTGGCCGCCTTGTGCGGTACCTGGGCTCCGAACATCACCTGCGAATCGTGCCACCGCACAGGATCACTCTTTTCTTCATCCTTTCCGATGTTATCACGTTCCTCATCCAGGCGATTACGTTCTCCCATCTGACACGGTCAATTTCTGACCCGTAATGCGGCTAGGCTGCTGGGGGAGGCATCTCTTCGGGCACAAGTGCCACCAGCGGTAAAATCGGAACAAGGGTATGTAGTTAATTTCCTCGACGCCCGGGCCAATTCCCAACCCCCTGTAATACAGATTTTCCTCGTCGGACTTATCCTCCAGTTCATCTCGTTCTTCACGTTCACGTCCATATTCGTCATCTTTCTATTGCGCATTCGCAAATACGAACCTGGAATCTGGAATCGCGATCGTGATGCCGGCAAGAAATTCTTCTGTGACTGGAGAGCTCTCGCCGTCGCGCTCGCCATCAGCTGTGTTGGGATTCTGGTGCGTGTCCTTGCTGCCTCCACAAATAGCATTGCTCATCCCCTACATAGATCCGTTCCGTCTTCCGTATCGCTGAAATGTCACAAGGGTTTGGCGGCAGTATCGCGCGGAACGAGGCCCTCTTCTACGGCTGCGACACCCTTCCGTTGTTCATTGCTGTGGTCGTGTGGGCGGTAGTCTGGCCGGGACGGTTCATTCGAGCTCCCCCGAAGCCAAAGGCTGTTGATGAGGAAGTGACGACTGGGCGACAGATGGAGCTCGCTGAGGGGCCCGTTCAGGCGAATTTGGAGGCGCCGTCTGCTCAGGGATCGGGGGGTACTATGGTTCACCATAGATGAGACTGCTAGAGCAGTGTAATTGATCTACGAGGGAAGGAGGTCATAGATACGAGCAGTGCTAGTGCAGCATGTACGGAATAGTACAGAATGGGCTTGGTTTATACGTTGATATGCAGAGCATTTGCATCATGGTCGGACATGCGCTATACTTGTCGAATAGACAGTCAAACATTCGTATCTTTTTTTTAATCCATATTGCATTAGCGCGCTGATACGCTATATGTCATTACATCCATGTACGCCCGTCTCGGACCGTCACCCGCACATAAGTCCTGAGGTGCCGGAGGAAAGACAGCCATTAGTCTTGCGAGTTCGCCGCGGTGTGTGATTTGGTGGCCCCCCCTCCGTACGAACATGGAGCGAGCACCGAGAGCGAGGATAGTGAAAGATGGAGGATAGGAAGTTCAGAGGAGGGCGACAGCTAGGGAAGCGGCGAGGCGTCTCGCGCGGAAAGGGCGAGTAACGGCACTTACAAACATAGCGTGTACATGGCCAGTATCCAAACGTTCGGATATTACTGTAAGCCACTCAAAAAGTCCGCCAGGCCTGCACCCTCGGCTGTTCCTTTTCCTGGCCTACCGACCTCCTGCTTCTGTCTGTTCCTCGCTAACATCTCCTGGAGGCCCGACCTTTTCTTCTTCGTCCGAGCATTCTTGGCCTGGGCTTCCGTCTGTGAGGGAGATGGTGCGTGAGATGGGGAAGGCACGATGCTGGACGAAGCAGACGGTGACGGGGCGATGGTGTGATTGGGTTTTACCCTCGGCGCATCACCGTCTGCATCCGAGGCCGGGTTGGAAGGCATGACTTTCTTGAACAAGGATGCATTGCCTCGATCGCGAGGAATGTATTCAGAGTGTCCGCATGAAGCACAAGACTGGTGCGTGTACGCATTGCTTCTTCGGCGCTTCGTTCTGTGAGAGCGGGTGACCCGGCTGCTTCCCGCGCCGTCGAGCAAATAGAGGCCGCATTTCGCACAGTGAGAGGAAGTTAAGGTGGTGTCGTCTGGATATGCTCGACGGACGCGAGCGGCATGGAGGGCAGCGGTAGAGGGAGAGACTTGCTGGAGAGCAAACGGGAGGGAGTGCTGGAAGCGGGCGGTGGGCCGGGTCCATGGGGCGTGGTAACGGTGTCACGCGACGGCATTGTTCTTGGGTTGGTCCGGAAAAGGAAAGGGTTATTGTTCTCGTGCTTTTGTTGCAGCAAGCGATGGACTTCATAAGTGCTTTGGGCTGCCCGCCTCTTTCTTGCACATTCCCTTTCCCCCTTTTGTTTTACACGCACACACAGCATGCTGGCCACGCACCGTTCTCCCTCTCTTTCTTCGCGCCACCCCCCTTCTTCTTACCCTCTCTCTCCACAGAACTCCCCTCCCCATCCCGCTACTTCTACCATGTCTTTCAAACCCTCCCACACTTCCAAACGCCCCTCGTTGACCAGTCCGATGTCCTGGTTGACCCGTAGCACTTCGTCGGCGTCGTCGCAGACCCTCAACACCCAATCCGTCCCCGCTGCTAAACCTGTTCGCATTTCTGAGCCAAAGGTCAAGGTCCATATGCCGCACGTAGGTGGGTTGGGATTCGGTGCCACGGTTGTACGCACGCCCGACGATGCGCTTGCTGGTTCTGGAGTGCGCGTGGAGCACGGGTCCGAGGAGCACTTGGCGCAGCCAGAGCAGGAGAGACAGTCGTGCATCGACGAGGAGTCCGAAACCGAAGATTCGAGCGAGGAAATATACGACGAGTATATGGACAACAGCGTGGAACCGGCAACTCCGCCCGAGACACCACCTCGGTCGTCACTTCCTCTCTCAAAGAGCTCGCCCACTTTGCCCTTAAAAGAGGCCCCGGTTCCTGCTCGTCCCACTCGTCCGCCGCCCCCGCCGCCGTCTTCCTCTGAGCCCTCGATCCGCTCGTCACTCAAGACGCCCTCGCCGCCCATGTCTGCGATGTTTCCTCCTGTTCCGCCTCTTCCCGCCCGCCCTTCGTGGTGCTCGCCGCCTCCGCCTCCCTTTGAATGCATCCTTCTCTCACCCATGCCCACCACCCCGATCGATATGTCCAAGGTGCTCGTGACAGTAGAGACGAGCACGCTCGCGCAGAAGACCACTCTTGGGACCCTCGCGTCACGGCCGTCACATCTCTCGCGCTACCTGAAGTCGCTGTTCGCGAGCAAGTCTGAGGTGTCGCTCATCGCGAGCGAGTCCGACGGCTCTTCGGTCTATTCGCGCAATAGCCAGTATAGCGTAGCCCAAGACTTCAGCTCGATCTTCCAGGATCATCTTGCGTCATCCGGGGTGCTTCCTCGAGTCTCTAGCCACGTTCATATTTTCCTTGACAGGCCAAGTACTTCGTAAGTACTCCACTCCCTCGTACATGCCACAAAAATCTCACTCTTTCGATCAGATACGAACACATCCTCGCATACTTGCGCTCCCCTCCGTCGACGGACGATGCTCCAGCATCCCTGCCGCACGCTGTGCAACTGCACACCTACTCGACTGCGCGCGTCGAGGCGCTCGTCGCCCTCCGCGACGAGGCCCGCTTCCTCGGCCTCGACGAGCTCGTCCGCCTCTGCACAGAGGAGCTGCGCACGCGCCAGCCGCGCGCGTCGGCGCTGCACACGCGCGGCCTGAGCAGCACGAGCAGCGGCAGCTCCGGGTCCGCGCACACGCTGCGCGACCGCGACTCGGGCGAACGCACGCTCGTCGCGGACCGCGAGTCGCTCGGCTCGTTCAAGAGCGCGCGCACGAGCCCGAGCGACGTGCCGAAGCGTCGCAGCCCCGACGCGCCGCTGTCGCTGCGCTCGCACCCGCGCGCGAACTGGCTATAGTCCCTAACGCCCTTTCTGTCGCATGCATGTCCCACTTCGTATTGCACTCCACGTTCATTTATTGATATCGGCTTGACGCTTCGCACTTCGTATATAATCCTCGCTGATAGAGAGGTGTATTTTACCGACACACTGTAGCCATTCCTTGTATTTAGCTCGCAGCTGGTCCCGGTCCTTTCTGTAGTATACCGTGATGAATATTTACGTACCTTCAATGCAATTGAAGTGATTTTCTCAGCTCGAGCGTGCAACGATAAGTAAAGTGCAAACATGCCATTGCGAACGAAACAACTAGACAGTGTACAACCTCCCTACGCTTGTGTACCCTACGTGTCTACAACAAGAACCTGAGGTGGGGGACGGCCAGGCGACCGTATACAGTATGACGGAACAGAACATTATTTATTAGAAACATGGGGAAAGAAAAGTATTGCATGGTGGTTCCTTCCGCACTGAGAGAAAGGGGTAGAGCGACCGCTCCGTTAGAGTAGAAGTACAGAGTTTAGTGGAAGAGAATTGCGCGTTCAATGTTTCTGGTTCTGTTCGGCGGCGTAGGGGTTGACGCTGTATACCTTGATGACGGGAGGACTCTTGGTCAGGTCCGCAGTGACGATGACCTGGATGCATCATGAGCATCGAACGAGACATGAAGATCGCACAGAACGTACGGGAACACTCATGAGCTCCTTGATCTCCTGAATCTTGTGTCCGGAGCTCGTCGTCTTGAGGCCCTCAAACTCGGGCATGACCTTGGCCTTGGACAGCTGGCGCTGCTTGGAATCATCGTGGCCGTCGCTCTCCTCCTTCTCCTCGCGGCCGAGCACGATTTCGTCGTCGCCATCGTCCTCGTCGAACAGGGCCTTCTCATCGTGGACAGAGCGCGAGACGACTTCCATCTTGGCGGCATGCTGCTCAGCGGTCTGCTTGACCTTCTTGAGATGCTCGTCATCGCTGTTCTCGGCGAGCCAGCTGATGACGTCACGGTCAGACCAGTAAATCTGGAGTGTGTGCGTGTGCTCGTCGTAGACGTGGTTCTATTATGACGTTTAGCAATGAGCAAGGCCTATCGAAGAGAAGACGTACATCGATGGGCATCTGGTCAACATGAACGCGCTTCTCAATGCCGAATTCTGGCACAAGAACGTCGAATGCAGCATCGAGAACGCCGACGACCTTCGCTTGACGGACAACGGGACCATAACGAGAAGTGAGGTCCGAAATCAAGATGCATAGGTACAGGTGAGCGGACTGCTCTTGCGCCAATTTCGCAGAGTCACGTTTGCTGCAAGGAAGGTTAGTAAGAGGTTAAACAATAGAGTAGAAAATACCCTACATGTTACACTGTTGAGTGACTTTGGCGACAGCGTCGCGGTCCATGGTGAACTTGGCATCAGCTGGAAAAAAATTGTGTAAGCACCCCATTTCTTGCAAAATCAAAAAGCACATCACGTACTGTTGCTCTGCAACACCGACTCAAGTTGACGATGGACAAGAATATCAGCATAACGACGGATGGGGGACGTGAAATGACTGTAAAGCGGGACATTGAGGGCGTAATGCTGATACTTCGCGATGTCGAGCATGCCGGCACAGAAGTACTTTGCGCGGTGAGTGGCTTTGTACGAGAGGAGCTGCAGCAGCAACCGAGCGGTGGGGTGCTCGATGTCGTTGAAAGACTGCATGAGTGCTCCAGATGACGAAATATCGAGCGTGAAACCAAGGCGTTCAGCACGTTCAACTAGTATGTTCTAATTGCGAGTTAGAACCGAGTGTGCCGGACGCATATATTCGAAAACTCACCAGGCGACGCTCGATGGGCACATCGTGACGGCGCAGAAGGGCTTGTTCGGGAAGAGACACAGCGATCTGCTGCGCGACCGTGATGTTGGTGAGGAGCATGAACTGGAAAGATGAGATATATTGAGCACATAATTGAGAGGTCAAAAAGGTGAGCTTTACCTCTTCAATAAGTTCGTTGGCTTCGACCCGCTGGTATTGCGCGCAGTCCACAGGCATGCCTTTATCATTGAGAGTGAACGACAAACGCGGGGACTCAAGACTTAGCGCCCCGTTCTGGAACCTGCGAGCCCTCAGAAGCCTGGCTAGATCGTTCAAGGCCTTGATGTCATGCTCGATTGCAGAGGCATCATGTTCAGGAATGACAGGAACGCCACCCAGCACTTTGCCATCTATTACATCCTGGGCATTGGCATAGGTGAGTTTTGCAGCAGACCTAGTACGTCGCGTAAGATGAGTATTGATCTAAGTCATTCTAAGCCACACTTACTTGATGATCGTCTTGCCGAACCACTTCTTAAAGATACGAGCATCCTTCGTCATAGTCAAGACAACGGAGAATGCCAGACGCTCAACGCCGGGATTCAAACTGCACAAATCCTCGCTGAGAGACGGGGGCAGCATACTCACGACACGCTGAATGAGGTAGACGCTGGTAGCACGCTTTCGAGCGTCCCGGTCGAGTGCGGTGTTCGGCTTGACGAAGTACGACACGTCCGCAATATGAATTCCAACATCATATGTTCCATCTTCGTTGAGCTTGATGGAGAGGGCATCGTCCAAGTCTTTTGCCGTGTCCGGGTCGATGGTGAAGATCCGTTCCTTGCGAAGATCTTTGCGGACCTCAAACTCCCGTTCTGGGATACTGAACACATCGCTGAGTACGATCGCAACGCAGTGAACAAACAACTACTCACGTCCACGGGATAGGAGGCAGACACTTGATGACGCTCTCAGAGAAGTCCTCAGTTGGGAAGTTGCAATCTTTGAGCAAAGCGCTTGTCTCGACCTCAATGTCGCCAATCGGACCAAGCTCTTCGACGAGGGTACCGAAGGGATGCAAGGAGCTGATGGGCTAGTGGCGGACGAATGAACTTGAATGATCCACTAGACCAGATACAGGGAAAACTCACATGACGTTTGATGCATGCAACAAACAGTTTGTTGGCGTACTGCTCGGAGTTCTGAACGAAGTCGGCTGGTGCCTGTTCGGTCGGGATGGCAATAAGCGGGACACGCTTGTCAGTCGGCTTGAACCACACAATCTTGGGGCGGTCGATTGGGCGTCGTGGCTCGTCCCCGCGATCACCTTCGCGCTCGCGGCGTTCTGCCTCCTGCTTCTCCTTCGTAGCAGCAGATGACGGACGCAACAGCCCCAAAGTACCAGAGAACAGCTGTCCTGGCATGCGTTCTACGACAGCCACGACATGTCCAGCGAACTGAGGCTTAACTTCATCGGTAACCCTGTCAAGCACATGTCAGCTTAGATACCAAGCGATCATGAGAGTACGCACTCTTCGTCTTCGAAAAGCATCAATCCTTGGCCTTCTACTTCGACGTCGTCCTTCTTCTTGTCGTTCTTGCGACCAACAGCAGACTTTGTTTCGTACGCAGCATTCTCTTCCTTTTTCCTCTTCTTCTCCTCCTTCTCTTTCTTTGTACCCCATACTTCATCGACATCCAACAGCTCCACGGCAACGATGTCGCCCTCGAGAGCACGATTACGATCCTTAGATCCGCAGATGTATATGTCGGCGTCAAGTACCTCGGTGGAAACGTAGGCGTCAGAACGGTTGCGCTTGTTGACGCGAAGAATTCCGACGACAAGCTTGCCCGTAGCGAGCAAAGGCGGCAGAGAAGCCTGTGGGAGATAAGGAGCGAAAAGCGACTTGCGTTGGGGTTGGTTCGACTGCTGCTGCAACTGGGACTGGAACTGTTGCTGCTGTTGCTGGAGAAGGTTGATACCGCCGAGACCCAAGCCCATCATGTTTGCGGCCATCATGTTCGGGAGCATATTAGGGAAGCTGAACGACGGCATCTTGTGGTGGTGTCCACCTGCGGCGGCACGGAACTGTTGAAGGCTTTGCAACTGAGCTTGGGCCTGCGCCAAGTCAGCGGTGAAGCCACCGTTGGGCTGTATGCCACCAACACCCCCATCTATGAAAGGAATAAATGAACAACTCAGATCGTGAATGGAGTTCGGACTCACTCAGACGCCAACTAGAATCGGCCCTCGAAGCCTGACGAGAGTGACCTCCAAAGCCAGGCGGTGGAGCAAAACCGTCATCGAAGCCGTCTTGGGACAACTGACCACCGAAATTGGTTGATGCAATGTTGGATTGACTGACAGATTTGTTCACGACGTTGACGCTGTGTCGTCTGCCATGGCCACGGGGGACACCTTGCGACTGACCGTCAAGGCCGAGGGGCGCGTGACCCAAGCCGAGCTGGCTCATGAGATTCTGCTGCCCGCCGATAGAGCCCATCCCCATTGGCACCGTGCTTTGCACACGCCGGTGTGCGCCTGCGCGACTCGGGGCAAGGCCAGGAGTCTGGAAAGACAGAACCTGGTTCGAGGCCAGCTGTTGCTGGTAGAGGACCTGCTGCTGCCGCTGGAGGTGTTCGATCTGATCTTGGAGAGCGAGCTAAAGGAGGAGTTGAAGTGACGATAAGACAGACAGATTATCCCAAATTGAAGGTCATATACGTACCTGCTCGGCCATGATCCCTGCAATCTGGCCACCGCTTTCGCCCCTGCGGTGCGTCTGCTCATGGTCGAAATTATTAGGCATAGACTGTTGCTGGGGGAACTGGAAGCCGACGTCATCCTCGTTGATAGGGGGGCCCACAGGTGTATTCGCAGCACTAGTGCGACGACGCGCACCAAACATGAAGTTAGGAGCCAATTGGGGACGTCCGGAAGGGCCGATGCCCTCGCCCTGCTCCTGTTGGGCGGCCAAGGCAGCAAAACGAGGGGCCGTGAAGCTCTGCGATTGGGAGCGCGGATGGTGGCCTTGAGTGCTGTAAACGTTCTCTTGGATTTCGCCCTCTTCGTATGATGCATTCACGTTCCCTTCCTCCATGACATCCTCCATCATGGAGCCTAGATGAGGTGCAAAGTTGTTGAAATTGCTGGAGAGGCCTCCTCCGCCGAGCGACGAAGCCTTGCGATGCCTCGGAGGTTGCTCTTGCAAGCTCTGAGCGGGAAACATGGAGGCGCCAGGTTGGAATACAGGTGCGTTAGCGGGCAAAGTAGATGTGGTCGTAGTCTGTGTGTTGGGCATCGACGTCGAGCTCGGAATGCTACCCCCGGACGGCGAGGAACCCGTGTTCGACGTGGAGGGCGCGCGCATGTTAGTAATCAGTTGCTCGAGACGAGCAGTTCCCTCAGAGCTAGCGGGCGGAGGGGGATTATTCGCCTGCTTGGCAGATGACTGATCCTTCCCGCCCTGGCGATTGCTCTGGGAGACAGACGATGGGTTCTTGCGGTGACCGCCCCTCCCGCCTCCGCCCTGACCCTTTCCGCGCTGGTCGTTCTTCTTCCCCTCGTTCCCCTTCTTCCCTGTGTCAGATCCTGATCCAGCAGCCGTACTAGACCCTTTGTTTCCTGCGCCAGAGGACGGTCTCGACGGTGGGCCACCATTGGATGATGGCTTGGAGACCGACGCAGTACGCCGGGGACCACGATTGGTGCTCTGAGGAGCTGACCCGTTCGAAACGGGCTTCTTGTCATCCTTCTTGGAAGGGTTTTGAGGCGGTTGCGTGACTTCGTCAGTCATTTCGTTCGTAAGATAGCTATTGCGTATGTGAGTTTAGGCCGTTATGCGATGTTTTTCGGTTTTCGATTTTCGTTTCGTTGTTGTGGCAGGAGGTCGGACTATCACGGGTACATGTCATGATGACGATCACGCATACGAAGACAGGGACATACCTGAAAGACGGGGAGATTTGAGACTGATATTGGAAGGCTTTGCCCTGTAGGGCGAGTGAGGGATTTATGGAGTGGTTGCCTCGAATGGGCGTGGAATGGCTTTGGTTATCGTCGTCAAGAGCAAGGAGAGACGGACGAGTGTATCATCACCTTCACCTTCAGTTCAGCCTCCGATGGCTGTTCCTTCCCACGATCGTTCTACTGCGTCTTCATGACACCCTCGCCCCTTCTTCCCGACGCATTGCGCACGCATGCATCAAAATTACCTCCCAGATCAGATTCCTGGTACCTGTAGCCGCTATCCTGATTGCATGCACCTCGACAACAGCCCTCATTAATTGTCATAGCCGAGTCGTGACGTCTTTAATTGACTTCCAGAACTTATCAGATCGCACACGTCAAATACACAACGAGCCATGCAGAATGTCATTCGAGGTATCGTATGGTCTATTCTCTAGCTCTGTGGTAATAGCAGTTTAGCCAAGTCCGTACAACTCCCCTTCTACAGCTTGCCAATGATGGCTCCGGTATACTCCTGTGTTGATGCCTTGCCGCCCAAGTCACCGGTGATCGCCTTGCCCTCTGCAATGGTCTGAAATGGTATTACTCAATAACGTGCCACAACCATGAACGATATGACAAACCGTCAAGGCGGCCTTCTCGATCTTGTTGGCATGCTCGTTCAAGTTCATATGCCTGGTGAACCATGTCGGCTATGGAATCCGCGGAAGCATGGCAGAACGCACCTCAACATCATGAGCGACGACAGAAGTAGAGCCGTCGGATTAGCCAATCCCTTGCCTTGAGAACAACCGGTCAAAGTTGCCCCGAAACCCTGATGTAAAGTACGTAACATACCTGCAATGTCGGGCGCGGAGCCGTGTACCGCCTCGAAGATGGAGGCATCCTGCAAACAAAGTCAATCACACTTCATAGCACTCCCAAGAAGGAGACGCACGCGTCCAATGTTGCCAGAAGGCGTCAAGCCAAGCCCTCCAATAAGGCCCGCACACATATCGGACAAGATGTCACCGTACAAGTTAGGCATCACCATGACACGGTCGGCGTAGGGCTTGGGGTTTTGGGTAATCTGCAATACGGAAAATAATCAGTGCACTTATTGAGACGTCAACTTCAGCCAACCAACCTGCAGGCAAACACGGTCGAGAAGATCCTCGTCGTATGTGACCTCAGGGAAGTCCTTCGCAACTTGGCGGCAAGCCGACAAGAACATGCCATCAGACATTTTCCTGCAATCCGAGGTGAGTTCCTTGATAGAGTCCAACCATAGTGTATATTACGTGCATGATGTTTGCCTTGTGAACGGCGGTCACTCGCTTCCTGCCACTTGCTTGTGCGTAGTGGAAGGCATAGCGAGCGACGCGCTCTGAAGCGTCCCACGTAATAAGCTTGATTGACTGTACGACACCGTCGATGATCTTCATGAAAGATGAGCACGGTCTTATACCAAATATGACAAGAGATACAAACCTCATGCTCTATGCCTGAGTACTCGCCCTCCGTGTTTTCACGGATCAGGACGGTGTTCACGTCATCGTATGGCGTCTTAAAGCCCTGGATCGAAACGCAGGGCCGAACATTGGCAAAGAGGTTGAAAGTTCGACGGAGCGTCAAGTTCAATGACACATGGCCCTTCCCAACTGTGAAAGACCATTATTAAAGCCGGGTTCATACGAAGAGAAGGCGGAACACGGACTAGGTGTTGCCAACGGTCCTGTGTTCCGTTATGTTCCGTTACATTTAGCATGTCAACCCCTCAGGAAAGACAAAATGCGCACCCTTCAACGCGACAGTGTTCCTGCGGACGGATTGAATGGCATCGTCGGGAATGACAGTTTTGCCTCCCTTCAGGATCGGGGTCACGCTAACCTCCTCCCATTGAATGGGCACCTTTATCGGCTCGTCAGAAACGAACAAACCTAGAGGGATATCTCCACGTACATTGGCAGCCTGATAGATGGCCTTCACGGATTCGCTGATTTCCGGACCAATACCTACATGGTATTTGTACAGTTGGCAGAGCAAAACATGATATGGATACTCACCATCACCCGGAATAAGAGTGACTGTGTATTTTCCCTAATCGTAGTATATCTTAAAATTATTTCCGAAGACTCTGGTGCGTGCACTTACGTTTCTTCCCTTTTGACCTGCAAAAGCAGCTGTTGGTGCGGCAGAAGCGTACCGTCTGAGCGACTGTCCGAAGTAGGTGAGTATGTCCTAGCGACCAGAGATAGCTTGACACACCTGGGAGTAGACACCCGTGCGATGCGCAACGCCTGCGAAGGACCGAGAGGCCAACATAACAGAGAGTAGTAGAAGTGGTAGAAAGTAACAAGAACCCGAACAAAACTCACGAAAGGTCTGTCGTCCGGAAATGGACGGGTCGTCACGTGAACTTCCGACATCACCCCGGAACGGAAAGCCGGAAGTCGAACAAACTGCACTTCACGGACCTGGGGAAGCATATCTCCCTTGCAATTTCAAGCTCAAAATATTGTTTGTGGGACGGGATATCACCTCTTCACGCAGGGTGGCATTCTTGCTGGTTCATGAGTACTGCTATCATGTGCCATTTATCAGCTGGCTGTCAGTCGCGCGACAAGGTGAGGACGCTACAACATTATATAACTCCCGACCCAGTTCGTTTGCACACAAACACGGGTAAAAAAAGAAATCCATTACCACTATATATTGTAGACGATGATACACAGCATTCATAAATACAATCGCATGTTCCATAGACTGCGAAATGACACTGGAGAGTTCTCAGCCACTCAATAGGCCGTTTAGTTGTTCTCGATACTTCTCCATTTCGCGCTCGGCCTCCTCTTCCTCGATCTGTTCTTGCGGCGTCTGGATATACACGACATATTAGTACAGATATGTCGAACAAATGAATGCCGCTTAACTGGAACCTTTGTGTCAACCTTACCAGCCTCACCTAACTTGCCGTCGGTGAGATCAAACAAGATCTTGTCCACCTCAACATCGGCTTCCTCCTCAATTTCTTCATCTTCTTCCAGGTTCAGGGTATCGTCCATCATCTCCTCCATAATTCCCGCCTGATCTCTCATGTCAGATGATTCGGAGCGGTGCATATCCAACTAGCGCACCTTCGTCATCTCCATGCTCATTTCGCGCATGGTTTGGCCAATCTGAGGCAACTTAACCAAGCTATTTGATAGCTTCATAATCTCTGTAGATTTCTGAAGAGAGCCTGTGACCTTCGCCATAGCTGAGAACGAGAGGAAGTTAGCTTAGCAGGGAGGTCTTAGACTGTCCGATCGCACCCAGTTGTTGGTTCAATTGCGTGGAAATGGATGTCAACCTCGCTTTACTAACAGCCAGTTTGTCTTTCTGCTTGGCACTTCTGACAACTTCTCGCGCCAATATTCGCGCGGACTTCACATCTCCTCGCTTCGCATGTTGTTTCACGGTCTGGCGCGCTTTATTCGTCTCGATGTCGAGCTGCATAGTAATGAGCAATCAATCCGTAAGGACTGACTGGGTATCGGACCTGCCTCATCTCCCTGTCAAGGGTCCTCCCTTCTTGACGAAGCCTTCCTTGCCATGCGCGAACCCGTTCCTCGGGAGTTGGCCCATATAGGAACCGGTTGATAGTCTGCATGAACCACTAGAGATAGAGGAGTCGACGCTGCGAGGTTCCGAGAATTGAAGGAACTGGGACGCGGTCAAGGTATACTGTTCAAGCTCGGAACTTGTGAATCTAGAATGAAGACTATAACATGAAAAGTCGAAAGAGTCCGAGGTGATTTGGCGTGCTGCCACACTCGTAGTGACCGCTCAGAGCAAGTTGCAGTATGCTCGGCCTAATCGGGAATGTCAGCAAGTATGCTGTGCGCTTGATCAGAGACTCCCACAAATGTCTCGTCCTCGTCGCAAACCTCTGTAAATAAAGTTGTCCGCCCAACAAACTTACCTATGTATCTCCCGAATCTCAACGTCAATGCTTCGCCGAAATTATGGTCACGGTCACTTACTCGCTCCATCTCAGCGTGAATGACCGGCCTTGCTCGCAGCAGCGGTATTTTTCTCCACAGACCATTCTTTTGCATCATCTGACCGGTCTGCCCGCTGATATTTGCAGTTCGAGCGCAACTCAGACTAGGCTTTTGATCAAATTTGACATTGAAGTACTCACTGCTGACAGTCTGATACACCGCATCAAGTTATTTGAGCATCTCAGACCGAGACGATACCCGTACATCACTCACGTACGAATTCGTGTTCTCTTTGTCCCGTCTTTCTCCAAGGTATCGTTTGATTGTTCAAAACCACGAAATGGCGGCTGGCCGCAGTCACGTTGACCTTTTCCAGATCAATCATGCAGTCCTCCCCCTATTTGCTGCTCGTGTTCTCTTGTTACATCTTTTTCTGTTCGCCCTGCCATGTGTTTTATCAGAGTTTGTACCCACAGCTCCTGGTCCAGGTGATGCATTTATAGCCGGCACTGAATGCACTCTGCAATGGAATGCAGATGCAGGTGGATCATGGAATAACGTCACCATAGGTACGTTTATCACCACGTTCACAGGAGATGGCACCAACGTATGCGAAACTCTCATAGATCTTATGTCTGGCTCAAACGACAACATGACTATCGTGACCAATGTCATAGTCGGCCTTAATGGCACCGACTTTCGTCTCTCCCCGTTTACGTGGATATGCCCGGAGGTCGATCCATACTCCAGCATATATTTTTACCAGGTATGGTTAGGCAATTAACATCTGAGCACCCTTTGCCAACCGATTACAGTTCTCCATGAGTGGCAACAAGACGATGATGTGGACGACCCGATTTGCGGTGAATCCGCCTTAGAACAACAATTTGACTTGAATGCTCATTCAACATTTTCTAGATCGCAGCACCAAATGGCGATCTGTTTCTTCCCGAGCACAGTCGACAGCCGAACGGAGACGTGATACCTTGGGGCACAGGCCATCTGGTGGGGAACTCATCGCAGCAAACGAATACTTCCACGGCACTGCCGTCATCTGTATGCGACCAGCACGCCACAAACCTCACCAACCACGAGCAGTCTTTCCACCATAGTGAGGACGCGACTACATCTGATCTGAATTCACTCCAGACGGCGAACTTTGCTTTTGCGACAAGAAGTCATCCAAGCTCAGTTTCTGCCTCAGGAAATGCACTCTTTACAGGAACGTCAAGCGCTAGAGGTGGGCATGCCTCGCAAAGGTCCTGCACGCGTTGGATGGTGTATTGCGCTGTCGCAGCCATGTGGCTGGTGGACTGATCTTGGGCGTCTCCGCTTCAAAAAACTAATAATCCAGGAAGTAATACAGGAGCTTAATGTAGATACAACGAGAATCCATAGGACGATATAAACAGGTCATCTATCGCTTCAAGGCAATACAATAGAGATACATTCAATAAGCGTACAATGGAGACGAGGCCTTGACGAAAACAATAGACAGCATATGTAGTAGCCACGATATGCAGGCGTTAGCAGATGGAGAAACATGCTACGGTATTGGACCGCCACGGATCTCGTTCACTAGGTTTTCCCAATAATTCCAATCGGCGCCATCGACGTTTGGTAAGTTTGGTAAGAGGTCAGGGTCGTTGCTCACTGATGGCGTGGGCCCAAACCATCCGGATAGATCTGAGCTCCCGAACTCGCCCCACGGTAAACCTGCGATGCGAGCGGATCCATCGTTCCCCGGCCCAGTGTTACTGCCACCCGCGCCACTACTGACAGTGTTGTACCAATACTCCAATAATGTCTGCGCGGCAGATGCGGATTCGTCGTCTGCACCAGGGCTTCCTGAACTGGATGTGTTCTGTCCATCAGTCGGGTCGTGTTGCTGAAGGCGATGGATTGCTGGGCTCTGGAAGATGGTATTGGACAATGGTGAAGTGGCTTCGTGAGGGGCATCTGATGACGAAGGTGCGATCGTCAAAGACGGGAATGATGCCGGAGGCGTTGAGGACGATGCGACCGGCCTCCGGGCGGCAGACTTCTGCATAGACAGCAGAAGATGAGCGTCCGTCGTAGGCCCCGTCGGGAAGCTATCTGCGGCTTCGTTGATGGATGCATCAACTTGAGAGGACTTGGTCTTCAAAAACTCGATGATCTTGAGTTCCCGTCGTGTGGTCTCATCCATCTCCCGGACGCCTTCGTGGTCTTTCAGGAAAGAATCCAAAATCTTGTGCATCGTCTCCGCGAGACGGCCCTTTGGCTCGATGACGAGGTAAATTCCACTTATCATCGCACTCTGAAATTCCCGATAGGCACTGTTGAGTCCATCACGGGCTTCTTCGGGAATTTTCTCCCAAAAGAAATCTCGAATTTCGTGTTCCTTGATAGCAGACTCAAAGCAAGCCCGCCGCGAGTAAAGGTAGCGATCCGAGTTCAGTCGGCGGAGAAGATATGGACGGTGCAAACTGATGCGGACGAAAAGGACCTCCGTGACCAGTATATATCGGTGGGCAGGGATATACGGCATGGATTCGTCGAGGGAGGTGTCAGGCTGTAGGGAGAAATGGGGAGGAAGGGCGTGCACAAACTTGAGAAGCTCATCATCTATGGCAAGAACATCCGAATACTGGCTGTGTTGTCGGACTTGTTGATAATGGTGAACTATCCGCCCTATAATCCCGGCGAGCGTGTGTCGAAGAATGACAAAAGTAAGGCGCGTCGGGATCGTGAGAGGTGGTGGGTTGCGAATGTCGGCAAGGGAGATCTCGTCTTCCAGATTAGACGGTGGTTGGGTTGAGGTATATGCGTCTTGAATTGCGTTCGGCCTACCAAGGACGAGGGCGTACGATCGGTCGGCGTGGTAAAGGTATGCCCTGAGAGCGCAGCTATCAATAAGGGACCTTGCAATGGCAATTGTCGACAGTACACACCATATGCGTCGTCGATATTCCACTTGGGAAGGTTCCATTCCCTGTAAAGTATGAACATTCGTTGACACCCTGGTTTGTTTTGTTTATGGCCTTACCTTGCCTATCATACTAGCCCCATCCCTGTGCAGACCTAAAGCTTGTGCAGTCCTTACAGCAGCACCGAGTTGACTCCAACATTCAGTAATGCGGCGGTCAAATGTAAGAAATCGGGCGCTCTGAATCGTGTTCAGAACCAGTTAGAATTCGTTACGTGATGTCAACACTCACTAGTAAACGTGTCAGAACCATGTCTAAAGAGTCCGGTTGGATAGCCGCCGCAATGAGCATTGACCGTCGCGCTGGGACGAAGGACGCTCAGTTAAGTTCAGATCAAATCCAGAAGATGACTTACATGACCAGTAATACCGAAGAGACGTCAAACGTCGAGTTCGTGCATCGCCAGCAATATTTTCCGGAGCCAGGCGTACAGCGATGGCAAGAACGACAAAGAGCAGAGGCAGGAACCTAACGTCGTTAGGATGGGGACTGACCCCATTTGCACAGACCGAGGCATAAGACAGACGGAAATCGCGCTCAGAGATGGGATAGCGGGTCCAGTTCCTGTTGAGATTCGATGAGCGTTCAAAATGAATCTAGCCCAAGCGACGCCGCAAACATACACTCCGCTGAAATAGAAGTCTACGAGGACATTCGAAAAGCGCTCCGGCGGGAGCTCTTGGACCAACTCGGTGATCTTGTGCGGTGAGACGCCACAGTCTTGGACCAGTGTCTTGAGGTTGTCTGCCGCAGTTGGTTCCGAGTCTTGTCGCACTGCGTCAATGATGGAGTTCGTAACAGCACGGGCGATTGCATGGTCGCCGACGGGACTAGCGTGAGAGGCATCTCCGACTTGTCCATTAACGTTCGGTACGTGACCCGCTGCATTCGTCCCAGGCACCACATGTTGCAGCTAAGAGAGAGTCAATAAATAAAGGCCATCTAAATGCGACGGAAAAGAGTGGCCGTACCTGTTCCAAAACGTGGGCAGGAGCTACGCTGCCAGATGCACTGCTCCCGTACCACTTACCACTCTGGAACGTGCCGGCACCAAGGTCCTCCTCGTCCGCCTGAGAGTTGAGCCCTCCGTCGGGACTAGGAGAAGAGGACGAGTGGCGACCCTTTCCGAACCCATGAAACGACCCCGAAGTGAACTGGGGTAGAGCGACTTCGATTATATGTTCAAGCCTTGCAAGACGCAAATGAATATCCTGGTCGGGCTTTCCGGGTGTATATGCCTTGCAGAGCTCCGGCACCTTACGTGCTACACACTGAAGGAAACATTAGACAGACAGAAGAGACTCTACAGCCGCGGCATACATGCGAGCAAGGAACCTGGCGATCGCACTGGGTGGCATTTGCGGGGTAAGCTGAGCGTTTCAAGTCATTTGCGGAAGGAAATACCTTCTGTTTGCGCCGATGGCATTCGCCACAGGAGTAACTGGAAGAAACATGTCACTATCTGCATGTTTTCTGGGCCGTGTAGCTTGCGGACCTTACTCGAGTGCGAGGCTTCTTGGATGTCCCGCTATTAGAGTCTTCATCATCGGTCTTCTTCCGCTTAGCGGAACCGGGCTCCAGCAGGTTAATAGGGGATATGTCTGAAGACTTCACCATAAGCCGAAGGTTGTCCAGGCTGCCAGTCAACGAGAGATGGTGGTCTGGAGCACGATGCAAAATTGACAAATAGGTGCAATGTAAGGAGAGCAATCATACGCAGGCGAGCGCTTAGCCAATCTGACTCCTCTAGCGCCCGGGATATGTAATCTTGTCAGAACCCGCCATTTCTATTTTAGCCACTGCACTACGGCGCTGCAGCCTCAGGCTCTTGGCTTGCATATTCTCCAATACCAGACATTTCACTAGTTTTCTTCATGTCTGAATCAGATTGGAAGCAACTCAAGCTATCTCTTGAGAGACCTTACAAGAATGATCATGGTGCACCCATCCCTAACGTGCTGGATATCCTACCAGATGGCGAGCACATCTACGAACCGTACGTTATCAGGTTACTTTTCGGTTTATCAAATCTCATAACGCCCGTTCATAAGGCAGGAAGGTCCTGGCGCAAAACTCGGAGACCATTTGAGGAGATTATTTCAAGAAAGAGGGCTTGACTTTTTCGAACAGGACGCCGAGCAACGGCGCACGAGCAAGGCATCACAGGATGTCAGAGACCAGGTTCAAGACACAGAGGCCGACGAAGCCCTCGAATCTCACGAAGGCAAAAGCATGACGCCCGAGGAGCTTCATCGAATGCGTATGGAGATCCTCCCGCAACTGCAGTAAGTAGACATTTTCAGCTTGCAATGCGGTCGGTTTACCTTTTTCTCAGTACATCTCTGGGAGAGATGTCCCTAGCCAGAGATGTTCTAGCTATGTTCCTTTCTTACAGTACACCTCCTGCTCCGAATGAACCTACGCCACCCATACCCTTGCCTACTGGCTTGACTTCTTCGCTCGTCTCCCGGTCACAGGCCGTCTCTTCTGTCCAGGCCTTTAATGCTCAGTTAGCCGTAGGTGGCAAGGACGAAGCTCTGAGGAAGGCTGCAAGTTTGTTTAAATCTGCCGCGGAAAGTGTCGATCGGGGATGTACAATGTCGGATCGTTACTGGATGGATGCCCTCAGAATCAGACGAAGGAACTGGGGCCTTGTTCCAGCACCTTTACCTTATGGAGCACCTATGGGAAGAGGTGCCGACAAAACAACCAAGGATTTTCTGATCTCGTATGGGTTGGAGGAGTGTATGTCCTCGGTATTTTGAGTCAGATACCCTTACTGAAAAAAATCTGCAGCACCCCCCGCTTTTCGGCGAAGGGCATTGGGCCATCTGGCGTCTCAGGACCTCTCCTCGGATCCCATCGTATTTCCGCATAGACAAAAGATTGCACTCCGTATCTCTTTGAAAACAATTGATCCCGAAGGAAAGGAGCACGTCTCGTATAACCAGCTGTCGAAGGAAGACGCGGAATCATTAGATGGAATCCTACGACATGCGCAGCGCGAAGTCGTGGAACAAGAAGTTTTTGCCGCCTTGATTCGGGATGCTGGCAACTTGCCTACGACATCCGCCCGAGTTTCAGAGCGTTTAATTGTCATCGAAGCAGCTCAGGACACTGAGCTAAGCCTGGAGTTGGTATGCGTTAGTGATCACGTTGCAGGAGTTGTCATCTAACGTAAACGATTAGGTGGACGAGACCACAGTTGACCAGTCTGTCTATGAGGCGACTGAAGGTGCCGTCGGGCAGGCTACATGCAATCTCATCTATTCGCTTCTTCAAATTCTTCTACTGCGGTCGCACTCCTACGCTAAGACGCAGAGGCTCGATGGTTCTGCAATTCGCAAAGGAGACGGCTTGCCAGATCGCTCTCCTCGTATTCTACAGACCGTCATCGATCTGTTGCAATACCACATGTTCTGCAATAGAATCAAGCGCGAAATGCAGAAAATCGTCAGTGGGCTACGAAATGCCGGTGTACCTACAAAATTTCGTTTCAACGCTGTGGGCGAGACTGGCGAAGAGCTTGTCCGAATGCTAGGAGAAGGTGGCGAGGGCCGCGTAGGCGGCGAAGCAATCATTCGCGTTGACAACAGGTACTTCCCGTCGCAATCTACTCCATCCTTTGATCTCAAATGGCGGCGTCCTACAGCCGCACCCTGCGTTTTACGTTTCATTCACCATCATCTCTGACTGCACACATGTCTCAAGCGACTTTGCAAGTATCATCCATCACTCAGCTTGTACAATTGTTGCATGATGAGATCGAACAATGTCTTCTGCAACGAATCTGCGAGGTAGGAAGAGACGCTTCTAATCAAATGAATGGCGTATGGTTCGTAGACCTTCTGGTCGGGCGTAGCGTGGGCAAATGGGAAGGTTGTGTCATGTGAGTTGTAGCAGTGTCCTATTACCTCATGCCATTGTGCTAATGAATCTGTTCTCAGGAATTTCCGCATAAGCTACGGAGACACTTCTATCGTTCATTGTTCTGTGTCTCGCCTCGCCCGGAAAGACCGGCATACGAAGACTGATACCGAGACATTCATAGCTGGACAGAGTCCTTTCTTTGTATGGATACGAGAATCAATACAGAGGGCACTAGTAACTCCGTAAACGTGCCGCATTTTTCGTCCTATGTACCGAGACTCAGACTATATACACATCCACTTATGTAAATTGCTGGGGTTGTGGGCCAGCCCGTCAATTCCGAATGTCGAATCTGAGCAGCTGACTGTGATCGCAGGTATCAAACGTACCTGCTGCGAGCAGGAAGTTCATCGAAGCGGAAGCAACGCGATGGGCATAACATGTGTCATGGTTTTAGGATGTCGGCATGGACAGAACATGCAGAAGAGTGCGAGATACATGATAATGCGAGTCGAAAATGCGCCATCTACTCGTCGTCCTCCTCGGCAGCGCCCGCACCTGACTTGAACGCCTCGATCTTCTCCTGGATCTTGGCTTTGCGCTGCTCGTATGTAAGGCGGTGGGTTTTGAACTTCAACGTCTCTGCTTTCCAGTCCTTGGTCTTCTCCGTGGGCTTGAAAGTGGGATCCTCACGGATGGCAGCGTATGCGTTGGTGTAGATCTCCTCAATGTCATCGGAGCCGATGCCGTCAGCGAGGTACGTGGAGAACTGCTTCTTGAAGCTGAGAAAAAAATGTCAGCGCCAGGGATCAAACGAGACAGGACAAGACATACCGCTCGTCATCTTCCTCCTCCAAGCTCTCCATGTACTCCGCAACGTGACCACCGAAGATGTACTTCTTCAGGACTTCAGCGTCAAGCTCCTTGCCCTCGGGGTCATAACCGGGGAAGCGCTTCTCGTTGTGGGGAATGAAGATCCCGCCATCACTGGCACCCTTCAAGGCACCAAAGACACGGGAACCGGTTGATGTGCGCTTGAGACCGACATCAAGGTAGCACTTGAATGGTCTTGGGGCATCCTCTTCGTCAGGTGTCTCGGTCATGCTGATGGTGCCGTCGGGCTCAGCAATACCCTCGTACTTATCCGCAAGACCGAGCTTGGTCAAAGCACGACGGGCGACCAAAAGACCAGTAGCGTAAGCTGATAGCCGTCGTCAGCTCATTGTGGACCGTAGTGAATCAAGAAAATACGTACCGGCGGTCCAGTTGGTCAGACCGTGGTTGATGCCGTATCTGGGGAGTTCGTGGGAGCGTGCGGCAGCGAGGACAAAGTCACCCTGGAGACGGGCATAGATGATCTGGACAATGACCTCCTTGTTGGTGAAGCGGACAACCAAGCGGTATTTGGGTGCGTTGCTGCCCAGACGTTAGTTTCCGCGTTGGCAGAGTCACAGAAGGATACGCACTACTTGTTCTTTGCCTGGGTGATCAACCGCTTGCGAGCGTAGTCTTATAGAGCTTGCAGTCAGTGTTTGTCAGTTCAATCCCGGCCGACTAACTCACAGTCGGTCTTCCCTTCTCTCCGCCTGCGATACTTGACCTGGAAACGAGAGAAGTAGGCGTCGGACTTGACCTTTTTGACGAACGGCATCTGGAATGTCAATTAGCTCTCTGCAGCGGATCACGCGAAATCCAAGATATCCCAGGAAGACCACATCCGAAATGTGCATGACCCATCCACCGGATTCCGGCCATTCTGACCACCCATGGACACAGAATGTCGTCCGATGGCATTCTAGAAGTTCGTTCTGTGTACACTATCCTAAAAACTCACCTTGAGGGACCGGAGGGGATGAGTGGGGGCGTTTCCTGGCTGTTGACAGTACAAAGTTCGCAGAACTAGTTTGGTCCTGTTTAGTTTGATTACATCATGGGAGTTGCGTCAGCTCCCTGTCCTGTGGCGCGGCTCGAGGCCTGAAGCGCAAGACGTCGCCTGCCTTCAACCACCATCGCTATCCTTCCCGCTCCTCATTGAACTCTTTTCCCCACAGCGCCACGGCTTCTGAAATCATGGACCCATCTTCGTCTCAGTACTATCAGCAGTACTACCAACAGCAACAAGCATCTACCGATGTGAACCCCTACCATCAGCCATATCAGGGCCCTATGTATTCTCAGCCCTCGGGTTCATCTTCGCACAGTGCGCCGGTCCCTGCTAATGCTTACGAATACGACGTCGGAATCCTCGCCCAGCAGAGCGTATATGTTCCTGGTGCTATGATTGATAAGAGGGGTGGCGCAGGCGGAAAGTTGGCAAAGGGCGGGAAGAGAGTGACAGTTCTCCGTAAAGGAGGTGGTAAAGTTTGGGAAGATCAGACCCTTCTGGAGTGGAATCCTTGTAAGTGTCACTTTATGTCTGGTATCTATCTTTATTCAACGATTTGTAGCATGGTTTCGCCTCTTCGTTGGTGACCTAAGCAACGATGTTTCGGACGACGTGCTCTCGAATGCGTTCAACAAATATCCGTCATTCCAAAAAGCCCGTGTCATCCGAGATAGATTGAGCCAGAAAGTATGTCCTCCCCCCTGGCGCTTAACCCTGATATATATCTAACAAAGAAATACAGGCCAAATACGGGTTTGTGGCCTTTTCCGACCCGGAAGACTTCTTGAAGGCTTGGAAGGAGATGGACGGTAAGTCTTGCACTCAAAGCCTCTTTGTCATCAGTAGGCTGACAGTCGCTTAGGGAAATACGTAGGGAATCGCCCAATCAAGCTAAAGAAGGCAGATTCGACTGCAATTCGTCCTGTGGAAATCGGCCACCGTAAGGCTCGGCAGCTAGAGAAGAGTTTGAAGGACAGTAGGAAAAAGCCTTACTAGTGAGTTTATAAGATCCTCTTCATGAGGAGGGGACAGTTGCCCGAGAATTGTAGCCTGTATCGTTTAGATGAGAGAGGTCAGCGACGTTTGCATTCATTACAGCTTAATGCCCCAATGAATTCTCTCCGCATCTAGCGCTATTTGTAGCGGTTCGTGTTCTCATTTCGTGAATATCATGTTGAACCTTCCCCGTCTGCATTTCAGAATCGCACGTTCCATGTTTCAGCCGCAACAGCCAAGAGCGAGGATGCCGAAGATTCCCTCGTTACGAAAGACATGTCCTTATGTGAGTCTTAAAGTTCGAGGAGAAACATTCATCTGAGTACCTTTACTGGAGAGGCCGAAGTAATCCAATGTAATCCAATGCAACTCACTGGCACACTCAACTGGTATAGTTTGACGATAAGCGAGTGCCAAATATGAAGTACTAATTGGCCGACGGTGGCGAACGTATTTGAAGATGTACGTTGGCTATTCCTGATGGGCCTGCGTGGCCAGCAGGCGTTCTCCGCTTGCACTCGAGCCGACCGTTGTCGAGGATGTGGTCGAAGGTGGGGGGATGATGGCGCCCATCTTGATTGTTGTGGGTAGGCCGCTCGAGGACTGGGGAGTCGCACATCGACAACGACTAAACACCTCGCGGGTATGGCCGTGGCTCAGCTCGTGGATGACTAGATGCCCATCTCGAGGTCGCAGTTGCGGTACAGGCTCACCGTGTTCCAGACTGCGGCAGCACCCGTTCTGCTCGTAAGGTAGCGTCATTTTGATTGTCCTTCACCGCTGACCTTCATGGACTCATCCAAGAGGCATTACTGCGCGACATAACAAGGGAGCTCCAAGCCACATTAAACTCACGAGAACCTGCCGAGTTCTGGGTTGGTGTTCGCCAATATGAACGACCTACAAGCATCATAGTAGGCTTCCGACTGACGCCAGTACATGGCAGGCATGTCATACAACGCGCTCACTGACCTGTAAGATGCAGAAACAGTGGCACGTCTTCAGCAAGCGTTACGCGCGTTTTCTGTGGAGCATCCATATGTCGGCTATTATGAATCCACATCGTTCTCGCCGTCGCCGAAATGAATCAACAGGCACCACAACATGCATGTAGCAGCACCATAAACATGATGCAAGACGGACGGTGCGAACACACCGGACAGTTACTTGTGCCTGAGTTCTGGAGAAATTTGAGTGTCGAGCGCTGGCCGAAACGTTGCGGCTGTGCGGTCCGGGCATGCATGTCCTCGAGTCGGGCCCCTTCTAGTCTTCTACCTTCCGTCCATCGACCTCTGTGTATGTTCCGTCCAGCCTGGAATATCGTTATGCATCAGCCTATTGATCATGCCCCGCTCGTATAAATACCCACTTTCCTGTCCAACCATTTCCACTCCATTTGTTTTTTGAAATTTAGGCAAGTTTGTCGCATCGCTTTTGGTAAGTAATTTTATTGGAGTCTCTACGCGAAGGAACCCATCCCGGCTTCAGACGCCCGTATACATAAGTCCTAAGGACGCCGATTGATTATTCAAACAGGTCCCTTCCCTCTATCCTCTGGATCCTACAGGCGCGACTCCCGTCCGTCTGCTATACCCCTTCGCGATGTATGGCCAATTCTTGGTCGTCCTCCTGCTCTCTCTTTTCGTGTATGGCATACCCGGCACCCGTTCCGAATCATCTTCACTTTTCCTAAATCGCCTTCGGTCCCGTAACATTGCTACTCAGGCCCAGGTCCAGGATACCTATGACTTCGTAATTGCTGGAGGAGGGACGGCAGGGCTTACTCTCGCCTCTCGCCTCTCTGAGGACAGCAATACCACCGTTCTTGTACTTGAAGCTGGGGACTCGGGCGACAGCGTCGCAAGCTCGATCGGTGAGTGGTCATTACGACGAGTGGGTTACATTTGCATTCAATGTGTGATTCTTGCCAGACGTTCCCGGAAACGCATATTATCAATCTCTCCTTAACACTCCTCATGACTGGGCGTACCCTGTTGTCAAGCAAGCACAGGCTAATAACCGTGGGCTGGTATGGCCGCGTGGAAAGGTTTTGGGCGGCTCATCCGCTATCAACGGGATGTATTACGTCCGTCCGTCCCAGATTGAGGTCGACGCGTGGGCGAACCTCATGTCCTCTGAGGATTCCAGCGCTACCAGTAAATGGGGATGGAGCAGCTTACTTGCTGCAATGCAGAAGGGAGAGACGTTCGGCGCGCCTAGTTCGGCCGTTCAAACAGCTGGTAACATCGAGTTTGATCAAGCGTCTCATGGATCAACTGGTCCCGTGCATGCCAGTTACCCAGGCTAGTAAGTGATCGATACACCATCTCGCGCTGATTGTGTTTGACGGGCTGTACATTTCACCGTTTAGCATGTTGCCTATCGTTGGTGATTGGGCGCCTACCCTCAACGCTGTAGGCGTTCCTCCCAGCCCGGATGCGTATGGCGGACAAGGGTGGGGAAGCTTTGTTGCAACTTCTTCCATTAACCCATCGAACTGGACTCGTTCATATGCTCGCTCTGCATATCTTGATCCCTTGCCCCCTCGTGCAAATCTCCAGGTACTTCCTCAGGCTACAGTAACGCGGATACTGTTTAGCAACACGTCGGCGCCTGGTAATTTGACAGCAACTGGCGTCGAATACGCGAGCAGTGCGACGGCACCGAAGAAGACTGTCAAGGCGAGGAAAGAAGTCATTCTCGCAGGAGGAACGGTCGGAAGCCCTCAAATACTTATGTTGAGTGGTATCGGGCCGAAGGATGTTCTGCAGAATGTCAACGTCCCCTTACTTTCTGAACTTCCTGGCGTTGGGCAGCATTTGACAGATCACTTAGTATGTAGCCCTTTCTTTTCGCTTAATTATTTCTGATTTTCTTCTCAGAGTACGCAGCTCGTTTTCAAGACATCCAGTCAGACCGCGGCATCCATGCATTCATCCGGTTCCTTCACATCGGTTTGTGTCACCTTTCATTGTCTTTGGTTATGCGCTGACATAATTTTCAGGTTCCTGGCGGATCATCGGCTTTCCTCTCGTTTGTCAACTCTGCCACTGCATACGTCAACCTGACTACACTTTTGGGTTCGAACGCTCAGTCGTTCCAGAGCAGTGTTGCAAGTGCTGTGGACTCATCCGCTTCTACATTGGTAGCAAGCACGGATAGCACCGTCGTTGCTGGGTACAAGGCAATTTACAACACTGCCGCTCAGCAGTTCCTGAACAGTCCTCTCGGACATATCGAGATTCTTCTCAGTCTCACGGGCACGGCCAATGGGGGTGACCAAAGCGTCGCGATCCAGGTCGCGTTGCAAAGGCCATTTAGGTGCGTTCTACCTTGTTTTTCGACGCCTCGATCCGTCGCTCACGACCATGGTAGTCAAGGCCGCGTGTGGATCAACTCCGCCAACGTTTTTGACCTACCTTCAATTGACCCTTGGTACCTCAGCCACTCCGCCGGTGTGTTTCTTTCCAGATCTAGATATGTTGCAGTGCTGAAGTGTTAAATCATGCCAGATGTGACCTTACTTCGGGAAGGTCTGAAGCTAGCTCGTACTCTCGCCAACACGGCACCTCTCAGCAGTCAGCTCACCGGTGAAGTCTCTCCGGGCTCTAGCGTGAACACAGACGACGAATGGAACGCCTGGTTGGCAAACACCGTAGGGACTGAATTCCATCCGATCGGCACTTGTTCCATGCTCCCATTGAGCCAGGGCGGTGTCGTTGACTCCAACCTCAAGGTGTATGGATTGGGTGAGCTAATCAGGCAATCGTTGGATCGACACGAACTGAACGAGACTATGTTCATAGCCAACGTGCGCGTTATTGATGCCTCTGTGTTTCCACTTCAGTTTGCTGCTCATGTAAGTTTCTCTCCGTCTCGCCAGTGTCGCGACAAGCTGACGCTTTACGCAGCTCGAGGCCCCCGTCTATGGACTCGCTGAACAGGCGTCAAACTTAATTCGCGCGTTCTACAACGCAGCGCCGCCTTCCCCGAGCGCCACCAGCTCATCGACTGGACCTTCTTCAACGGGCACGTCCAGACAAGGTTCCGGTACGATGCAGACACGCCAACCTCACCTTGCGGCATTTGCATGCACCCTCGCTTTCGCTTTAGGGCTTGCCTTGCCCTTTGCGTAAGATAGGCCTGTTTGGCATTCCCCTCGCTATCCTTCTCGTAGTATCATTGCTCTGTAGTACATTCTTTCGGGTTGGACTTTCGATTATCTCAGACATTGCATATCGGACGTCGTACGGACAATGCATAGTCTCTGGACACTCTTACTTCACACCCAAGTACCATAATTTGCATGTACTTGTTCTGCATTATACCGTATGTTTGTCTTAACATACACGCTATCACCACAATGTAACTAGACGACGCCTTCATGATGTCCACTCAATCTATTATCCGGAATGTTGGTGAGACGAGTATTCGGTGAGTATTATTGCCCCGTGCAGTCACTGGGACTTCCGCTCTGACTTTACTGCGGAGGAAGCGTTGCCCAGATGCCCATAAGCTTCGAGTTCAATGGAGTCCGCTGGAGCCCGCGTGAAAAGTGCTTATACGTGTCCATTGACATGTAGGCATGTCATGACTTCCTTTTCACACATCTGATCCATGTCGAAATGGAAGTGTCCTGCATCAATGACGACTCGAGCAGGCTCGATCTCGCTTCAATCCACTCATGACGATATCTGCTCCCTCGCACAATGACCTCCGAACTGCATTGAGACGGGGCATCGCTCAAAATTCGTCAATGGCGCCTAGTCATCTGCAGTTGGGTTCGTCGAGCTCCGCTTCGTAGTAAATCCCTTGGGAGCGTTTTAAACCAGCAATGGAGATCACTGACCTGTGGCAGCTCATCGCATCACCTCCAATATGAGGCCGTTCTCCTCTTCTTTCACCCTCGCCGCTGCGACAGTCTCAGCCCATAGTATTCGCATCGCGAGTCCACCAGTTGGATCTTCCTTCACCCGAGGACAATCATTCTTAGTCGAACTGGACTTCCCTGTTCGCGACCGACGGTTAATATTGAAACAGCCACGTTAATCGCTGCAACAGGATACTTTGACAGGAACCCGGTATGGATCGTTGGTCATTTCACACATCGCATGCGGCATGCAGATGTGCGATATCCACGATTTTGCAAACGCGAGTCTGGAAGACGTTCTGTACTCTGGCGATTTCACACCCTCTTGCTCGGATGACCCGTCCAAGGTAGATAGTGGATAGCATCTAATCTACGATTCAAGGGTTAGAATGTCCTGACCGCGATTCTGATAACAGCCGCCTCGCCAGAATTTTGTGAAGTTGTTCAATACTACATTCAGTCTCTTCCTTACAATATCTCCTAGACGGTGACGCTCCCTACCGGAACACCTGCAGGCAGCAGTCTGCTAAATGTAGCGCACTTCATGCTTATTGGAGTTAGTCAATTTCTTGCTCTTATTGTCAAAAAGCTGACGAATATCGATGTAGGCAGAAGCGCAGCCGAATCTCGAATCCAAGAATGTCTCGTTGATTATCCAAACGCCCGTGGAGGATGGTGGAAGCAGGTACATATGACCGCGCCCGCACTCGGCTGCGATGGAATGCTTAACTGTCTGCATTGACCATTAGCCTCGCGAAGACACGCTGGTTCTGGACGACTTTTGTCCATGATTTAGCATCTATCCTCTATCTTTGTTTCGTCCTTGCTACAGACTTGAATCGCGACCTATAATCCCAAGCTTCAGCGTTTCGAGTCGGTACGGACGTATACTGTACCATTTCGAACGGTTCGCCGGTCACGCGTCACAGGGGTCCCTGGTGAGGTGAAATTTGACCCATGGTGCGCGTCACAAGGGCTGCTGGCGAAATGGTTTGGGGTGTGACAATCGGTCCGGTTTGGGAATTTGCGGTCAACCAAGCTGCCCTAGTGCTTGATGCATGTCTAATCGAGAATATTGGCCATAATATCTGTATTTCAGTATTCAAAGGGTTGATCAACACTTTCAGAGGTGCAGAATGGTTGGCTGAGTATGCATTTTTGGCCTGGCGAAATCCACCTTTCGGCGAAATTTTCGGCCTGTCATGGTCACACCCCAAGGCTGGTGAATCGAAATATTCACCAAACTGGTCACAGTCACAAGGGGGTGGTGAACCGTTCGAAATGGTACAGTATTATGACTCACATTATTTTATGATGGCAGAAATTTATGAGACCTAGACTATAAGAACGTCTATATCGTTGCGAACAGTTGTCAGTCGAGCATTCACGAAATGACTGTAGTGCGATATGAAGGTGTTGGTTCCAAGTTGGTTCGTTCAAGTTGAACGAACTAGGCAGAGTATTACGTCACGCATTTAGCCGCCGCCTCGGCGCTTCGAATTGAAGTTGGGCCATTCAACTTCACCACAAGCTGAAGTGCATACTCTTGTGTCAGCGATACCCTCCCCTTTCTCCCCGTTCTGAAAACCTGCGCTCTTATTGGCTCTTTGGGATCAGTGATATCTGCCGTAGCAGTCACGTCTAGCCATGGATATCGACAAGCTGTTCAAGGTACGACTTACTCTCCCTGCGTATGCCTCAATGCACTTGTACTAAACATGAGAGCAGGTCCCCAAGCTCCCAAGCGGGAGCAACAAGCGTCGCATGCCCGATGCGCCCACGCCTGAGATGCTGAAGAAAATGAAATTCGATCAGACGTCGACCGCGGACGAAGATGTCTCGCGCACAGCAGTGTCTAACGGCACACAATCAGTCAAGCCCAAGGCGAGAAAGGTGACAGTGGAAGAAGTTGAGGACGATGAGGATGCGGGTGGGGACTTTGCGCCTGGTGGAGACGCAGACTATTTCGCAGAGGAGGACGACGAGGGCCGCTTCTTTGGGGGTGGTCTGACTAGCGAACAGAAGGAGATATTGAACATTTTCGACAGCGCGGCTGCTGATGGAGTTCCAGATGATGTACGTAGTCTAATACCTATAGTCTCTGTCTTGTGCTCACTCGATCACGATGATAAATTGCAGTCCGAAGCGCTTTCACCTGTCGGTATCCGCAAACTGTTGCTACGGTTTGAGAGAGCAGCTAGCAAGAACCAAGATCAACGATCAAAATACCCGGATGATCCCACCAAGTATGTCTGCATATCTTTGACATGCCAGGACCCGTCTGATGCTCTTCTGAAGGTTCATAGACTCTGAGGCAGACTTGGACAGTGCTATAAAGGCCCTGCTTCCCCTTGCACAGGTACCCACTGTCGCGTACCCAGAACTTGTACGGTCCAATCAGGTCGCGGTAATAGTGGGGCTTCTTAGCCATGAAAATACCGACATTGCGCTCGATATCGTGGAGCTCGTCCACGAACTCACAGATGAAGATGTAGGGATGGAGGGTGAAGAAGAAGAGGTAAATCAAGACGAAAGGGATGCTGCTTTGAAAAGTCTTGTCGACGCTCTGGTTCGTTGTATTCCTAGCGTTTGCCAATGCCGACAAACTAATCTATTGTCATGAAGCTCGAAAACTCGATATTGGATCTTTTGGTGGATAACATGTCAAGATTTAACGAATCCGAGGAGGCTGATCGCGAGGGAATCTTCCATGTTCTCGGTATGTACTAGAATCTCTATGAGAAGCATCTCGTCTCTGATCGTGTTTACTCTAGGCATCTTCGAGAACATAGTCGGTTCGGACCCTAAATTAGCAGAACAGCTGATTCTCAAGACTACTCTGCTGAAGTGGTTATTGGAGCGCATTCAATCTAAAACGCACGAGGAAAATCGAAGCTATGCAGCCGAACTACTATCCATCCTACTTCAAAACAGTCGACCCAATCGGCTTGAGTTCGCGCATAAGGACGGCGTGGACACATTATTGAAAGTTGTTTCTGTAAGTGAGCCTACCTCGACTCGTTCGCGTCAACTGATCTTTCTCCAGCAATTCAGAAGACGAGATCCGGTAGACCCTGATGAGACGGAATTTATGGAAAACGTTTTCGACACCTTATGCTCTGTCCTCGGAGAACCTGAGATCAAAAAGCTGTTCCTGAAGAGCGAAGGTGTGGATCTGATGGTTCTCATGATGGGGTACGTTGAGTGACCCAGCCATGACTCCCAACTTTCTCATCGCTTTCCAGTGAAAAGAAACAGTCGCGTTCAAGGTCCATCAAAACCCTCGATCACGCGTTATCAGATCAGTCCGGAACGGAAGCCTGTGAAGTATTTGTCGAGGCACTGGGATTAAAACATCTATTTGCTGCGTTCATGGGGAAGGTGGGCACAAATGAATGGACAGCATGCGTACAGTTGGCTAACCAAGATGAACGTTACAGGCGTCTAAAAAGCAAAAGGCTGCCGCAGCTCAGCCAGCTCCAGAAGACATAGCTCATGTTCTGGGCATCGTGTCCTCCCTCTTCTCGAACCTCCCGTCTGATTCACCAGCACGCATTCGTCTCTTGGCAAAGTTCGTGGACGGAAATTACGAGAAAACTGATAAGCTACTGGACATCCGCGAGAGTGCGCAAGCTCGATTGAAGGTGGTGAACAAGGAGATAGAGGCAGAGAAGAAGGTTCTAATTGCCGATGGCGAGGAGATCGGAGAGGAGGAAGAGGAGTCGTGGTATCTTCGACGTCTTGATGGAGGTCTGTACACATTGCAAACTGTGGACTACATCTTGGCTTGGATAGTCATGGAAGACGACGGGGTACGTATACTGTTTTTGGATCTTACTTGTATCCATTTGCTGACCGATTTGTCCGCCCACAGATTCGAACACATACCAAGCAGATGCTGGATCGACGCAGCAAATCGTGGGCAGACATCAGAGCGACGCTTGAAATGTATCGGGACAACATTGGTACGGACGAAGCCGCTGTTGAGGCCGATCAACTTACACAGCGAGACATACTTAACCATCTAATTGATTTTCTGGCGAGCTGCTAGTGCTTGGCCGTAATTCCTGCACATACTACTTTATTGCGTAGGGTATTTATACTTTTCGGTATGTTACGTGGATGTCTATGATGCAGATAACGCTGCAGACGAGAATACCATGTCCAGCGCGCCCTTCACCCTGAGAAGCTCCTTCTGCAGTCGAAGCTCTGCGGCGACCTTTTTCCGTAGACGAATAAAAAGCGAGTCAATCAGCGGTGACTGTCCTAGAACAGGCGTATACATTTCTGTTGCGAAAAAAATTGAAGTCAACAAATGCAGCATTGAAGAAACAAGGTGCTCTCACCTACGACGACGCTGGTGACATCGCAGACCATCTCACCGAAACGAGGGTCGGTGACATGCTTCAGTAAGAGGCGTAAAATGGGTTCGAGAAGGACATCGTCGCGGCCGGCCAGAGCGGTGCGCAGCCCGTCTCGATGGATGAGTTCTTGCATGAGTGCAAAAGTCGTTGCTGGCGGAACATTCTGTGACGCGATAAGGACGCAATTTGGGAAAGGCCCATTGCAAAACTCACTTTCTGCAAGACAGAGTCAAGAGCTGCAGAGTATTTGAAACCCTTCAGTAGTCGGTCGTATTCCTTCAGTTTCCGCTTCCTCTTCGTCTCTACTTTGAATTCGTTGACATCGCCACTCGGTTTTGATCGGGTCTTATCACGGACACGAGGCTGTCCAAGGTTGTGTATTGCGCCGGCGAGGAAAGATTCAAACGCTCCGGACCGGAGGGAGGCAACAGAGAACGGCGCATCACTTGCACCCTCCGAGGCTTTCGGTTGCCGTCGGCGAACAGACAATGTACCATCGGACATTCCAACTGCTAGGTGCGTCTCATCCGGCTGTGTAAAATTATTAGCCCCAATTCACGATCAGTAGCCCAGCCACTCACAGATACAGCCATACACAGAACAGGCGCAGGATAGCGCATGGTGTGGACAACATTATAGTTGCTGACATCGTACACTTTTACCATGTGGTCCAAGCCACCGGTCAACAGTCTGGAGGAATTAGAGTTGAAGGCCAGTGATGTGACCGTCTTCTGGTGATTTGACAGCGCGCGGATGCATCGACCACCCGCTACGAGGTCCCACACCCTAAGGATCGAACCCGCGGAAGACAGAGCGACGCTCCCAGAAGGATACATCAGAACCTGCTCGACGGGCGTAACGCCATGCCCTCTGTCTGAAGAGCCCATAAGGAGCTCACAACCACCTGTCCGGGAGTCGAACAGTCGTACGGTGCCATCGTACGAACCGGTGAGGATTAAATGAGGGTTGGACGAGGAGACTTGTCCCGAACGGACGTAGTCGGTGTGGTACGGGAATGTGGTAATGGTCGATTGCGAAGGTATGTCCCACAACCGGACAGTTGTGTCGTCGGAGCAAGACAGGACTTGTGTATGATCTAACGCGGAGAATTTGGTGACATGGACAGGTTGCTTGTGCGCGTCGAGGGTTCGAAGAATGGCACGAGAGTTGACATCGAAGACCTTTGCGCTGCACAGTGAATACACGGGCCAAGGCACGAAGACGCAATGCACGCACTTGAATCAGCCCACTGTCGTCTCCGGCTACGAGCAGTTTGCCATCTGCTCGAATACACCCGCTCCGAGCGACATCCTTGAATCTGGATATAGTTTTTGTGACCTTCTGAGTTCTTGGTGCGTATATTTGGACGCGAGTTGCGGCAGTGACTGCATATCTGTGAGGTTTCGAAGGAGCAAAGTGAACGGAGGTAACTGGGGCATATTCCTTGACAAAGACAGGGTGTTTAAACTGCCGCCAGTAGCGAGACTCTGCGCTGTGCTTTGCAGGGGCTGGTTTTGCCCGCTTCTGCACGACCACGGGCTGGTAATCCATCGTGTAGAGCAAGGCGGGCCGCGTTCACTCGCAAAGTCCTCGAGCAGATCCGAGAGAAAGGCTCCACCAAAATCTTCAATCACGTGCGCCGGCGATAGGCGAGATCGATTAATCTTGGTCCGTTAACTTTCGACTCTCCTCCGTCCCCTTCTCTGCAATTTGTTCCACCCTCCCTCCTCATCTTTTCTCTGTCTATATTTCCTACACCATCTCAAGATGTTGTTGTACAGCGACATTATCACCGACGATGAGATGTTTTCTGACGCCTTCCCCATGTACGTCTTTTCCTATCCTTACCTTGCCTTCACGGTTCTTACACTCATTTTAGCAAACTTATAGATGATATCGTCTACGAGGTTGACTGCCAGATGATCGTGGTCAAGGATGGAGATGTTGACATCGGTGAGCTCTGCTCTATCTCACACGCCTTTTATTGGTCTAATCTTTTTCTTCTTTTCAGGTGCGAACCCCTCCGCTGAGGAGCAGCAGGAGGCTCTGGAGGACGGTGCGACCCAAGTCAACAACGTCGTCCACTCTTTCCGTCTCCAGTCTACCTCATTCGACAAAAAGAGCTACCTTGGCTACCTCAAGGTTCAATGTGTGGTACCGTCGAAACGAATTCCATTTGACGCTGTACTGTATAGGGCTACATGAAGGCTGTCAAGGCTAAGCTGGCTGAGACGAACCCCGAGCGGGTTGATGCGTTCGAAAAGGCTGCTCAGATCTTCGCCAAGAAGGTTGTGGCCAACTTCAAGGACTACGAATTCGTGAGTGTATCAGTCACTTTACTTTATGTACGATCGCATCAACTTCGATTCTTTAGTACACCGGTGAGGGCATGAACCCTGATGGTATGGTTGCCCTCCTGAACTACCGCGAGGATGGTGTTACCCGTGAGTTCTAGCGGCTTTCTCTCTGGGAATCGGTCTTAATGTCCATTCTAGCCTACTTCACGTTCTGGAAAGACGGCCTGAAGGAGGTTAAGCTCTAACTTTTGTTTCCGTTTTATCCTTGCTATTCACCATATTTACTGTTGTCATCGTCTACTGTCTTTCTCAAGGTAGAATGTACGTTTGTGTACACTCAGGTATTGGAATATATCTGTTTGCAGAAGTGGTTAGTTCAGTTCAGGTGTTTCTCATCATCTCGTAAATTCTTCGTGGATGATACCGTCCGTCAAGAATGCATTGCAGCGTGGCAATATAATATACAACTAGTCGGCGGGAGATACTAGATAATAAGTAACTCTATCTCTCTACAGCTCATCGTGATGTTGCTGCTCCGCGCTGCCATCCTGCACGGTCTCGTTCTCCTTCGCAGCCTTCGGCTCGAGGCTGTTCTTCGCGTTCTCCTCGACGAACGCGATAAGGCTCTCCAGCGACCGGTCACCATCGTAGTCAAGGAACTCGCGGGTACCAGCGGGCTTGAACTTAAGAGTGGGGAAACCTGCGACGCGGAAGGGGACAGACGGAGGAAGATCATTCTCGGTCGCTTCCATCTTCGCGCTGCAGAATCCAGACATAAGCATTTGTGACGACTCCAAGAAAGGATATACGCACATGGTGACGCGGTCCTTCACGCTGTCATAACGCTCACCGAGGCTGTCCCAGATAGGCTTCAAGCGCTTGCAGTGGCCGCACCTAAACACAAATCTAGTGAGATCATGTCATGCAGAACATGATGATCAAAACCCACCAGCTGGCATAGAACTCGACGAATACATCCTTGGCATCGTCGAAAACGACCTCGTCAAATTGCTTGCCAACAAGAGTGAAGACGGGCTCATCCTGGGCGTCAGGAATAGGCTGGCTCTTCAACTGCGGCTGGAGCGTGCCCGCAACAAACGCGTCGACTTGCTCCTTCACAGACTCAGCGGTGACGGGGGTGCTCTGGTCCAGAGGGTACTTGAGCTGCTTGGTGAGATCCTGAATGACGAAGCTAGGCCACTTCGGCTCGTTGAGGTTGAGTGCCTTGGCGTGGTCACCGAACTTAACGGCGTCGATCCAGACAAAGTTGACATGGCCCTTGTGAGCGGCGGCGATAGGCTTGATAGCATTGATATAGTCCTCCTTCTTGGCGTCGGTGGGGTCCACGAAGAGGTAGGCGAGCGGCTTGCCACTCTGAGCGTAAGTCGCATAGTTCTCCGCGTTAACCTCGTCGATGATAGGAATGGAGAGCTCCTGGATCCATTGCTCGATGTCATTGACCTTGGCCGAGGGAACAGGGTAGGGGAAGACGGTGACAGGCTCGTCGAAGGAGCGGTAGAGCACGATAGCGGGGGGAGTCACGCCAGCGGCCTCAATCGCGGCCTCGTCGGTAGTCAGACCGAAGAGATAGTCGTCGCGATGTTTGTTAGCCGCCGCGCTGAACTCGGGCGCAGGCTCTTGAGTCGAAGACGCCAAGTATGCGACAGCCACGATCTTGTCGGCTTTTTTAAACTCTTCGTGGTTGACCGCAGTTACTCCTGACACGGCAGGCAGGGAACGCCTGAAGAACACGTCAGGACTGACTTTCTGAACAGAGGCACCTGCACTTACTTGACCATGTAGCTGACAATGCCGTCCTGTTTTCTAGGTCCAGTATAGTCCGTCGGTTCCCCGTTCTGGAAAACCTTCAATGTTCTGCAGAGGTATGCTCATGAATAGCTAGCCCAGTCGACGGACGCTGCACTTACGGGTAGCCCTGGACACCATGTTGCTGGCAAAGGTCGGAGTGCTCAACACAGTCGACTTTGGCCAGCTTGATGTTTTTCTCCTTCAATGCTGTCGCAGCCTCCTCGTAGTGAGGTGCGAGCGCCTTGCAGTGTCCACACCTGAACAGAACTACTGAGCAGACCGCAGCAGGCGTTGCGACCGACCACTGACCATGGTGCGAAGAACTCGACAAGGATCAAAGGCTCCGGCTCGACGACTGATTTGAAAGACCCGGGTGTCAAGCTAATGACATCTGACGGGGCATCAAGAGCCTGCACTGAGGCGGCAAGGACGATGGCGGAGGCCGGAAGGAGTGACGAGAAACGCATTCTCGACCACGACGCTGGTAAATAAAGGGAGTGGGATGAAAGAGTAGGACAGACGTTGGGAGGGGTACTTTATAGTGACAGCCGGGGTCGGGCGCTGACGCAGAAGACTGACGTGTCACTACCTCGTCTCGACAACACTTGATCGGAGTTTCATTCGGCCGTAATCAGCAGATTACTCAGTCTGCTGGCACAGCAGTTGGCTGCTCACTAGCACTCTGCTCATCCGCAACAGAGCAAATATAAATCATATCATGCGCATGTAGCTACTACAGGCAGAAACAGAACCACCTGTCCATCCACGAGATCACAATTGTCCGAGGTCAAAGTCACTTCCTTTCCTTCGCCCGCCCCCATACTGCTTGGCCTTCCGTTCGAAAGGTCTCGGCGGAGGAAAATCGGTAGGAAAAAGATGCGATCCTACATTTGGCGGTGGAGAAGGTACTTTAATTCACCGTAAGCTTGCAATCATCGTGATTTGAATCATGCAGTACGTACTCTTTCGTGTATTTGATGGTCTCGAAGCTCCGTTTATCGCAGGTATAGAGGGTGCTTGCCTAACGGGCGGAGCTAATGTTGCTCCTGCAGAGATAGTCCTGTTTCGCACAGAAGGAGGCCCGGGAGGTGGGGGAGGGGGCGGGGCAACGCTGCGGCGCGCTGGAGAACCAGCAGGCACTGGTGGGGGTGCAGAGGGTGCCGTTTCAGTCTCAGATACAGCTCTTACCCGGACTGGCGGCGGCGGGGGGGCAGGAGACGAAGGTGCTGCCGCGCCATTTGTCGGTGGTCTGCGTGGAGGAGGAGTAGGCACTGCCCGCGCTGGAACAGACGGAACTGACGACACAGGTCTTGCTGGTGGTGGCGGTGGGGCTCTGCCTGGCAAGGTCGGCGGCCCAGGAGCTTTTCTAACTGGTGGGGCTGGCGGATGCCCGTTTTGCCGAGGTGGGATAGAAGGTACCTGTCTCGAAGGGGTGAAAGCAGATGCAGGTCGAGACGGAGGCGATCCAGCACGGGGTGGGATGGCAGGAGGCGGCCGTGACTGAGGAGGTGAAGTTGGGCGTGGAGGTGGTGCAGGCCGGCGAGGCGGCGGCGGCGGGGTAGATGCAGGAGGCTTTGGCGGCGCACGCCCAGGTAAACTAGGAGCGCTTGGCGGGGCCGGGGGAGGCGCAGCTGGTCTAGGAGGAGGCCTGCCTGGAGGGGCGGGAGGAGTCGGTGCGGGGGATGATTTTGGTGAAGGAGCATCCCGCTTGGGAATTGATGGGGGTTTACCAAGGGCTGGGGCCTTCGCTAAAGACGGTATGTTAGTTGGCTAGATGTCGTGAGCAAATGAATGGCACGAACCGAGGTTGTTCTGTCCTGCTGGCTTCAGCTTTGGCATGCCTCCAGCAAAAAGGGCTCCCAGCTGCGGTGGTCCAGGACCTCCTGCAGCTGCTACCGAAGGAGCGCCCCCACCACCAGCGCGACCAGCACCTCCACCTCCGCCTATCCGAGGTCCTGCTCCTGCCTTCGGTCCATCAACGGCAACTGCAGGTGCACTGCGATCGTTTGTCTCTGCCTTCTTGAGTCTCTTCCCCGCCTGGATTTGCTTCAACAGCTCGCTGGATGCCATGAAGAATTAGCGGGGTAAAGTAAGTCTGGTCACCCGCCTTTATTTAACGTTGCACGCTGATAATGAACAGCATGCTCTATAGCTGGCTGTAGTGCTCTCAGGAGCCGACCAAATAGAAATACACAAAGATTACGTAATCACTCGACGTCCCAAGCGTACTTCCGCTACTGCATGTCTACAAGACGCGCTCACCTGGTCGCTTGTCCACGCGCGCGAAGCGGCGGCCATTCACCATGGACAACATTCCCCAGCTGGGGACGGTCGCAGACCTGGAGATGCGGGCGGCCCGCGTCGCAGACCCTGGGCTAGGTGAGTACTGTGCTTCACCCACTGTTGCAGAGCCACCTTGATAGTATTCCCAGACCTCCGAACGAAACACGCCGTTGCCTGCGAGCTGCGCGAGATGATTGACACTGTGCGGGATGCAGATGCTGGGAGAATGTTCCCCCACATGATTCCTGTACTGCTGGAGATATTGCGCTCCACCGAACCCGCGTTCCACAAGGACGCACCAGAGTACCAGTTTCGCCGCGTTCTCCTCGAAATACTCCACCGTATAACTCCTTCAGAAGGTACTCGCACACAAGCGCTTGCCCTTCTGAATGGTATGCTGTATCTTCTACGCCATGACAACGAGGAGAATGGCGTCACATGCTGCAGGACCATCATCGACATTATCCGGGCATTTCGCCTCCTGTCGGAGGAATTAGTCTCCGAGTTTATGTCCATACTCCAGGAGGTGTTCCACAACATCAAAGGCTTAGTGGTGGAGGTCCTCTCTGAAGACTCCGCTGTGCTTGATACGAACGTCGTCTTGCCAAGCATTAGGAGTTTCAAGGTCCTTGCAGAGATGGGCATGGTCATTGTGTGCTTCTCCCAAATCCAGCGACAAACTATAGCCCCCCATATCCAAGCTATTCTCCCTCTCAACTTCGAGGTCCTTGCTCTAGAAGCTCCCGCTCAGAAGACAGCTCGGGAAGACTTCGAAGCAATGGGTGGCTTCTGGACTGGGATGTCGCCCACGATACGCAATCCGCAAGCATATGCAGACTTCGTATATGCCCAAATAAAGGTACGGCCGCATATGATGCCTGGTTTCCTGGCCTTAAAATGACGGAACAGATGGTATCCTACTTGGCATACATATTGAGGAATCTTGGAGAACAATACGAATCGTACGGAGACACCTTACTCTTGGCGTCGCTACGCTTGTTGCAGGATATCCCTGCCAATGCCATGGCATCGCGGCGAGTGCGTCAACCGCCTTATACACGGATTATACATTCTCATCGGTCTTGTGCAGGATTTCTTGATCGTGTTCAGACATTTACTTGGCACACCCTACCGACGTGCACTGATACCTCAGATCGACAAGCTTTTTGACGAAACTGTCCTCTTGGGCATTGGAGCGGGAAGCAGAGAAAATATGCGGTGCGTCTCTTCCCAACATGGGCCCTTCGAAGACACTTACGCGTCACAGCGCAACGGCTTTTGCTGCTGTAGCGGATCTCGTCCACCACTTGCGAAATGACCTCTCCGCTCGACAACTTGCCCACATTATTCACGTTTTCTCACGACTTATTCATAACCCCTGCTTGCCCAATAGCGTCCATACGCTTGCGGGCAAAATGATGTTCAATCTGGTGGATACTGTCATTTCCAAAGATACCCCTGCGGGGGCTGCGAAAGTTCTTTTGACTCTCGTAGAGACTTGCGTCGATAAGTTGGAGTCCGTCACTGCCGTTCTCGAGGACGTGACGGAGCGACTGGAGCGAAGCAAGAAAGGGGAGCCAGAATCTAACCCAATAACTGCCATCGAGAAGGCGAGGCCGGTCGCCGCTGCGGTCTATGCCGTAGAGAAACCAGAGGACGTGATAGCAGGTGATTATACTCAAACATGCTCACAGCATCTTTTGCTCATTTCTTTTGCTCAGAGACGCGACTTCTATTCCGTACGTTTGCTCATGGTTTCCGCGCCTGTCTGGCAGGTCTCAAGAAGGTCGATGGGACCATTCCTGACGGATCCCTCATCATCCGGCTTTTTGAAGGATGTATCCGCTGCATGAGCCTGTACGATCCCGATCCTCGGGAGGCCAACGAGGCTTTAGATTGGTTGGCAGGTGCTCTGCTTGAAGTTGACCTTCATATCTTCCAAGAAGTCTGGGCCCAGAAGATTGGATTCTTTTTCGAGTCTGCAAAGAAGCGACCTGGCATTCTGCACATTTGTCAATCATTGTTTGGACGAGATACTACCTCGCCGACACTCGTTGCCATCGTTCTGCGGCATCTCGTCAACAGCCTTCCTGAGCTCGGCGAATACGACGATCAGACTGCCGTTGTGACTATCCGGCTTTTCAAGCTAGCCTTCGGCGCAGTCACCTTGTATCCTCAATTGAATGAGCCGATCCTAGCGTCGCATCTTTCCAAGCTCATCATGGATTGTTTCCCTTTGGCAGCCAAGGCAACTAAACCGACGAACTACTACCATCTACTAAGGGGCTTGTTCCGTGCCATCGGAGGTGGTGGGGGTCGGTTCGAACTGCTTTACAAGGAAGTGTTACCTCTTCTGCCAGAAATGCTGGAGAGCCTCAATCGCCAGCTCCTGCTGTCCGACGGTTATAGCCGTGACATGATTGTGGAGCTGTGTCTCACCGTTCCACTGCGTCTCACACATCTTCTGCCTCACTTGTCGTACTTGATGAAACCCCTGGCTCTGGCTCTGCGAGGAGGTCCTGAACTTGTAGCGCAGGGCCTACGCACGTTGGAGCTATGCATCGACAACCTGACACCCGACTTCCTTGACCCGACACTCAACACTGTGTTGAGGGAGCTCATGGAGGCACTCCACAGTCATCTAAAACCATCCCCAGCCAACCATCTTCAAGCTCATACGACGTTACGCATTCTTGGGAAGTTGGGCGGACGAAATAGGCGTTTATTAGACAAAGAACCTGAGCTGAAGTTCCAATATTTCTCTGATCCCGCCAAGATCGCCATCTCTTTCTCGGGCAGCAGTGAGAGCCTTGAGCTCGGACCGACGTCAATATTGGCGTCACGCGTTATCAGGAAAGCATCGTCTCCTTACCGCCTTCACGCGTATCAGTACCTGGAGAATTGTGTAACGGTTCTGTTACATGAGGTGAGTCAATCAGGTATTTATTATCTGGCTACGCTGACTTTCGGGCCAGGGTTTGCGAGAGCGAAATCGCGAGGAAGTTTTTGTGCGCTCACTGGAAGGCATTTTTGACGCAATCCATCATGCTGACCTGCAAGACCAAGCAGAGGCCTTCATTCGTCAAGTATCTCGCCATGTCTTCTCTATGGAGCTTCGGAAAGGCCTCGCCCAAGATGTAGCTCCTCGCCGGTATTCTAATCTCTTGCTGGCATCGTACCTTGATGCACTGGCCTGTGGGCTAGCTCGGGAACATCAGGACGAGGCAACGAAGGCGAAAGAGTTCGTGGACTCTCTAATACAGGAACTCATTTCCAGGAGCAGCGCAAGCGACGTATCGGCCCATGATGTCATAGCGACTCTTCATCACATTGCAACTCGATTCAGCAATTTATGCCTGGACGAACCTTGGGTCCGCAAGAAGGCGGGCTGCACTGGAATTAAGCTCATTCTCAATGTTCCAGAGTTTGGGGTCAAGTGGATCAATGATCGTGAGGTGGACCTGGTGCGAACGCTTTTGCATGTTCTGAAGGATATGCCGCACGATCACCAACGGGACGTGGATGACGTCCTCGGGATTCTCATTCGGGTGTTACGCGTTAGCAATAGCGACGCAGATTCGACGGCCACCAATCGCAACACGATCATCCACCTCACTGGAATTTTCTTCGCAGAACTTTCTAGTTCGAACGCGATTGTGCGTCAGGCGGCGGATACATGCATCAGTCTTCTTTCCGAACTCTACCACAAACCGATACCGGAGCTCCTACTTCACCATCGCGATCGAATGCTCACAGCCATCTACACGAAACCTCTGCGGGCTCTTCCTTTCCCTATGCAAATCGGCATGATTGAAGCGATGCGCTACTGTGTCAGTCTGGACCCTCCCCTTCCGGACTTGAATGATGAACTCCTCCGACTTCTGCACGAAGCGTTGGCATTAGCGGACGCCGACGATGTCGCACTTCTTGGTCGAGGAAACGTACGTCAAGGTAGCATGGACATAACAAAATTGCGAGTGGCATCAATTCGTCTACTGACGGCCTCGATGCCCATGACGGACTTCTTCTCTAAGCAGCACCAGACACGTCAAAGGTAGGTCCTGACCTCGTTATATCAATACGATCAGAGCCCAAGCTCACATGGCATCCTTAGGGTGACAAGCGTTTATTTCAAATCGCTTTATTCGCCCTCTTCAGAAGTTAAGGAAGTTGCCCATGAGGGCTTGCGAATGGTCCTCCAGCATCAAAGTCGTTTACCCAAAGAGTTGCTGCAGACTGGCCTACGACCCATCCTTATGAACCTGGCAGATCCTAGGCGATTATCTGTAGCTGGTCTGGAGGGCTTGGCCCGCCTTCTGGAACTTTTGACTAATTACTTCAAAGTTGAAATTGGTCACAAGCTCCTGGACCACTTCCGCATCGTCGCAGACCCGCAGATGCTGCAAGCGTCATCCAGGCTTCCTCTGTCCGAGAACGAGGGCATAACGAAGTTAGTCCGGCTAGCCAACATCTTTCATTTGCTTCCATCGACTGCCAATATTTTTCTGGAGAATCTGGTCAACGCGATCGTGCAGACAGAGGCACAGATGCACTTTTCCGGCCCTAGTCCGTTCTCTGAGCCACTGGCCAGATACTTGGATCGTTATCCTATCGAGGCAGTGGATTTCTTCATGAGACATTTGGGTCTTCCGCGACATGTTCGGACCTTGAGAAGTATCCTCCAGGCCAGGTTGTCCGTCAACCTCCAGCTGGAAATAATTTCTCGGACCCAGAGTATCGTTACAGACTGTCTTCTGGGCGGTACACCGGGTCTTCTTGGTGCTGGTCTCGACTTATGTTTAGATCTTGGGGAGCTGGATCCCTATTGGTTGGTCGAGAACGACTATGTTGTGCAGGCCCTCCTGAAGGTGTGGCATGCTGAAACGCCTCCTCCGGAAGACGATGCATCAGCAATATCTAGCGCTGTGCACAGACATTCTACGCTCCTGTCTCTGTTTCAGAAGGCGCTTGAAGCTACTGCTCGGATTGATCTTCTTTTCGAAGCAATCACGGTGTTCACTCGCAATCTACCCATGGACCTCGTTCGTTTTATGAGATTTTTATACGACAAGGTTGCATTCAGCAATGACTCCTTTTATCGACGCGACATCATTTATAGGTTTTTGCTGTGGTTCTCGGATTCGTCAATCAGCTGGGCCCACAAGACTTATTTCATCCGCTACGTCATGACGCCTACCATCCAGCACGCCAAGTCCACGTCGAGAGATGCACTTCTGAGCGACGATATCATTTCAGAGCTTCATCGACGTATATGGCAGCCAATGAGCGACGGTCACACGTTTGCCGAAGCTGATGACATGTTCAACATCGAACTATTGCACATGACAACAGTCATCGTGCAGTGTTATCCCGAATTGCTGGACGTCGCACGGAAGGACATCATTAAATGCGCCTGGCACTTCATCACAAGTGAGGATACGCTTGTCAAGCAAGTCGCCTATCTTCTTGCAGCCAGATTTTTCGAGGCGTTTGAAACACCTCAAAAATTCATCCTCGGCGCCTGGACAGGGCTACTGAGGCCTCCACACCAAGAAGGCAGAGCTCTCGTTCGACAGGCACTAGATATTTTAGCGCCTGCTCTGCCCCGCTCTACAGCTCAGGAGTCTGGCTATCCACAGTGGGCGAAGACAACGCGACGGCTGTTGGCTGAAGAGAGCAATGGCCAGTCCCAAATCATCACTGTATATCAGCTCATCGTTCGTCAATCACAGCTTTTCTACCCGGTCCGTGCTCTTTTCATTCCGCATATGGTCAACTCTTTGGCGAAACTTGGGTTGCAAGGAGCGCCTTCTGCAGAGTCTCGCCTTTTATCTGTGGACATCACTCAGACTATCTTTGACTGGGAACAACAAGCCCAAGAGGAGCATACCGTCCAGTCCGACTCGGGGGCATCGAGTTCAATCTGGCTTACTCCTTTGGGATTCCGGGAGAGTGTCGTGAGCTATCTCGTCCGATTGGCCACCTCTGGCCACGATGTCCAGGCTCGAAACATCCTTGTTCCTCGAGCGCTCAACCTTCTCCGTGCCATAGTCAGTCCCACTGGATGGCGGGATGTTACAGTCAAACTCAATTACTTCTCGCGCTTCCTAGAGCAGGTAAGTCTTTTGCTCTCCTCTTCAGCATGTCTGGCGAGCAATAAGTCTGATCTGGTTTCTTAGACTGAGCTGAACAATGAAGCCCATCTCAGCCAGGGCCTCAATGCCGCTAAAGTCCTTCAGGTGGTTACAGCTGACAAAGATAATGCATGGTATGCCGACACGGAAAATGCGACAATATTGCAGCGACTCGTCCGGAAGGGTATGGTCACCGATGAAGTTGCTCTTCAGGATGCTTTACACCCCGTGTTCGATCGCCTGCTGCACTTGTATCCGCTTCCCAAGGAAGACGAGGAACAGCAGAATGACATGTCGGACTTCCATAATTTCGTTTACACGGCAGTAGGCGAAGGTTTGCGCAACACCACAGCCCTCCGTGGCACGCTTCTCATGCTTAAGTCGGTCGTACAAGTCACACCGGAGCGCATCGAGCCTTTCGGGACCTCGTTGATGAAGCTTCTTAGCAAGTTGGCAAAGGATCACGTCCAGGCCCAGCCGGGCTCCAACGGCTTTGACAGCAGTGTCCGCCTCCTGATCTCTATCCTAGACATCTGCCAAATATCTGCTGCATACCTTGGTGATCAACGGCGCTGGTTGATTCTGACGGTCGCCACGTTGGTTGAGAAGTCGAAGAGTCCCAGTCTCTGTCGGTATATGCTTGATATCGCTCGCGATTGGGCCCTGCACAAACGGGAGCCATATCCCACGATGAAGGAGAAGGCAACAATTCTGCACAAGATGGTTTCATATGAAAGTCGCGGCGAACCATTATTTACAGCCTATCTGGAGCTCATCTACCAGATCTATACTGAACCCACTCTCCGACGGAGCGATCTGACTACGAAGCTAGAGCAGTCATTCCTCTTGGGTTGCAGAGCTAGGGACGTGTCACTCAGAGACAAATTCATCGACCTTCTGGATGTCAGCGTACCCAGGACATTGATGAGTAGGCTCTCGTATATCCTAGGAGTGCAAAGTTGGGAGGCCTTGGCCGATTTCAATTGGATCCCTCTAGCGCTGCATCTTCTCCTGGGGGCCGTCGATGCGGACTTACCTTTGGTATCCGAGCGCAAGGCTTCTTTATCTTCAACCAGCGCCCTCCTAGCGAACAGACACGCCAATGATATCATCCGACCGATGCAGCGCTTACTCTTCATGGATCCTCAAGTCGCGAGCGATACATGGGTGTGCGTCTTCCCTGCGGCATGGGCTTCTCTTTCTCGACGGGAACAGGTTGATATTACGCAGCACATGGTATCTTTGCTCGCGAAGGACTACCATATCAAGCAAGCAGAAATACGACCAAATGTCATCCAAACGCTGTTGGCCGGCGTCAACGCGTGCATACCGCCAATGACGTTGCCTCCGCATCTAATCAAGTATCTGGCGAAGACGTTTGGTGCCTGGCACGCTGGTCTGGAGATTCTTCAGACCATGAACCGTAGTCTGGACGACGAACCGTCCATCCGTGATACAGTCGCTGATGCTCTGGCGGAACTGTATGCAGAGCTTTCCGAAGAGGACTTATTCTACGGTCTATGGCGCAGGCGTTGCCTTCACAATGACACGAATATCGGCATTTCTTTCGAACAGAACGGGATGTGGGAACAAGCCGCCACAATGTATGAGAATGCCCAAAGCAAATCGCGTGCCGGGACGCTTCCCTTCTCCGAACAGGAGTATTGCCTATGGGAAGACCACTGGATTCTAGCGGCGGAGAAGCTGCAGCAATGGGACGTCCTTTACGAATTCGCTCGCAATGAAGGAAATCAAGAACTGATGTTGGAAAGTGCTTGGAGGATCAAGGAGTGGGCCAATGAACGTGAAGCGCTTGAAGAACAGATCACCTCACTGCCGGAAGTGGCGACGCCTCGTCGACGGGTTTTCGAGGCATTCATCGCGTTACTCAAGATGCCTGCCGCTCTCGACAAAAACACGGAATTTACAAAGATTCTTGAGGACGCAATGCAATTGTCCCTTCGGAAATGGATCTCTTTACCTCCCCATCTTTCAACTGCTCATGTGCCGCTCCTTCAGCATTTTCAGCAGTTTGTCGAGTTGCAAGAGGCGGTTCAAATCTTTGGATCACTGTCGGCGACAAATGCACAGAACCTGGAGAAGAAGTCGTCTGACTTGAAGATGGTCCTCCAGGCCTGGCGTGAAAGGCTTCCAAATCGCAGCGATGACATCAGTATCTGGAGCGATCTCGTAGCATGGAGACAGAACGTATTTGCTGCCATCAACAAGGCGTATGTACCGCTTATCCCGAGTTCCCAGGGCGGTAATACGGCCAGCAACACAAATACCTACGGTTATAGAGGGTACCATGAGACAGCTTGGATCATCAATCGCTTTGCTCATGTTGCCCGCAAGCATGAACTCCTAGACGTCTGTTTCAATCTCCTAAACAAGATCTATACTCTGCCCAACATTGAGATCTCTGAGGCATTCCTGAAGCTACGTGAACAAGCGCGGTGTCATTATCAAAAGCCCAATGATCTGCAAGCTGGCTTAGAGGTGATCAACAACACGAATCTTGTCTATTTTTCGACTGGCCAAAAGGCCGAGTTTTACACTTTGAAAGGGATGTTCCACGCACGCTTGGGCCGAAACGAGGAAGCCAATCAAGCCTTCGGATCAGCTGTCCAGCTCGACATGTCTCAGGCGAAAGCCTGGGCTGAATGGGGGAAATATAACGATAGGATGTTCAAGGAGTTCCCGACCGATATGGCACATGCTGCGAATGCGGTCAGCTGCTATCTACAAGCCGCTGGCCTCTACAAGAACGGCAAGAGTCGGCCTCTTCTGACCCGTGTTCTCTGGCTTCTCAGCGTCGACGACAACGCGTTCACAATATCCCGAGCATTCGATACGTACAAGGGCGAGGCTGCTTTCTGGTACTGGATAACTCTGATTCCACAGCTGTGTTTGTCAATCAACCAGCGTGAGGTCAAGCAAGCCCGGTATATCCTGCTGAATTTAGCCAAGCTATTCCCCCAGGTATGCCTTCCAGAGACTTCACGAATTGTCTCGTCGCTTATTCTGCGTGTTCTTAGGCTCTATTCTTCCACCTACGCACAACTCGGGAAGATATGGCGTTCATTAAGAAACAACATGCTGCCATGATGGCTACCCGGATGAACGCCGCCAGAGCTCAACAATCCTCTCCAGCAAATGCAGAAATGAATGGTCAAGATCCAGCCTCCTCAGTTTCTCAGATACCGAAAACGGAGAACGGAATGGTCGTCGACTCTGAGCCACGCCAAGCACCTGAAAGTGCTGCTTCAGGCTCCGATCCTTCGAAGCCGGCGAATGCGGCAGCTACAGCTCAAGGCGGAGAAGCTGTTCCCGCATACCCGGTGCGGCAGACTTGGGAACATGTGGAAGAAGTCGTCCAGATGCTGAAGACCGCTTTCCCTCTTCTGATCTTGAGCATGGAAACCATGGTAGATCAAATCAACCAGAGATTCAAAGCGACTCCTGAAGAAGATGTCTATCGCCTTATATGTATGCTGCTTCAGGATGCATTGCAGGTAAGCGCGTCAAACCTTAGCTTTACTGTTTTCGTCTGAATCACAACACAGCAATATATCTTGCGAGTCAATGCAATCGACGATGATGGCAACTCAATCAGGCGACCGTGGCGAATATCACCCGCATGGCTGTCACTTTCTGGTCAAGCCAAGGTTAGTCTTTTTCTAAGCTTTCATTTCTTTTAATGCTCAGTTCTCTCGCAGAAAGAGTACGAGGAAGATTTCATCAAAAGCAAGCCGACCCACAACGAATACATCCGTCGATTACAGCAATGGCGAGATAGATACGAGAAGCACCTCGACTCGCGCCCTCGCATCCAGCCTCTTGACCTGCTTAGCCATTATCTAACGGAATTCCAGTATGGCAAGTTCGAAATCGAGATTCCTGGTCAATATACAGAGGTTACTTTTCTCTTGCAATTTTCGCTTCTTCATGCATCTGACGCATTCATTAGGAGAAAGACAGTAATCAGAATTTCGCGAAGATCCAGAAATTCGGGCCTTTCTTCGAAAATTGTAGATCTCATGGGTACTGCTGGAGGCGTATTACGATCCACGGCAGCGACAACTCCCGCGTGTCCTTCGCGGTACAGCTCCCATCCAGTCGCCACACCCGTCGAGAAGAGAGGGTTATGCAAATGTTCCGTACATTCAACTGGTACGCTTACAATCCATGCACCTGCAGGGCCGTACTAATATTATTACGCGGTGCAGTGTCCTGAGACGCAAGAAAGAATCCAGAAAGAGGAACTCATGTTCCATATTCCTGCGGCGGTCGCTTGCAGTTCGAACCTCAGATTACTCCAGAACGACTCCTCCTACGTGACATTCGGGGAAATATACGAACAATTCTGCGAGAAAGCTGGTATCTCAAGAGATGACCCTATGCTCATTCCTGGAGAAAAGGTCAAGGCTGTTCTGCGAGAGTTCAATGAGGAGCACGGTGCCCTCGTAGGTTGCATTCTCTGCTCATGTTGACGCATTAATAATCGAATATTAGCCCAACAAGACGGAGTACTTCACGTTGAAGAAGGACATCCTGGACGACATCATGACTCACATGGTCCTGAGACGGTTCTTACTCAGGTAGGTCTTCCCTCGTCTCGTGTGTCCATAGAATACTGACACGCCGTAGTATATGATACGTTCAATGGAAGGACCGGGGGAGCTATGGCGGATGCGGAAGCAGTTCGCTCTTCAAATGGCGTCCACCTGCTTTATGACCTACATATTCTGCTTGACAAGTCGCTTACCGCCACGCTTCCACTTATCGAGGACCACCGGATTACTTGCCATGAGCGAGTTGCTGCCTGGTAAGTTCCTTCATCGCTCGCTCGAGAAACTCTTCTCATGTAGTCATTCCCAGGAGTATCGAGTCAGACGCCTGTCTTTGCCTCGAACGATGTCGTCCCATTCCGCTTTACGCCGAACATCCAACATTTCCTGGGTCCTGTCTTCACGGAAGGCATCGTAACGTCTAGTATCATGGCGATGGGCCGCAGTCTTACCGAGCCTCACGTTAGTCTTCAGTTATCATCGAATTGGCATGGCAGCTGAATTTTGGCTTTGGCCAGTTTGATCTCGAACAGCAGCTATGTCTGTTCTCGCGCGATGAAGTCATGACATGGCTTCACGGCCGCGGAAAGCCATGGACTTTTGACCTCTCCTTCCGGCAAAACGTTGCTATGAACACGGACGGAGTTGTCAAGCGAGCGGAGACTCTGGCGTGCAAGATTGAACGGGAACAGGTCGGCTTAGACTTTCGTATATCCGTACAGTCTCTCATGACTTCCTGGTACCCGTTTCAGGCTTTGGCAAACCCGAACAATCCCTGTCCCGCCCAAGTTCCTGTCGTGCAGACCATCATCAACCTCATCGCGTCCGCGACAGACCCCATCAATCTCATGAAGATGACAGAGATTTATCACCCCTGGTTCTAATGTGACTAGAATCTGATGCAGAATGCCGTTGCTAGACTGATTGCTTGACTGTATTTTATCGCGTGTCGTTGTCTTAACTTGTATCCATACATATGGCAGAGATCTCATCAAAATATTTCCGATTGTACCGTGAATGAACAGTAGTCACATATTCTACAGACGATGACCTCCCCGGATGATACCCTCCGTCTGCAAGAACTCGTTGATCTGCTGTTCGCTGACCAGCATCATCTGGTGTTAAATCAGTGAATAGCTCGGACGAAATAAGTGGCTCGGGACTTCACCTCCTCCGCCATGTTATAGATGTCCGACTTCGGCCTGTTATACATCATGGAGTTAGCAAACATGAGATACACGTCTCTCTGGAATTGGGCCGAATTCGAAATCGCGCCGTCCTTTATCCTCATCTTGATGGTCTTCAGATCCATGGGCCGTTTCACGATCTCCCGGTAATCCGGAGCCTCAGAGTTCTTAATGGGATTGTGGAAGATGTTGCCGTTTCGATGCTGTGAAATCTGAGAATGCAGCATAATAATGACATTTTGGAACTTTTTCGTGGCTGGCGTTACTTCATGCGCGGGACGTGCGCCACGGCGGCGTGATGGACCAGGACTTGGAGCTGTGAGGTGTAAGTAATTTGACGGGATAATACGCCGGGAGGTGCGTACCAGCGTCTTCGTCTTCGTCCGCTTGGGAGATCTGGGATTCCTCCCGAGCCCTTTTCTTGTCCCGCTCAGTTTCTGAGACGCCTTCCAGTTCGGAGGCTTTGCGTTTGGCTGGAGGGCCGATCAGTTATTACTGAATCTGAAAAGAAAAGTTTCATTACTTACAGTCTCGATGAGATGTGTCAGGCCATTCTTCTTGATCACGTACAGCTTCCGGTGTCCCCTCGTCCATGACAATATCTTCGTCCTTGTCTTCCTGATCCGGCTCGGGCACGGGAGTTGCCTCGGCTTCCTCTGCATTGGGTATCAAAAGCTAAATTAACATTTTCACTAATGACCGTACGCAGAACATTACCAGATGGCTCAGCAGGGGCTCCGGATAGCTCGCCAACTTCAGGCGAGACTTCCGGCGGCTCTTCTCCATCCTCCAAAGTCTCCGTGAAGCCCTGTTGAGGCTCGGACTCGGCTGCCTCTGGAAGATTATCCTGCTTTTCAGGTGCTGCGATCTCGGCATCTAGCTCTTCGGTGAGGTCAATTACACTTTGCTCCCGGGGTGACGCAGGGAGGTTGGGAAGCTCCGGATGAATCTCATCTTCATCGTCAGGGACCAGTTGAACGTTTTCGCTTTCCGGCTGATTTTCAGGAGTCAAACCCTATGGATATCCAACATCGATCAGTGTCCACGGAACCGATGCATAACGATGGAGACCTTTTGTTCGGCAGCTGCAGTAACCTCAGGCACTGCAGTTGGCTCGACAGCCTGGTCTCCGCTTGTAGGCTTGGCAATGGACATCATTTTATCTGTCAGAGGCATACGCGACATGGAAACGCGAGAATCATACCTCTGTCTCGGGCACATCGGCGACCTGAACCGGAGGCGGTTTCTCTTCGTCTTTCGAGATGCCGAGCTTTTCCCTGATTTGTTCATCCCATGCTCCAGACCGGATAGCATCAATCTCAGCCACGATGGCTCTGAAATGAGGGCATTGTGAATAAAATGAAAGGCTGCGAGGACGGGACAAATCACGTACTTGAATTTGCTCTCTTCGGCGACAATCAGCTCCCGGAGCTCAAAGATTCGAGCTTGGTAGTGTTTCTGGGCGAGCTTCAAGTTGTTTTTACCTCCGTGAGAGTCAGAATACGGTAGTAACTGGGATTCATGTGACAGAACCATACCATGGCGTGGCAGGAAGTCGGGCGCGGAACTGGCAGAGGAGCTAAGGTTGACATATTCAGACGCAAGAGCGTTCGACGCACCTCTCCAAGTTCGCTTCTTTCATCAGATGTTCGTACGCGGCCTGACATGACTGAAGCGAATCGAAAGTAAGCACCGTCTCTGTAAGTATCGGACGCAGATAGCGTGCTGACCTCAGGCGAGAAGGAACTGTGAGGCTGTGAGATGAGAGGGTGCTCAGATAGGAGTTTGGCAACGGCGGGCCATGCATTTGCGCCGAGCTCATATACAGCTTGGGCAAGAATGAGACGCTCGAGATTGGAGAGGTCTTCGGGGACGAGGTCAGTGACACGACGGGAGCGGGTCGCGGAAGCCATACGAGCAGTGGCTAATAGCAGCGGCGCGTCGCGTTCGCGATTGCGGGGCGTGGGAGCACGGTACCGCATAGGGGTGTCCGCCGCCGGCCGGTATCAGAATTAGGATAAGTAGTGCGTCACCCCAGCACGTTGACTCTTGTCGGTTGCTGCGCTCCTGCTCCTCTCAACATGATCCTCTCAGCTCTCGCTCCTTTGTTGCTCCTCCCCTACGCCGCCAATGCCGGCGTCCACAAGCTCAAGCTTAAGAAGATGCCCTCGGTGGCCAGCAACCCTGCCTCGAGAGCGCGTATCTTGCGGAGAAGTATGGGGCTCAGGCTCCAGAGCAGATGCCATTCATGGGTTCTGGAGGAGTCGGCCGTCGCGTCCGTCTGGCCCGTCCTGGACAAGATGGCGAGGATCTTTTCTGGACTCAGGAAGATGCTGTCGCCAAGGGTGGCCACAGCGTTCCTCTGACCAGTCTGTTGTTCCTCTCATCTCCTCCTTCTGTGACTCACGTGGCGTCTAAGACTTCATGAACGCCCAGTATTTCACCGAAATCACCCTCGGCTCTCCCCGCAGAACGTGAGCTGTCGCACTCCTGTTTGATGGTCGCAGATGCTGACCCTAACTTCCAGTTCAAAGTCATTCTTGATACTGGGTAAGCTTGATTCACTTTTGGTGTGTCCTTGCGCTAAGATTGCTTGATAGTTCGAGCAATTTGTGGGTTCCAAGCACCCAGTGCACGTCAATCGCCTGCTTCCTCCACACCAAATATGACTCGTCGGCCTCGTCTACTTACAAGGCGAACGGTAGCGAGTTCTCCATTCAGTACGGATCTGGCTCTATGGAGGGCTTTGTCTCCAGGGATGACCTTGTCATCGGTGACTTGAAAGTCCCTGGCATTCTGTTTGCTGAAGCTACCAAGGAACCTGGCCTTGCCTTTGCCTTCGGAAAGTGAGTATCTCGTATCAGTCTGGACTGGCACGTGATTGACGTTCGTTGTCTTGTGCAGGTTTGATGGTATCCTAGGTCTGGGTTACGACACCATTGCAGTTAATGGAGTGCCACCTCCGTTCTATGAGATGCTCAACCATGGGCTTCTGGACGAGCCTGTTTTCTCTTTCCGTCTCGGCTCTTCTGAGGAGGATGGTGGCGAGGCCGTCTTCGGAGGTATTGACACCAGTGCGTATACTGGCAAGATCGACTATGCTCCCGTCCGCCGCAAGGCATACTGGGAAGTGGAGCTTGAGAAGGTCAAGTTTGGCGACGAGGTTCTTGAGCTTGAGACCACCGGCGCCGCTATCGATACTGGTCGGTCTGGGTTTTCACTTTTCCACTCTCAATATTCATGCCATAGACAGGCACATCCCTCATCGCTCTGCCTACCGATGTTGCGGAGATGTTGAACACCCAGATTGGTGCCAAGAAGTCGTGGAATGGTCAATACACCGTCGACTGTTCGAAGGTTCCGGACTTGCCCGATCTTTCTTTCTACTTCAATGGCAAGGCCTACCCCCTGAAAGGTACTGACTACATCCTCGAGGTGCAAGGGACGTGCATGTCCGCGTTCACTGGCCTCGATATCAACCTTCCGGGTGGTGCCCTGTGGATCATTGGTTTGTTTTGCCAATTTCGTTCTTGACATGGTGCTCATGTGTTGTTCAGGTGATGTGTTCCTTCGCCGTTACTTTACGGTCTATGACCATGGTCGGGATGCCGTTGGATTCGCTACCGCTGCGTAATGACTGGTCGTCGCATAATACGTTCAGAATGCTAGGTTGGATGTCCCCGTCACTCAGAATCATGCTTCGGCTGTGCGCATCGGACTGTTTAGATCAGGATACCTTGTACGATATATGAAGACGAGGTTGTTACTTAATATTACTGCCACGATTGGCTATGAGATTTGACATTGAATCTCCGGAAGTTGGAATTGGCAGACGTGCGTCTGATATACGGGATGCGCGCGTCTAATGCAGTATGACGTCGACGCGTCGAGGCAGGTTAGGAGTTTGCCCTAATAAGTTCCTCGTCAGCCACATTCCGATGTTACTTCTGACTTCAGAGCCGTGCAACAATTTGCTCATGCACCCTAGGGTATCATTACTCTGCAACCTATCCGCGATACTTTGAATCCGTGAAAGCGCGAGGCCCCAGCTATGGCAGAGAGTAATCGAGAAGCTCAAGCTCAAGTCGAACGTCCCGCCTTTGACCCGCGCCGATATCCTCATCCCAAGCCTCCGCGATTGGCACAGCAGCCGTTCAGCTTGCCTTGTTCTAGAAGATGGAACAGTAGTACCCTCGCATCTTCGTATGAGTCCGATCTAGACCGAGTAAACATGTTGGGCAATAATTCGCTGGGGCACACTGGGTGAGTGCTTACAGCGCCGACGGCACATTGCTCGTCTAATCCCGCGTCGCAGCTGCGTTAACGCTGTCAGCTGGGCTGAGGATGGGCGACTACTTCTCACTGGCGGAGATGATACAACGTAAGCCCACAATCCCTCCTCAGACGAGAAGATCGCTGATGGCGGCGTCAGTGTGCGCCTATGGCGAATAGACCAGAGCAATTCATCGACACCCTTTCCGTTTGTTTGCAATACAGTCATTCATACTGGACACAGTGGAAATATCTTCAATGTGCAGATGCTCCCGTACTCTTCGAGGATGTACGCCTTGTCCCGCGGGCTTCTAGAGCGACTGCTAATCGTATCTGCGAGGATAGCGCTACCGTCGCCGCTGACAACCAGGTGAGGGTGTTTGATGTTGAAAAATCGGTGGGAAGCAGGTTGCAAGACGCCGGCGAGGAAGTGCATCTTCGCAATTCGTGCTTGCGCGTCCTGCGCTGTCACACATCAAGGACGAAGAGGCTGGTTACGGAGGAGAGCTCGGATCTCTTTCTGACTGTCGCTGAGGTATGTGCAAACTGGGCATTTTAAGTGACTGATGTTTGAGACAGTTTTCTAGGATGGTAGCGTGCGTCAGCACGACTTGCGAGTACCACATCGATGTCGCTCCGGGTGCCCGCCTCCGCTTGTCAAGCTGAACCACGACCTGTCAACACTTGCATTGTCACCACTGACACCGTATCAGTTCGTTGTTGCTGGAGAATCGCCATACGTTAGTGGATGAACGTTGTCTTGTGGCTTCTTTCGATGTTTATTTATCTTTCGCAGGGGTACCTCTTCGACCGGCGCCAAGTAGGCAGGTGCATCGACGATGAATGGGGTATACCGGCAAATGACCGGGAGCTCACTACTTGTGTCCGACGCTTTGGGCGTAGACAACGGGGCCCCGGAGAACACGCGGGCAGCGAGCACGTCACTGGTGCCCGGATGTCGTCGAGCAACGGTCATGAGGTTTTTTCATTCTCTTTTTTTTCGTAGAGACTGTTCTGACATGACATCAGGTTCTCTTGTGTGAGTCACTCCAATCTTTGGCGTGCTCTTTGTGGTTGACCCCTCACCCGAACCGAAGCATACAGCTCAGATGCTGTCTACTTGTATTCCACCCGGGACGATCCAGAGGACCCTGCAGAACTCAGGAAGGCACAGCGTAGCCTGCTTCCGCCGAAGAAGCGTCGTCGGAAGCTGGTCGTCACCCATGAAGCGAACGAGGACAACATGGAAATGGACACGATTGTCGATCTAGATCCAAATCCTGAAGACGGTGACAATGAGTCGAACGCTGAGTCATCCAGCAATGAGGGCCACGATGAACCCGAAGCGCCGGAAGACGAAAGCGAAGAGGACGAAGAGGAGGGCTCTGATGGCTTCGGGAACATCCCCGTCATCATGCCTCGGAGACGATTTTTAGGCGCATGCAATTCCGAGACCGTAAAAGATGGTGCGTACTTACTAGGCTCCGGGGATGGGTGTGTATGCCTGTCTAACGGTATCTACCTAGTGAATTTTCTCGGTCCGGATGATGAGTTCGTCGTCTCCGGGTCGGACGATGGTAATTTCTTCATGTGGCGAAAGTCCACCGGTGATCTTCGTGGTATATACGAAGGCGACAGCAGCGTGGTCAACGTCATAGAAGGACACCCCCATCTTCCATTGGTCGCCGTCAGTGGCATCGACACGACCGTGAAGGTGAGCCCGCCGATGCATCGAGGGCAATCGCTTTCGCTTTCTAACCCGAGTCCCAGCTCTTTAGCCCTGTCTCTGGGCGTAGCGCTTTCTCCCGTACTCAGAATGCAGACAATATCATCAAACGCAATTTGGAAGCAACATCGAGGCGAGTGGATCTGTCAAGTCTGTATACCCAGTATCGTCTCCTTCTGCGCCAAGCAACACGACATCGAGACGGTAGTGAGGAGGGCGAAGAGGGCGAAGAAGATGAAGAGCCGACATGTACATTCCAGTAGTCCATCCTTTCTATTCATGTACATAAGTAAGAGCTTGAAGGGAATAGGATGCCGTGTGAAGCCTCATTATACTGGAGAAAAACGCGGTCGAGTCCGCCGAAGATACTAATATGGCATTTGTTACATAGAATTGGTGCATTAGGTCAGAGGCTCGCAACACGCTCACTACCTGCAGGTAACTCGTGATAGCAAATTTTGCAGCAATGCCGCCTTCATCCCATCATCTTGTATTGCGTCGTGGCTGGTGACTTGCCTGGGACATGAGAATGCCGTGTACAGAGATTCTTACGAGCAGCTACGTAGACGGTCTTGTCCATCGAGGGAAACTCGTCACGTCAGGCAATTACTCCTTTTGACGCCGACGACCACCGTACCGACACCAGCTTCAACTGCACGAAGCTCCCTCCCGTTACCCTCTTGGCTTCCGTTCAACAGTGCAAGGCCAATTAATCATATTCCGGAGAACGTGGGTCGTCCGACATACAGTGGATGTCCAGTTCGCTCGTTATGTAAGTGTTCTGTGCCCGCTGTTGATTTCACTTTCTTCAGCGAATGGCTGCTCATCATTCGGCCTTCCTATTCTTCTTCAAAGCGTGGTATATCCGTGTCTTTGAGATCGTTACCCTCACAAATTGTTGAATTGCTGAATCCGGATCCGTTGAGCAAAGTGCGCAAGTCTGAGCAAGCCGCCTCCGGCCATATCCAGCATCTTCGCTGCCACAGCACAAGACCCCAGCGCGCAACATCGCTTACGGTCTCCTTTTCTGGTCCTCTGCCTTCTCGTCCGAACCTCATCTTCATACAACTATGAAGACACATCACAAAAGGTCCAAACACCGGAAGGCCGACAGTGGAGACGATGAGGGAGTGTCTTTGCCGCTGTCAGTCTCACGTGTGGACGAACCACCTTCAAACTTCTTCCCTTCCCGACGGTATTCTCACCACACAGACTCTTACAGGCCGTCCTCAACAGCTATACACAGTATGAAAGGAGAATCGCCATCGCCCCGCAAGCGACGTACGTTTGACGACTGGCCTGCCAGTGATGCTGAGACGCCGCGTTCATCACACGAACAGCACGACTTCGGCGCTGATGACACATACCGACGAGGAGGAAGGGACAATGGTTGGAGGCATACGGGTTCACCGTCAAATGAGGACTGGTCAGGTCGATCTGGTAATGGTCCTCGGCGGGGGTCTTTAGGGAAAGACAGGGACTGGACTCAGCGATACGAGCCCAGTCATCCTTCAACTTCTCATAACGAGGTGGACTCATGGACGCCACATGATGACCGTCGTCTGTGGGGACCATATGGGGATTACGACGACGAGAGAGGGGGGAAAGCACGCCCAAAAGACGAGGAAAAGGATACTTCTAGCTCGCATTGGGCCCGCGATTCTTGGGAACCAGGACACTCCAACAAGCGCCCGAACGACCGCAGGCCCAAGCTTGATGGCCGTTCACAACGCAGCAACGACGACCGATCCTGGCAGCCCTCAGCCTCATGGCAGTCGTCGTCTCATGGGAGTCAACAAGGCCAGCGGAACCCGAACAATCGACGACATCATCACAAGTCCAAGGGGGGGAAGAAAAACAAGCAGAACAACCAGCAGCGGCGTGAGCGTGAGCGTGATTGGAGGGAGGACGACATACAACTTAATAAGTGAGCATTTTTCTTCTTTGTATTGCTCACTCTCGATAACCCGTCTTTGCAGTTGGACTAGACGTGACGTTGGCCCCAAAGACGCTCCTTCTCCTGCTAAGCAGCGACGCCCACCTCGTTCACCATCACGTTCCCGTTCTCCTGCGGAGTCTTATCGCTCTTGGCATTCGTCGAGGGGTCGGTCAATGTCGCGCTCAGTGTCTCCAAGACCTCGCCGCCGACGGGACTCCAGTTTAACGGATGCTAGGAGCCGTAGCCCCAGCGACCGCCGAAGCGACCGATATGAAAGACGATATTCTCCCTCACCTCTTTCGCCTCCGCCGAATCGCATGCGACGAGGTCGTCCTCCACGACGAAGCCCCTCGTCAGCATCGTTTTCTAGTAGGAGCAGGACTCCTCGGAGCATGTCAAGGAGTCCCAGTCACAGCCGAAGCCGGAGCCGCAGCATGAGCATGAGCCCCTCCGACCGACCAAGGGCTGTCCATCGGCTCCCAGCAGCTACATCTGTCCAGGATGTCAGTGCGAGCGCCTCAAACCAGCGACAGAATCGGGACCGCGGTCAACGCAAATTTCAGTCCGACAATGGGTGGCCGAAGAGGGAAAGAGGTCAAACAAATGGACATCCGGTCAATGTATGTTTTTGTCATTTCATTCTTTCGCTTCTTATTTTAATGTCAACAAATCTTTAGGGATCGCCATCGCAGAAAAGAGGCCCCGTGTCAGAGCCGCTACGCAATCTTACATCCATGCCCCCGCCTGCTCTCCCTTTACCGACCGGCCGCTCAGGCTCGGATCTACCACCGCCTCCGCTCTCGTCGCCCGACTCTCAGAAGGCGCCATCGACATCATTAGGGACACCCGCTGGTAAAGCCGGGTTTAAACCCATTGGTCAAGCCAACCCCGCTGTGAAGAGATTCTTTCCTGGAGATGATGACGATTCAGATACGTTCAAGGACTCCCGTCCGCCCACGGCTGTGACTTCGCCGCGCATTCAGCTCCCTCGTAAACCGCAAACGGCCTTAGGTGGTTTCGTACCTCAAACTTTCCCTCCTCAGAACGACGACCGAATTTCCAGGCCCTCAGCTTCACCCTTACAAGCACCAGCTCCTGTGCTGCCGCCTGTGCTGCCACCACCTGGTTTCATTCCGCCACATCTTCATCCTCATCTACCACCACATCTTCCGCCCCATCTCGCAACACATGTTCCACCGCAAGTTGCCAGACATTTGGGCCAGCCTCACACATTGCCTCTGCCTATCCCATCTCCACGAGCTTCATCTAATCATTCTTCTGTGCATGAAGATACGAGCCTCCCTCCAGAGCGCCAGGCTACGATTGAGACCAGACCATCTACACGGACTCCGCAGGGTACACATCCCAACCAAGGAGATGCCGGTAGACCACAGACGCCGACTAAGAGCTCGCAAGATGAGCTTTATATCATCGTCAGTCAAGTCGGTGAGGGGACGTTTGGAAAAGTGTACAAGGCTCGAAATGCGATCAACGGTTTGCACGTCGCTCTGAAGCGTATCCGCATGGAGGCTGAGCGAGATGGATTCCCGGTGACGGCAATGCGAGAGATCAAGCTTCTCCAATCTCTCCGGCATGACAATGTAGTCCAGCTGTATGAGATGATGGTGTCAAACGGTGCGCTCCACGCTTCTGTATTCCGTGATCTCTATCTAACCATCAAATAGGATCCGTTTTCATGGTCTTTGAATACATGGACCACGACTTGACCGGGATCCTTTCGCAGACTCAGTTCAGCTTTACAGACGCGCACCTCAAGTCGCTCTGTCGTCAAATGCTTTCTGGACTTGCATACCTTCATCGCAAGGGTGTCATCCATCGCGACATCAAGGGCTCGAATATTCTCGTCAATAACCGTGGTGAACTGAAGTTGGGCGATTTCGGTTTAGCAAGATTCTATCAGAAGCGTCGCCGAAGCGATTATACCAACAGGGTCATCACCTTATGGTATCGACCTCCCGAATTGCTTTTTGGAACTACAGTGTACGGCCCTGAGGTGGATATGTGGAGCGCTGGGTAATCCTGTTTTGTCCTTTTTTATCCTGTTCTTTTGATTTACGACTCGATAATAGGTGTATCATGCTAGAACTTTTCACCAAGAAACCTGTTTTCCAGGGTAACGATGAAATCCACCAGCTGGAATTCATCTTCAAGATTCTTGGTACCCGAATTCTTCTGAGCGTTGGCCTGGGATGGCCGATCTTCCTTGGTACGAGCTTGTGAAACCGAAGGAGGCGATTCCCAACCATTTCAGGGATATGTTCAGAAAGTATGTTCATATCATCCGTGCCATTTAGGCCTTTTTCTGACAGAACAATATCAAGATGGTTGTCTCCGGCTGGCCTTGATCTCGCGGAACATCTTCTAGCTTACGATCCAGCTAAGCGTGCAACCGCGGTTCAAGCTCTAAACGCGCCTTATTTCAAGGATGAGGAGCCGGCGCCGATGATGCCTGTTGGGTAGGTTTTCTGTGCTCAAAGACTATGGATCTTTATTGACGTTCCATCATTCCAGTCTCTCGACTCTAGAGGGTGAATGGCACGAGCTGGAGACGAAAAGGGAGAGAGCCAAGAAACGGCGAAAGACTGAAGGCGGTGGCGTGGCATAACGCTGTTTATCACTTCTCACTCATTGTAGCAATATACACAAGCACGGACCACGACACCTCTCTTCGTAAATTGCGAATGTCTTGGCAGCCGTCTATAATACACTTCATACTGTCGCTACTGCGGATCCAACGAGGCCCTTCTCTACCAAATGCTCTACAATGGTCTCGACCTGGAATGTTGGATAAACAACATTTCTTCATGGGGGATGGCGAAGATAGACTTACATTGGAGGCTGTCATTCTGATCTGCATATCCCATCTCTTTGTGAACAGTGCTCCTGTGTCTTCTGTATCCTGGCTCACATCGCCCAGTCCACCCGCCTTGCCCTGTGCATCGTCCTCGTCCTTCGCAGCTTCAAACCAGATCAACTTGTCCACTTGGTCGATGTGACCCTTCAATCGCCCTTGTTCAATCATCTTCCGTGCCATGGTCTCAGCAGCGCCGGGCGTGAGATCCAGCAGGGCGCCCAACCCTCCGAAAGAAATGTTGTTGTATATCCTCGAACTGGCCAGGACGTTGTGCTCCATCACAGCACGGTCGAGAACGGTGGCGGGGCCCTTGCGCGTGCTGACGTTGTCGCCGCTCTGCTCGTCACTGGCCTCGATCGCCGACGCGAGCCTGTCGTTCGTCGAAAGCGCGATCTTGGCTAGCTGGTGGGGCTTTAGCGTTCTCTCGAAGTTTTTGACTTCTCCGGGGCGCAAAATGTGATCGAGGAACATTTTCGAAAGGATGTTGTATGTGGGGAGTTCTGTTGTTCGCTCGTCTCGGTAGAGCGAGGCGAGGATGCGGGAGCGGTTGGGCCCAGCTGGGGCCAGAACGGCGCAGGTCACCGCTGCAGATCTGGCGAAATCCGCGTTAGAAGTATGCACTTGGACAGATGAATGGGTTATTACAGCATCTGTCTCCGCTCATCCTCGTCAATTTCACCAACAAAACTGAGTTCATGATATCGGGCGGCCGCTTCCAAGAACTTGCGGCTGTAATCGCTGATTCGGGCCTGGCAGAGCTTGAACGCAAGCACAGTTTCTCTGTCAGATGTCGAGTGTATCAGGGATGCTGCGCGGTTGTAATATGTCTCTGCTTGTACGGAGTCTTCCTCCTCAAGTAATAGACGGACGATGCGTATGTAGACGCGCAGTTTGTCCTCATCAGTCGTCCTGGATAGAACGGCATGAGTGCGGGCCACAGGCAGGAGAGCGCACAAACCGTTGGCTAGTATCGAGCGTGATGCCCATGAGCACACGAGCAGCTTCATTCCACTCTTCTTCATCTTCAAGGAGGTCGGCAAGCTGGAACCTAAGGATATTGACCTATCTCCGATGGTGAATTCTGCGGGACACAGGAGGCGCAAGTAGGAGTGGCGCGTACCTGCTCCTCATAACTGGCCAGACGGGGTTGCACAGTCGTCAGGACATCTTCAACGATCTGCTTGCGCAGCACCTTGTTCGGTATAGTCGCTACGTTCAGATTTTTGACCAGTTCAGAGAAGACCTGTCTTCCGACAATGAGGCCGGCGTTGTCCTCGTTAACGACATGATCTACGAGGGCGTGTATATCCTGGGCAATGCTTGGCTTGATTGGGTCAGAGAATAGATCAGACAGAAGGGCGAGATATGCAGGCCCCTTGTCCTTCTGGGTGAGGCTGGTGAGCTGGGATAGTCTTTGATCCATGCTCGCAGCCAGTTATCGAGACGCTTTCAGGCAGACGCGCCGCGCGGTTGATGGTAGACGGGAGATCTGATCGGGCACGAGGCTATCTAGTACTTCCGCTCCGTGGGCGATCCAATTCAAGTCGTTACTGTACTGCTCGACGCGTTGCTCTGCTGATTTTTGGTCCTCGTTTTGTTCCTATATTATCCGGCACGTTCTTGGCAGCTGGTCTTCGCTACACGCCGGTCAATTACTGGAGGTCGGCAACGTATAGGGGTTTAAACTCCGAAGCCGTCCGCGCCACTTCAGCTGTTTCGCTCGGGGGGGGGTGGTAGGGAAATGCAGAGCATCGTACAGACTTCCAAATATTCGCATACATACATGATAAATCTTCTAAAATCGTTCTGAGTAAAGACCTGGAATTTATAATCAAAATAATGCTCTCCAGAGTGGTATTCCCTTCGATTTTGACACTACTGGCTACCTTGTGGGAGGTTTAGTCGAGAATGACTTCCAACATTGTAATCAGCTCTATTTTACACGATTTATGGTGATCTTCGCTCAGCTGCCGCCGGAGCAGGTGATTTTATCCATTTCCCTAGCGTAGGAGAGCCGTTTGGACTCGGCAAAGCTCGGCAAGACAAAAACGCGTGTTACGTAACACGCGTCAAACGCGTCGCGTTGAGGATCGCGTCGCGCTTTTGTGTTGTGTACGACAATTTCTGGCTTTTCCAGCATCCTTTGACCCATTCTGAACGCGATTCTCACTATGTGCATATCTAATGCTTTATAATGTGTCACCACTAATGTTCATTTAACTCAACCTGCCGCTCTAAAGCTCAAAAACAAGTCGTTCAAGAAGCAAGTATCCAATGGGAAGAAAGTGTCGAAAACAAGACAAATCAGTGTTTTCGCGAGTGCGGTAAGCGTGCAGGAGGGTGCCCATGTCCTGTAGAAACTTCTCGAGACGTCGCTCATTGTTTGCTAGAAGCAGAAGTACGGAGCACCGACGGCGCTCGCACGTCGAAACAGGAGGCTATCGGGGTTCATCTTGAGCCCCTTTACTGGCGCACTACGTCGCCAACGGGTCCCAAATTACAGCCGATAGCATCAAGGCTGAGACTTTGTCCACCGTCTCCGAAGCCCTTCTCAGGAGGTAAGAGGGCTGACCTTTTGACAGGTTTGATCACACACACGGAGGGTTTGAATGAAGCAAAATTGGAACGGACTATATGGTACTACTATTCTCCACTCTCCACGCGAGGTTTTTAAACCTACAGCTCAACATATTTCGGCTGGGGAGGACTCTTCAGTCAGTAATGAGGAAGGGTATCTTAATCTTGCAATAACTCTACTAGTTCTTCGATTACCACTTCTATATCTCGCACATGCCATTATTCGATGTATAGAAACCCGTAATATTATCCTTTACATTTGTCGAAATTTACCGCTGTCTACAAGGTCGCACGTCGCCGTCCTACCACCTTCCGCGCCTGTTCTCCACCAAATCTGGTCATGTGACCCCGGACGGTTTGCGAACCGCGGTTGCCGACCTCCAATTACTTTCTGAGATGCCGTCGCTCGTTTCCGTGGTGACGACAGAGCTGTGAGTCTGCCGTGTGATGCATCAATCCCTTTCGGCAGCACACAAAGTACATCTCACATAATCCCTTCGCCCTTTCCTTCCACCCTCGTCCACCTCTTGAACCTGCCTGGTTCATAGAGCATTCGCTTATTTCTGTTGCTGCTAGCCGGCATCTGAACTCGTTCTTTTCTTTTTCGCATTTCGGATTCCAGACCTCAATCATGTCGCAGCTCACGGCCTCTCCTTTCCACAAACCATCACCATTCGATTCTCGTGTTCCTCAGCTGCCCACGCCTCCAGACACGGACCCTGATGTCAGCTTCCAACAACCATTTGGAGCCCCAACACCTCAGGCGTCAGGACATCTTGCCGAGCATGAAGGCTGGATGAGTTCGGGTGCTCCGCAGTCCGAGGGAGCTACCGGTCGACACCCTCGAGTGTCTACTCTGTCGTACACCCGCAATACAGGTTTTCGCGATCCTCGAGAGCGCACTCCTACTAGGCATCCTTCGAAATGGCTCGTTGTCGTACTGCCTCCTGCCTCTGTCACTCGTGAGCACGGACAGCTAGGACACACCCTCTCATTTGGTCCATCCGGTCGCTTATCTCGGCATGTTGATGCCTCTTTCCGACGGTTCGTCCGCTTGACGAATCTCATGTTTCTGTTTCGCTGACTTTACCTCGCAGATGTACGGTCAACTAGCAGTCATCGCCCGTGAATTCAACTTTCGAGTACGACCGGATTATGTCTTTATTTGCAGATGGTCGAGAACGGGTTGGCTATGTCTCCGCGCATCTCAGATGAAAACTGGCCCATTCTCTGGGCCCACTTGCTTGATGCGCGGGTCGCCCGCCCCCCCACAGCAGCAACTCCCGTCTGCGGACGTGTTGAATTCGACATCGATCTGACCAAAGCACGATGGTGGGACGCATGGCTCATCTCTGCTCGCCGAGGAGTCGATGCCCCCTTCTCCGTGGCTCCTTCCGTCTCTCACTTGCGTGCAGATAGCAAAACGACGTTCATGGATGACCAGGTGGAGGATGCGACTTCAGAAACCAGTTTCATGGCAGCTAGGCCTCGGGCGCCCCGTCACGTCCCGCGGAAGCTGTCCTTGGTGGATCGTTTGGATTCAATATCACTTGGGTCCGGACTCGGACTGAAAGGGGACGATGCTCCCGAGCCCCGTATGCGCAATATTCTTACACCCATAAGGCAGGAGGAAGAGGCAAAGCCAGCAGACCTTGGTGACCGCGTGAGGTCCTGGCGTGCTAGTTCGTCTGCAGCTCCGACGCCGATGGCAGCCGTTGGTCAACTCAGTCTGGACCCGGTGAACATGCCGAACACAGTAGCTTTGGAATCGCCGGATGATTCTGCAGTAGCTGAAGAAGGGGAGCTGAACCTAGAGGACTTCAAGTGGACCGCTTCGTCCAAGGGGCCTCCGGAATACTACGAAGATGATTCTCCAGTGTCTTCTCCCCGCGTGCAGTCCGTGCACCTAGATCGTCGAGCGGAAGGCTCGGTCCTGCTCACGCCTTCGACAGCAACCACATGGGGTCCATGGGGTCAAAACGATGACCTTATATCTGTGTCGCCCATGTCGAATGTTATTCGTCTCCCATCGCCGGACGTGGCTCAGCGAATGCTGGACGACGCGCCTCTTACGCCGTCGCGACGCAACTAGCTGGGGTCCACCTCTCGACTGGCCTCCTTCTCCCCTTCTCTTCTCTAGACCTCCTTCGGTTGACCTTGGAGAGCGAATGGAGTTTAGCAGACCCGTCACACCTTCCACTGCGACAAGCTGGGGCCCTCCGACCAGTTGGCCCCGACTCCCACAGGATATTATGACTGGGATGCTCCTCGCTCACCAGATATCGGAGAGCGTGCACAATGGAGCCAGTCCCTGTCTCCACGTCACAATTTGGTGTTCCCTTACTTTAGACCGGAACTTAGCGCGTGGGACCATGTCTGGCCATTCACCTCTGCGCTCATCAGGGTCAAAGGCGGCTTCCCAGCTTGTATGGCCGTTCCAGGTGGATCCGTAACAAACTCGCGAGAAACAGCGAGTGCGCCAGTTACATGTTAGGTTTTTTTGTCTTCATTCAGCCTTTTCCTGAAGCTTGTATAGATCCCGTTGCATATCCACATCTCGAGATCTACCCAGGCCATGTAACCGTGATGATTGAACCTGCACAGTCGTTGCCAGTAAACCTAGCAGCCAAATACCCGGAGTTCGACATATGTATGCCCGCATCACCATTCATTAGTATTTTTTTTCGCTAACAAAGCCTGTGAAGATCCTGCTGCATACCCGCATTTCGATATCTATCCTTCAGTTCTTGGATCTATCGAGACGAGCCGTCCGACGGAGTCGGTACTTCATGGGCTTCCTATTGTTTACCCATCCTTCCTGTTATGTAAGGCCCTTTTTCCTGCTAGCAGCCCGTGGTCGTTCTGATCCCATTGTTTTCTTAGACCCTCCAGTTTATCCGTACAACTTGACGACTATCTATCCTTCTGTACAGCTTCAGGATACCACGGAGTCGTTGTCAGTCCAACTACACGGAGCTTACCCATTCATGGAGATTTGTGCGGTCAATGCTTTTAACGTGTCGAACTTGCATTAAAGCCCCATGTAGATCCGGCTGTGTATCCTCACATCACGCCTTATCCGTCGACCTTAATGACGAAGACAAGCAGGAGTGAGCCTCGGAACTCACCTGCCTTGCGTGAGTCACTCTCTTCCCTGCAACTCCCTTTGCCATCACTGACATCCTATCAGCACAACGTGGTCCAACAAACTATCAGTCACCAGCTTCACATTCGTTAAGCGCAGGGTATCCGACAATATGCTTGTGTAAGTCAAATAACGTCTGCACGCATTCCTTACTGAAGCCTGTTATAGACCCTGCAGTACAATCTACTCCCGAGGCCAGTTTGACCGTGCCTCGGCATGCATCCATCAAGAAGCAATTTAGCTCTGACCTTCATGGATCGAATAATGAGCTGGAAGGCTTGCGGTCCACAGATGCGAGCACGATCGGCGTCTTGTATCCCGCATTCCAACTGTGTATGTATACGTATACGTTGCCCCATCTTTGTGTTCGTACACTGATTCATTCGCCTCAGACCCGCCCGTTTACCCTCATTTCGAGCTCTATCCCAGTCTACAGGACGATGAAAACCTTTCTACAGGCCAACCCGTCCTCTTGAACTTAGACTCACAGTATCCCTTATTTGTAATTTGTGAGTAAAATTTTCGTCACTGCACAGATCATGCTGATGTATCCTGTCCATTCTAGATCCTGCCGTCTATCCCCATTTCGAGATATATCCTTCTTTGCCCTCAACATTCGAAAATATTTATCGCAGTGTAGAAGTCTTGCCGGCTCCGGGCTATCCATTCCTAACTATTTGTACGATTTCTTGTATTGCGGTCATATTCTTTCTTAATATCGTCGCCATTACAGATCGACCCATTTACCCTACATTCGAAATATATCCAGGCCACATCTCCACGGGCCAATGTGGACCATCCAGAGATGATGTTCATCTCATCCAGCCTGCCTATCCGCAGTTTGATATTTGTACGTGATGTGATGGTTTCTGATATCCATTGCATCCTTACACACTTCGCGGTACCAGATCCTGCGGTCTACCCCTACTTCGACATCTATCGCTCAGGCCATGCCCTATGCAGGTAGACCCTCATCGAGCACTATCCGTTCGAGTTCCTGTCCATTACCCTGCTATCCATCTCTGTACGTTTCTGCAGCTTGACGTTCATGTCCGTGACTCACATGGTCTCTATTAGACTCTCCTGTGTATCCACACTTCGAGATATGGCCTTCGTCTCAACTTTATGAGAGGATCACTCCGACCATCCAAGTCACGCGAAGGACCCATGCTGATCTGCACCGTGAAGTCTTGGCTGGTCTTTCGGTACCACCTTCGCCTACCCGAATTCCGCGCCGAGTAGAACGAACTCATGCAGAGCTGCATGAGGAAGTTCTGATGGACTTGTCACTCGCGCCGCTTTCTTCCACAGTCGTACAGGAGCCAGGCAGCGACATGTCTCCTCACGCTGATGATGGTGAGCACTTTGAATCTTTCGAGCACGTCACAATACCAACGGAATGAATGTCGTGCCACGCAGCAGCCGAGCCGAGCCGTCCGACTCCTAGTGAAATCCCGAGACGTGTTTCTCCAACATCCTCTGCCATGCCTGCTACACCCGCTCGACCTGGTCGCTCCCGTTCTGGCACGATCACGAGGCCCGCTCCTCCCTCGCCTAAGTCTAGTGGGATACCCATTCTTAGCTCGTCGCCGCGCCAATCGCCGACCTCGCCTCAAGCTCCTGGTATGTCAGGCTCATCTCCTTCCACGGCATCACCTTCTGGGCCTTCTCCGCGGAGAATGGCCCCTCCTGTGATGCGAAGGATTTCCTCTTCATCGAGACCTGTCTCCGCCTTCATACCACCGCAGACCGCCTTGTCACCTGTCGATGAAGACCCCACGCTTGGCACAGGTAGTGTAACAACTCGGGCGTTCGCAGTCCACTTCGGCGGCATCCCATGGCGGTCGGTTTGTGAAAAAGAGGAACAGTCTTGTGTTGGAGCGTGCCAAGCTCTTTGAAACGCCAGCCCGTACGTCGTGACGCTCCTTGTGATTTGGTTTTGTCAAACTGATTCATACTTCGTAGCTGCAGAGATGCCCGCCAGGCTCACCATGAAGACACTGTCACAGTTCCCATTACCGCCTGTTCCTCCCGTTCCGCCTTTGCCCAAGGATGTCCAGAATCTAGGCAGAGCAATCTAGAGAAGGCGGGCGATGTTTGATTCTTCTTCGGGATGCAATCGGGGCTTTTCTCGCAGAACCGGATTCAATTATGCTTTCACAAACTCTGACTTATGCTGACTTTCCTTATAATCTACATGAGGAAATACGTACATTTGGAAATAAACTCGTAGACCATGCAACGCATGCCTGCAGAAGACGCCGGATAAAATAAGGAAAATAGTGCGATGGGTAGATGACTATATACATCAGGACAATGTTCAAACTGCTCAGAGGAGGATGAGACCGTGATCTGAACTGAACATGGTAAGTGAAATCAAATGCTCGGGCTGCCGCCCCGCTGCCGTTGCTCCTTGCCCTTGCAGCCTTCTCTCGCTGGTCGCGCAACAAATTGGACATCCGGTCATCCATGAAAGCTTGCTTCACCTGCAATTCAACTATCATCAATTATTGCGCACATATACAGGCCATCAGAGAGCAAGACCTTTTCTTTCCGCGCTTCCTCTTCAGCCTTCTGCATTTGTTTGTGGCGTTCTTCTCTCTCTTGTTTCTCCACCTCAATCTGCATGATCTCTTTGAGGATGGCAGCACCGATACGAAGGTCATTGATGTGTCTATCTCGGAATCTATAGAATGGTTGGAAATTTTCCACCTGCAGAGCATGTTGTTCAGCTTCTCTTGGGCTAGCCATCATGAAAGATACCAACTTCGTCACGAAACCCGAGCTGCTCGCGAGTTCAGCGTACGAACTGATTAAAAGCATGGTGTACGAGGGCTGACCGCAATGGCATACTCTAATGTTCCCTTTGGGTCTACTAAATCACGCTTGATCTTGCTGTTCGTCGGTTTGAATTGCTTGTACTTGGGATTATCAGGCTCGCGGAGGATATTCTCCGCCATCGTTAACAACGTCTAGAAACGCAGCAGCGCAGGTAAACAACGTGCGCAAGTCAACCATCTGATGACGGCGACATTACTTGGAGCGATGCCATGGCTTGTTCTCTCCTATTGACCCTTAAGATTCCAGGATCGATCAGTCTGCGAAACTCTTGACGCTTCTCATGGTCTGCGTCAAATGGCTGGAATTCGGATGACGGGGCGCGGACACCAATGGCGGTATCGTCCACCCGCTGTCTAGCCATACGGCTCTGGATGGCCGCGAGACGTGCTTCCCGCGAGGAAGTAGGGGATGGGCTCCTGGGGGGTGGGCTCCTCGGGGCGTCAACGTCGAGGGGTTCTTCGTCCATCACTGTATTCTGCATGATTGCTTTGGTATGTCCTGGGTGTGCACTTCTCGATGATCGTGACAACTTTCAAGGTTTGGAAATGGACTCGTGAGTTCAGGTGCAAGCAGACAGACACGAGAGGGCAAGGGGGATGCGGGATGTTAAAACAAAACATATGGTCGAATTTTCTGATAGTGGGTCATACGGTCGGACTAAGTATGTATGTAATCAGGCACATATCCATATATGGAAATTGATAAGATAAGATTTGTTGAACTACCACTATCCCGCACATCGATATCACTCTCTACGCCATTTACACCTTTGTCCTTCAATGCACGCCTCACATGTCCATCGCTTTGGTGCCATATCGAGGTACATACACTCTAGATGGTACTGAAAGACAGAGGTGAGTATAATTGCAGAAAAAATACCCTCTAATTAGTACTCACCCAACGAGTATCACTGCTAAGGACCGGCGTCCTGTAGTGACCGGGAAAGGGCTCAGGCTACACACTAACAAGAGTGCTGACCTGCTCAGGAAGCGAACAACGACTAAGAGAGTTGAGAGCGACTGAGAGAGGGGAGGCACACAGCGAGGGGCTCAAGGGAGCACTGGCAACTGACAGGATAAGTCCTATAGAGTATGCGAAGTGGTTAAGCTGAGTCGCCAGGACTCAGCTCTACGGTATATATACATAAGGGATGCGCAGCCGCAGCCGTATCTAAGGAGACGGTAGTAACTGTGCAGGCTGCGCAAGGCTGCGCCGATAGCGATGAAACAAAGATAAAACGGATAGGTGGGGTAACACTGCCACGATCATGATGGAAACAGAAATGGGATCGAGGCAGTGCGATAGAGTCCATGTATGCATGTAGATATGATGATAAATAAAGTAAAGGGAGCATGGCGAGGACCTTGGCGAATGGGCCATGGTGGGATGTCGAATGGAGTAATGTTAAGAACAAAGAAATGAAACGTACGGTTCTTAACACCACCCCCTTTCTATGACATGTCGACCCGACATGTCCTCAAAAGCCCCAGCTCGGGTGGGGGGCTCTTCCTCCTCGTCCTCCCAACTCGCCCTGTGGCGCGCACCTTCTCCAGCGAAGGCGGCGGGTCACTCCACTCCACCTCCCACAGCTTGTCGGACCAGTACATCCGACGCTCCTTCAACTTGTCGATAGCCGCCTCGGTGTCACGGAGGCGGCCGCGGAGGAACTCCCGGTATTCCCGGAAGGCGGTGGCGTGGGGTCGAGGCGTTGGTCGACCGCGTCGACCCTGTCCCACGCCTCGTGGGTGTCCCAGCCAGCGGAATTGCCGGCCCAATCGTCAGTCGCCGTCCTGGATGAGGCGCGGTGGTCCTCCGACCGACGAGCCGTCTGCCCCTTGAAGCGGCGGCGCCCTTGACAGTCCTTCTTCACGTGCCCCGGACGGTGACACTTCCAACAGAAGGGCTTCTTGGCGCGTCGGGCGGGCGGGAGCGGGATGTTGGAAGCGGTCTCGGGGTGGCAGGTTCCGGAACGGAACTGGGAGGATCTCTGGCGACGGTGGTGACGGTGGTGACGAGGATAGGCTCGAGGCCCCTCCACCGTTCCTCCGAGCTCCATTCTGAGTCGCCCCAGGAAAGGGACGTGGACTCGGCGGCCTCACCCGTAGTGGGTGATGACGCCTGGGGACTGGCAGGAGCGGAGGTTCAGGGAGGAAAGCGAGATGAGGTCGGGGAGGGAGTCCGTGGAGCGGCGGTGGTGGACGAGTGAAGACTGGGGCGGAGCGGGGCAAGGCCCGGCGGAGAGGATGTTGTTGATGTGGGCAGACATTTTTTAGATAAGGAGGAAGACGAGGGCAAGGGTGAAAAGGTTGATGAGAAAGTTGAGAGCGAGAGTGTAGCAGTAGCAGGATCCAGTTTGGAATGCTGATCTGGAAAGGATTGAGGTGTGGTCTTTTATAGACTTGCCGTGGCTGGTTCTCGCAGGGATCGCTGAAATATTCCAGGATCAATTCCTAAGCTTCTGATCGGCCTTGGAGCCCCTGGGTGTTTCCGATGGTACTCGGCAATCTTTTCCTTGGCATGGCGGACATTGCTTGCCGGTTCCCAAGTCATGTCGGCGTCGGGAAATCCTTTCCATTTGATGAGGTATTGTAGCCGTCGGTTTTTTCCGAAAACTCGGGATTTGACAACGCTCTCCACCTCCCACTCCTGTTCCCCGTCTATAACCTCCGGTGGTGGCGGAGTGTAGTTGGGGCCGTGCTCAGGGGTTTCTTGGTATGGCGTGAGAAGTCCCGCGTGGAAGACAGGGTGGATTTTCCAAGTCCTTGGGAGCTTTAGTCTGTAATTGACCGGTCCTATGGCTTGGGTTACTTCGAAGGGTCCTTGCCGTCTGAGTCCAAACTTGGCTTTAGGATATTGGAGTTTGAGATTTTTCCCATCTAACCAGACTTTGCTCCCTATCCTGAACATGGGCTCTGCTTTCCCGTACTTGTCCTCCTGTCTTCGCATATCCTCTTTAGCGATAGTCTGACTCGCCTTGGCTTCTTCTCGGGTCTTTTGCATGGTTATCAGCCGTTGTTCAGCTGTGGGAACAGCGGCATTCATGTGGATCCTGGGTTGGAAGCGAGGCTGGAATCCGTGGAGTAATTCGAACGGTGATTTCCGGGTAGCCGAATGAACTTTGATGTTGTGTGCGAACTCGGCAAAAGGAAGAAGGTCTACCCAGTTGTCCATGTGGGAATTACAGAAGGCTCGGAGATATTGCTCGATTTCTTGATTGACGCGCTCTGTGCTTCCATCCGTTTGAGGGTGATAAGCAGTGCTGAGTGCCGATCGAATTCCCAATCCTTTGTAAATGCTTTGGAGGACTTTGGATGCAAACTGTGGTCCTCGGTCGGAGATCATTTTTTCCGGAAGTCCAAATCGTTTCCAAACATTGTCCATGAACAGTTTGGCGGTTCCGTCTGCGTCGATTTCTTTCCGGCAGGGTGATATGACAATGGCCTTGGAGAATTGGTCTACCACCACGTTGATGGAGTCGTACTGCTGGACTTCTGGTAGGTCTGTGACGAAGTCCGTGGTGGAGTATTCCCATGGCTGTGATGGCGCTTCTGTCGGTTGTACTGGAACATAAGTGGGGTGTGTGTCGTTTTTGGTGGATTGACAAATGGCACATCCCATTACGTAGTTTCTGACAAAATTAGTCATCCCTGGCCACCAGTAGTTGCGCTGGACCAATTCATAAGTCTTCCATCGTCCTGGATGTCCTGCAGCTAGTGAATCGTGGTGTAGTTTCACAATTTCGCGACGTAGCTCGAGGTTTTTTGGGATGTAGACTTTTCCTCTGTATAGGATTAGTCCATCTTCCAAATTCCATTCCTGTAACCCTTTTGCAATCGCTCTAGGTCCTGCGTTTAGGATTGTTTCCATTGCTGTAGTTACGACCTCGTCGTGCTCTGTGCATTCTCGGATGCGTTTTAGAAGGGTTTTGTCTCCTAAACTGGTCACGCTTCCTCTTCCTGTGGCTCGGATTTGGAAAAATTGCGGTTCCAATAAGACTCGATCGGAATTGTCGTTTTCCACCCCCTCTTTATGGTCTGGACGCCTGGACAGACCGTCGGACTTATTGGCCGAGCCTGGTTTGTGAATGATGGAGAAGTCGAATCTGGTGAGAAATAGGCTCCATCTGGCTTGTCGGCGGTTAAGTTTCCGTGCTGTGCGGAAATATTCCAGGTTTTTGTGATCTGTCCAGATTTCTACTGGATGGGGGTGTCCTTCAAGGTAATGACGCCAGGTTTCGAGGGCGCGGATTATGGCAAGAAGTTCCTTATCGTAGATGTCGTAGTTGCGTTCCGCATCGCTGAGGGATTTGCTGTAATATGCAATGGGGTGCCACTGGTTATCCGTGCTTTGTTGTGATAGTATCGCTCCTGTGGCAAAGTCCGATGCGTCGCACTCGACCCTGAATGGTTTGTCATAGTCTGGCATGGCAAGTACTGGGGACGTCGTGAATGCATGTTTTAGTGCACTAAAGGCGTCTGCTGCCCTTTGGGTCCATTGCCACATGTGGTTTTTCTTGGTCAATTCAAACAGTGGTTTGGCGATCTTGGAGTAGTCTTTGATAAATCGGCGGTAGAAATTTCCAAAGCCTAAGAACTTCTGTGTTTGCTTGACCGTTTGGGGTTCCGGCCACTGAATAACTCCGTCGACTTTAACAGGGTCCATGTGGAGCTGGTTGTGAGACACAATCAGGCCAAGATATTCGACTTCGGCCTTCTCGAAGGTGCACTTTTCCGGTTTGAGGAATAGGTCATTATCTCTAAGTCGTGTTAGGACTTGTCTAACAATTCCGCGGTGTTCTTCCAATGTTTCTGTGAAAACCAAAATGTCGTCCATATAGATGACGACTTTGCCCCCATCTATGAGGTCTTTGAACAGAGCATTCATCATTGCCTGGAAGGTTGCCGGGGAATTGGTGAGTCCGAAGAACATGACTGTGGGTTCGAATAATCCCCGATTACAGCGGAATGCCGCCTTATGTTCGTCACCTTCTTTGATGCGGACGTTATTGTATCCCCATCTAAGGTCGAACTTCGAGAAGATTTTGGCGCCTTTCAGTTTGTCGACCAGTTCTCCGATCAAGGGTAGGGGTACTCATTCCGGATTGTGCGCTTATTGAGCTCCCTGTAATCTTGGACCGGTCTCAATTTGCCATCCTTTTTAGATATGAAGAAGAATGGGGCTGCCCAGGGTGATTTGGATTCTCGAATGTAGCCTTTTCTCAGATTTTCGTCGATGAATTTGTCTAGTTCCTTAAGTTCATGGGGGGCCATTGGATAGGCTTTTGCAGAGTGGGGTTCCACATCAGGTTTAAGATCAATGGCATGGTCCCAGGGTCGCCTAATTGGTAGCCTTTCGGAGGCCTTTTCTTCAAACACGTCACGGAACTCCCTGTATTGTGCTGGGATCATCTGATCGAGGGTGCGAGTTTTTTGTTTGTTGGCAAAAGCTGCCGCAAGTTCCTGTGCATTCATGGCTGTGCGACGTATGCGGAAGACAACATCATCGGGGATTTGTGGATCAAGAATCTGATCATAGTCTTCATCTGTCGTCGTAACCCCGAGTGCTTCGGCGATCCATTCTTTCGGTATTTGCACTGCAGGTTCATCGAAATTTTCCGTGAAACAGGGTTTCAAAGATGGTGGCGTCCGTGCAGCGTTACGAATCCGTGTTCGTCGGATTTTTCTGGCTGGTATAAGACGGCCATGTCGTTGAGTCCTTGCTGCTGTAGTGACCCATGCAATCCTCTGCGAGTTCCCAACCTGCGCCTGCTGCAGATCTTCTCCGTTATATTCATTGCTGCGGTACTTCGTCCCTCCCCTCCTCTTTTTCCTGGTTGGGAGTTTGGTAGCTTCCCCAGCTATACTCCTTTTTCTCGTCCTCTTCGTTTATCCCCTCGCGTCTTGCGGTATCGCCGGTTGTTTTGAGTCACAATGCTCGCCGCAGGTCGACGCTTCCGATACCTTTTTCTGATATTGCGGGTCCCCGCGAGCGTGACCTTTTTCTTGGTAAGAGTTACATGTCTTCGGCGACTTCTTGCCTAATGACCGCTTTAGCTGCATCCCTTCGTTTGGAAGCGACAAGGGATGATTGGATTGCCACGGACGAGGTCCTATGGGCTCGCTATTGTGACTGGATTCACGGCTGGCGACTGGGGGTTCGGGATGGGGTCCGGTGTAAAGTGGCCTCCAGCGTGCCTCCCTTCTTTCAGGGGGTAGATTTGAGTCGCCTAGTGGCTGATGGGGACGATCCCTATCCTTTTCGGTCATATGGGCAATCCATCTGGCGTCAGTGGTACTCCCACACTGACTTGCTCGCGGAGTCTCGTGCTGGGGCAACAGTGGGTTCGGAGGATTTAGGGCACCTGAGTGATTTGGAGGACTTAGAGGATGATGAGGAGATTGATGAACTGTGGGAGGATTCTGATGAGGAGGAAGTAGTGGTCCTCCCACAGAAGAGATCAAGACGAGTGTCGGATGTTGGAGAGCGCGAGTGTGTATGTTTCCTGCTCGCTGGGGATTGTGTCTGTGGGTTGGGCGAGAGAGCAGGCGGGCCATCTTCTTAATTGTTTTCCAAATTTCTCGTCGAACGAGTGGTAGTGTGTCGATGTTGCCAACTTGGACGGGTCCATTGGTTAGGTTACATTTGTTTTGACATCGTTCCAATACGAGCTGGTCTTGTTCCCAGTTAATGCTGGGGTTGTGTTCTCTGAGCCAATCCGTTCCAAGGACAATGTCATCCTGCCCTAGATCTGTAATGTAAAACCGAGATTGCTCTTCATGAGCTGCTCCATTGGGTCCTTTGATCCTTATGCGCAATACGCAGTAATGGGTGATCTGTCCTAGGGCATTTTCTGAGTCATCCACGTTTTTGACGGGTATTGGTGTTTCCAGTGGGACCGTCCGAATTCCGTGTTGTTTAACGATCCTCCAATTGATAAGGATTCCTGTGGCTCCGCTGTCCACCAGTCCTTTTACTGCGACGTTTTGGTGTTTCCCTAAGATGGTGATGACGATGCGAATAGATGGTGAACCATTATATTTCAGAGATGAGATATATAAATTGGCCGGCCAATTTGGTAGGTAAATGTCTTTTGGAATATCATCTGGCATCGAAAGCACATCAAACTTGTTTGGGGAAGCGAGTTGCAAACCTTTCGTCCTCCATGACGTCGCGACATGAGGACGCTCTAAAAACCCTCCTCTTCTTCAGGCTCTTCTATACTGAGGGCAGCTTGTATGAGGTTACGGGCTTCTTCTTTCTCCGCATCGCTCATCGTCTGTAAGGCCCTGGCCATTGTATGGAGTGGACTGGGGTTCTGCTGCTGGGTCTCTGTGTTCCTAGTTCTGAAGGATCCTCCAGCGGTGGTGTTGGTGGAGGGTGTCTGCTTGTTCTGATTACGGCAGAACGTTGCAATGTGTCCTGCTCCTCCACATTTGTAACAGAGATTGTTAACACGACGGCGTTCGCGTTCTTCTGGGGACAAGCGAGGTCCTTGGAATCTGGGGCGGCGCTGGAAGGCGCCGACCAAGATTTTGGCAGAGTCTATGTCTGTGCGGCGGCGGGGGTCTTTGGAAAGTGTTTCCAACAACTGGTTAGGATAGAGGGCTTTCTCCCTTCCGCGGTTTTGCCCCTGATCAATCTGGGTTCCGCGTATATTCATCTCGAGCTTGGAGGCACGGTCCTGCCAGTCCTCCAAGGTCGAGGGGGGGTTCTCCGCTATGCTCAGTCGCTGTGATATCTCTCGGTTGAGGCCCTTCCTATACGCGCTGATGAGTCCCACCGGATTGAGGCCGGAGAGGTCGGCCAACGTGTTAAAAGCGGTGTTGTACTCGTCGATGCTTCCATTGCCCTGTCTAAGTCGCTGGATGTCCATAAGGGCTGACTCTGCGGCATGGAGCTCTCCGAATTTCTTCTTAAGGTCCTCCTCAAACTTTGCCCAGGTAAGGGTGAATCCCTCGGTCCCTTTGGCTGATTCTTCGAGCTTTTCATAGTACTGTGCCGCCCATGGTCCGGCCGTTCCACCTTGGATGTAGGTGAGGGCGAACCAGATCTTAGACTCATCGGTGGTGAAATGATCGGCCTTGATCCTGAAGTGGAGTTTACACTGGTTGATGAACTCTTTGAGTTTGCTTCTAACACCCGTGAAAGGCGTCGGTTTATTAATGTCAGCACCTTAGCCATATCGTCGTCTTCGTCGCTGTCCTCGTTTTCGGCTGTGGGTTCTTTGGCTGGGGTGACAGGTTCCTGCTGGGTGGGTCTATCGTCTGATCCTTCTGGCTGGTTGATTCTGCGACTGGTTCCTTGTTGAGAATTGGTTGAAGCCGATGCTACCGGTTCCGTGGGAGTCGGAGGGGAACCAGTCCTCTTGAGGATCGATTGCTTGGGAAACAGGTACCTGTGTTGGGAGATGAACTCTCGCTGGGGAGGTAGGGAGATGGTGGGTTCGACGGGGGAAGATTCTCCAGTATCCTCTTCTTCCGAAAGTTGATCGGCCGGGGTTTCACTGCTCCTAGGATCGGTGCTGGTAAAGGTTGAATGGGGGTCGTAGAGAGTGACGGGTCTGGTGAGGGTGACCGGTTCTTCCTGGATTGAGGCGTCCCTAGTTGTTCCGTACTGGATATAGATGGTCCGGGTTTCATTGTCAAATCGGTAGTAGATTTTACAGATATCGTCGTAGAGGTAGACAGATGATGTAGTTCTGGGGAACGTCGGATTGGAGAGGAATACACGTCCAGGTTGTTGGATTATCTGTTTGTGTTGTTCTCCTTCCTTTAGGTAGGTGGTCCTGTAACCTTCTGCTTGGACGTTATCCTTGGTGGGGTTAACTTTCTTCCCTTTCCTCACGACTCTTATGAGTTTGCCGTTTTCGTCGTGGTATACTAATTCCTTGTTGTAGTAAAGGAGGTCTGCTACTTCGTTGTAGGTGTAGAGCCTCGGCCACGGCTTGGTTCTACAGATTCGGTATGGGGTTGCTTGTTCCTGCTCTAAGTAGTGACGATGTGTCCTTTCTTCGTCTGATAACTCGGGATCTGGTGCTTTGAGGGGAAGATATAGGGGAATGAGGGAAGCAATGGTGATATTTGGTTGGAGGGTGGCTCCGGTGTGCGGAGTAGACCCTGGAGATCTTCACGGAAGATTCTTGGTGACGACGAATGGAATGGTGGCAGCCTGTCGTCAAGGCTGTAGACCGGTTGTGTAGGGTGAGCGGTAGGAGAGCTTAACCAAGTGCTAAGGACCGGCGTCCTGTAGTGACCGGGAAAGGGCTCAGGCTACACACTAACAAGAGTGCTGACCTGCTCAGGAAGCGAACAACGACTAAGAGAGTTGAGAGCGACTGAGAGAGGGGAGGCACACAGCGAGGGGCTCAAGGGAGCACTGGCAACTGACAGGATAAGTCCTATAGAGTATGCGAAGTGGTTAAGCTGAGTCGCCAGGACTCAGCTCTACGGTATATATACATAAGGGATGCGCAGCCGCAGCCGTATCTAAGGAGACGGTAGTAACTGTGCAGGGCTGCGCAAGGCTGCGCCGATAGCGATGAAACAAAGATAAAACGGATAGGTGGGGTAACACTGCCACGATCATGATGGAAACAGAAATGGGATCGAGGCAGTGCGATAGAGTCCATGTATGCATGTAGATATGATGATAAATAAAGTAAAGGGAGCATGGCGAGGACCTTGGCGAATGGGCCATGGTGGGGATGTCGAATGGAGTAATGTTAAGAACAAAGAAATGAAACGTACGGTTCTTAACAATCACAGCTAGGCTTTCCGCATTCAATAACGTCCTTTCCCCCAGCTTGTGCCTGCTCCCTGCAAACACCCCGAGGCGTCCTTCTCGACCATGACCCACAGCGATGCAAACTGCCGCCGAAAATGCAGGTACGTCTTCAGCCTTGACGACGCCTGCACGAGCCAGATCCTGCAGGTGCCATTATCTGCCTCGCTCGTGCGGTGGTACGCGACCGGTGTGGGTGCGTTGTCCTCAGCCCATGCGTCGTCCTTTTACGGCGCATGCGTGGACCCATTGTGCACGTCCGCCTCGTACGCAGTGGACCAGTCCACGTGTGCACGTGTCAGCCAGCCCGTGTAGAGGTGGTCCTGCCATGTGCGCAGCGCGGTGAGGGTGTGTGCATCGGTGAAGGCGGCGGGGCTGGGGTTGGTGTGGTCGGCGCAGGGCAGGTAGACGGCGCTGCCGGCGTGATCGCCATCGGTCACCTCAGGCAGGTACTGCCCATCCCGACCGATATCTTTGTTTGACAGTCTGGGCATGGAACACAGCCGTCCTCATCAATATGTACGTCCATCTGTGTGTCAGGTAGGATTGTTAGTACTGGTACACCATCCTGTATGACAAAATAAATGAGACCTTGTTGCTTAGCTGCTATCTTTATGACTTTTGAGACTTCTCGAAGCAGGACAGGGTGGGTTCTGAGTATCCCAATGAGGCAACCATAACCCTAATACAACCTTAACGTGGGTCTACATTTGTGTGGTCAATATTTTCGGTAAGCCGACCTACACCCTAACTAACTATCTAACCCCCTGTCACGGATTAACATCCCGCACCCCCCTTGCGAGAGGGCGCGCTGCGACATTCGCGAAGGCGCTCGCGCCTGTTTGCGGGCGGTGTGTGACCATCTGTGACCTTGCGCTGATTTGGCAATCTATTGACCGGCTTGAGAGTTGACGTTGACGTTGAGGTCTTATTTAAGACGTTCACGTTCAAATCTCGTCGAAGGGATTGTAAAAAAGCGAACTTAACATGGGTATCAATCATAATTACAGGTACAAGTATTATAGCCAAATTATCGATACAGGAATACAGGCGTATCTGGTTCCGTACTCAATAAATCAGAAATCTCCTTCATCTCCCGCTTCTCTCTCGTCATCGATGTCGCCGATTTGCTGACCAGGATACATGTCGCCGAGGTCTCCACGCAGACTCAAAGGCGGGAAACGTGGGCTCCTTTGCCCCTCATGCGACCTTTCCTCTTCTGAAGAACTATCGCTGCTCCAAGCAGGATCAGGGCGATCAGTTTCCTTCAATGAAAGCTTGCTGTTGCGGCGCCTCAAGGTCGAGAAGGGAGAGGTCAGCCCTGGGAAAGATTGCGTGCGCAGGCGCTCCAAAAATGAGCCGTGTTGATGCGATTTCGGGAGCGAGGGATCCACATCCTCCTCTGGCAGTTGGTACACGGGTTCGGTCGGCAGGGCAAGCTCGGGTTTGCTGCCTGCTGCAGCATCTTCGCCAAGAAGGTCTACTGCCCATCTATGGCGAGCAACAGGCGAACGTAAGGGGTCAGTGCGCCCGCGCACGTCGATATCTTTCGGTGTTGATGCTCCAGATCTCGTCCCGGAAGACGGACCACGTTGAAAGAACTTCGACATGCCATTGGCAGACGAGCTCGCACCCTCCTCATCAATGGCTTGGAAGGCATCTGTCCGATTATGACGGGCGGGGGGACCAGCGATATGGGGTAAATGAGCCTCGTTTACGTCCGGAGGAGTGCCTGGCATCACGCGCGGCTGTCCATTGAGCGTCGTGACTGTAGTCTTCGCCTTTTGCGCCTTCCGGACAGCTTGCCGACCCAGGTATATTTGTCGTTCTAGCCTTAACCGATTTTCGATCATGTGGAGCTGTGCAGGTATACCAGGTCAACACCGACACTGCTTGCTGTCAAGAGATATTCACCTTCGGCCAAGTCACAATTTGTCCCACTTGAAGCATTCGTGCCATCTCTGATGGGTCCGGATCACTGAGTATACGTATCCAGTCCTAGTGGCCAGTATCGTCAACCAAGCAGCATCATAGAACTTCGAATCGACTCACCAAACCGAGTTCGCGGCCAGATGCTATATGAGAAGAGATCATGAGTCATCTCACAGAAGGATATCTCTAGCACGTACGTTACGCTCCCGTCAAAACGTTGCAGAAAGACACTAGACCAGTCTTGGCCCAGAAGCTGAGGAAGAAGTTCTAGGTCTCGGATGACCTAGTAAATGCCGTTGATATGAGGTGCAGTACCCCAGACGGAGTACTACGTGGACAGACCTTAAAGTTCTTGGTGAGCTCTAATTTCAGCCAATGTTCTGCCGCGGACAGGAGGAAGTTTCCTCTCCAACCTGACTTACAGTCCGTGAGACGTTACTGACTTAGTCGGAAGGTGACGCACCTTTGCCTTTCCTATGCGCCACGGGTTTTCCAGCAGAGCCGCGTGGTGCGAAGAAAAACAAGTGAACGTGGGGATTCACTTGACTGACGACGGGTTGCGTCACTGATTATCCCACTTGGTCAAAGCTTGCCATACGAAATTGATCTCACTATACTTTACCATTAAAATAGAGATTTAATGATTGAACAGGTATGTCGACCCTTCAGGAAAGTGAGCATTTGAGCGAATAATAGATGGAAAGAGGTGCTTGCCTGAGAGATCCATCCTTGAATTTGCTGCCCCAGTTCCAAGGAATCACACGACCATCCTTGAGCTTCTGCATAAGGACTACAGGGTTGAGAATGCCTGGCACGGCTGCAGACGCAAGCAAAGCCGTCCAAATGATCGTGTCGGGTGCCGTTATGTAATTCAGCAATTTGGTGGGACTGTCGTTGAAGTTGTTGATCAAGTCGGAACTACATGCAAAGTGACAACTCACGAGTATTGATCCGCAGGAATTACGGAAATGTTCAACACACGACCAGTCCTCATATACGCCTCGTGAAAGGTCAACGATCCTCGAGTGAACCATGTTGCCTATTCGTGGTACGTCAGAATTTCTTGGGAAATGTGAATCGTATTTGACTACCTTCTTGGCCCATTGGACACTGTCAAACCTAGCTCCTGTCTTCCAGAAGCGCTTGAACCAGAGATTGAACGGCTCCTCGCATGCAGTGATCTTGTTGCCCAACTCAGGAACCAAAAGCCCCTTCAACTCGGCCTCCGTGCGCGTACAGATCAGCGCGGCGACCAGTCCACCAGCCGATGTTCCAGTAACGACGCGTGGAAGAGCGCCTGCATCAAGGAATGCCTTTACAACACCAAAATGATCTGAAAGCAATGATATAGATACGCGTTCACGGCTGACGATCTGACACTTACAGTAACCGAATGAAGCCCCTCCAGAAAGACAGAGGGCAGTCAATCCTAGATTTGTATGGGCACTCTTGAAGAACCGTTTCTTCTCCTCATTTGACAGGAGTGGTGATTCCCGAATGTATTGCAGCGCGCTCTCCATTTCAGAAATATATCCTACTCGACGATGAATAACTGAATGATATCTAGCTGAGAGTGCTCACCTTCGATAAGGTCTTTCGTGCCATAGAATGTCTGTAAGCAAGGGTTAAAACCAAAGTCGCCCGCGCCGCGGTCTCTGACTTACTTCGCTGTACAACCTGAAACTAGGTGAGAAATTGCCGGTCCATGTTCATCACAATACTCACCTGGAAGAATCGACACCGGCGAAATTGTTGCGCACACAAGTCTCGAGTACACCCAAAACGCCTCTCGCGTCATCTTTTTCGCGCAGTGTATGGAGCGAGCGTTTCACCTTAATCCTCACGTGTTAGCCGGCTGGTCAAAGGAACTGAATGCAGTGTGATTACCTTCTTAACAAGTCTCCAGTCGTAAAAAGGGTCTTCGTCGACCTTTTTCCATTCATTGAAATCCATGTACTCGTCAAGGACTAATGCTGCATCTTTCCACTCCTGTACGTCATGCATTTGGTTAGTACATCTTGAGGTTTGGGGATCGTAGTCGATAGATGCTTACTTCATAAGAGGTGGCCCCTCGTAATTTCTTTCTCAACAAGCCTTTGCGTCCTCTCCCTAGTGATCTTCAAGATCAGACGCATATATGCACCTACACTCAAGACTTACACGCGGAAAGCCATTCTTTGGCATTGACGAGTTGACGGATGAGAACATAAAGTCCGAACTCGCAAGTGATGAAAAGGAAAATGAAGAACTGATGGAAGGCTCAATAAGACATGGAATGTCGAAGAGAGAGTGCGAAATGCGCACCAATAAAGGCCATCGAACAATGAGATATAACCAATCCTGTCTCCTCGCTGTGACACGCTCCCCTCTCCTGCGCCTTCACGATATATGGTTCTTCATGAGCGAGCTTCAACCTGCTTTCAACTTGTTTCCACTTACTTCTTTACTCTAACATTTACGGGGGCAAAATCCGAAAGAGCGGACACCTTTCGTATTCGAGTAGTGTGCGCCGAACTCGGTGTCCCTGGTCGAGAGCTAATGCTCATGGTAGGTGAGGCAAGCTCATCGGAGACAACGGCATTGTCGTCTGCTCGAAGAACCTCCTCAAAGGCTCTCATATGCCTACGACATTGCATAAACAGAATGCACAGAGGTGTAGGCGGCTGCGATGACCACTCACCCTTCGTCCACATAGTCGGTGTTGAAGTCATTCTCCGTGGGTAGCATGAGAAGAAAGTGGGGACACAATATTTAGCGACTCAGCAGAATGTAGAAGCGGATGTCTGGAAAGGCGGGGTGGTGTCAGGATGCTAGCAAAGTCCGTCGTGGATCGTGGTGAAGCTGCCAATGCCATCACTGTCGGAGCGCGGGCCGCCTGACCCCAACGGTTAGGATCCAGGCACGTGATGTCAATAGATTTTCACGTGCATTTACACTCCCACTTATCTTATCTGATTATTTCTTCGTTTCTGAGTCTTCAAGCTTCAACCCGCACAGCCTTCAGGACTTCAAGCTTCAAGGCTATACGACTGCAAGTTGGCAGTAAAGTTGCGTTTCTCTTCTCTTGGTGCAGCTCCTCGCTCGTACGTCTCATCTGCCACGCAAGGCAAGCTATATCCATGAACATCCGATTCTGAAGCCCCGCCAGGCCTTTCTCATTCCTGTTGGCCATGGTTGTTGTCATCATGATACAATTGCGCCTGGCCTACCATGACCAAATGGGGTCAGCTGAGTTGCGATCACGATTAGCAGTAACATCTAGCAACCGTCGAGGGTGTGGGGTAATTCGCTACAATCCCGTGGCATTTGACCTTCTTCAGATTTGGTAGTAACCGGACGGATTTTCCCTGCGACCTAATATGTATTGCATTGGAGAAAGGATGTGCGAATCGATCTCGCACGCGACATGATGCACATTGCGGGGTTCCAACACTCATCTGCCCTGTAGGTCATGGGGAAGGAGTAAGCAGCCCGCTTTTCTCAGTTTTGGGTATCTATATCCGCCTCCGTGAAGGTGAGCGTCCACTCACAGTGGAGGTCGGCAACCGCGGTTCGCAAACCGTCCGGGGTCACATGACCAGATTTGGTGGAGAACAGGCGCGGAAGGTGGTAGGACGGCGACGTGCGACCTTGTAGACAGCGGTAAATTTCGACAAATGTAAAGGATAATATTACGGGTTTCTATACATCGAATAATGGCATGTGCGAGATATAGAAGTGGTAATCGAAGAACTAGTAGAGTTATTGCAAGATTAAGATACCCTTCCTCATTACTGACTGAAGAGTCCTCCCCAGCCGAAATATGTTGAGCTGTAGGTTTAAAAACCTCGCGTGGAGAGTGGAGAATAGTAGTACCATATAGTCCGTTCCAATTTTGCTTCATTCAAACCCTCCGTGTGTGTGATCAAACCTGTCAAAAGGTCAGCCCTCTTACCTCCTGAGAAGGGCTTCGGAGACGGTGGACAAAGTCTCAGCCTTGATGCTATCGGCTGTAATTTGGGACCCGTTGGCGACGTAGTGCGCCAGTAAAGGGGCTCAAGATGAACCCCGATAGCCTCCTGTTTCGACGTGCGAGCGCCGTCGGTGCTCCGTACTTCTGCTTCTAGCAAACAATGAGCGACGTCTCGAGAAGTTTCTACAGGACATGGGCACCCTCCTGCACGCTTACCGCACTCGCGAAAACACTGATTTGTCTTGTTTTCGACACTTTCTTCCCATTGGATACTTGCTTCTTGAACGACTTGTTTTTGAGCTTTAGAGCGGCAGGTTGAGTTAAATGAACATTAGTGGTGACACATTATAAAGCATTAGATATGCACATAGTGAGAATCGCGTTCAGAATGGGTCAAAGGATGCTGGAAAAGCCAGAAATTGTCGTACACAACACAAAAGCGCGACGCGATCCTCAACGCGACGCGTTTGACGCGTGTTACGTAACACGCGTTTTTGTCTTGCCGAGCTTTGCCGAGTCCAAACGGCTCTCCTACGCTAGGGAAATGGATAAAATCACCTGCTCCGGCGGCAGCTGAGCGAAGATCACCATAAATCGTGTAAAATAGAGCTGATTACAATGTTGGAAGTCATTCTCGACTAAACCTCCCACAAGGTAGCCAGTAGTGTCAAAATCGAAGGGAATACCACTCTGGAGAGCATTATTTTGATTATAAATTCCAGGTCTTTACTCAGAACGATTTTAGAAGATTTATCATGTATGTATGCGAATATTTGGAAGTCTGTACGATGCTCTGCATTTCCCTACCACCCCCCCCGAGCGAAACAGCTGAAGTGGCGCGGACGGCTTCGGAGTTTAAACCCCTATACGTTGCCGACCTCCACTCACAGGACCCCGGATTATTGGTATAGAACCCGGGTTAGAATTTTCGAAATTCCGTGTCCGGACAGCTCGTCTGGAGGCCCAAAATCCGTCCGGATTCTACCCGGGTTCCAGCCCAGTTTCGCGAATTTTCGTCCGGATTGCGTACCCGATCAGCTGAAATTCGGATTTTCTCTTGATTTTCTCCCAAAATTTTCTCCCTGGCGGGAACCTGGCAGGCCTCGTGTCCGGACAGCAACTTGAACCCGGCTTCCAGCAAGCTTGGGACCAGTTTGTCTGGACTCTAACCTGGCTGTTCGGGCCAAAATCCCAAAATCCGTCTGGATTCTAACCCGGGTCCACTCCTAACAATCCAGGGTCCTCCGCTCACTGATCCTTATCGCTGCGTAATCGCTGTGCATCGACAGTACTGCCTGGGACAGCCATGCTAAATTCACGAGGCGACTGCGTAATCCTTGTCAAATGGGTTGCGGTGACCGGCATTGTGCTGCGGATGCTTCTATGGACTGCGACACTCCGGCGCTGCACCGGCGGCGTATTGCTGTGTCGACGTTGTCAAGAGCCCTATGTTGTCCACATGGATTTGGGGTAGCAGCTTGGGCAGGGCGCAATGATTGGGACCTAATCTAGACCGAAGAACCATCAGAAACTCCAGTCCTATAGTGATCTCATTGGGCGTTGAATGGTAGTCTCCTGTGCAGACCTTACACAGAAGACAGTCGTTCTGTAGTTGAATGGGAGCATCTATCTCCCATCTTCCAATCCGCTCCTTTGGACTGTTATTTTTGTCCACGATCAGGGGAGATGGCAACCACGGACCAGCCGAACAGCCCCTCCATATGGTATATAAGGCCACAGGTGCAAAGCGTATTTCACCATTCCTTTTCATCCCTACCTCCATCACATTCTATATACATCTACCATGGGTTGGTTCCACGACAGCTCTGACGAGGCTCAAGCCTACGGCCAGGTGCGTTGTTCGGACAGGGCTCGTCATCCCCATCGATCTTAACACCTTGTCCAGGTCAATGATGCCCCCCACAAGGCAGAGCTCTCTCACGAGCTCATCGCCGGTGCTTCCTACGAGGTACGGCAAGAGCACACCATGCATTACATGGGCTTCGTCCGACTCATCAGTTACGCTATGTAGGCCATGAAGGGCTGAGAAGCACGTCGCCAGAACGGCAAGCCCGACGACCACGCTAAGGCCAAGGAGGTTCTGTAAGTTGTCTATACTAGTCCTTCGCTGACCATTGATCTGATGCGTATCAGTGCTGCCCTCGCTGGTGCCTTCGTTGACCGCTTGATCGAGACCAAGGGTGTACGTTCTATCAGCCCTTTTTTCCGGGGGTTCGTGTATCTCATGTATCTTAGCTTGACTACGTCGATCGACCGCGAGAAGGCTAAGCGTGAGGGTGAGTACCGATTCACGAAAATATGGACGCCGTAGCTAATTCTTCAACAGCCCAGCGCAACCTCGAGTCTCAGGTCTCCAGGGAGTACTAAATGTAGCGGCGCATGCTGCGTCGCATAGTCTACGAATGTACAGAATATCCAGGAAGAATTAAGACTTGTAATTTTGTTAAGATCGAATTCGTCGGGCATAGCCCGTGTCAATGGCGTCGTTTTCGCATATTGCAAGTCGCAAGTCTCACAAAGCGAATACTACATTGCCAATCAGCGCGTTATTGACTCTTCGTAGGCAGAATCAAATTAACGCGCGTGCCAATGAGCGAGGGAAGTCTTTACATATCCATCTTTATCGACATCGATAAGAACTACAGTAAGTAGTTCAGATATAGCGCTATCAGGTGGGATAACACTGTTAGGCACGTTTGTTACAAGCAAGCATCCGATTGCAACATGCGATCTTACTGCACACGAGCCCCACAATGGTCCGTGGTGGTTGGGTTAAATAATCATTGAACATGTATTTAAAAAAATTCCAGATTCTGTGTGACTCTCGTGCTACAGATGGTATGACGAAGGCAAGTGGCCATACACCGACCCTGTTCAAGCATCCGGTGTCAAGTATCCATCACTGAGCCTTGCTAAGCCATTTCTTGAGATTTGTTTGGCCATTGGCCTCGACGACTTTTTTGACGACGTCTCGGTCCACCGTGCATTTGTGGCGTATGAACTCCCGCCGGGTATTGGTCGAAGCAGCTATAAGGGGAATGAATACTCTCGTCGAAACCAGGTGTTCAAACGCCTGTCAAACCTAATGAACACCTGCATATCAAGTACGAGACGGGTAATTTGACTTACTGTCATTAGTACCTCACGGCTGCATCGTACCATTCCGATCCCCCCTCCTTCCACTTGAACGGGTGCAGAAAGTGAGGTACGCAGCTGCGTTCGGAATGATTCGTACAGCATCTCGAATGTCACCGCGTCATGCCCAGCGGTCTCGGCATGTGTAGCCGCTATAAGCAAGCAGATAGCTGGGTATGGTGATGCTGGGACCTATGTTAGCTATCGTACGATACTTCGTGATAAAGCGCCAGCGCACCAGAGAGAAAGGGGAAGGAGGACGGGCCGCATTGCCCTGCGGTCGCAGCATTGAGGAGGGATGCGGTTGGGAATGGCCTAACCGGTGAAAGACCGGTGATCAAGGCAGTCTGCAGAATTATGAGAGGGAAAATGCATAATAGTCTGGTCACACGTACCAAAATTTGGGACAATTTCCGGATGTCCCTCGTGATGCCGAAGGTATCAGCAAAAGATTCTTTCACGGCACGCTCCGCCAAGAACTGCGCGATGGCTGCAGACCACTGGTCGGCCCAATCTTCATGCTCTGTTTCGACTGGAGTGCATAGGACAGCGCGCGTTATGTGACTCCAATCCAATAGCCTGGTAGGAGGTGCAGTCCGAAGTATGCGTCCAGAGAATCGGCTTTTTACTCTCTTCTCCAGGAGATTGATGGTATCGACGCGCGTGGTTGTACCAATAACCACAATGCCTTTACTACCTTTATCGGCCCGGCAGCTCTGAGCCGTGTCTAGAAGACAATATAAGAGTGCTTGACGGCCGTGCAGAGCGAAAAGGTCAAAAGAATCTAGAATGACGATTGTGGGGCGCGAAAGGGTAGGAAGAGCGGAGATAAGTGTAGGAAGATGAGTTGAGGGAGGAAGGGCAACGGAAGGATCAGTCTCGAGAAAGGGATTCGCGTCCTCGTTGGAGTCCGCATCTGGTTCTGTGACTATAGTGCTCCCGGTCTGTTTCGATAATTGCCTCGCGATTTCTCGCATAGCGAGTCGGTCGTTTTGTTGAACATGACCTGATAATCTAATCACAATAGGTGCTTGTGATAGCGATGTGATGGCTTCTTCTATAAGCTGAATGAGGATTGTATCAGTCTCCGGAATAATGGAAGAGCAAGAAAAGCGTACACATGATTTTCCACTTCCCCGTGGTCCAATGAGAAGGCAACTGTTCCCTTCGCCACGCTCAACAGTGCCCAGCAGAAGCTCCTTCAGCTGCCTTATTGCTACAGCATTTGCGGGTATATCATCTTCACCGTGCCGTTCCAGTTCAGCGGGCAGGGGATTGCGTAACGCAGTGAGCATCGCGCGTTTTTGCGCATGAAGGCACGAATGAAGGTGCTCAGGGAGCGTGTGTGAACGGGCGGGCGATGTTTGTGATGCAAGGGCCCGAGTCCTACGAGAAGGAGTGGCAGGGGTGTTCGTTAATGGTTGGAGAGGGACTGGTGGAGGAAACGATGGAAGTGAGGAAGCATTAGGACCATTGGGTTTTTTCCTGCTCCGCGTCGGCTGGGGAGACTGAGAAGGGGATCGTGCGACAGTGCGAGGTTTATTGCGATGTCGTGGGGTTACTATCTCCACGGAATGCATGATCATACGCGGGGCATTCGTCCGCGGTGGTGTCTTCTGAGCCTGCGAGCGTCGTTTCGATGGAGACAATAGCAGTTCGTCGGCATCGTCATCAGAATGTGTAGGGTTGTCGTGAACTGGTGAGTAATGTCTCGAGGTACGTTTCTCTTCGCCTAAAAAGTCCTCATCGAATGACGGAAGAGTTGCAGCCCTCTTTCCAGGCGGTCGACCGCGTCGCGTTGGCGCTGTGGGAGCAGCGGCTGGAATAGATGGCTCTGCTGCAGTGGTCCGTGTGCGACGCCTAGTTGCCGGTGGCTCTGTATCCGTGAGCGTTGACGGGGCCTTTCGCTTGGGAGGCATGATGGTAGTACTAGTGGAGAGTTGCGAAGAGCTATTGCAGTCCGCCAGGCTCAGGCTGTCGACCGCGACGGACAATGTGACATCAGTCACGCCCGTCTCACGTGAAACAATGGCGCGTCCTGTCACAGCAGCGCGAGCATCGCCGTTTGCGTTGCACCATGGGCATAACAGGGTAGGTGCTCAAACCCTGCACTGTCTCCGACTGATTCTCATAGACGATTGACTAGATTGGCCAGATGGATCAACGCTCCGATGTCTGGGTTGGATCTGATACACGAAAACATCATGCGTAATCACAATGTTGGTGGTTGTTCTACATTCCGCTCTCATCCGGGCGCAGTCAGTTTGAGTCTTATTTCTTTTGTTCAGGGCCAGTACCGAAGTCAGTGGAAGCTACAAATACGTTCTTATAGATCGATGCCGAGCGCACCGTCAGGACAGCAACCTCACGTTGAACGCACGATGTGCGCCTTGACAATGGACAATAATGTCTTTGTGCTCCTCGACGACCCTTATGCACCCACACGTGCAGATATCCTGCCGCCCTCAGATCCGTCCATCAAACCTTATGAACCACCCCACTATCGAAACACGTTCCTCACGCTCAGCCCTCCTGGGGCTCTGGAACAGTTGCTCGCCCTTCTCCGTGCAAAATGGATATCTGCGCGACCGACTGCGCCGGGACAACCACAGAGTCGGCAAGCCTCTGGCCATCAGCTCACTATTGAGGGTGGTATCTTTGCTATTGGAAATGACTGGATTGTCCGTGCCGGAAACGTCATACTCTCGGGCGGCGCGGTCAAAGGGATGCTTCTTGAGGTATGTCCGGCAAGCCCTCTGGACGAGTTGCGCATCCGACGTTCCCAGGCAGAATATCTCCCAGTGCCAACGATGAGCTCACAACCTGCAGACAAGACTTCCGAGCTCCTGTCCAACCTCCTGCTATCCGTGCTTCCCAATGTTCGCGATGCAAAGACTGTTGCTGTGACTATCAGCGACGCTCAGTGGGAAGATGTGCTTTGGGACCGAGAAGAAGAGCAGAATGAACAGCTTCAGGCAGAAGCGAACAAGGATCGTCACGACGTGGTTGACGATCTTTACGTCGTCGACGACGAGGATGTCCCTGTCCAGAAGAAAGGCGACTGGACCGGTGTCGACAGAGATCGTCGGTCGGCATACTTAATCATCGGTGCGCTTAAATCAGAGGGCCTGGTCTAGCCCTTTGCGCACGTTCATCGATACGCGGGCCAGCTCAAACCACATTCGAGTTCACTAGTATGTTGCATTAATGACTACTAGTCTCAAGCTTACATGTGCCTATGGGAAGGGGGCCGCGTTGATACAACGTGTGGGCCGCAGTGGCAAATTGGGTCACTTGGTGTGATGACCATGGACGAGTTGAACTGCGTATAGCGCTCCAGCCGGCTGCTCTACCGCGCCAGCCGCTTGACCCCTTGCGATACATCGTTCGTCTTGACTGAGGATGTCCATACAATAGGAAGAGACTTAGACAAATCTGTACAATAAGTCTTACCGGCGAACAGCGACAACAATGCGGCCGAGGTGCCCATTGATTGTGCGTCCGTCAGCGGCTTGCAAGCGGGAAGTTGGCTGTGCAGATGATCGATTGGCCACCGTCGCGAAGCGCCCATAAGCGAAAGGAGGCGCTGAGAGGAGCCATGTGCCTGCGCCAGGGCACAGGTTGACCCTCGCAAGCCAGGGATCCCGGAGCTGCTGTAAAGAAGCTACAATTGTAAACGCTCGGAACGTGAGACCCCCTCCCGCGCTCTCTTCCTCCTCCATCCACCACCACGTCTCAATGTCCTCTGAGCCTAATAGTCCCACCAACCTCGACCCACCCCCGCCTGCATACGAGGCTTCCCAGCAGGAGTTGGATCAGAAGGTTTCTCATGCGATCCAGCGATCCTTGGCCGAGCCGTCGTCGATAGTTGACGAGAATGGGTGGCCCGTCTACGATGCCTCTGCATTTGAAGCCACGGCCGCGAGCTACGAGAGGTTGGGTACAGGGTCATCTGTTATACCAGATGGGCATGTGCAAGAGGTCTACCGTGGCACAGGCGACGTGAAGCTGTCGATCTCGACGACCGCCATAACGCCGCTTCGCATCAGGAAACGAGGGGCACAGAGGGAAGATGCATCGCAGGACCCAGCGCCAGGGATGCAAAGGACAGCCGTTGACCGGTCCACATCCCCTCCACCAGCGTTGACTCCCGTTACCCGAACTTCCTGGGATGGCGTCGGATATGAAGATGTTGTGCGCTTAACATGTCATCCCGACTCGAGGCCATCCTCGCCTCTGTCGTCGCCGCCAACCAATGCCACTGCTCTACCCGAGCGAAGCCTTTCTCCTCAGTCACGACAATCTCGCCAGCCACCTCCGCGACGAAGAAGTCCGCGTCGTTCATATGCCGGTCAACCACTCCTCACTTCGCGCTTGGACTTCGATCCTTCGCAAGCATACAAGCATTCGTCGGACCAGTTAGACATGCAGGCCCCCACCACGTATGATGCAACGGCTTTCTACAAGTAAGTCCTTCCCTCTTTTCTTTGAAAAGCGCCTTTTTGACATCATGGCCTATCTCAGCCAATCCGTCGCATACCACTTGTCGGACGGTACGCCTACGCCCTCACGGCAGGCCAACAGATCGACGCCGTGCGTATTGTCCTTTCAGCATTCTAATGTGAGCTGACGGAAAAACAGATCCAACACTTCTCAATACCATCTGCCACGCCAATCCATGTCTCCTTCGTCGTCGCAGGTTACGTCGGCATTCAGCAACATGTCATTAACGCCATCTTCTAACTCCACGCGCTCCGCATCCCCGCGGCCGGCCTCGGCTCTGCCCCCAAGTACAGCGTACCACCGACCGGCATTTCCTCCCGGAGGCCTAGGCCCATCGACCGGCGATGGTGGTGCTAGGGCGAGCAGAAGCCCCAGTGGACCCCGGTGGGCTACTAGCGAAGCACAGATGGTGAGAGATCTTTACAGGGCCCGCAACTAGACTGGAACGACGGAGTATGGCAGTCCTTCTCTATGCAGTGCTTTGACATATCGTGATTGTAGCAACTACCAGTACTTATTGTACTTATACCTTGAAACGTGCTTGCTTCCTTGGATTCATATACCGGACGGTCGTATTGTACGCTAGATTGTAGAGATGTTTGCCTCGTCTCCTGAAGTCAACTATTATACCGTGCTATGCTTCCACATCTCATCTTCCTAGCTTTCCCACATGTTTTCCTTGTTCCTTATCACGATACGCAGTGCGGGATGTCTATGGCTTCAATGAAATGCACATATGCCAGTCTGCTAGACTCTAGAAAATATTTTGGGGGTTATTCTTGAGAATGGTTGCACGTGCCCGTGTCGGGGACGCAGAGCGGCGGCTGCCGAGCGTTGCTTGCACCTCGTTTAGAGCAGGTTGCTAGCTGCAATAGCACCGCGTACCAACTCTAATGGCAACTGGCAGTCGATCCTCCTTGTCGCGGTCCTCGTCGCGGCAGGACTTGCAATCAAACAAGTCCTCTTCCAGCCAATCCGGCAAGCCTGCGGACTACGTGTATTTCGACAGGACCACTGCCGGTTTCTCAGATGATGCGGTACCACGCGCCAAAGCTGCTCAGCTCAAGCTCGAGCACTTTTATAAGGTTGCCGTCGATGCTGCGATAGAACGAAACACTAGGTGCGTTCGTGACATTATTTCAACTCATGTATCACTGATTGTGGTTGCGACAGACGTGTCGAGCTGGAGAGACGGTTACAAGCCGACACCATGATGCCCGATGAACGCAAGCAGCGGCAACTACTCCAGCTTGGAAAGAAGGAGTCGACGTTCCTCCGGCTCCGGAGGACGAAGTTGGGCCTAGATGACTTCCGGACCGTGAAGGTTATTGGAAAAGGAGCCTTCGGAGAGGTCAGTCGGGTCTCAACTGCATATTGCCGGTGATTAATGGGAGTATCTTTTTATAGGTGCGGCTTGTCCAAAAGACAGATACTGGGAAAATCTATGCTATGAAGACATTGAAGAAAGAGGAGATGTTAAAGAAGGAACAGGCATGTATCCCCTTCAGTCCCATCCGCACCGCCCTCTGACCGCGTTTTGTAGCTTGCCCACGTACGCGCTGAGCGTGATGTTCTCGCCGAATCAAATTCGCCCTGGGTCGTCCAGCTATACTACTCATTCCAAGACCCGACTACCTTATACCTTATCATGGAGTTCCTGCCCGGTGGCGACCTTATGACCATGCTAATCAAATATGATACTTTCTCGGAAGACGTGACACGCTTCTACATGGCCGAGTGTGTGCTAGCCATCGAAGCTGTTCACAACCTTGGTTTTATTCACAGGTGAGATCAAAGCTTCCGACTAGAGTACTTCTGGGACTAACCACTGTACCCAATATAGAGACATTAAACCCGACAATATCCTTATAGACAAAGACGGCCATATCAAGCTGTCGGACTTTGGCCTTTCCACTGGCTTCCACAAGAACCACGATTCTCGTTACTACGAACGTCTGCTCGATCAGGCTAATGCTGCCACCTCGCCAACGTCGGCGGCACGGAATAGCGTGATGGTCAACGCCATCCATCTCACGATGACGAGCAAAGATCAATCGCAACGTGGAAGGCCAACCGGCGAAAACTGGTTAGTATCACTTGTATCATCTAAATCTGATGGTTCTCATTGCTATGATAGGCGTACTCGACCGTGGGTACACCGACTACATTGCTCCAGAGATCTTCCTTCAGCAGGGATACGGCAATGAGTGTGACTGGTGGTCTCTTGGTGCCATTATGTTCGAGTGCCTGGTTGGATACCCGCCCTTCTGTTCGGAAACGACACATGAGACGTATCAAAAGATCATTCACTGGCAATACCATCTTGTCATTCCGGAAGATGTCCATCTCAGCCGCGAAGCGGAAGATCTCGTTCGACGGTAATGCATTCCTGCCTTCCGTTGTCATTGGTTGCGCCGATCTCTTATCCGTCTCTCCATAGGCTGATCACGTCCCCGGACCGTCGTCTGGCAGTCGACCAAATCAAGGCCCATCCATTTTTCTACGGCGTAGACTGGGAAGCCATTAGGAACATCGACGCACCCTTCGTTCCGCGACTTCGCTCCATCACGGATACCTCGTATTTCCCCACCGACGAGTTGGAGCAAGTCCCGGAGGAGGCCGCCGCCGCCGATGGTGCCGCTGCTGGCAAAGATCTGGCTTTCTTGGGGTACGTGTATCGCCGCTTCAACGATTCATCGAAACTGACCAGAGCGATCTTCAGCTACACGTTCAAGCGGTTCACCATTTCTTCTCAGGCCTTCTAAGCCACGGAGGATACTTTTGGGACGCAGCAGGTCTGCGCGAGCTACGACGCCCCACCAATCATTTATCGTGCGTGATTATAGTACTTGTTTCGTAGGAAGTATCATATCCATCTACATAGCACGATGTTACCCAAATCCATTGTTACATGCTTGATTCTGCAGAAAAGTCGATATACTGACAGTCCGAACAAATTGTACAATACATACATTACAAGAGACAGCTATCGCACGGCAGGTAGCAAACAATTACATCTTGCGAGGCTGTAATGAAGGCCTCATCTGCATAAAATCACATCAACAGAGCTCATATGATGCACGGAAAAGGCTTACCATCTCAAGAAACACGGGTAATAGTTCAGGAATGTGTGTCAGTTCAGGCGGCTTCAAGGCATCAGCCGGTCGTTTCCCCTGTTTCGACGGCGATCCTCCAGCGGGGAGATCATGTCCAGAATATCGATTCTGCATGGATGGCCTTTTCTGCGAAGCCCCTGGGCTTGGGGGCAACGGCTTCGACCTCGCTGATAGCGGGACATCTCTGGGCAGCGGCGGAACAGGCGGCACGTCCACGCTGTTCCGCGTGCTCCCCGAGGCATTTCCATTGGCTGACAAAACCATCGACCTTGATTTCCGTAAGGGCAGCGACAAGAGACGAGACCGAGACCGCCGGTGAGGCACATGTTGCTGTGTTGCTTGTGGCGATAGCGGTGACCCAGGGGTTGTCTCTAGAATGGGGAACGCGGTATGTGGCGGGCGAGGGCTGCGAGACGTGGTATGCGAGCGCGCAACGCTCGGCGCATGCTCGCTCTCGTCGGACTCCTCACTGCTGTCGTCCGTGACGTACTCGTATTCGCTACTCGACCCGTACGTGTCCTCGTCCTCTGAGTCCTCAGCAGCCAGCTCCTCCGCATCGTTTCGCATGATCTCACTGAAGCTGAAATCCTTGACGACGCCTTGGACAAGAACTTGTGCAGTTTCCTCATCCGCTGTGGTATCTGCGCCCTGGCCGTTGCCGAACCGGCGCCGGATCTTGCTCTCGTATGCGATCTTGAGTTTGTAATGGTAAAGCGCCACAGTATCAATCTCCTTCAGGATCTCCCTGCGCTCTGTTCCCATGTGGGGGAGCAAGAATTCCAGGCTGATCGGCTCTCCCAGGCCTTCACGGACAACAGTCAGGAACAGCTCGATCCAACGCATGAGGCCGTTGAAGAGACTCTCGCCCTTGGAGTGAACCTTGTGGACGAAATGGTAGAACGACTGTTCGTGCCTTTGGATGAGATTGATGAAAACCTCCACTGTTTTGCGTGGGTCCTCCTGGCTGACTATTTCAGGCTGTGATCAGCATGCATTCAAGCAGAGCATTTGATGCACTTACTTTCTTCGACCGATTCGACAGTCTTGATGAGGTCGTTGATGAATGTCTGGAAATCCCCAAGAGAATCGGCGATACTTGCTGCCCTGTAAACCTGTGCCAGGGGCGAGTAGAAGATCGTGATGATGTCTTTCAAAAGATCCGCAGTGTTTCCCTAACGCCGGCAGACATATTGAATCCGAGTCGGACATCAGGGATGACAATGAACATACCTCGAAGATCAGCGCGATAAGCTGTTCCTTGTCCCGGAGTTTTGCGAAAAGTGTCGTTAATATACTGAGATCCTCAAAGAACCAAGCATCTTCGTTCGGCGGACCATCGTCATCATCCGAATCGTTGAGCGTTTCCTTGTAGGCGAGGTACTCCTTGTGTGCCCGATGAGACCGACCCACACGCTGCATTTGCGCGCGATTGAGAACCGGCTCTTCACCCGATCGGAGCACCGCTGCCAAAAGATGCATCTCCTCAGAGGCTGTGGTATGTCAATCAAGGATCAGTCACCGAGGGCGATGTGAGATGACTTCAACGCCCGTTACATACCGGCATCAAACTTGTAGATGGCCTGGATTTCTTTCGGCGCATACACATACTGCCGGATCTTCTCGCAGATCAGAGGGTCGTCGACCTTGTCCTTGACAGCTTCAATGTCCTCTTCGAGCGCTTTGACCTCTTCGGTAAGGGAGCTCGTAAACATCCTGACGCGACAAAGAATGAACAAAATAAAGCCATCACGGGGGGGCATCAAGCTTACTTCTGCAGCAGACTGGCTCCCCCGAAAGGTTTGGCCAGGAATAGATCCAAAACAGCTGAGAAGACGCGTAAGCCAGACAGCCCAACTATGAAAGTAAATGTCATACTTCTAATCATGCTGACAGGATTGCTAATTTTGAGGGCCGTCTTCAGCATGAAATAGGGCATCAAACCGTGTATCCGCTTGAGACCAGCTAATGTCTCTGACGCGTCATCGGCAGCAACAAAATGTTGGAAGACCGTCGAAGCCATCCTTTCGAAAGGAATGAGCTTTCGCCGTAGTGAGATATGGCCTCACTCACGATATGCGTGCCCATTCGAGTACGCCTTGAAATTCTGTGGGTAAATCCCGGACGTTGTCCGTTGTCTTGATGATAGAGAACATATGTGTCAATCCATCTACAACGACACGATGAGTCCAAAATGAAGACTTCTGGAAGTTAGCAATGGATGTACCTTTGCCCATGATATCGCCCTTGACGCTCTTGATGGTATCGCGCAATGTGTCCACGCGATTGGCAACCTCCTTTGCAAAATGCTGACGACCTTCTTCTCGTACTCTGTCGGCTTCCTCGCGTCGCAGCGCATCGTCGAATTCTTCTGCTGTAAGCTTCGTAGGGCCGGACAGCAAGAACGATTGTAGCACGGGCGAAGACGCTATAGTCGGTATGTTCAGTAACGCGTGAAGATATGCGCGCAGAGTGAGTCTATTCTTCTCTCTGGAGAGACGACCGGACACAATGTTGTTTGAAGACATAGACGGCGACATCGGCAGAGAATCGGCACTATTGCTGGGATCACTGCGACTGGGTGTCGGACTGAGGGGTGTAGATGGAGGAGCATTGACAAAAGTGCGATCTTTGGGGGGAGGAGGTCGTATCATTTCCTCGGGATGTGCCTTCCGGAGCTGTATTGAATGTTAGTTACAGTCTTGGAAAGATGGAATCTTTCTCACTTCATCGGCCAAGGTTCGGAAGTCTCCATACCTTCGGGATACGAAGACATCGGGTTGTCGTGAACGACGCGTGCGCACGATGAATTCCTGACTCAAATGTCGGATGTTTGTAGGGGTTCAATGAAAACCCAGTACACACCTGATGTACTCTGCTTCTCATTCGCCCCTTCTCCGTTACCGTGCGCACACAGACAACGTTTACCTCAAAGGTGTCACGAATCTTCAAAAGCCGTGCCTGCCGTTTCTTAGCCAGGTATTCAAGCCTGTCCAGATCACTCTGTTTGAGGCGGACGACCTCCTCGTGCTCTGCAATCTTGAGTGCATAATTGACGAAGAGGGCGAAATTCCGCTCGATCTTCGCGACGAGCTTAGCGGCTCCGACCCCTTCATCTCCTGAACCATCGTCCAGACCAGTGGAAGTCGACAGGTTCCGAGACACGACGGACGCCACAAACGGCTGGACTTTGTCCGGGAAGAAGTCCTTTGGGGCTGATGCCAGGAAGGGGAAAGTGAGGACGTATTGCTGGAAGATGTAGCGCAGGAAAGGGAGATCCAATCGTGGTGCATCCTTGGGAGGAGGCGAGAATGGGGAGCCTAGATAAGATAGAGTAGACACATTATTAGGAGCACTGGAGATGATCGCTTGCAGCTCTCGATTGAACTGAAGTTGGATGAGAGTTTTCTTGAGATAATGGGCTCGTACAGGCGTTAAAGAGTCGTCATTGTCAGCGGAGTCATCGACGGATGGTGCAGGGGAGGAGAGGAGGGGAGGATCGGCGGCAGCAGGTTCCGCGGGGGGAGATGGGGATGCAGACCCGGGTGGGGAGGTCGCGTCCTGGAGGTCTAATGGTGTGGGCGGTAATTCACGAGTAGGGCTTCGGGCTGAAGCCATTGCTGCGCCGAGTGAATCGTGGTATGGGTAGAACGTGAAGGTGTACTTATCCCATGTGTGCAGAGAGGAGGCACGGAGGCCCCGGGAAGCTCCTATGAGGGTCTCCCCAAAAATTTCCCGAATTTCGGCCTCGATCATGCTAACTTCTGGCCGTAATTCATGCTAACTTGGGGAATGGTAGTCACGGGGTCACGATTTGTCATGATTTGTCACACCTATTCTTCTAGTCAAAATATCACGAAATCTCCCCGCAATTGCTGCCTTTAAAGCTGTTAACTACGTAGGGACTACGTGGTGTACGTAGAATGAATCTGGTATCTAGTCCCTCGTAATGTTGAGTCTGGCCTTACCTGCAAGCTTTATTCTCGACATTGCTTCCTTGACGCGTGACGTGCAAGGCGAAGATGGACCATTGGGACCAGCAGCGCGTCGGGGCTGCTGAGCAGCGATTTGCCATGATTCCACCCTTTTTGTTTTGAAAATTTTTTACCCAAACCACAACTCAAACATGCTATGGCCGGCGGACATCCGCCGACCTTGAGGTCAAACATGCTATCTTTGGGGGAACATTTTGGCATATTTCGCCCTCAAACATGCTAATTTTCGGGGAGACCCTTGCGGGAGCTTCCCGGGGCCTAGGCACGGAGTCTCAGCTTGACCTTCAGGCACACACACTGACGTCTATCCTCATCCGGACACAGCCGGCCTCGCAGCGAATGGCCCCGCAATCTCTTCCCGGCCCCGCCAAACGTGCGCGGCACCACTTTGTTCACGACGTGGACCGTCGACTCTGACATCATAGAACAACGAAAGACAACAATATTTTTGCGATGGCTAGTCCATGTTGGAAAACAAGCTACGGGACATACACCCCTGCCCCCTGATACGTCCTCCCGTTCTCATCCAACAGCTTCTTGAGCTTCCCTGCGATGCCCCGAATAGCATCTCGACACTCGTCCAAGCCTGTCCAGTTCGCGCTGACCGTCCAGCACTCGGAGCAAGCCTTTGAGGCCGCATTGACCGTCTCCAGCTCGAGCTCCCCCCGGGCATGCATTGCGACAACTACGTCGACGAGTCGATTAAAGCCAACAACCCACGTCGTGCCTCCGCTTGCGGGGTTCATGGTTGTGTCTGTCACTAGATAGGACGACGACAGCCCGAGGCACTGGCGGAGGACGCCCTGATCGATGCTCGCAGATCGTTGGTTCATGCGCGACAACACGTTGAGGACAAAGCCCTCGTAGCTTGTGGCCGGCTTCATCGAATCAGACTGGTCGGAGGACCGAGAGTTATGACTACTGCCGGGACTTTTCAGATAGGCAAGCGTACCATAATGACCAGCCGGAAATAGCGCGCGGATATAAGTAGATGCTCTATGCTGCTGTAGATGATAGCGAGATGAGCCAGTCGAACAATTCAATCTGAGAGGACAACGAGCTTACCAGAATGTCTTCTTCGGCTGGAGCGAAACGTGTACGAGCTCCAGACGGAATGGAAAGACTTATCAGCAGCGCCAAAAGGACCCGCAAGCAGCACGGAATATAAAGCCTAGAGGGTACAAGTATACACTTCTCAGACAGGCGGCTAAGCTGTCATGGGAAGTCCGAAGTAAAATGGCCTGGCTGATGCAGAATTGGGCGACCAGAGAAACGTCCAATAGAGCTATTGAGACCGGAATTTACATCATGCACGGCCGTGTACATGGGTATGACGCAGGAGGATATGTCGTGGTTGTGGGACAAGTAGGGCGGCGGCCAGGGCGGCGAGTCCGGCCGCTCTGGGTCCGCTTTAGGAAAGAAGCCGCCCATGCGCCCGACTTTGCTTGGCCTGACGCGTCTGATACGCGCGCGTCGCTGCTCCGACTCGTCCAACTCGGATTGTCCACTAACGTTCTGTACGGCCCCTCGGTTTTCGGTCTCCTCGTCTCTAGATGTCGTTCTCAATCAGTGACCAGCTCACAAAGCTGATGCAGACTCTGACCCCTCCTCCGGCGGTCTTTGACGCGGATTATGACGGCCTGGAGTACGACTTGAAGTACCTCGTCTTCCGTCCTGCGTGTAAGTCGCTCTTACTTTAATTTGTGCTCACATCACCTACATTGTATACGACAGTGTTCAAAAACGAGGCATTGCTTCTCGCTGGTGTTGCGGTCTATCTCCTTTTCTTCTTGTTCGGCAAACGGAGCAACTGGAACAGGGCAAATAGCTGGTGAGCTGTCGCCCAGGACGCTACGGAACCCCATAATTGACAATTCACTCCCCTCCAGGTTAAATGCTCATCTGCCTCTCTACGAGAAACAGTTCTCCGCGCCGACGAATGGCGGCCTCGCGGCCGATGGTTACTCGGATTTCTTCAACTTCTCCACTGGCCGACGCGTCGTTGCATCACTGCACACCGTCTTTACCCTGCGCCCCCGTCATGATCTCCTCCAGTTGATCTACCAGTTCGTCTGGGGACTGTCCGACTTGACTTACGCGCCCAAGGATGAGATTGAGCTAGACTTCAAACTCCACTCCGACGTGAACGTTCCGGACTTTATCTGGGCAATTGTCGCGAAGGACGAGCTGCGGTCGATCAAGAGCGACCGATGGGATTTGGTCAGTGCGACTCGTTTAATTGCATGGACCCTTACACTGATGATGCAAACCTAGACCTGGACCCGCACGACCGACCACCCCTCCCTGACCGGCCCTCTGTCTGTCATGAGCGGTGAGCTTACTCCATTCACCGCATCTCTCCTTCGCTCAACTCCACACAGAATTCGCCGACGTCACCGAAAACATCCTCAAGCTCTCTAGCCCCGTCGTGCAGGCCCTCAAGGACCCCAAAATTTTGGCCCACTTCAGATCGCTCTCCGTACGCCCCCCGCACCCAGAGCCATTTTGTACTTACCCCTCTCCAGATCACCGACCAGCCGCGCGACCGCCCCGACAGCGCGTCGTACCCGCGCACGAAGCACGTCATCCTGTCCCTGAAGGCCGCCCCGCCCTCCCAGGCCGCGCACACCCTCCCCCTAGTCACCGCCGTCTTCGGCCTCATCGACACGCTCGAGAAGATCAACCTGCGCCCCGAGACCAAGTCGAAGCTGCGCAAGGCGCGGGAGGAGTTCGCCGCCGAGGTGAAAGAGGCAGCGGAGAAGGAAAAGCGCGAGGAGGTGCGTCCGCCTGGTCCCCATGACTTCTCCGGAACCTAAGAACGCGGCGCTAACTGTGCCGTCATTGCAGGCCGCCGACGCCAAGCAGGCGGCGAAGAAGAAGGCGGAGGAGGAGAGGATCGCAAAGCTGAGCGCCGCGGAGCAGCAGAAGGTGCGATCCTGATGCGCATTGCGGATATTGCGCGCCAGAAGCTGACGTGGGCCCTACCTAGATCCTCGAGCGAGACCGAAAGCGCACCCTGCGCAAGACGCAGGGCAAGATGTCCGTCAAGAAATAGGTTGTTGCTTCATAGTACTATACCACCCTGTCAATTATCTATCGTATACACTATCCGGCTCCGCGGAATTGCGCAATCAGTACTGTAATAAGGTATCCAAATCCGCGAATAAGCATTAGTCCGAATCGTTGAGCGACAGATGGGGTGGGGAAGCGGAGGCCGCGCGCTCAGGCGACTCCAGCCACTGCACTTTCCGCTTCTGCTCTGGCGGCTTCGCCTTGTCCTCAACTTTGGCCTTGTCCTCGGCCTTCCCACTGCCGCCCGAGATGCCCCAGCCCGTGCCCCAGCTCTCGAAGAACTTGAGCAGCCACGTCGGCTTCATGAACTGCGACTCCATCAGCTCGTCCTCCTCCTCGTCGACCATGACCTCCGGCATCCCGCGCTCCTCCGCGGCCTCCTCTGCCGTGCGACCAAGGCGGTCCACGAGCCGCTCATTCCCGTCGAGCGTCCACTGTACACGGTTGAACCGTCCCGGCACGCCGCTGCGCCGGCCCTGCCCGAACACCTTGTCGCGCATCGCGAGCACCTTGTGCCGCTGCGGCGAGACGTTGTGCCACAGACCCTCCCAGCGGAACTGCTCGCTCTCGTAGCACATCGCGCGCGTCTGCTGCATCATCATATCTGCCTTGGCGCTCGCGGCCTCGATGTCTGCGATGACCTTTGTGCGCGCGTCCGCGTCCGCGAGTGCCTGCTGGTGCCCCTCGTAGTCCTCGCGCAGGCGCGCGTTCGTGCCGGCGAGCATATTCGTGAGAACCTGAGGGCGCCATCAGGCGAATGACTAGGTGTAAAAGCGGGGTAACTGACCTGCAAACATGACACGACGCCGTCGAGATGCTTCTCGCGCCGTCGCATGATGAGCAGCTGCCCGCACAGGTCCACGTCAATCTTCATCCTTTCAAGCGGCAGCACCCTCATCTTTCGCATCCGCGAGGCATCATCAAAGCTCCGCCGCCTGCAAGGAAAGCGTCAAGTATCTCCCAAAGGCAAACACGCAGGCACGTACCGCGTCAATGACGGTAGAAACTCCCGCCGTGCCCGCTCGTCGATGGAGATATCGTCCTTGCTTAGGTCGTCGCGCGACGCCCGTGCCGACGCCTCGCCCAGCCGCTCGCCGCTCATCGGGTCCGCCCAGCTTGTGATGCGGTTCTGGTTCACCGGCCGCGTGCGTGGCCGCCGCTGGTCAAACTCATGCAGCCGCCGCACCTGCTCGCGCTCCGTGTACGCCGCCTCCACCGCGGCGGAGTCCGCTTCCACCAGATAAGAAGGGCTCAAGAAAACCTGCCGCTGAGCTGCATCCAACGGTCAGCGCGGCGGCTTGGCGGAGGACGAGACGCTCACAATTCGGCGACGTCTGCCCGCTGCTCAAAATGTCCTCTTCGTCGCCTTGCTCCCTGCCGCACGAAATCGCCGCGCATGAGAAAGCTAATCGGACACCCGGCGAACAGCCAAGACGCACCGTGACACGATGACCTGAGGCACCGATGGCGAGCGCAGATGCCCCAACGACGGATCGGGCAGCCCGCCCGCCCGCCCGCCTTTCGCGGAAAAATCGGCGCTCTGTTTCTTCGATCGGTTGAGCCTGCGCCGACGGATCGGTCAGTGACGCGCGCGCGACGATCGATTCGCACTGCAGCACGCACCCCGCCCACGAGCCAATCTTGCGCCGCACGCGCCCGCCGCCCCACCCGCGCAGGTCCGTCTCGTCCTCCGTCGACCGCCCGTCCGTACGCTCGTCCTCGCGCTCGCCGTCGCTGCCCGCGATGCCGAGCCGTTCCCGCCGCTTGCGCGCGAGCTGCGTCGGGCGCGCCGTCCAGAAGTAGCGCAGGCTCGCGGTGCCCTCGCGCCCATGCGCGACGACGATTTTCACGAGCAGCGCGAGGTCCGTTGTCGGCTCCACGAAGTGCGCGGCGGACCCCGCGGCGGACGACGTGCGCAGGTCCGTCGTGAGGTCGTCGAGTTTGTTCAGCAGCACGCGGTGCACCTTGTACGACTCGGATTGGCGCAGCTTCTCGTACGCGGCGTCGATGGCCTGTATCACTTCGAGCGTGAGGAACTGCGGCTTCGTTGCGTTGGGGCAGTTGTAAGGCATGCGCGCAGTGCAAAATGTCTGCATACCCTGCACGAAGACGTTCGGCTCGACGAACGGGTCTTTTGGCAGAGTCTGCGTGGCATGAGACGGCTAAGTTCGGCGGCGGCGGAGGGGGCATGCGTACCTGGTTGTATCCTAATGCGTAAAGCTTGAGACGTACACACACGACGAGGCTGAGGAGAGCGGAAACGGTCGGTGGATCTGGAATCCGCTCCATAGGCTAGACAAGTAATTCCATGAGAACATTGGTACTCAGTCTCAATCAGCCGTGCACATCCTTTTCGTAGACAGGTCCTCTTGGAGACGTCGAAAGCAAAGACACGCCGCCCAAGACACGCCGCCCAGGGTTGCTTGACAGGCTCATCTCCGCCGCCGCTCAGAACTGTAAAGGCTTACCTCAACATTCAGAATGGGCTCTCCAATCTCCGAGATCCAATCCTGGAGGCCCTCCTCCGTCACGTCGCACAGCAGCCCGTTCTGCTCTTCCGGTGACAGATCGAACTTTCCAAAGATGGACAGACTAGCTTGAATGAGCCTGACGAGCTCCAGCGTCGTCGCGGTGAAGAGCTCCGGGGCCCGTACTTTGTCCTGGACATGATACATACCAATGAAGCGATCCTTTGTGGTGTCGCTGCAATGCAACTCAGGATGGGCTTTGAGAATGGGCAAAAAGGCTCTGACCTGGGCTCCTCGAGTGTCAGCGCACTACGGCCGCTGCAGCCCATGCGCAGTAAATTGATGTTCGTGTAGAGCTGCTCGCGTGCCTCAAGGAATTGCCCACTGGGGATGTGCACAATGGTATAATCTGACCGAAAAGTAGCCAGGGAGGTCACCATGAGTATACCCTTGCCTGTCTTGAGCAGCATGACAGTCAGCGATGACTTGAGCATGACGCGTTGGCATACATACATCCATGGGACGTGCGCCCGCCTGGCGTAGATCGCGGATAGCCTTGTTCCATTCGGCCTGCGCCTCCCTTTCGTTGAGGGAGGCACTGGGGCTAAAAGCAGTGACCGTGATCTGCATGCGGCGTCAGTCTCAGCGCCATCCTGGTCAATAGAGACGCCTGGGAACCTTGTGCGACACATCGCCCGTGAAGACGGCCAGAGTGACGACAGGCTTGGTTCTACGTGTAACCCTAGACGAGCCATCAGCCCGGGCGCGAATGGGTGCGTGATGGGGGATACTGGCCACTTCTCCACCGCGTACAACTGGTATCCTTCGACCTCGAGCTGCTCCTGGACGATGTCGAGCTTGCAGTTCGTGCCGATCCAGACCATAGCCGGGTCTTTCGGCGCCGGCATGAGGTCGGGAGATGCATTGGCGGAGGTTGATGCGGAGCGAGAACGGATGAGCTTTGTGGGTGCAGCTCTGGGTCGGGGAGACTTAGGAGGGCTGACGGGGCTGGCGGGTGTGCTGGTGGCAGTTCTGGGTATACGAACGGTAGGCATCAGGAGCCTGAGGCCTGGGGCGGATGCGGGGATGGAGAGCAAAGGAGTGGCATTGGGAATTGATACAGAAGGGCTGGATGGTGGAAAAGATCTTGTAGCCGAGGGGGAGACTGAGGCAAAGGACTGCATAGGCCTCTGGATGGATGTGCTTGAAGAGCTTGAGGAGGCAAGCCAAGTCGGTGGTGGGTGTGCCATGCAGACCAGCGTCTCTACATCGACTTTCGTCCCATTCAGCTCATGACAAATCTGCATGACACACTCTAAGTAACCGGCTTGCGATCGAATGTACTCTGCGTCATCGTACAGAGAGCAGTTATCATGTCAACACCCTTGGTCGTTCCCGACAAGCTGGCTTTTCTCCGCGTCTACCACGGCCTTCGTTCTAAGTACATCTCGATAATGACACAGTTGCTCGAACATGCGGTTTTGTATGTAAGATAAAGCTCGAGCGCCTTACCCCAATGACGCACTCCTTAGTGAGCGGCGTTAGGCTGCTGCAGACGAGAGACCTGGAGCTGTCCTCCGTATCCGCAATGGCTATAGAAAGTCTCCCACAGAATGTTCGATTGGGTGCGAGCAGTTTGATTCCGCAGATTCGACGAGCAAGCAGATCTCGCAGTTGTCAAAGACAAAGCTCTACATGACGCCACGCGATGATCGGAAAAGGCTCTGTGCTTGACATGTTAATATTATGCAGGGACCCTGGAGAGGAAGCCGAAGGCAGGGCTTAAGCGACAAGGGTGAGAGCAACTTAGAAGCTGACGAGCGCGATTGGCAGCCTAGTTTGCATGCAAGCAAATCAGCTGGATGAGATGGCAGGAAGACATTGCATTTGATACAGGATATAGGCATGGGTTGGCAGTCGGGACGAGATCGGACGGAGTGGACATGGCCAAGGGAGCGCGATAACTACAAGGAGTGCTGATCAGCGCCCGCTTGGACCAATGGGAAGCAAGATAGATTAGATTGAAGAGAGGACGAGATGAGAGCAGCGCGCCGCGGCCGCTTTACTGTCATCCAGATATTTCCATAATGCCAACACCATTCGTTAATTATCTCGCCTCTCGTCTTCTGTAGCACTAATGTCTGCTCCTGACCCCCCTCAGCACGACAAGGCGGGCTTGCCTGCGTCGGCGCCGTCTGCTGGCAGACCCGCAGCAACGACCGATGCGGCGCGAGATCCAGATGGGGACGGAGGCAGGCGCGATGTGGAAGCCGCAGGGGCCGAGACATCTGGCATGCACGTCCGGTGCCGCAGGGGGACTGGTTCTGGAGAGAGTACTGCCGGTGCAGACGTCGGGATCGAGGATGCTGGACGGTCCAGCCCACCACGATCTTCCTCTCCTCCCCCCTCGCGATCGGTCGCCTTTCCTCATAACCCAGATGGCCCCTCCACTCATTCCTCCTCGCAAGCGCCGTCGGTCATGCAGCCTTCCGCCCTCCGTCCTCTCCTCCGCTGTCCCGTCTGCCGCACAGTCCTATTAGCTCCCATCACTCTCTTCTGCGGCCATACCGTCTGCTCCTCTCATCTCCGTCGTTCTGATCCTTGCACTGATTCTTCTCCCGACCCCTCTCTCGATTCTCCTCCCATGCCTGGCGCGCTACCCACAGGTCCACGCTCACCGCCCGAACAGCCTCGTGGGCTGTCTTCATGTCCGCTCCCCGACTGTCGTTATGTGGCGGGCCATCATACCCCACCCAATATCCCCTCCACTTCCCAGGTCCGTTATTATCCCGCTGCGGTGCATCCTTCCGACCAGGGCATGCACGAGTTTGCCGTCATTTCCGACTCACGCACGGACGTGACCATCAACAAGATCCTCGAACTTGTCCTCCGGGAAGAGGCCGACGCTCCGGACAACCACTTCGTGCCCACTCTTGACGACAGTGATGACAACACCGACGACGAATATGACGACTCAAAGCTCCCCCGCGGCCTGTCTGTGCCTCGGACACCATCTCCGGACATCTCTATCTCTGTCGGGATGTCAAGAACCCGGTCTTCTACCGACGCAGATTCCTCGCCGAGCCACCGACCACGGAAACGCCGCCGGAGGCACATTCCTTCGCACCCCCCTCACCGCCGAGATACCCCGCTCCTCCCTTCTCCCGATGCTGACGCGCGCTTCGAGAAAGCCCTCGCCGCGGAATTGAATTGTGAGATCTGCTTCATGCTCTTGCATCAGCCCGTCACCACCCCGTGTCAGCATGTGCGTTCCGACCTTCTCTGACCGGTATCTTATCCCTGACCGTAATGTGTCCGCTAGACATTTTGTTCGAAATGCCTGCAGCGGTCGCTCGACCACAGCACGCAGTGTCCGTTGTGCAGGCAGGCCCTTCCAGCATTTGCGTATCTCCACGACCACCCCCACAATAAAATTATGCTGTCTATCAGTAAGTCGGACAGCTTCCCCGCAGGCGCGTGCCCTGACGATTCTATGACGGCACTAGTTCTCAAGGCGTTTCCTGATGCCTATGCCGAGCGCCAGCTACTTCTCGAACAGGAAGAGCGTGACGCACGGCTTGACACACCTATTTTCGTATGCAACCTCGCGTTTCCCGGCATGCCGACCTTCCTGCATTTATTCGAACCGAGGTATGCTAGCCCCCTTCGCGGCATGCTACGGCATCTTAATTTATCACCAGGTATCGGCTCATGCTTCGGCGCTGCCTCGAGTCGCCCAACCCCTGCTTTGGCATGATCATGCCGCCCAGGCCGACCGGGCACGGCTCGGGCAACGACTACGGTACGATGCTGAAGATCACAAGCGTGCACATGCTGCCCGATGGTCGGAGCATGGTCGAGACGATGGGCGCGCACCGCTTCCGCATCATGGAGCGCGGCACGCTCGACGGGTACATGGTCGGCAGGATCGAGCGGTGCGTATTATCCCCACTGTCGCCGCATCGCGCCCGTCTCACACTTGTTTCAGGATCGACGACTTCCCCGAGGAGCTCGATGACGCGGAGGAGCACGTCGCGGCGGAGCTGCAGACGCCCGGGCTGACGTCGGCGCCCGATCTCCCGACGCTGTCGCCTACGTCCGCGTCCGCGGGGCCCAGCAGCGGGCAGCCGAGCAACGAGGGCCTCATGGACATTTGCCGCTCGTTCCTCGACCAGCTGCAGGAGGGCGCCGCGCCCTGGGTCGTGCAGCGCCTCAACACAGCGGCGGGGCCCATGCCCGCCGATCCTGCGAGCTTCAGCTTCTGGATGGCCGTGGTACGCCTGGCGCTATGGACCGATTCGCTTCGCTGACGCTGACGCTGTCTGCCAGGTGCTCCCGATCGACGAGGTCGAGAAGGCGAAACTGCTGCCGATAAAGTCGCCGCGTCTGCGCTTGCGCCTGGTCGTCTACTGGATCGAGCAGCTCAACAGCAACTGGTGGTTCTCGGGCGGATGCACCATTTCATAGCGATCTGGACTGCCTCTACTGACACTGATGTGCACGGGATCAGGCTATCTTATTGGATTTTTCGCCGCTATACCTCACACTTTGCACGTAGCGCACCATTAATCTCACGCGTTTTCTTATACCATGTAGTGTTGTAGCCTTCTTCCTTTTCATCCACTGGTGGGCACGAGGACTACCAGGCACGATGTTCCATTGCACAATCATACATTGGTTTGATTTATTTCTTCTGAGAATCCTCGATACTACAGCTGTGCTAGTCTACAGCAAGCATGGCACATACAAGCGAGTAGTCTCTTCTCTCATGCGGCGCGTACACGCATAAAAATCTATCCTTGTCGATATACATTGTACTTCTCCGCGCCCGTGCTCTAACCCGCCGCTCACAGGCTCGCGAGGTTCGTCACGGGCCAATGGCTGCGCACGCGTGTTAGCTCACGCGCGTGCACAGTGCTGGGGCGGAACGTACTATAGTTCCTCCGTGCGCTTGAAGCCGTACTTGGTGATGAACGCGTCGAGCTCCTTGGGGCCCCGCGAGCCGTACGGGTACGGCACGGGTTTTGGCCGCGGGCCGTCGAGCCCGTCGATCCAGTGCAGGATGGGCGTGAAGATCTGCGCGCCGTCCAGTCAGCCGACCCGCGGCCAAGGCAAGCATGCGCAACGCACCCTCCACGCTACATCGAGCTCGTCGTCGCGCACAAAATTCGAGTGGTCGCCCTTGAGCGCGTCGAGGATGAGCGCCTCGTACGCCTCGGGAATCTTCGCCTCGGAGAAACGGCGCTTGTACGTGAGGTCCATCTCCGTGGGCAGCGCGCGTGTGTACAACCCGGGCGTCTTCGTATTGAGCTTCAAGTACACGGCCTCGGACGGCTGGATGCGCAGCACCAGCTCGTTCCGCGAGATGTCCTTGAAGATGCCCTGCGTCACGTCCTTGAACTGGATGCGCACTTCCACCTTGGCCTCGTTGAGCGCTGGAAGTCGGAGGCCGCGTGGCGCGGTCAGCATGGGAACGGATCGATAAGCAGCGCGAACGAACGTGCCTTTGCCTGCTTTGAGGATGAAGGGCACACCCTCCCAGCGCGGGTTGTTGATCCACAACGTCGTCGCGGCGAAGGTGGGGCAGACGGAGTTGTGCGGGACCGTATCGTCGTCCAGGTAGCCGGGCTTGCCGTTAGCGGCAACGTACTGGCCGAGCAGCGTGTCGCTACGCTCAATCGGCGGGATCGCGCGCAGGACTTTGACCTGGGAACCAATAAGGACGACGCCATGGTGATGAATTGATGGGAATTACTTTCTCGTCACGGATGTCCTCCGCGGAAAAGGACACGGGCCGCTCCATGGTCAGAATACTCAGCACCTGCAGAAGGTCTGCGAGGCATGATGACTATCTGGGAAAACATCGGAAGCAAATCAGACTCACGGTTCTGCAGGATATCACGAATAATGCCGAATTCGTCGAAGTAACCACCACGGCCCTCGGTGCCGAAGGGCTCTTTGAACGTAATCTGGACATTGGAGACAGAGTTCTTATCCCATCCAGCACCCAGGGCAACGTTAGCAAAGCGGAGCACGAGCATGTTCTTGACCATCTCCTTTCCGAGGTAGTGGTCGATCCGGAACGTCTCATCTTCTGACCAATGCTGCTTGAACTCGCCCAGGAGTTCCCGACACGAGGCCAGGTCCTTTCCGAAGGGTTTCTCGACAATAATGCGGTTGATGCCGTCAGTGGTGTAGCAGTGCTTCTTGAGATTTGCAGCAACGGGGAGGAAGACAGAGGGCGGCAGCGCGAGATAGAACAGACGATGGCGCCCGCGGCCTTTGTGCGTCTCGGACTCGACCTTGCGGAGAACCTTCTCTAAGTTCTCAAAAGACGGGTCGTCTTCGTACCCTCCCGAAACGTATGACGAGATCTTTTTGAACTCCTCTATCTTCGCAGCGATGGCCTCATCGTTATCAGGGTTTTTGATGTACGAGGTCGTGCGCTTGTGAAACTCGGCCTCGTCCATCTTGGTGCGCGCATAACCTATGATGCGGACATCCCGGGGCAGGAAACCGTCGCGATAGAGGCCGAACAACGCCGGGAAGGTCTGTGGGGTAGAGATGAAACGCGGGGAGGGGGGTCAGAGAGGCGATAACCAACCTTCTTCTTCGCAAGGTCGCCAGAGGCACCAAAGACTGATTGGCACAATCATGACGAGACTCAGGAGGCAGAACGGGAGGCAACACACCAACAATGACTGTGTTATCCTTGAGCTCCTGATGATGGATTTGCATAGATGGGATTGTCCCAGATGCGGAGCGCTGGCGCTGTCCTGACATGGCTAGAAAGAGATGGAGATGGGGTCTAGAAGGTGGGCGACGATGAGGACGATAACGCACCGATGGGAGTATAAGTACGACGGGGAAAGGTGGATTGGAAAGGAGGGGAACACACTTACACAGGGCCCGAGGCTCTCACCTCGCGCTTACTCAGTCCCATCGACGTGAAGCCAGCGTCATCGACTGTCCGGTCCGTCTCCTGCCGGCTCCCCGCGGCATTCCCATCGGCAGCGCCAACTTCCACTTGCTCACCACCATGGCTCTCGCCCGCCCTCCCTCCCCAGACACCGTCATCGACGGCCTCCGCGACCTCGTCAGCCTCCAGGACAAGGACACCACCGCCGTCCACGTCCGCGCCGGCGCCCTCTTCGCCCGCCTCAAGGCACTCAACCGCGCCGCCAACGCTGCCACACGTGCCCACAAGCATGCGACTGCCGAGGCTCGGCATGAAATGGATCAGACCCACCTTGGTCTCCAAAACCTGCTCTACGAGAAGCGGCACCTGGAGCGCGAGATCGACAAGTGTCGCCAGTTTGCGTGCGTTCTCCCGCTCTGACACCGTACCATCTCGTAATGTCTTGTGCATAGTTCAATATACCAGGATATTCCCATGTACTCGACCGAGGAGTTTGTCCAGCTCGCGCCGCCAGAGGCGCGGATGGAGGCGGTCATGTCTAATGAACACCAGCTGATGCTGAACAGACTCGGCTTTGAGCTTGTGGAACGCCAAAGGTAAGGTCTGCATCACCCACCGGGTGTACCACCACTCATTCTCCACAGACTCGACAAGCGCGCAAAAGAGCTTGCCCAGCAGAAGGAAGACCTGCTCAAGGAGAGCAAGGCAAAAGCTGCTGTCGTGGACAATGTCAAGGTCCAGATCGATACCCTCATGAAGGTTCGTCCACCGGTTTATCACGTCATTTCTCTCGCTTACACGTGTACTAGATGGCCTCGGAGGTGGGCAAGAAGGTTGATGAACTGGTCTCGACAACGGCAGTGCCCTCTGCCAGCACACCCACCCCGAGCTAGTGGCCGGTTGGCCGGAGTTTCTCATGTATCTTGGTCCCATATGCTCCTTTACTGTAACTTATTGCGCCTACTGTATTTTTACAATTCGTCCATCTCATTCACGTCCATCGCAAAATATACATGATATGATATTGCACAAACCAAAGACGAGGAAGAGGGCCCAATCAACTAAAGTACAATCCTGAGAAGGGATATATGACAACAGGTAGCTAATGACGGGTGTTGAAGGAAAGTATAGGACATATGCAACAGTGGAATGGTACAAGTCGAGGAGCAGTGATCAGAACGATGATGGGGGAGATCCACTGGAATACACCAGGGTATCGCCGAGTCGTGTAGTTCTACCAGAAAAGTAATAAGGAGGGGTGGTAAACGCGTGCCACGACACTGATTAAATCGGCGGGAGAAATGGTGGTGCATGATAATGCAAGACTGAAGAGATTAATGAAGAATGAGAGACGGGAAGGCCGGTTTGAGGTCAGGATTCCATGGCAGCCTCGTCGCCGGAGATGCTTCCTATTTCGCTCATTTCTTCGTCGGCATCTTCCTCGTCGTTCTGGGCAGCGTTGTCTGCTGCCTCTCGAGTTGCAAAGCGTTGAACGTACTCTGCAATCCGCGATCAGAACCCCCGCAACTACCTCCGAGATAAGGGCGACACTTACCCTTAACCTTGGTGTCATATTCCTTCGGGTGACGCATGAGCAGAGCAGCCGCTTCGCCGTTCAGAGGGTCATTAGGATTCGGGTACCGGAGCAATTGTGGGAGGAACGTCTCAAAGATATTAATCATGTCTGTAGGACACCGTGAGTCAGCTCATGTTCCCAGGGCAGACGGCATATCTTCGTACCGAACATGGGCGACCAGGTCTGGTTGATAACGTCGAGGCACACGGACCCGCTGCTGTGGCAAGGGTGAGCGAGGCCATCAATCGAAAGAAAAGAGTACGCTCACAGTTCATCGATGTTGGGATGGAAGATCTTGTTCATGAAACCTATGCTGGGCGACTTGAATGGATACTGATCCGGAAGCTCGACATGAATCTTCCAGACGCCCCCAGCAAAGGGTGCTGTCGGACGGATTAGCAAACCACCATAGCGATCACAAACCCGGGTACGCACTCTCTGCCGGTCCATAGAACCGAACGTAGAACTCCTGCATGCTATCGTTCACCAAGGACACCTCGTAGTCCGACATCAGCCTGTCGTACAGCATCAGCATTCGCCCGCGCACGTTCCCGCCACCTAAGTAGGGCTAGTGGGATACATACAGCTTCATGACATCCGTCTCAATGCGACGTTTCGGAGTACTGTGGATACGATACGATTATCAGGATCCTCGTAAGCCCGAAGCAGGCAAGCGGCGTGAAGACTTATCATGGTGAATGTGGTCCGGATGGGGAAGGACGAGAACAGCAGTAGTTAGTGGACTAGTGTCCGATGCAGACAGATAGAGAACAGGCGATAGATGGGGTTCAGAGATGGGCGGTGGGGACGAAGAGGCGGGCTGAGCGTTACTGGTACGAGGGTGACTGCTACTTACATGTGTAGTAACGGCTAGATAGACGCCCGCGAGCATATAAGCCCGAAGGAAGTCCCGCACCGTGGTCCGTCAGACCGGGGTAACGGATCAATCCAAAATAAATAAATAAATTATCGGCTCTTTGCCTCCGAGACTCGCTGCTCAAGCGCTCATATCAACCGGAATCCAGACACAGCTCAGCTTCACTGCACACTCATCAGGTGAGGATTGAATATTGAAGCACTAATTGCGCTAATTCATTGGCGCATGATCTAACGGTCTGCGCCCCATTAAGTAGCACGAAGCACCCTCGCGCTGAATGTACATGAATCATGGACATTTCCGACATGAACGTGGACGCAGCGTGCCCGCCCCCTCCCTGATGGCAGACGAGATAACCATGTGGATCAACCATAGCATACGCCCAGATACACTAACCTACAGCGATGAGTTCTCGGAGCCAGACCGCTCTCTCGCCAGTTGCCCACTGCGCATGCCAGCGCGCTCCCCACGCTACCCACACGTGTCACCCGCGTCGTGCATCAGAAATATGACCACTCTTCCACGACACAGTACACGTCGTCGCTCGAGCACGGCCAGGGCCGGCGTGCACCTGTGAACCCGGATTCACGGCGTGCGCCCGGTGCGGTGGAGGGGATGCTCAGCTCACCCGCTCGCCCAGGGTGCATGCTCTGGTTCATGGCCCGCCAGCCCATTAGGATCGCTGCAGAGAAGGCTCGGTCAGCGCCTGCGGTGTGAAGCGCGGAGATAGGGGGCTTACCGAACCAAAAGACGCCGAAGGCGCTCACGAGGATCGCCTCCTCTTGGAACTGCGAGAGCATCTGTCCGTTCCTTCTGTGATGCGTCACAATGCTGGATCGTGAAAGAGTCAGTGTGAACGGCCAGGACGTCAGTGTGAACGGCCAGGACGCGGGACGGAATGAACTCACAAGACCATCAGCGCGGCGATGGCCAGCATCGCGACCGAAGTCTGAGTTAAAGTGAACGCCTCTGCGATGTGCCCATGGTGTCACCTGTGAAGAACGCTGGATGGACGGAAGAATGGGACTCACGGACGGTATGTGGAATGATCCGCATCGCAGCATGGCTAGCAAATACCGCGACGCATGCTTTCGCCCAGCATCAGATAAGACGCGCAGATGACCACGGGCGACATTACCTGCAGCGATGGAGCGGCCAGTGTGCTGTCTTGAATCTCTAAACAACGGCATTGGAGGGATGGACAATCGGGGTCCTGTGCGATATAGAAGCTCGGGGAGCAGTACGAATGGACCTACTTCGTCTCGAAGTTTATCAAGGTCCGGCTGACCATTGGGACCGAGGACACGCGGCCGCCTTACATTCGACAGACAAAATAGCTTATACATTCTGGACTTCTAGACGTAACGCACCGTGTACGGACGATAATCGTGATGCTTGGGTACATAAATCACCATCCCGCTCTGCACGCGCAAAAGGTAAGTGGAGCACTGATCTGGTATTCTTAGGTATCGCATTGCGGATGCTGCGCCTGCATGGGAAGGACGAGGCGATTGGCGGCCTACATCATCCCTGTGGACACGTGGCCGGGTATTTGTGTGACTTGCGCTGGTTGCCCGTTGACGCCAGGCTGTATAACGACGGAGTGGCCCGCCTGCTGCTGATAATGGCCAGGCCCGAGCATGCCTCCGTTCATCATGCCCCCGTTCATAGCGCCGCCGTACATCTGAGGGTAGCCGTAGCCATACGGGTACATCTGCTGGCCATATGGCACACCAGGGTAGCCTGGGGCCTGGCCGAACCATGGCAGGTCATTGATATCTTCCCGCCAGATGAACGGCCGGCCCATGATCTGGGACTGATTGGCCAGTTGAATGACAAAAATGAGGAAAAAAGTGACTGCGCGGAAAAAATGAGGCGGCTGATGCGAAGAGCGAGGGACCACGCACGGAGCACGAAGATCATCCACGAGAAGGCCTCGAGGACTTTGAATTCATAACAGTACGCTCTTGCAGACACTGCAACAAGGGGTCAAACGCACTCTCACTGTATTCGGCTCGGAAGCTCACTTGCGCCATTTTTTGTGGGGGTTGTTTCGCCGTTGAGATCAAAACATTCAATGTGGCCGATCATGTCTCTGCACAGATCGTTAGCGACGCATAGCGTAGAGGACTTGTATATACGCACACGGACCACGCGCCCATTGCTATCAACAAGTCAGAACACGTTCCTTGTGCGGCTACGATTACTCACTTAACCATAATACGGCGTTGATGAATAGGAAGAAGGCTTCCACCCGTGGTTGTGAAGATATTAGTCTGGGCGAAATATATCAAAGCCTGATAGATGAGAGTAGGGTGATGAAAACGCACAATATCAGAAATATAAAGATCGTCCAAGATGAGACGACCAGTGAGAAAATCGTGAAATCGTCTTATTCGGATATGCCTGAGCAACGATTTCGATGTCGAAACACGAAGGAAGCTCACGATGCAGGTTTGGGAGGAATATAGAGGCGAAGTAGGCAGACAATCCCAAGACTGTCGCGGACAACAGGAATACAGCAACTAAGCAACGCCCGTTAATTCGTATACATCGTCAACTATGCGCCCACAAAAGTTGAAACATACCATATCCCGCAAGACGGAGATTTCGGAAGGTGTAGGTCATGATAGAGGCTTTGCGAGATCAGACAAGCAGATCGAGCAACGTTCAGAGATCGTGAAAAGCGTCGTGGAGCACGGTGAAGGGTATGAGGGTATGGACAGGCAGATATCGGGGCGAAGACCTCGAGGATGGAGTGCACCTCGTTATAAGTGACGCGCTCTCCCAAATCGAACACGGTGCACGTGAGGGTGATGTTTTATCTTTCGCACGCGCGCGATCCCCGACGCGTCCCTTGCTCCGAAAAGCTGTACATACAATTGTCCTGATTCTGTTGAGAGTAATAGGACGAGCGTACACGGGGAGATCAGCGGGTTTCAAGTTCACACCAGCAGTTAGTCACCCTCGGATGCCGTACAGTACAGGGCTCCAGAACCCAATAACATAACCTAGTCCCTGCACAACACTGGTCTACATATAGTCGTACAGCACCTCGTGTTTACTTCATGTCTTCATCTCGCAGATAAAATGAGTGTGTCGTAAATAATCACCGCCGGGGCGACGCGTCTCTGCGATAATAATCGGGCTGGTACCGATCCGTCGTCTTCTCGCGCGTGGTTGTATGCGCTCTAACCGGCCTGCTGGCGGGCTCCCTCTCGCCAGTCCGCGTTGGCATCGAGACATAGTAGGTCTGGTTGGGGTTCGACCGAGAGGAAGTCTCCCGTGACACGCCGCCGCGCTTCTCGTTGTGGGACCTAGAGGAGCTCTCCCGCGACACGCCACCGCGTTTCTCGATGTGGGACCTAGAGGAGTTCTCCCGCGACATGCCGCTGCGCTTCTCGCTGTGCGATCGCTTCATATTCGGAGGGCTTCCAGTAGGCGGCTTGGAGGTTGATCGACCGCGGTGAACGCCACGCGCGGTGACAGGAGGCGGGAGCTGCTTGGACTGCTTGGGGCTTGGGCTGAACCAGTTGTAGGTGGTAACGGGAATGAGCCAGACTTGCTTGCGTCCCATGAGATACTGCCTCAGCGCAAGTGTGAACAGGAAAAGGAGGAAGCCCAAAACTGCAGCAGAAAATTCAGAGCGTGCACGAGTATGTTAGGGCCCAAACATACCGAGGACAACGTTGAACAAGGAAAAGGCCTCCAAGACGCGGTATTGAGCTTGGTACGTCTCGGTGGAAACTGTAAAGGCGAATGAGATCATGACGTACATCGAGATAGACGAATTGTGCCCTTACAGCCATCGTCAATGGGTTCAGTCTCGGCCTCGGATGCGAAGCATTCGACGTTTGCCGTCTCCGAGTCGGAAGACGCCAAGTACGCTCCAAGGGCTGCAATGGAGTCAGTCAGTCATTTGCAATGCGACGGTGATGCAAACTCACCCAGCCAAAATGTTCCCGCCAAGCCCAAGCAAGCCAGTTCGATACGCGTGGAAATGGGATTCATGTTCTTCCTAAGGCTGAACGCGAAACTGCAGGCAGAAATAGAGAGGTTCAGATATAGACGAGCGACTGGACGATTGCAACTTACAGCGCAAGGAAGATTACAATGCTAGCACTGGACACAAAAATTGCGAATGGCACAAAACGTGCTGCGACGGCATTAGAATTTCTGCTCGTGTGCAGGGTTCAAGACAACACTCACTGAGATCGGAAGAGCTCAGAATCGTCTGGAAATGTATGGCGATAGCCAAACAGATAATGCTCCATAATAATATCAAAGCTAGAAGGAGGTGAGCTCCAGTTTGTAGACAATTCCAGAGAGTACTCACAGTACACTGAGGCCCGAATGATGTTGAAAGTCGAAGGCATGATACGAGATACTCTGAAGGATGCTGCGAAGGGAGATGTCTTCGTAGCAGGAGCAGAGCGAGATGGTCTAGATTGACCGCGGGGTCGGGTGTGAGATGGCATGGCGAACAAAGGGCGGAGGACTAAAAGGTGGGTGTGAGATTAAGTCGTTGCGGTCGTGAGGAGCTGAGATCTATGGAGGAGAGCACTGGCGAGGCCGGTGGACGCAAACCTCGAGGATGCCACGGGCAGAGCGCACCGGTTTTAAGCATGGAAAACTTAAGGCGCCGAACGTGTCAGTGCGTTCGGACCGCCGAAAAGAAGGGGTCGAATCTGCCATTGTGCAAGCCTCGAGGCCAAAGGAAGTCTGAGAAGAACAAGGCCTCGAGGCGTTTGCTCCCGCGTCGCATAAGGCACCCCAACCGCCGGATCAGATAGCCGGACTTCCATCTCGTTCCCGGTCCACCTTAATCGGGCCCTGCCGCGCGGGGCCGAGGCCACCAACGCGCCCCCTGCCATCTAAATATGCAGGCCCAGATCTCGGGCCAGGATTGCGCAGGCTTTGACATGAGCGCGCTCATCACAAACGTTGAACGTGCATATCAAGGCAAAGTACTGTACTGGCACCGGTCATGCACATGCGTACATGCTTCCGGGGATCGCGCGGTCACAGTTCTATAACTAGTCCACTATCATATTCATACCAAACATCGGACTATCGTACCATGCCCGAGAAACGCGAATCAGAAGGAGTCGAGACAGGGTAGGATACAATGTATACATTTGGTACGATGGGACAATTACAGACGAAGACACCTGTGTCTGCTGTACGATAAGCATTATCTACAGAAGAACAGGCAACGTGGATTCAAAAAGTTATGTGAAGTGTAAAGTACAAATGCTGTAAAACAATCCGACAGAGAACGGGACGAGAACAATGCGATGCGAGACTGTACGTGATACAAGGACAATGATAATGAATGGCGGACACCGAAGAAGACGCGTTATATCGTCCTGATTGGTCTGCCGGAGAGGTGCTCCGGCACATGGTGCTCAGCCGGCGGCGGACGGTGAAGAGTCAGCAGCGTCGCCGCATTGTCGCCGGTGTCAAGTACGTTTCTGATGGACTCCTCGCAGAGATGGCAAATCTATATGTAGAAGATTAGATAACAGCATTCAACATTGGAAGTGACCATGCTTACCCGACTGTATCCACCAGGTCGCAGGGAGTTACGTGACTTAGCGATGATGTTATGAATGGCGTCGTACGAGTACCGCCTCCTACAATAATATGTCAGCAAAAGCCGACGGGCAACGAACGGACCGTACTCACAGAACGCTCTCCAAACCCTTCCTCGACTGCGGCATGAACATGATGTCTGCGCCGTGAAGATAGCGATCTAAGGCCTGGTACGAGGCGCATCCTGCGATGATGGCCTCATTGGGATACGCGGCTTCAACGTCCCAATCGTGGAAGTTCTCGCTGTGGCAGAGACAAGGTCAATGAACAGGGACACACTATCGGCACTGGAAGGGACATACGTGACGTGCAAATGGGCCCTGGCTTCAGGGGATTGTGGGGCAAGGAAACGGTCCATACCACAGGTGATACGGGTGGAGGGGGGTTGATACCAAGGACTGCGCTGGGGGTATGGAGCGAATGGAGAGGTTCTTATACAGTGCGGAAATCGGATTGACGTGGAAGAGATAGAACACAGATACAGACGACAATAGCCTCTAGGTTTATGATTCTCTATGACGGAGCACAGGAAGCGTGAATGAAAGTAGTGAGGAACGTGGATGGAAGACGAAAAGAACAGTGGCCTTATAACCTCTCGCACGTTTGTTCCCCAGCGAAGCGAGCGCCAAGATGACTCAATTTGCGGCTGTTCATTCTTGCTTATGTCACCAGCAATCCAAGATAACGCCAGATAACGCGATTTGCGGCATACAGCAATAACTCGAGTGCCGCCTGCGGCGGCGGAGCCCTTGCTCGGAGTTGAAAGGTAGATGTGTTGTAAGTAGATCGTTACGTGTAGTGTCACAGTGACAGGTATAGTGACTGCAGCTATGTATGTTGTAGACGGCAGGCAAAGTAGCTTTTAAACATTGTAGGTAATGGGAATTAACTGTGGAGATACGCTGTAGAAATATCTGGCGTTGTTAAGTGCCGACGCAAAACATATAGCTTATGTGTGACAAAGGCGTGACAGTTGTAGATACTTAGTGAAGCTTGTGTGTGTGGCGTGCAAGTGTAGTATTATGTTTGTTGCGCAGGCGATCGAGAGGTATAAAGGCCCGGTATGTTTAAGGTGCGGACGAACACTAGATCTAGGTATCGTCCTATATCATGTCGTCGACTAATTTGTCATGTTTGATTCGCTCGCTCGTGGCTTATTATGAAAGCGCGGAGGGACGACGCGCAGCAATATCTCAAGAAAGGGATCACATCATTTCTTTTGTTGTAAGTATTTATTTGTACATGCGCAAATATCTGACACGGCTAGGCGTAGACGGAGATCAACGGGGAACAGTTATATCTGGTAGTTGAGGTACAAGAGCGAGGGCCGGTTCATGTACATGTGATAGGAAATAGGTGAGTACGCATTTGATTTAAAAGGAAATAAGTGATGTAGAAGCGTGTATAGGACCGAATGAAATAGGAATAAGATGGCAGAGACATGGAGAGAACGAGCAAATGAGTTGGGTCGTCGAGAAAGCGGTCGAGAAGTCGCGAATGAATCGGGGAATTGCCTAAACGAGTTGAATCGTCGGTACGGAGACTGTAATGAGTAGGTGTCAGAACCAGAGCGAAACGGGTGTTGAAGGAAATACCTATCGGAACAGTTTTCACGTCTTCTTTATTTTGCTTGGTCCGGCTTGAGACGGAAAGTCGAGGCTGTGTTTCATAGGAGTCGACGAAGGCGGCGGAGGTTCTTTTAGGATGATGATGTAACGGATGTCGGCGTAGAAGTCGTTGTGCGAGTTGTTTCCAGACATGAACTCGTGAGTGATGGATAGGCCAATCTTGACGATGGCGCCGCGTAATTTGTCGCCATATAGGCGGTCGTTAGGATACAGGAAGGAGTGGTCGGGATAGAAGATGGGCATAGGATGGCCGATGTAGCAAGGACCGTTGCGGTTCGGGTTATTGTTCTGGAAGAGGAGGGAACTGAGAGCTTTCTGACTGGGTGTGTCCTTGCACGACCATTGGGACATGAGTAAGCGTTTGTCTCTCCTAGCTATTAGTAACTTAGCGACGGCACTGGACAAGAGGGAAGCTACGCACCGAGCGCGGAGATATTATTCTTGTATTCGAGCTCACTGACCGCCTGCATTGGTGTGAGAAGGAGGGATCGCATGAAAGATATGTTAGGAAACTTACCTCAAATACTTCATGTCTGATATGAATGCTGTTCGCGTCATTGAGCAGGCTGTTACGGATTTGAGCGTTGTCAGTGCGGCGATCTTGCATGAGCGACTGCGCCTTGTGAAGCACGTTCTGCCAGTAGGTTGCCATCGATGGAGAAGGAGCTATGAGACGAGCAGATGCTTTGGACTTCTCAATACCACCGTACTTTCCTGTGTAGCCTCCTTCGGGATGGAGCCAAAAGTTGTGGTCAGACGAAATCTTGGCGATCAGGACAAGCACAGCTTCTTCAGGCGGTTTGATTTGTCGTGGAGATATATCCTCATCGTCGTCATGGGTCTGCGTGGTCTTCTGCACGAGGCGTTCGATCCGCCCCTCTTTACGCCATGCGACGTGTTGCAGGAGGTGGTCGGAGCCAAGGAAGAAAGGTGATTCAGCCAATAGTTCTATTTCATCTTCGATGTTGACCTGGAGCGATCCACCAGTGGAAGCCGTAGAGTCTGTTTCGACCGTTGCCGATGTGTCGGTGGGGGGCGCAGGCGTGGCATCCCATTCAGATGGAGTGGACGGCTGGGCGTTCTGTAGATGCAATTCAACGTTATCGCATTAGAATGAGATGGAAGTAGACGGATACTGTGTTTTTCTCCATATTTTGAGGTAAGGGACGAAAGGAGGAGGCGAAAGATGGAGGGAGAAGGGTACTGCTGCGCTTCGTTATTATCATCAGTTATAAACGCGAGCGCAGAAAGGGTTTGCGTCAGCGCAGGGGGAGGTGCGTCAGCGCAGGAGGGGGCTTGCGTCAGCGCAGCAAATCTCTGGATAGCTGATATGTGACAGTAGTTCTGTGCGAAGCTGTCAAAAAGCCTCATATTCCTATGGCATTGTCATCTCTTGATAAGTTGACGAAGGCTGACATTACAGAGGTTTTGAAGGGCCATCATGTTTTCTCTTCAAGAGCGAAGCGATCGCGTGCAGCGATGGAGGAAGAAATTTCTAGTTCGTTAAGCACCGAAGCACGCGAAGTTCTAGAAGATGCGATACGAGATCGGATTGAAGGCGAGCAAAGTAATCCAGATAGGGCAACCCGGCGACGAAATCGGAGACGGATAGCTGTAGAAGAGGGAGAGGAACCGGATAGTTCGCGGTATCTGGACTTGCCAACGGCAGATGAGTTGAACATTTGTTACAGGAAGTTCTTTGCGGCAACGGCAGGCTCGCGTTTCGAGCGATTCATATGCGGAGTCTGTGCTAGAGAATGCTGGGTTCAAGAACGTTCAAAGGCACAAGTACTTCTGGCAGACATACCTAATGCGCATCGATTGCGACCTCAGCAGTCACATTCTCGGCAGACTTTAACAGAAGGCATGCTACTGCATCGGGCGGGGATCTATGAAGACGAGGTTATGCCATCCGTCGATATGTGTGACGAGTGCTTCTCGTCACTGGGAGGTCCTTGCGACAGATCACCATCGTTGTCACTTGCTAATGGTCTTTGGCTGGGAGATGTTCCTTTTGAGCTTCAAAGGTTGACAATTCCGGAGTCAACATTGATCGCTACATGCTATGTTCGGGCATCAATCATCAAGCTATATCCTAAAGACCGTCGTGGAGGCTTCAATCCATCGTCTTTGCAGAATGCGCTGCATGGAAATGTCACGACATTTGCCGTCAATATGGAGGATATCGCTCATATGGTAGACGGACGATTGTTACCACAACATCCACGCATTCTGCCCTCATTGCTGTCGGTGGCTTATGTCGGTTCTGGGCAATTACAAAAGGATTGGATCCGGTCAACGTTCCGAGTAAGGCGACCGGTGGTTCGTGCAGCGCTGCATTGGCTGAAGAAGAATAATCCACGATACTATGGCAATATCGAGATTGGCGAAGAACGGCTAGAGGCGTTGCCTGAAGATGACGTACCAAACGAGATTCTCGCAACCATACGTCACGAGACAAATGAAGGAGTTCTTGATCGAGAGAACGATACATATGTTCCGGACGAAGAGTACTCTTCATCGGAGAGCCATCAGGGTACGTGACGAGGATCTGTGTCATGTTATTGTTGTCCTTATATATATGAGATAGTTCCCGCACCTGGAGATGGCGCGGACGTTATCCCGTTGCGATTTTTGGGCCTCCATGATACAGACATGGCTGGGATTAGAGTTAATGATCTGATGCAGTGGGGCTTGCACAACATGGACAGTGGGGAAGACGCGCAGGAAGGACCATATGCAATTCGTTACAGCCGGCAGCCTGTCCGTGATTTCGAAGGAGGACGAGACCCATCATCAGCCGAAGAAATCAATATATGGGAAAAGGCGTATCCTGTATTATTTCCCTATGGTCTAGGAGGGCTTGAGCGACGACGGCAGTCCATGGTATCCTTCATGCAGCACGTACAGTGGTGCATGGAATTTGCAGATCGTCGGTTTCGTCTACATCCAATCTTCCCCTTTCATTGTTTCAGTATTCTTCAGCGGCGACAAATTCTTACCTCTGCTAGAGTTCAAATGCGGCGACGGGACTTTGACTCAATCGCAAACATTCTATCCACAATTTCCGTTGGAGACTTGCAACGAGCTGCACAAGAAGAAGGTCGAGGGGATCGCATATCGAGCGAGGCAATTCGGACCTTGAAGCGACACATTCATGGAACTTGTAGTAATGTCATCGGCTCAAATTCAGCCCGACAATGCCTACGAAGCGAGATATGGTCACTTACTATCGTGGAGGGGCCAGTCAGCATATGGACGACAATCAATCCGGATGACTTGCATGATCCAATTGCGCAAATTTTCGTAGGGGAGGATATTAATTTGGACGCATTCATCGCAACCGCAGGTCCTAGCAAAGATCAACGAGCACAGAATATAGCCAAAGATCCTTATGCAGCTGCGAAGTTTTTCAATTTCATTATCCACACAATCATCGAAACACTTTTTGGCGTGGAAGTAACACCTACTGGACAAATTCATTCAGAGGCTGGTATCTTCGGTCGCATCTCTGCTTATTTTGGAGTTGTCGAAAGTCAAGGAAGGGGAACATTGCATCTGCATATGCTCATATGGTTGAAGAATACACCTTCAGCGGACGAGATCTATTCACTTTTTCGTTCAGCAGAGTTCCGGGCAAAAGTTGTCACCTTCATCAAGGCCAACTTTCGATCATATCTCGCGTCGCTTGCAACTGACGAGCAAGTCAGATCAACACCAACTGAACCAGAGGTGGCATACTGTCGACCGCCAGATCCTTCATCTCCTGCATTTGAAAGCGAAGCAAGCAAGTTAGAATGTCGCGTCGTTCGTACGAAGCAGGTACATACCTGCAAAGTCGGGTCTTGTCTACGTCCTGACAAATCTGGGCACTTGAAATGTAAACGGCACGCGCCGTGGCCACTATCAGAAGAGGATAAGGTCGACAATTACGGAAACTGGTTCCCTAAACGTACTTACAAATGGTTCAATACTTGGATTCCGCCAATTTCAATATTCATCAAGTGCAATAACGATGGCAAGTTGCTAACGAATGGACCTGAAACGCGGGGGACAACACACTACATCACAAATTACAGCGCAAAAGATCAAGGGCGGCGATATAATGGGTCTGCAGCGCTTGCGAAGGGACTTGCCTTTCATTTTGAAAACGACGCATATATTTCTGATCTTCGAAACCGTGCTCGACTCATGCTGATCCGCGCATCAAATGTGTTGAACCGAGAGCAAGAGCTTGCAGAAGTAATGATTATGTTGTATCTCATGGGCTGGGGCGACACAGTGAAGTCTCATCGCTTCGTAAAGGTCTATTGGTCAGCATTTAACCGTATACTCTTGAAAGCATTTCCTGGATTGCGGCGAACGTGAGTGAAGTTTTAAATATTAAGCAAGAGTAATGGTACTGACTAGACAATAGAATGACAGAAGACGGAATAAGCTCCGACACATCAAAGGAACAAAATGACGCAAGTGATGTGAGTATCTTTGTACTTAAAAGTTATGGAAATGTGACTTACCGTCTGGACAGCACGATAACGAAGATTGTGCTTTATCATTTAACTCAGAGCAAGGAGTTTTTGCACGTTCTCAAGTCTCCGACTATGCACAGCGTGGTCCTCAATTGGAATCCTTCTCGGTCATGGATTTTTTCAAAGACACATGGGAGAAAAACTGCAAAAGCGAACCAGCTGAATCTTCGCAAGGTCGGCCACGAAGTGAAAGGATTGCATACCTGTCAAGTCATCAGCAGTCAGGAAGTCTTGCTCGCATTATCCGTTCGCCTCGGCATAATACAATTCCTAATTTTATCGGTCAATACTTTCCTTCCCGAGCAAATCCGACGGCCGCGAACTTTTACAAAGCTAACATGCTTATGCTTTTCAAACCATGGCGATCAATTAACGAGCTGAAAAACAACAATCAGGATTGGGACGAAACATTCTCTGCCTTTATTAACTCAGCTTCTCCTCGTGTTCGCCGGATGATTGCCAACGTTGAGCATTTCTATAGCTGTAAAACAGCAGCTGAGCAGAGCGAGGTATGGACTACAGTCGCAGACGACAACAATCGGGCAGAGGAATCTCAACGTCGAAATGGAATGCCTAACTGGGATGAGGACGAAGACCTTCATGGCTATGAAGACGAACAGGATAATGGACTCACGGATGCAGATCTTCCTACGTTGCCACCGCATCGTGAAACAGTATATGCACGTCTCCCAATCGAGATAGGTTTTTCGACAGGTCTCTTACTCAACGACGACAGGGAACATGCAGCGTTGACACGTGCTGTTCCTGCTACGGGAGGAGATCTTGTCAATTTGGCAAATTGGCAGATGGAGTTGGAACGGCCTACGAGACCCGAGACAGAAGAAAACTCTTCATCCAACAATCATAGCAGTTCATCGGGGCGGGTTGATTACAATCCAACTGGAGGTCTTAATTCATCTGTCCATTATGGAGGCGAATATGCTGAAGCAGCGTTGGCATCATTAAATCCTAACGATTTATTGCCTGATCAGCGACGTGCTTTCGACATCGTCAAGTGGCACGTACTCAACTCGCAGTCAACGCCAGGTATCCCGCAGCTGTTGATGGTGATCTATGGAGAAGGAGGAACGGGGAAGTCAAGAGTTATTCAAAGCGTTACCGACATGTTCACAAACCTTGGACATGGACAAATGCTGAAAAAGGTTGCCTATACTGGCGTTGCTGCATCACTAATAAACGGCAAGACGATTCATAAGGCATTAGGCATTCCTCGCAATGGGAAATCAATGTCTAACAAGACTCGTTCTCAACTTGAAGAACAATGGAAAAACGTGAAGTACCTTATCGTGGACGAGTGTTCTATGATTTCGCGCACGTTCTTTGCCAAGATGTCGCGTCAAATATCACAGATAAAAGGCGGTAGTCAAGATGCCGAGAAACCATTCGGAGGTCTGAATATTGTGCTCGCTGGAGATTTCCATCAGTTCCCGCCTGTTGCTGCTAAAAGAACTGCACCTCTCTATTTCCAGTCTTGTTCTTACGACTCGTCTGAAGACGGGATAGGTCGAGCAATATTCGAGCAATTCCAGACAGTCGTCGTTCTCCGCCAACAGGTTAGAGTTCGAGATCCTGAATGGCTTGACTTCTTGCGACACCTGCGCCATGGGACTGTTGAAGAACATCATCTATCAATGCTGAAAGAGCTCGTCATAACAGAAACAGATCAAACGTTACCTCAGTCATGGCAAGAGGCCGCATTGGTTACTCCACGGCATTCTGTTCGGGAAAATTGGAACGAGGCTTTGCTACAGACAAAGTCCATAATATGCAGTACGCAACGATATCTTTGTCGAGCTAAAGACTTGATCGATGGTCATCCGTTATCCTTGGATCAACGCCGGGCAGTCAATATCAAAAGTAGTTCTCAACAAGGGAAAGGAAATTTGCCTGATGAAGTCCAAATCGCAGTTGGTATGAAAGTTATGGTCACGCTAAATGTCGACGTCGATATCGATCTGGCCAATGGGTCGCGAGGGGATATTGTCGGCATTATTCTGGATGAAGAAGAAAATGTTGCGCATTCACAAGATGCAGTAATCATCCTTGAAAAATTGCCTGCATATATCCTTGTTCAACTCGATCGTACACGCGCTCAACGACTAGCAAACTTACCGGAGAATGTTATTCCTATCGTTCCTGCAACACGAACATTTGAAATTCCTATACCAGGTCACAGAGAAGGGCGACGACAGAAGACGAAATCGACAACTGTGACTCGAACACAATTCCCCATTACTGGAGCATACAGTTTTACCGACTATCGCTCTCAAGGTCAAACATTGAATAAGGTCATCGTTGATCTTGCGCAACCTCCGACTGGCCGAAAGCTTGATCAGTTCAATTATTACGTAGCCCTGTCGAGAAGTTCTGGTCGAGACACTATCCGCATCCTTCGAGACCTCGACGAGAATGTCTTGTTAGGTCCTTGTTGCGAAGAGCTAGAAATCGAAGATGAACGCCTGGATCGACTCGATAAAAGTACGAAACGTTGGTGGGAACAATGCAATAAATAGGTATGAACGAAGGTATGAAATAAACTCGCCGTGCTTCATTTGCGCGCGTCGCTCAACCCTCCCGTTGCTAACAATGCCGTTCACAGAAGACAAAGCGTGCGGCGTGACGTATTGCCTATACTCGCTCGTATTCAGCGCCGGGTATGATTGGTTGTGATTGTAGTTTACGTGCATGCCATTGACCGCGGCCGTATACTTCAGGGCTGGAGCATGTGTTCTACTTCGTGCAGGATGTCGTGGATGATACGGAAGAACGTGTGCGACGTGGACAAGCGCTGGCGTGGGCAAAGGAGATTTGTCACTCCTTGAGCCGTCCGATGGCAGCGACAAGCTCGTGCTGACAGGAGAAAATATCTGTTATAAATCATAAGCGAGCAAATGCGAGAGAAAAATCTGTACGCGTCACCAAAGAGAGCAGTGGCGAGCACCAAGTAGAAGGGTAGGAGGACGACTATCAGACAGCCACCGCTGAAGACGCCGTGGGTACGCGTCATCACGCGCGCTCAAATGCTTGCACGACACATTTAATAAAATTCACTAAAAGTACATACAATATAAGCACACTTTGTTTCGAAGTACTATTTCCAGTCATTTCAAGCAGCAGGGCGATGCAACAGAAACACACTCTGGAGATGCCAACAGACCCTCCAGAACTTATCTCCATCGTTCTTCAAACTCGACCGAGCTCCCACGTTCAGATCTGAGACACGTTCAACCACCAGATCTTCGAGGACAAAGTCGCCGACTTGCAGCTTGCGCGAAAGCATAGGACGAACAGAAAGACCGCGAGCATCGAAAATCTGTAAGATACAGTCAGCCGGTCATTGAATAAGCTATAGGACGTTAACGCACCATGGGATCGCGCGTCAGAACGGGGAAACTATATATTTCAGGAGGAAAAATGTCTTCGTTGCCTATAGTCTTGTCGATAAATGAAAGTAGGCCAAATAAAAATCGATACGCACTACGCGCTCTTTCATAAGTCTTCAGAAACTGAGAGAGCCCATCCCACTGGGCGCTCGTTAAGAGCCGTATAGTGGTGGCCGCACGATTGATCTGACTTGATGCAGCAGGCGACATATCCGCGACGTGATCCACTTCTGTGACGATACCTGCCGCGTGGATGACTACATCTTCTTTAGACATAGGATGCACGAGTCGGCTCTTCCTAGAGGGCGGAGCATCACGCCATCTTAAGTTAGGAGGCACGTTACACAGCGTGTAGCTGGTTGTCTGCGTGTCCATAAGAGGCACGATTTTTCTACAGTAGACCTAAATTCACGCCCGCGTAGTAGTCGGATCGATGGACATACCTCAATAAGCCTTGTGCAACATCCTTATCGTACTTTTCCGGCATCAACTTGAGTTCGTCATCGACCAAACCCCTACAACGCATTCAAAATCAGCTTTGTAGCATACAAAGAAGACGCAAACGTACCTGACATCCCAAGGAACATTCGTAGACATGTTTGGGGACACGAAAAGCTAAGGAGTCGTTCTTCATTCTCGTGTCCATTGTTGATAATTTATGAGCGTCGCAGCCAACTCGCAGCTAAATCGCAGTCAAAACAAAGTCAGACTGACTTCATGCACAGAAATCGCAGCCAAATCGCAGTCGAAATGAACGCTTGGACGACGTCAGAGTGACTTCACGCACAAAGCAAAAGGAGCAATCTGCCATAAAAGGAGTTTGTTTGTTCGGACGCTGTGCCTGCACGTCTGAGGTCCATTATGTGGTTTGAGAGCCTGCTCTCCGAGCAAGGGACGCGATCTAATCAGATTGTGCCCTGACGGTCCTCTGTCGACATACTTGACGTGGCAGACTGTTATTCCCAGCTGCCGTGGTACGAGAGATAATTGTTGAAGATGATATGTTGTGTCCTCGAACCACATCATCGAGAGGCGATGCAGGGCTTGGAAGGGCTTGGAGGCCAAGGCCAATGACCGAGATGTTCGGCTGTCGTGCGTTCCCAGCATCAACTTGTCCTCGATCGGACATCCGATTCCGGGAGAGACACGCGTTCACGCTGGGCAGATCTGTCCCTCGGAAAACGGAGATTGCCTGGCGCTGTCACAACCCGTCGGGGACTTGTTGGAGGCGCGACTGGGCGAGTACACAGAGACGAACGTGCGCGTCTTGTTATAGCAAACTGGGTTCAAACGCTGAGATGCTCTCGCGTGCATATTTGTCGCGACTAACTGACCTTGCTACCCGCCGTCATCAGCAATTCTGTATGTTGCCTCCATGTTCTCCTTGACTTCACTCCTCGCTTTCTTGCTCTGTATTGGCGAGGCTTTATTGGTGCCGGTGCAGACGCCCATGGGAGTGCCCGAGCTGCGTGAGTCTCACGTTGAATTGCAGTTTTGGTTTGTTCACCAAGTCACACGACACCATCCATCTCGCCAACAGCGGTGCGGAAAAAGCTTACTGGCCGGTTTCTCCACATCACCGACATCCATCCTGACCCACATTATCTGGCGGGCGCTTCTGTATCCTCAGCATGTCACAGGAAGAAACCAAAGAAGGAGAAGGAGCGGGCTGGATATTATGGAACACCATTCAGGTCCGTACATGTTTATTGTCTGCCCTCTAACGACTGGGCTTATGATGCATGTAGTGATTGTGATTCACCCTTCCGTCTGACGAATCTTACCCTGGATTTCCTTGATCGGAATTGGGCGTCAGAGATTGATTTCGTCGTTTGTTCGTAGCAAACGTGTTTCCTCGAGCGGTGTCACTCATACAGTTACACAGGGACCGGCGACAACGCGAGGTTAGCGTCAGACTCGTGACGATACCGCCCAGCCTTGCTGACTCGGCACAGACATGATAATGATCGAAAGGTACCGAGAACGCAGAAGGAGATTTACGACCTGAACAAGGCGATAGCTACGAGGATGGAAGAGATATTCGTGAAGAGAGGTATTCCAGCTGTGCCGAGTCTAGGTGAGCGACTTCACTTGTGATTGATGAATTTGACTTATTTGTTACCCTCTCGTCTTGAGGCAATAATGACGTTTGGCGTACGTAGCTCATCCATATAGGGCGTACAACGACTGACACTCTGCTACACAGCCCATGTAACTATCATACTGTTCTGTCTATACAATATCGTCCTGACCAATGTTTGTCTCGTCCAAGAATATCCTTGAAGCAGGTACATACCTTATGTTTCCTTATGCAATTGACTTATTGACAGCTCGCACAGGACCGAACAAGATAATTAGCAAATTCTCATCGTAAGCGCCTTCCTCAGATTACTATCCATCATGTCCAAATTCCGTGGTATCACAGATTGTGGAGCGCATTTGTGCCATTCCCATCCTATCAAGTCTTCCAGCGAGGCGCATACTACTCTGTGGAAGTTATACCCAATCAATTGGCTGTAATAAGTCTCAATACCATGTATTTCTATGATTCCAACAAGGGTGAGTCCGCCTTCCGATCGTAAAATTCGTTGTTTTTTCTCACGAGAAACTAGCTGTGGGAGGGTGCGAATTCCATGACCGTGACGACGCGGGGAATCTTCAGTTCGACTGGCTAGGGGTCCAGTTAGAGACATTTAGAAGGCGGGGAATACAGGTCAGATTCTGTTCATCCCCTTGCACGCGGGAGATTGATTCGTGGATGTAGGTATGGCTGACTGGTCATGTGCCTCCATCACCGGGCAATTACTTTCCTGAATGCGTGAGTGTGTCACTGTGGGATTCCATCTTTTCTCAATCTGATGGCAACTCTTTGCAGTACGTTCGCTATGTCGAACTATCATTAAGATTCCAGGACACGATCCTCGGACATCTGTATGGGGTGAGCAGGTCCAGATCATGACACCTCGTGGCGCGGTATGCTAAAGACCCCTGGCAGCATATGAACAACGATCATGTAATGTGTTTTTCGACTGTGTTCTGGTCGTCAACTGAACTTGGGTCCGCCAGTTCTTCTTCGTGGAGGCCGATGATTTGAAATTTCCATTGAAGGCTGACCTGTTACGAGCGCGTAACGAGACGGGGGCCGGGGCGCTTGCGCACGGCGACCTCTACGATGATCTCTTGAAGGACTTCGATGCCCTGCCGCAGAAGAATAAGAAGACTGATTACGACAATTACGGAGTCGTTAACGTATCGCCGTCTGTTGTACCAAATCCCTACCTGCCGTCGTTCCGCATCTTTTCTTACAACATCACCGGCGCGGATGTGTGCTCGTCCACCGGCCTAGTTGACAATATGAAGAAGCGAAAGCACGGCCACCGACATGGAGGCGGAAGTCGAGATGCGTATTGCAAGAAAGCTGCATATCAGGACAGCTGGCGATGCCATCTGAAGGAGCCCTGGCATTCTGACCCGGACGCGCCAAGTCGACGCAACACACTATGGTCTCCGCTGGGTTATGCGCAGGTACGACGTCGCTTCTGTCACTTCGCCCTCATGCTTGACTTTGTCCTAGTACTATATCCCCGAAAAGCAACTGGTGGAGAAGAGCGGCAAGCCAAAGTTCAAATTGGAGTACCTCACCTATCCACTCGATCGCCTCCACCCAGAGGCACCTGAAGTCGCGGACAATTTCACATATCCTGTGCCGCTGCGGCACCTGCCGAAATCGCTGCGAAACAGCACGCGGACGAAGTCGAAGTTTGCGCCGTATCACCTGCCCGACCTAACAATACCGTCGTGGGTGAAGCTCGCACGGAAACTGGCAGACCCTTCGAAGAGGAAGCTGAGGAGGAAGTTCAAACAATACATGTACATGGGAGACAATTAATATGTAGGCGCCTGTAGGAAAGAGAATAAGAGTTGGCGCTGGCACGGCGGGGGGACGATCTGCCATCATTGATGGGGTTTGGTTTGAAGGGTCTCGACGAGGAGGGAATATTTTCAGTGGCGGGGGGTCCGAGAGGCCGGCCTTTGTGGCTTGTATAAGCGAGAGGCGTAGCGAGATGAAGAGACCATCACACCCTCTAAAAGCGGTTCCGTGTTGCCTTGACCACCGACGACCTGCCGATCTACTCTCCTTCATCTCTCCATCCCTTTTGTTATACTCTTATTCTCGTGTGCTCAGAGGCTGGAGCGAGGAGAGGGCTGCCAAATCCTCAATACCTGCCGCAGCGCACGGGCAATCATTCCATCGACGGGGCCTCCTCCCTCGGCGCCATTTGTCAACCTTTTCTTCCTCCTGAACTGCCTCCATCATTCGCCCTCTGTTCAATAACTTAAACTTGCATTGACGCTCTTTCATCTTTCCCTCCTCTTGTCCCCGGCTGGTCCGCCCTAGAGAATACACTGTCCTTACCACCACCCCCCACTCTCGACTCTACGCTCTATCCTCCCCACTAATCTGCATGGCTGCTGTCAACCTACAACCTACGAGTATGGCCTCGAATCTGCCCATGGACTTCATCGCTGTTCACCACCATTCTCGCTCTAATTCCCTCTCCTCGTCGCCCGGCTCTCGCCCTCAATCTTCCCAGGGTGGCGTCGTGCGCACGTCAGCGGCAATGAGCGCGCTTTCTGCCGAGGACCTCTTTCGAGCCTCCTACCAGCTCGGCCGCCCCCCCTCGATCGCCAACGATCGCAATCCCTCAGCCTATTCTTTGTCTGGCGACATCAACTCGCCCGCAGACTCGCCTCCTAACCACAACGTCTCCAATCCCGCACTGAAGGGTCACATTCGCGCCTCCCACATCCGAGCCCGCGCGGCCGCCTCTCCCTACCCACGGGATGCAGAGAGTGTCCATTCCTCGTCGAGTGAGACTGAAGACATCTCCCTCTTCCTCGCGGGCAGCTCTCCGGCTGATTATCAGAACATGTTTTCGAGCGGCCAGGCAGTGCTGTCCGGCCAGGATGCAGTTCACACCACGGGGGCCTTCGGGCGAATGACGCTCAGTCCTGATCACACGCTGGAGAAGCTGGCCGCGAACGTCCGCGCAGCGACCACGACGAGTGCATCTGATCGTGCAAAGCAAATTTTCGTGCAGGCTTGGTGCGTGGTGTGCTTAGACCCATCATGGCCGTGATGCTGATACATGCCCTGCCATAGGTTGACAGCGAACTATGCGCCCTATCCTGATGGAAATGTCCCCAGGCAGGGCTTGTATTTCTCGTACAGGCGAGTCTGCGATCAGTATAACATCCCTCATATCAACACCGCCACTCTCGGAAAAGCCATCAGGCTCTGCTTTCCCACGATCAAGACGAGACGCCTCGGCGTGAGAGGCAATAGCAAGTACCACTGTACGTTTTCAATGCTACTGATGCGTGTTTGACGCTCACGAATCAAAATAGATTGTGGGATTCGTCCGGCGACATCAGCGGAGGCTGAGTGGCTTCAAGATTATATTCGCAAGTCGAACAATAACGCCGCCCAGCAGTCGATCAATGCCGCCCGCATCGCCAACGAGCAGGCCGAGGCGTCCCAAAGGGGTGAGGATCGTTCGGACGAGGATGACGAGGACGATTCCGAAGGCGGTGGTAGTTCCGGCAATGTGTCTAAGCGCAATTCGCTGACCCTCAATAACGGTCTCAAGAGCCCTGTCCTGTATTCTGAGGACCTCGCTGACAAGACGCCAACGGCTGCTACCCTCCTCGCGCATGCACAAGCTGCCCCGCGCCCTCCATCCACCTCGTTCCCCCCACAGGCCCCCATCCGGCGACACGCTGGTCAGGAGGGCGGGGTTGTGCAGCCTCAGGCTACAGTGGGCACGAACGGGACATCGAACCCGGCGTTCTTGAACAATTCCCAGCCAGCCACTTCGGTTCGCCATCTGCCATACTTCCCGTCAATCGAGGAGGCTATTGGTTCGAGTGCCTCCACGTCGTCTCATAGTGTGGCGGCTCGAGAGGTCTGGGGATGGTTCTTGGACCACCTCGACGCCTTGTTGGAGGCCGTCAGATACTTCCGATTTGACCAGTTTGAGATGCACGTTCGCTCCTTTTGGAGTAATCTCAGCGGTACTCATCGGGAGGTTGTACATGCGCCCGCCATTGCAGGTTTAATGGCGAAGGGCGATGCTATTGTATATGATGTAAGGGTCTTTTATCTGTCATGTCATTGCGGTACTGACGGTGGCTATTGTAGGAGATACTCGAAATACTCCGCTCCCAGCTTCTGTCATCAATCTCTGCTGCCTCACTGGCCAGCCTACGCCAGTTGGCGGATAAAATGGAGAAGATACTCCTCGTGTCCCTGGAAAGCTACGGCAATACTTTCGTCGAGCCTAAAGTCGAGCTTGGAGCTCGCTTTGGACATCTAGTTTGTACGTTACACCCTACGTGGCTCGCATATATAAGCTTACATGCTTCTGACTTCAGTGCGATTCTTGGACATATATCAAGTCACACAGGCTTTGACTACTGTTCTAACCAACCAGAAGCAGCTCGGCGAAATGCGTCGTGCGTGGGAGAAGATCGACTTCGAGTCTGTGCGGAACCAGTCTGCCTTGGTGTGCAACTGCCGACACGAGGATCTCATGCAGCTGCTGGAGGTTGAATTCCGATCGCTCATGGACGGTTTGACGAAGACTGCGGAGCCTGTCAGGGATGTGATGGCATGGGCGGACAAGTGCTGTGAGAGGCTGATGGGAGGCCCAGCAGCTGGCGGAGAAGACAGAGGTACTATGAGTTCCAGAAGCGTCTTGATACGATGGGGATATGTGACCAACCAGGTCATGCGAGACTTGGTAAGGCGCTCAGCTACTTGTTGCAATGTACCATTTCCAATGACTGCTTTGCAGACGATACGTAGTGACCCGACTTTCGGCGCATTCCAAATCCTGAAGCTGTTCTTGGAGTACGTCGCCTCTGTATTCTGTATTCTACTATGCTCATATCCTTATAGCGATTGGATCGCATTGAATGTCCTGCGCAACGTCGCTCTGTCAACGACGTCCGTCGCCGCATCTGTTGAACCGGTGATGCAGCAGAACTTTTTCACTTTGTCGCCTATGCCGGGGCAGGAGTCATTCGGCAACGTCATGGATGCCCGCCCTCAACAAATGATGAACCATACCCCCACCACATCTAGCATGCTTGCAGCCTTGCAGCAAGACCCATACCCGGCCGGCTCCCTCGATCCCTCTTCTTCGGGATATAGTACCGATGCGTACGGTCTACCTTCATACATGGACACAACCGTACCGCACGACGACCCACTCGGAGGCGTTCATCAGCCCGGATTGTCATTTTCCGACTACGTGTCTGGCTCCGGTAGTAGCTTCGATGTCCCTACTTTCACCCCTCAGGACCTTGGGTTGAATGCGGGAACACCTTCCAGCGGAGATCAGGAGCACGATCAGGATGGTGTCAAGACAGAGGGGAATGCATGAGCGGTGGCCAGGTCCTTTTGTTTATCTTTGCTATGTGATGAATCATCTTGTTATGGGTCGTACTTACAGTATCCTCGCGAGTATAATTTCGCTACTACTTATTCTCCTTCTGTCGTTCGCATTGCTTCGCTGCTTATTTATGTCGTTATCTGCCTCCAGTCTTGTATCGAATTCGCTTTGGCCGCCCACAGCGGGCCCTACATACGTGTACCCTTCGTTTCGTCCAATATTCCTATGGACTGTCTCAATATGTATTGACTATTTTCAAAGAATGAGCCTCCCAGGTTGGCACCACCGAGCGGGGAACCAGTTACTTTGAAATTGCGAACAACCAACATGGGGGAATAATCAAAAGGTCCCTAGCGATCCAAGTACTATGCCTCCTCGCTCTCGTCCTGCTCCTCCTTAACGTCCTCAAGCTTATGGTCAACCTCCTGGCTGGGAGGTGCGATCACAGTCGCTTCTTGCGACGCCGGTGTCGAGGCAGGTTCCGGCGGGTATTCACCACCGCCGTTTGGTGGCGACACGTCGCCCTCCACAGGAACACCGGTACTTTTTCCGCCAGTGAGGCGTTGGATATCTGCCTCAGCCTTGGCGACCTGCTCCGCCGTGACCCGGGCCTGGTTTGCCTCGAACCACGCCTTCTTCTTTTTCAAGTCCTCAACAACACGTGGGATGTCTGCTGATGACGTCGGCGGAGGTATTGAGAGCGACAGAAGCGCAGAAAGCGTAGCAAGAGGGATGTTGAGTTGGTCTTTGCTAGCGGGCGCGTTTGCCTCCGGTGCATTGTTGCTGTTCGCCTTGGCATTGCCCTTCTTCCCTTTGCCCTTGCCCTTTCCGCCGACAAAGTACGACTCGTCATCCTCGCCCTTCTTCTTGCGGACGATTATGCCATCGGCCGGCGCAGAGTCGACTTTCCTGATGTCCAACTTCGGCTCCTCCGCCAGCCCAACCCTCGCGGCAGAAGAGGGAGTCGATGACGCCGTGCCCGACTTCCCGGAGAAGTATTCGATGAGAGTCTGACAGTCCTCGATTTGGAGCTGGAATGCAGGTTGCTCGGCTTCCTCGCGCAGGCGCTCCGCGAGTTCCTTCTTCTTCTGCGCCTCGTCGGCGGCACGCTGGGCACGAGCCCTCTCCGCGCGCCTGGCCTTGTCCTCGTTGACCTTCGCCCAGTAGCGGTCGTTGGCCTCCCGGTACTGTTGGCTAGAGTCGCGCTTCTGGTTGTAAAGTGTATCAAGCTGGGCCTGAAGAGCGTTGCGTTCATCGAACAGCTTATTACGGCTCGAATAGAGCTCGTCGCCTTCTTTCTTTAACTCCTCCATCTCCTCCTTGAGTTTGTCGTACCGCTCAGACACGGCTTTCGATTCAGGGTCATCGAGCTGCTTCCGTAGTTCGTCCATTGCCGCGCGGTCGGCCTCGATAGAGTCAACGTCGGCCTGGAAACCCTCTACGATCTTCCTGACACGTTTAGTCTGGCTAATTTCCTGCAGGGCTCTCTTCTCGTCTGCAAGCTTCATGCTTCCAGACTCGACCTGCTTGTCGAGGTTTCTGTTCAAGGATGTCAGATGAGGCCGCAACATGTCTCGGCAAGAAACGTACTTAATGTGAGCATCGACGTCCTCTACAGTCCGGAACGGTGTCTTGCCCCGGGCAGCTTGGAGGTCTTTGGTCTGCGGTCCAACTAAATGAGAAAGGACAAGGAAGATCAGCACCGCGTCATACCTTTTTCTGCACGCCCTCTTGGAGAGCTTTCAGCTGGTCAAGGATTTTGCCTCGTGAATTCTTATTGGTAGACTGCTGGCCGCGAATCTCGTCCATCTCTGCTCTCAGGGCATTGCGACGGTCATTACCCGGGCCAGACTTAGTTACGAGAGAGATCTTCTCTCTGACAGCAGACTTGACAGAGAAGCATTATGACTACGGATTTCTTAGATTTGGAACGTGGGGACGCACCAGCTTGACCTGCAACGCGTCTATGTCTGTCTTGATTTTAGCCTGCTCTGCATCATACGCCGCCTTGTCTGGCCTCGCGGAACCCGTATCGGCCTTCACCGTGACGTCGGAGGGTGCAGAGTTGCCGTTGGTAGAGGGAGCATCACCCTTCTTCGCGCGAGCACCGGAGTCGGCCTTCACCTTGGGAGCAGACATGGATTAATGACAGAAGAAAGAGAGCGCGGCGTAGAGAAGCAGGCTTTGGACCAAGAATGCAGACGTGGACGACGTGGAATGACCTGCACTTCGGCTCGTGAGAACTACATGACACCCAATGCCGGCCCGGCCGTTGCATCCTCGGCTACTTGCAAAGATGGCACAGTTGCACCAGAAAAGTCGGTATGCACGAGTAACTTGACTCGGATGGGAGGGAGACCAGCAAGCCTGTGTACAGATTACGGCACAAATAGATAGGGACAAAAGCACAAAGTATATATACTACCCAGTAAATGACGGCGATCTAGAAGACAACCTTCTGGTCCAGCTTCTCCACCTCGCGGTAGCATTCCTCATACAGTTCCCGATAATCATCCTCCTTCCCGTCTGTCTCGCCTTCCTTCCGCTTGGAGCTTCGCTTTGAATTTGGGCAGACCATGACGCAACTTGTTGGTCGTTTTGTCGCACTCGCATGGCCGAGTTCCTCTTTTGAGGATACGAATACATACGGGATCTGAGCTTCTTCGCTCATAACCGGTAGATGCGAGATAATATCGATGGGCGTGATGTCTGCAGCGAGAATGAGAAGCCTACGATACGACAAGAGTCAGCACTCGGTTGAAAGATACCAGTATCTCAGAGACGCACCCTTTTTCGCCCTTGCGGATACCTTTCGCGACCTCCTTCACACCTCGCTTGACCTGGCGCGCCTTGGACGCTATAATTGCAGACGGTTGAACTACTCAGGGCTCAGATAAATAAAAATGGGTCGAACCTTTCTTAATAGTCTTGTGAAGTTTCTTCAGAAGCTTCTTCTGGGCCAGTGGGTGCGCTATAGGCGAAAGATCCTCAAGTGGGATGACAATCTCCTCCCTCTCCTTTTTCAAGGATTTTGTCTTTGTCTTTCCAGTTATTAGCAACGCACATATCACGGAGACAACTTGAGACTCACTGCGTCCCCCATCTCAACATCCTCTACCTCCACAGCGACCGCCTCGACCACAACCTCCTCAGCCGCTGCCTTCTTTTTCTTTTCGGACTTGTCTTTGGCCATGTGAGCGACCTTTTCAATGTACAGCAAAAGAGAAACCGGATGACGTTTGGAATTGGGAGCTGGAATAGAGGCAATTCCAGTATCTCAAGTTGCAAGCAAAAACCGTTCCGTGACAAATCGTCACAGCCGGTCAGACCGGGCCGCGCACTGCCGCCTCCCAGGAGCACGGTCGAAGGATTCAGAGGACTCGCCCACAGTATTCGTCCCCGCTCTTTCAATGACGTGAAATCGATTTCAGACCCGTTGCATGAATGTGACCGGATCAAAGAATGATATTCGGGATTTAAATAAGAGATGGTATCGTTGGTCAGCTTGCGTCGATGGTATCTTCGCTCTGAGTAGCATCTGGAACGTCGCCTACACCTCTGAGAAAATTCAACCATACCCAAGCCATGCCCCTGCTTTCTATGTCATACCACCAATTCAGCGCAATAGTGGTGTCCTGTGATTGACGAACGTGATGCCACCACCCAGCGGGGAGATAAAGCGTCTCACCCGCATGGACGGATATGTGAATGGGGTGCGCCGAAGGCGGCAGGTGGCCGGGCAACTCGGGATGTCGAACGGAGGACCAGCGCACGGGGATTGTCGTGGGAGGTGATGGTGTGAGAGTAAGAGGGGAGGCCGGCGTATCACGCGTGTAGACGGCGTGTGGGTAGAGGCGCTCTACTGCCATTGAGATTGGCGGTGGCAATGTGGTATGTGGAATTACCTTTTAAGCACCAGCCCTCCGTTGGAGGCAGCAAGGTGAAGTGCTTGCATCCTCTGACGACGTGGTAGATGTTCTCGTAGGGATCTACGTGGCGTCGAGGAAGTCAGGGACATGAGCGCAGAAGGCAAGGATTATTCCATTTCGTACCGCTGTGTATACTGGTCACACTTCTGCTGTTCCCAATCCACAAGTTTACAGCATCCGGGTGTCGACCTGGTGGGCACGAGTGCCGATGAACAGGAACGGCTGATGCAAACGTGAAGTAACCCACCGAACGCCTCGCTGCACCAGTCGATTTCGGCTGGAACATCGCACCTCAAAGGCTCAAATTCAGAGGGCGACTCGTGTGCATCAAAGAAGCTGTTGTCGAATAAATTGCCGTTCTGTGATTGTAGGTAAAATATTTCCGAGTGCTCTTCTGATTCTTCTGCAAGATGCGCGTGGTTATGAGAGACACGACGGGGGAAACACGTCCGTCTTACGAGGCGATGTCAACTTTGATAAGAATGACTTCATTGTCGTGTTTTCCACGTGGGGTTCAACAAAGTAGAGCTTCCCATCAGAACCAGTAGTGACCGCGTCTGCATACCTTTCGTAACGAGCTTGTCAAGGACTGCGCGGGACTAGCGAGATTTGAACGACGAACCCATTTGGCGTGACCGCCACAGATATTGGGTGATCGCCTATTTGTTCTGATAGGTACTCGTCAGTCCAGGATCTGACGTTACCGACAGTGCATCCTACGGGGAGGTCTCAGTCGACATCTCTCGGACACCGTTGTGAGTAGAGATCACCCTTGATCAAGACTGGCCGGGATATATGCCACATGCGCGAGAATTCGAGAGCTGTGGGTGGGGCATGTACAGTTTCATAGCTCGTGCCGTTCATACCTGATTGGTGGTCGATCATCGACCAGAGCTGCTCGAAAATGCACACTTCTCTGTGGATGCAAATTTATTACTCACTGCGGTATTCTGCAAGAAATCCATTCCAGAACATCTTGTCTGGATCCATCCACGGGTAGAGTGGCCATTAAGCGAGAGGATTGAACGGCTAAAAGAAAGAGGTGAGTCCGAACTTCGAAACGAGGCGAGCACGCCGACGTCACGCGCCAGGCATGTCACGTTGGTGTACGGTATGTAACATGTAACGCGTCGCGTCGCGTCAAACGAACCGGCGTTCACGCGTTTCGACACACTCCACATCCTTGGCGGGCCTATCCTTCTGTCTGAAGCCGCCACTTTCACACCACTCTTAGCGATGACGGATGGCAAGAAACGGGCGACGCGGAAGGCAAAGTCGAAAGCGGTGTGTCCTGGGCTCTGCCAGCTTTGCGTCATCTCACACCTATGAACCGTTATGTCCGCTAGGATAATTCTGGTCAGAGGACTCTTCTTCATCACTTCTCTCGCAGAAAGACTGCAGGAGATATCGCACAACTCGAGGAACCAAACTCTTCACCCGCAACTACAGCAGATGAACTTCTAGCTCTCAGCCAGCGTCAAGACACTCAGGCGGATCCCGCAAGTAGTGATCACGAACGACCTCCATCTTCTGCACCTAGCGTTATTACCATCGCGTCAAATGGCAGTGACAAGTCTATTCCAACATCTCCTGTAGATGTGAGAGCAGGTGGGCGTCATTTATACAATCCCCGTCTACCCCGTTGAGCATTCCTTTCACGTCCCTCAGAAGCACGTCCCAAGAAGCTCTTCCCTCTTTTTGAAAGACCACCTGCCTACAAGAAGCCTCTTTCACCTCTTCATCCGTCGACCCTTGACCTTGACAGTGAGATAATTGACATCATAGATGATGATGAGACACCCGAACATGCTCTCCTGAGCAAATCACAACCGTCACGGCCTACGCGCATATTTGGCGACTCCAATGCCCCTTCTTCTTCTGCCCCTGCATCCTCCTCTCAGCGTACGCTTCTGATTTCCACCGAAGGAACAAAGCATGAGCCCATCGTCATCGACGCCTCGCCTGTTCGCGGACCGATCCGCATCTTCCCTCCGCCCAGGCCCAACCGGCAGCCATCGCCCGCAAAGAAGCGCAACCCGAATGGCAGCAAGGCTGGCATGCAGGCCGCATTTCCCGACGAGCAGACGCAACACGTGAGGGGTCCTCAAACTACCTTCATGAGCGGCAGCAGCCATCTCGGCGTTCGAAAGGAGAAACAGCCAATGACAGATGCGGCGGACTCAACCTCATCCTTCCATTGGGAAAAGCTGCTCCCGAAGTCCACGTACTCCACAAATCAATCGGACGATGACCTTCGTCACCCATCTGCCTCACAGGCGACCGCACCCGCGCCCGAGTCAGATTTTGACGCGCATCGGCGGTTATACCCAGCAATCTCTCGCTTCTTCGATGCCGATGCGTCTCCACATCAGGGGTCCGGCGCACAGACGCAACCTGTCGATGCATCACAGCAGTACTGGAACGAAAGGTGGCGGCCGCGGCGTGCCGAACAGGTCCTGGGTAACGAGCGTCGCGCGTGCTATCTGCGCGACTGGCTGAGTGCGTTAAGGTTACACTTTGATGCTCCCGCCGCGGGGCCTGCACGGTCCCAGCCCAGCAGCCAGACCAGCGGGAAGGGCAAGCAAACCGCGCGGCTCAAGCGCAAGGCACCCAAGCGGCCGCAGATTCTGCGCGAGGTGAAGCGCAGCCAGAAGCGGCGGCGCGACGACGAGCTGGGCTGGATCGTGGACGACGAGGATCTCAGCGACGAGCAGCCCGATTTCGAGTATGGCAACGACGATGACGACTTCTTGCTCACGGCCCAAGACGCCGCGGGTCCGCATCGGGAGGGCGAGGACTCTCCCGTCCCTTCAGAGCCGTTCATATTTGGCGACAAGATTCACAACACGATCCTTCTCACCGGACTGCCGGGGAGTGGGAAGACCGCGGCTATCTACGCTTGTGCAGAGGAGCTCGGTTGGGAGGTTTTCGAGGTCTACGCTGGTATCGGAAAGCGCGGCGGGGCGAACCTGGATACTTTGATCGGCGATGTGGGCAAGAACCATTTAGTACAGAGGCCGCGCCTTCGTGCGGAAGGGAAGAGGGCTGCGGATGCCGAGCCAGTCTCACAGTCATCGACGCAGGGCGCCTTCCAAAGGTTTTGGGATGCCGGGAAGAAGGACATGGACATTCAACGGCTGCGTCTGAAGGGCACACGAGATGGCACGCTCGAAGTCGATGAAGATAGCAACAGCGGGGCTCCTGAGGCGCATTCGCAGGCGCCGATGGAATCAGGCGATCCATCTGCGTCGAGCTCACAGGCTGTCATTCATACCGGAGCCATTGGGACCGACGACCGCGATCTCAACACAACATTCCGGCAGTCTATTGTTCTATTTGAAGAGGTCGACATTCTGTTCAAGGAAGACGCGGGTTTCTGGCATGCTGTGATAAAGTTTATCAAGGACTGCAAGAGACCGGTAGTCATGACATGCAATGGTAATTCTCTCGCGGTTCCTCTGCCATCTCTATCAACTGACTGGGATGCAGATGTCACGTTGGTGCCTACGGAGGACTTGCCACTACAAGATATATTGACATTCAAACCGCCTCCGCGGCCGATTGCCCTTTCCTTCTTGCAGGGCTTGTGCCTGGCAGAAGGCCTTCGGCTTGACCGCCAGCACTTGGAACAAGTTCTCACAGCAGCCGAGCGCAGAACCTTCCCTCATGATCGCGTAGGGCCTGACGAGCCTTCTGCACCCCATGTGGACTTGCGACAGTGCATCAATCAGTGCCAGTTCGGGCAGACTGCGATGGTTTCGCGAGGCGACGGTGACGCAGGCTACGAACCGAGGGATAACGCTCTGGACGGGCTGTTCGCCGTGTCGGGTCTAGGGCTGGAACGGGACAACGGTTCGAGGGAAGAACAGCTACGCCATCTGGATCAGCGGGAGCGGAACGCAGACTCCGTTTCGCAGCTGGATGCGTTCTGCGTCTTGTGGGACGCGTGGGTGTTGGAGGCTTCGGAGAGCCACGCTGACGCTCAAAATGGGTATAATGCCATCGGATGTGCTACGCGAGACAACGTGGTTGCCACGCCGGAGTACTACAGACATGACAAGGAGATCGTGCAGACGATGATCGACATCGGAGGCGGGGCAGGCGGGTCGGAGGAGTGTGCAAGGCACGAGGGAGGATCATATGGGAGCCAGATGGAGTATGCGCTGGATGGGAATGTGCCACGGCATGCATTTATCCTTCAACGGACGACTGTATTCTTGGAGTACGAGCCGTGGATTAGGTATATAGTGCGCGAGCAGATGCGGGAGAGGTCGGCCGAGGAGGCGCGGGGAAGGAAGGGGCGGCAGACACGAAACAGCAAGCGGGGGGACGAGTGGGTAAAGATGAGCTTGGGGCAGGAAGGAGTGCTGGAGGGGACAGGACTTGTGGTGTAGCTACTGGGAACGGGGGCGGGGGTGTGTTGGGAGTATTTCCTGAAGCGCGGGAGTAGCACGTGGCGTTGGAGGATGTTTGTGCAGGTTGGGCACGCTGTGAATGGCTGGCGCTGGCAGCGTGAGCGTGAGCGTGCGCTCGCGGAGAGGCTGGCTTGGGCGTGTCGTCGATACTTCAATGTCTTCATCTGCTACTAACTCCTCCATCCTGACATCATAAAATGGTCGACAACGGCCGCACCACGCCCCTTTCGCCTTTTGCTCACAACAACCAACATCCGTTTCCAGACTTCCCGTCCAAGGTATTGTCCCCGTCCAGCAACTCCTCCGTTCCCCCTCTCGCTCCACTCGAATATCTCCAGAGTCAGCGCCGGGGCTCCATCACAGATCCCTCTTTGCATGCAGCCAGTCCCCACTCCCATCCCAGATCCAGCAATTCTGCCGCTGCGACTGCCTTCTCGCCTCCAGACGCCCTCCATCCCATACGCGACCCACCATTAAAACCTGCTCATCCTGAACCTGCCTCCGCGTCCTCTTACGTACAGGCTGAAGCCCCTTCCCAGCCCACTGACCCCTCCCGCAATCCCCCTCCCGCCTCGTCCCCGCCGACCCGCAGCCGGTCTGCGAACCGTCCCCCGCGTGCACGCTCCCCGGACGCTCCCCCTCCCTCCTCTTCCCCCTCCGTAGCCAACGCCGTGCAAGGTATTTCGCCCCTCCTCCTGTCCTTCCTCGCGAACGCGAACAGACGCACCCCGTCAGACTCTGAAGCCAAGTCTTCAGCAGATCAGATGAACATGGACTCTAAGCACGTCGCTTCCTCTCAGGCGCCCACCCAGGCGTCCTCTTCACAAGATCCTTCACGCAGTATGTATCTCCGTCTTTCTCTGTGAATGAAACCATCCTGATCATTCCGCAGGCAATGCTGCTTCGTCTACCACTCAACCACCGCATGGATCGAATTCATCATCCTTACCTCATGGCACGAAACGCAAGTTTTCGCATGACAGAGGCATGGCAGCTCCCACCAGCGAGGATGTGGATCCACAGCTCATCGGCCCGGGCGTTCCAAGCACTGTCTTCGACGTGGAGGGCCCTGCACCCAAACGACGGAGTTCTGCCGTGAACACCCAACATCTGGCGCACATAGACGCCTTTGATCGTCGACACTCTCTGGATGCCCGAATGGCGCATGACACTCCTCCGTGGTGGGTGGGCGACCGTCGGGAGTCGTTACTCTCGAACTACTCTTCCACGGCATTCTCCGCGGATTCACCGCATGCTCGGACGCCCGGTGCAACGCCAACTGTCGCATGGCAGACACAGCCGCCAGAGCAACACCCCTCGCCTAGTCAAAGCGAGGCAGAGGCATCTAGTTCCAACCGACCAGCGGATCCTTCATCCGCTACTCCGTTAGCTATGATGCCCTCTATGACTTTCAACACCGACCGCCGCCTGTCGGTACCTACCAACCTTCCCTCCACCTCCTCCACGAATCCGACTACCGCGCGCGCGGCACGGTCGAAGTCCCGACCTCCCTCGCGAGGCGCGGCTCGATCACGCGGGGGCGAGACGCCCGCTACGGATGCTAACGTAGCGGAGGGAAACGCTGAGGCGGCAGATTCTGGTGCTGGCTCATCGTCTAGCCATGCGAAGGAGCTAGGGTCAACGCCTTATTCTCGTTCGCCGGAGCTGCGGGTGTCTCATAAACTTGCAGAGCGGAAACGAAGAAAAGAGATGAAGGACCTCTTCGACGAGCTACGAGATCAGCTGCCCGCCGACCGCGGCATGAAGGCGAGTAAGTGGGAGATCCTCAGCAAAGGTAGGTTCCTCCGCATCTACGTGTATATACGAGCCGATCGACCTGCGTTTGGCGTTGTAGCTATCGACTTCATCACGCAACTGAAGCTCGGTCACCAGGAAATGAGTCGAGAAATCGATGCGTTGCGGCACGAGCTCGACGGCATCCGGCAGGGAATGTCCTTCGGCCCCGGCGGGCCCCATCCAGTAATTTATCCATCAGGTCCAGCATTAGTACCAGGCCATTATCCGCCTCCAGGCGGCCATGCTATTCCCCCTCATCAACCCCCCTCACATCAACCCGCTTCCATCTCGCGGCCAGGCTCCGCACAGAATGCATTTCCTCCCGGGGCAGCCGCCCCTCCGCCGCAGAACGGCACTGCAACTGTCGCACCGTCGGCTACGACGACGAGCAAGGCGGACGCAACCGCTACGTAACTCTGTTTATTTATGAGGAGTGTTGTGTTGTTATTCAGGCGGGTGTCTGTACATAGCGGACTATATTTTCACTTGGATCATTAGTATTGCTCTTACGGAGCGGTTGTTATCTGCATAGATTCTGAGCAGCTGTCGCACGATGGTGTATGGCAGACAGCTTTGGGACAAATTCGGAAATGAATACCCATTCGAATTCATTGCACCCGACAGGTTGTACAGAAGTGACAGCGGATCAGACAGCTATCAAACAGTTAAACAAAAGCAATTGCGTGTTGCTAAGAGGTTAAAAGCATAATGATACAGGAAGGACAATGAAGTGCTCTACTTCGTGTCCATAGGAGAAGGTGTCGGCTCCTTGCTGCCCCCGCCGCGGTACTGCCCGCGGAGGACGAGCACCCCGTTCTTGAGCTGTGCAACCTCCTTGATCAGGGCCGTGAACTTCGCCTTCTTCTCCTCGTTCCGCAGGTAGGGCGTGAAGTACAGGATGCAGTCGCGCGTCTTGGCGTTCGGCGTGTTGCGCAGCCAGCTGATGACCATGTGGTCCTCGAGCTCGACAGGCTGCCCGTCCGGGCCCACCGCCGGCGCCGCAGCCTTGCGCTTCTTCGCCTTGGGCGGGCCGCCGTTGGCGGACGCTGTCGGAGACGGCGCGGTGGGGAGTTGGTCGAGGTCGTCGGTCGCCTTGCGCTTGTTGCCAACCTTCGGTGCGGTGCCGTTGGGAGAGACGGCGAGTGGGGGTTTGGAGACCGAAGGCGGGCTCGTTACCCTACCGGATGGTCCGTCTTGCTGTGCAAGGGGACTGCCAGCACGGCTTCCGTTGACGCCCATAGTTTTCGGCTTCGGCACCTTCGGACTGGTGGCGCGCTTCGCGACGACGGAGTGACCTCCGTGGTTGGGTACAGGTGAGGTAGCGCGAGAGGTGGAGGGCGATGGTCCTTCTGGGCGGGGAGGTGCAGCCGCCTGTGATGGCTGTGATGGCGATGCGGCGCGAGACGTCTGCGACGGCGTCAGGTGTGATTGGACAGCGGGCTCGTTTGATACAATTTCCTCCTCCTCCTCCTCTTCCTCCTGAGAAAACAATTAGCACGGGAAGTGAAAATCAAGCCAAAGATGCTTACCGAACTCGCGTAGGGATTTTCTTCTTCATCGTCCTCATAAGCTTCGTTCTTTTCCAGCTTAGACATCAGCTTCTTGATGGCCTTGCCCGCTCCCGTGAGTTGGGATTCCTCCTCGTCCACATCTTCGTCTACGCCCGTATCCCGTTGCTTGTTTGCACTCATATACTCGCGCTGGAGACGTTCCTGTAGGCCATGAACAAGTCAGTGAATGCCAGATAGAAAGAACTAGGACACGCACCTCCATCTCTTTCGCAACTTCGTCTTCCTCGTCCTCCTGCCCCATCTTCTCCTCGTCATCGGCAAAGTCCTCTTGATACGGAACCTCGTCAAAGTCCGCCTCGGCACCATATTCTCGCTTCCTCCTCCGCGGGCCCTCATCCTCATCTTCGTCACCAAATAAGCTGTCTGAACCATTGACCACAGTTCGCAACCTGCGCCCGCCAGGACCTAAACTCCCCTGCGAAGAGGGGCCGCCTCCCAAAACAGTCTCGCCATTTGACTCAGCCTTGAATAGAGCTGATGTCGCGGCAGAAGGACCTTGACCATTGCGCTTGTGCAATAGCCATCGCTCTGGGTCCTTGTTCTTCTGTCTCATCGCCATCTTTGGAAGGGAGAGAGTTGGGTTGGAGTTCCAAGACAAGGAATGACAAACTACTTACCAATGACTCGGCCTCCTCGAGATCCGGGATATGATAGTTAGGACGTTTGTGAAACTTGTACCAGCGATGGGCTGGTACGAACTTGAATGTGTTGTTGGATGCTGGCATGAAGAATGCGTGCGTCTCCGCTTTCACCACCTCCTCCATCTTTCCCTGCCAAACCTCCCCTCCCGTCGCATCCTCCATAACCCACGGATACCGCTCCTCCTTCCGCAGCTGCCTCGTAGCCTCCGGAACCTTGAACACTTGTTTCGTCTTCTTCTGGAACTTCTTCTTCGCGGCAGGGCCTTTCTTCTGGCTTCCACTGCTCGGGGTGCTATCGCGAGGGTGAATCGGCCTCCCCTCAGCATCGACCATGACCATCCTGCCATCCATGCCAATCACAGGCTTTCCGTCAGGGCCAAGCATGGGACCGACGGCCTTGGCCATGGGATCCTCGTCTGTCGCTGTCGTCTCGGGGCGCTTGAGCTCCTTCCTATTCAACTTCACGGGAGCTTGCCATCGAAGGATATCGACCGGCTTTCGCGAGTCGAACTTCATGACGTCGTATTTCCATCCATTGAGGGCGGATGACACCAAGTTGAACTCGGTGTAGGGCCCATCAGGCAGAACGGGCGTGGCGTCCTCTTTCTCTGCTTCTGGCTTAGGCGGCCGTGGCCTGCCTACAGGGCGTGGTCGTTTTGGCGATACAGAGCCAGATGATGATGTTTCTCTGGAGTCGGCGGTGGCCAGTTGCTTCTTCCTTGCCTTCGGGTGGAAGAGGATAGCAGATCCAGGAGGTGCGGGGGCCATGACGAGATGACCAATCGCTATTGAGGAGGGTGAGGGGGTGTTAGTGCTCGGGATATGATATGAGAGCACAAAAGTCTAGTGAAAGGCTTTATCGGTGATGGACGTTGGGGAGAAAGGTCAAAGCTGAGACCCAAGGACGTCGAGTCCCTGTTAAAGATGCTATTGTCTCCAGTGGTGCCGGCCCCGACACGCCACAGCGCGTCTTGACTCTCGTTAAGCGCCGCTTCAATTTCCCAGCACGTGATCTTCTCCTCGACGCGTCGCCGCGTCCGAGTCGTTGCTGCGTTTCTTGTCTCCCTCTTCCTCGCCTTTTCCTGGACTGCGCCGTTCATTTAACCGCTTGCTTTCTATGAATCTCCTTTGGTTTGGTGACACTGAAGATTCTCACCTAATGAGGCAGCACGTCCACGCTAACGATTTTCGTATCGATGGCCATGACACACAGCCCCCACATCCGCAATTATTGAAGCGCTCTACTGGCGGCTCGGGCGATGCAAGTAAACACCCGGTTCGGCATAAAGCAGGAGGGAATCGCTTCTTCTCCAAGAGCGCTGCGCTGCCGGAAAATGGAGAAGGACTTTTGAGATCACGTCTTCCTGGTCCTCACCACTCGGTCAACAGTAATCGAGCACCTCTGCAACCGAATGTCATGTCTGGGACGGTCCAGTCCTTGCCTTTCAGTATTAGCCGAACTGGGACATCGAGGCGAGAGGAACATCACAAGTTTTCGACGCATATACCCACGAAACACGCTCCCGATGTGCGCTCCACTGAACCGAGAGGTAGCTCACCTGTTCCTTATCTTGCCTCGGGTAATTCAACTCACGCCCGAATTGAAGTAAAAGATGAAATGTCCCCTCCTCGCCCGTCACACCTCAATTTGCTTGATCACCGGCCCGAGGCGGTAGCCTTGCCCGCTGGAGGTATGAGCGTGAGTCCATCGCCGTCAAACCGGTGTTGATATCTATTAGGCGATGCAGCGGGAGTCGGTTCGCTGTTCAGGAAGGCCTCTGGCCACAATATAGAGAGTACTCGGAGGGATGCTGCCATCCGAGCGCAGCATGACAGAGCTCCGTCGAACCCACATGGTAGATTGTCCAGCGAATCGAGTCTCAAGCTTGAAGATATGGATGAAGATGTTTCCGCGATTTTCCTCAAATTGAATGATTTTAAGAAAACTAAAAGTGAAATGGAAGAGAAGGTGGCTTAGCGACCTCACTTGTAACCCTGGAGCTGACGTAGAATTTAGTGCAAAGAAAACGAAGAGTTGCGCTCACAGATTGCGATGCTTCAGGAAAAGGCGAAGCGCGACATATCCAACGTCAAAGACGCTGCCAAGAAGGCATTGGAACGCGGTAGCAGAGAGTACGTACCAGATGAATCCTACATAATTGACCTACACTTAATCGGATCGTATCCAAGACTGGAAGAGATGAGGAACATCATGACGTCTCTTACAACCCAATCACATGAGGTTTTCGGTTTTGCTCAGGAAGTTCGATCCTCTCTTCCGGATGCCGAAGAGATACGAGAGACCATCAAAACCAGCCTCGAAAGTGAGTTGAATCATCTCAACTCCCTGATTCTGCGCTGAGCTTTGCTCAGATTTTGAGTCGCTTTTTGACGGAGATGGAAAGTTTATACGAAACGCTGAAACACGTGAGATCGTCACACAGCTACGATGGGAGTGCACGGCTAGTAAGTGTCAAGGATCCTCTATCCAGCGGCATATCTGATTTTTTGAAAGCACGCCAAGCCAATGATCTCCTCCGCGATAAGCTCACTAGTCTCAGCTCGCAGCTGGTACAGGCGGAAAGTCGTGTACAAGAACTTGAAGTTCTTCACACAGACGCCACGAAACTTGTCCGGGTGACGCAGGAAAAAATCAATGATGCCAGTGAGTACATTCATGCGCCTGCCTTTGTTCCTTCACACACGGGTTACTCATCTCTATTCCAATAGACTCAGTGGTCATAGAACAAGTAAACGCTTTGAAAGCTGCCCAACACGAAGCCGTGGAAGCCATTCATGCTGGAGCTGAGACCGAAAGTAAACTGCAGTCGCTGCAGGAGAAGTGAGAATATGTAAGGTTCATTTTAATCGCTACTCATCGCGATGTTGCCCAGATATGAGAAACTCCGGCTGGAAGCCGCCGGCAATCTGGACGCCGTACAAGTTATGGAAGGCCTGCGAACCGAGTGGGCTTCATCATCTTCATGATTTGACAAATTTTGCCTGACTTGACATTAGGAACGCTCGACTACAATCACTTCTCGATGACAAGGATAATAGCCTAAAAGCCCTGTCTTCTACAAAGGATGAGTAAGCTCTGTTTTATGACAGCAACGCGCTTAGGTCTGAAGAACATCATGAAGTCTTCAAGCCGCCATGACCATATCCAGTCAACAGCAAAGCGAAATCGCCAATTTGAAGAAGGCTATAGAAGGCAAAGAACGGTTGATTCACGATCTGCTGCAACGGTGCGAGTGGGAAAAACAAGTCGAGATTTCGTACTCATATCAGCATTCAGATGTGCTCAGGCGGAAGCGCGGGAGGCAGAACGCTCCAAACTGACCTTAACATATGAAAAGGAAATTGCCAAGCAGGAAGAACATGTGTCGACGCTGAGGCTTACGAGTGACCAAGCTATCAAAGAGCTCGAGACTCAGCTTGCTGTTGTGAAGGCGGACCTCTACAGCACCAAGGAAAGGTAACATCCTCGACGAAATCCTGTGGTTCCTCTTAGTCCTAAGCTGCCATAGGGCCCAACAAGTTCAGGCGCGACTTCAGCTGGTACAGCAGCGATTTGAAGACCAGTCGAGCACCCTGAAGCTTACGAAAGAAGAGAATGGCGAAATTCAGGTCTTTTTTCTTGTCATCTCTTACTCATGAGCGTCATCGATTTTCATCCATTCCCACAGGAACGCCTTGCGGCTTCAGAGAAGACCTTCGCCGTATTTATGGTATAATCTTGCAAATCTGTGTACGAGCTTACATTTTCTGGAACAGGAAACGCTAAACGAGGAAAGAAGGAAATTGCTAGGCGAAATTGGTGTCCTTGAAGAACGCAACCGCCTCTTACAATTGAACTCTGATGAATCAAAGCAGGAGGCCAGACGCTTGCAAGAGCTTCTTATGAGTGTGCAGAAGGAATCCGGGGATCGTGCCAAACTCGAACAGGACACCAATCTGGAAAGGGTGTACGAAGCGCAGAAAAGAGTGGCGCAGGCTGAAGATGAACGTGCACAAGCGCGCAGACAGGCCGACGACTTACGCGAGCAACTCTTGAATACTCGCCGGGACTATGAGACTCTGAAGGAGCGCTCGGAGCTTGCGCTTGCGTCTTCCACTGATCACCGCGCAGACCTCGAGGCTCTCCGCTCCCAGATGCAAAGCTTGCAGACAGAGAGGAATGATCTTGCCGCCCGTGCTCGGACCATCGATACTCGGTACAGAACAAGTGAACTGGTACGTCTATCTCGCTGTTTAGGAGATCGTGGAATTCATCATCCGCAGTCCGACATTGAAAAATTGTTTGTGAATGCCATCCTGAAAGAAACAGGCGCTTTGTATGAGCAGAAGCTCGCTGATAAGCAGAACGAGTTGAGAAGGGTAAGCCTACATTCGCGTCATCATAATTAACGTCTACAATCTGTCTGTACAGAAAGCAAACCAGTGTGATAATCTGCAGGCGAAGAATAACCAATTGGAGAAGACTCTCGCCCGACACTTGAAGACAGAGGTAATTGCACCAGTCCAACGTTTGTATCGCTGATAGTCAAGTCCGACAGGCTAAAGCAAAGCCCTCGACTGGCGTTGCGCCGCAATCAATCATGAACCTGACTGGTTTCATGTCCTCGGAACCGAGTGTGCCCATGTCACAAGCTCCGGACAGCGATGAACCGGTGCGCATTCCAAATCTTCGGAATCAACGTAATTCATTATTCATTCTGACCTAGTGCGAAACGAACGACGCTCCCTCTCGCTTTCTTCAAGCGCAGGCTGTTATCGGTCACCCTCGCCGTATGGAAAAGAACGGAGACACGGATTTAATGCACACAAAAGAGACAACTGCTGCGGGGAACTCTGGGACTTCTGGAACTGCTAACATGGCTAAAGTGCCGGACGATATCGTCTCCATTAGAACGCCAAACCGTTCTTCTGGAAAAGGGATGTTCTCTCGATTCGACACAGAGGATGACATCTTCGACTTCGATCTCGACCCCAAGTCGCCCCATGTCTCCGCTAGTACGCCCAATCAACGGGACAAGAGATCTGCTCAGAACGTGCCTGAGGAGGTGGGTGAAGGCCGCAGGCCCGGGAAGCGAGCGGTGTGTATCCATCTGTGGTACTTTGTGTCAACCCGAATTGAAAAGCCTTACAGAAACGCAATAGCACCAAGACATTCAGTCGGAAAACGGAAGGCCGACCAGGCGATGGAAAAAAGGTATGGACAACAAATGCTGGAAATTTTAATGTCCTCCACCCTCTCATTAGGCGGCCGAACAAACCTCCAAGCTCAGGTCCCGTAGGGAGAAGTAAACGGCTCTCTGCTCTCACTCTGGTTCCGTCACCGGCCCTTGCTTTTGGTGTCTATCGTGTTTTAGGCTCGTGGTCAACGTCTCGCTTGGTCTTGTAACAGTCTTGTCCTGCGGAAGACTCACTCCAAACGATTGTTTTGCTATATGCTTTTTTGCTGTGCTCGTTATTACTGTCGTTCTCATTCGCATGTAATCCAATCGATTTTGTCATGAAATCGAATGCTTTCGATAGCTCAGATTGCTGTGAGAGATGAAACCGACAACCAGAAGACCACAGAAGAGAGGGATTATGAGTAGAAAAAACTCCTATTCTATCACAACATAACGCCTTCCTCGTCCCCTGTTGCCTCCGTCGGTTCATGTGCGGAAGAAGGCGGCTGTTGTGCAGGGGGTTGTGCACCCCCTGCACGCTGAGTCGGCGGAGAGGTCGGCGGCGAGCGAGCATAGGGCGAGACGAGGCCTTTCTGTTCCAAGGCCATCTGCAAGATAGTGATCCGTTCCTCCTGCGAACCTCTGAAAGCAAACGGGGCGCGTCGGCCGCACGTTCAAGATACTATACCAGCAGACGCAACACGCACATAACAGCTTCATTCTCCTGGAACGCCTGGCAGAACTCCGGATCCGGGTCGTCGAGCCCCTCCACGTTCTGCTTCAGCTCCTGTTGCGTCTCACGGAGGTGCTTCAGCGAGTTCTCCAGACGGGCGATTTCTGCAGACGCATACGTCATTCAGAACCATGCTTCGCGTCAGGGATGAAGAGCTCAACCATCCGTAATGGTGTCAGGAGGTAACAGAGCGGCCTCTCTGAGTGTGAACGGTTGGGCATGACGCGGTTGATAATCCATTGTGCTGCGTTGTGAGTATGCAGTGGAGGCAGGTTCAAAGAAGAGTCCGCCTCCGAAAGTCACAACTACTATGATTACATAATCCAAGGATCGACGGGCAGGCTAAAAACGCGCTGAAAGACGGGAAAGCAAGTGTGAAAGCCGGATAACCGGGGGCATATATACTGCAGATGCGACAAGATGAGGATTGATAGATACACTGTCCTGAGCAGAAAAATGATAAAAACTCTATGGCATTACGGACAGGGAAGGGTAAAATAGATGATGCAACCCGCCTATACACCAAGTCTAAAGGGTTTCGTTACACAGGTACAACAGGAGCAGAGCTCGAGAACGTACCTCTGTTTAGTATGCTCATATACTACATATGATATAGAAACCGCGGGGACCACCTGATGCGACAGCGTCAGAGGAAATCGGGATATCAACTAACTAGCCGACTACTGTACCTTCGCTAATGTGGGCAGCAAACCACGGTAGAATCCTCGCCATCCGTCTCGCTCGTAAGTCTTCACGACCACGTCTGTGAAACCAGTATATCGTGTGGGATGCCCGGGGGATCCAGAGGCTTGGAGTCTCGTCCTTACGAGATTGAGAGGATAGACACTAGTTGCGCCCACGCTGCCCGATACGCTGCCGAAAGCGAGGACAGCGAGGACACCAGGTTCAGTCTTGCCTGTCGAGCGCAAGTACGCCAGCTTGAGAGCTTCAAAAGTGCTCATGTCAATGGCCGAGTATGGGAATACGCCAATGAGACCAATCTGAGTGAGCGTTTGTGAGGGTCATGCAGAATCAAAATGAATGAAGACGCATACCCCAAGTCCGCGGTAATATGCCCTGAAACTGCCCAATTTCCACAGACGCTTTGCCGCAGCAGGCAATGAGCGATTTGGTTCGCCCGTGCTGCTCATCATTTGCGTCTGCGTATCGAATGGAGTTAATACCTATCCTTCCCATTTGCTTGTCCACGTCTCCCACCTTTAAAGTCTCGATCGGGTATATGGCTGGTGGATGTCAGTGGGGTGACTTGCAAAATAACAAGAACAGGCGCATACACAGTTGACTGGCGATACCACCGAGACCTCCGGATAAAAAGCGGCTGGAGCCAGATATTTCTCTCGGATCCTCGACGTTATCGACATACTGAGCGAAGAAACGTTTCTAGACCACAGCAATCAGACCGAGGCTACAAGACGATAATAAGCGGACTCACAGCAGACTCGTACGTCATGAACTTGATGGCAGATTCAGGAAAGATCTTCGCGACGGACAGTCCATTGCCGACCCAAAAGGCGCGGATTCCGCCTTCGCTGTAGAGCGTCTTCACCGCGGCAGCGATGGCTTGTATGCCGCGGACATCCGCCTTGGGACTCAACGAGGTGCCGCCAAGGTCTGGCGGTCTTGTGATGAGAAACACTTTCAGTCGATCGAATGGTGCGGTGCACGTCCGCGATACTGTTAGTTGTCTTAGTTGTTCTGTTGCATCAAGATGTTTCAAGAGGGAACTTGCCTGCGCCGGCAATGCCCCCTGCCATCAGGAACCTCAGTGCTGTCTGCCCTTCTAACCAACTATGCGGTTCTTCTTCTGTCTCCTCTTCCTCCTCTTCCTCCTCGTCGTTCTCTAGCCTCTCTTTATCTACAGGTATTGGGGAATTTACTATGGGAGCTTGAACTACGTAATCTGGAGGTTTGTCTTCTGCACTCAGACTGACATCACCTGAGTTAGAAGTCAGAGACAAACCGAATTCCGTGCATAGATAAAGTAGATTACCTTCCATTGTAACTCGAGCTGCGCCTCTGCCATCGTCACCGAGAAACTTTCGCACTTCATAGAATCGGTAGATCTCGGCAGTCGAGACGTTCCGGGGCAGCAGAAGCAGGAAATCTCGGAACTCTGCAAAGCTGATAGCGCGTGAATGTGGCGACGACGTGAGATATGTCATGAAATCGGATAAAGTAGACTGGGATAGTTCGACACCTGCCCTACAGATTAAGAAACCGGATAGGACACACCGACTAGAGAGAGGGCGTACCGGCTTTCTGCAGAGCGACACCGAGCTCTTCCGCGTCAAGGTGTCCATTGCCATCCAAGTCAAGCTCGTCGTGGAAGACCCTCCACAGCTCTGCGTGTACCGGTGCTCAGATAACACCCAACGGAGACAGCGAAGGACACGAAGCACCCACCGACTTCCTTCGCCTCCGCGTAGTCCTTGAACTCCTTCCACCCGATATGCCCAGCTTCATGCTCCTCCGACGTCTCGTCGGAATAACACCGCCCGAGCAGCTCCTGCGTATACACCGCACGCATGCGCTGCGCCTTCTCCGGCGTCAGATGCTGCCCCTTCACCACGCCCGCATCGCCTTCGGCGTCCGCGGGCCTCGCCCCGCCCGCGATCTGAGGCAGCTGCTGCCAGAGCGCGCGCAGGCGCGCCTTGCGGTGCGCGCGGCCCTCGCGCTCGCGGAACTCGGCCAGGCTGCGCGGGAGCGGCTCGTACGCGGGGGGCGGGTCGGAGCGGAGGCGCGGGATGTACGGGCGGTCGCATGCGCCGGAGAAGGTGCCGTCGAAGATGTCGCGTCGGGCGGGGCGGGGCTGGGTGCGGTCCATGGGGCGACAGTGGGGGTCTGGAATATTTGGATGATCTGTGGATGGATCAGGGGGGCACACTCATTGCAGGACGAGGTGCAGGCGCTGGGAGTGGGGCTGTCTGGCCACCCGTGGTCGTTGTTCTGCTTTCGCCGCTCACCGCGCTGCAACGCGCGCTGAAGGAAATCACGTGTCTCCTTTCGTCACCGCGCGAATGCGAATGCCTCCGGGAAACGAGATGGTATTCGCAAGGCTACAATTGGCTCATCCACGGTGGGTACAAAGAGTAAGGTATCGTAAACTACAGTGATCCGAAAGCAAAAACGAGCATACAATAGCGACAATAAAAACCAGCACTGGTCTGAGCCTGTGTCAGAGCCTATGCGTGCCATCACAATCCACCCACGACGCAGATCAAGGTGATCGCCTGAAACAGGACGAGACGGCGCGTCCAGCGGCGACAATACACTCCCACACCATGCCCGAGCACGTCCGCTTCGGCCGGTTCTTCGCGAGCGCCGAGCGCGGCAGCCGGAACACGGGCAGGACGTCGGCCGCCTGGGGCAGCACCTCGCCCTCCTTCTGCCGCGCGAGCTCCTCCTGCATGAAGTCGGGCATGTCCCACGACTGCGTGCGCGCGAGCGACGTGCCGCGCGTCTTCTCGGATGTCAGTGACATCGCGCTCGGCTGGGACGTGTTGAGTGAAGAGGGCGCGGGGCTGATCGGGATCGCGGAGAAGCGCTGCAGGTCGGCAGTCGAGTCTTTCATGTATATAGACGGGGGATCCGGCATGATCTGCAATGCCGAGTTGTTACGGCCTGGTCGTGGGCAGCGGCGGGTTACAGCACGTACCATGCGATAAGGGCTCCTGATCTCGGGGGACATAACCAGAGGGCGAGGCGCAACGTACGATTTAGGCCGCGCAGAAGGCAGAGGCGGCGTGGGTGGGCGATACATCTGCTCCGCATGTCAGACAATATACACCGCCGCAAGCAACGACACATACATGAGGCAGAGACGCCTTGCGCGGCGTGGAACCGGCCGACCGCGCAGAGTGCGGAGGCTGGGGCTCTAGGCCCGGATACAAAGTCATAGAATAATAGGTGGCCGGAGAAGAGTTGACCGTATGTTCAATGGATCCATGCTGCATAACGGCAGACATGTAAATTAATCGAAGCAAGTGCAGTCCGACGGGATGACGCACCTTGCTGGACGAGGAGGCCAGCTCCCTGATGGACGAGCCGTGGGCACTGTGTTCTTCGCCGTGATTGCTCGAGTGCCCATCGCTGCGTGCCATGTCCTCCACCGACTTGTATCGATGAAGGGCTTGCTGTACAATGTCCAGATGGTTCTCTGGGAGCTGCACGTTACAAAAATCATGACCGAAGTCAATTTCCAAACAGACGCGATATAGAGGGTAAGCGCACCGGTGGAAGTGAAAGATCAGTTCCCTCTGGGCTGAACGCGGCGAGCGAGGCGGACTGGGAAAGAGGCGGCGAAGACGGGGGAGATGGGATATAATTCGGCACAGGCTTGCGCCAACCTTTGGCCGAGGACGAGCGAGAAGGGGGCGGGACGGGCGACGACATGACCGGATTTGACGTAGATACAACGAAGAAGACTAAATGGGCTGGCGTTCAAGAGCACTTACGAACACGAGGAGGGACCAGAATGCAGCGATGGGGGCGATTATATACAAGAGAGTCGGGTCGTCAAAGCTCTGTATGAAAGACCGCGTGTGGCTCAAAGCGAGACAATGGGGCGGGGCGTGTGGCCCTCGGCGCACCTGCCGGGGAGAAGAAAGGCGGACAGCAGCGGGGCACAAAGCGACACGGCACCTTCGCGGGCCTTATAGATCGGGCCTTCCTCTGTCTTTGGGCCTAGCAGAGGATCCGGAGGGAGGTCACCTCGAGGCATGGGCATGGCGCTGCCTCGTGTAGGCCGCTCTGGTGCGCGACGGCGAGCAAGAGGCTCGAGCATGGGCTAACAGCATCTGTGAAAAATCATATGTGTGGAATTCGTGAGGTGGCGCACAAAGCGCGGCAGACTGCAGGGGCTTGTTGTGAGTGGACAGAGAGATCTGGCGAGAGCCAGAACAAAGACAATCGTGCACGAGCGCTTCGACGAGTTGGCGCGATGGCAAGATGATGGCGAGACCTGCCATATTTGGGTGATCAGGAAGGCCCCGAGCCGGAGGCTTTTGGCACGGGGCTGGCACGGACTATCGGGGAATGGACGTCTCGCTCGACGACAGACCGTGTCATTGCCAAGCTATATTTGTCCGTCATCGATGAGCGGGAGTGGACAGGGATGGGCACACAAACTCTCGTCCGCAACACTTATGAGCGGCGATTCGAAGCGCAGGCCGAATCCAAAGGTACCGCAGCATCCCGACTCGGAGGCGTCGGAGGCGATCACACTTACAACACCATCAACGACCAGCATCAACATCGAATCCAGAAGCAGAAAAAACAATCACCATCATGATGAATATGATGAATATTCATTGATTTCCATCGTAAGGCAACGGAAGATGTCAAGTAGTGTACTATAGATGTAGCACGATTGGTAGTCGTCGTCGACGGTAATAGTGTGTGTAGAGAAGGGAGTGCGATGGGGTCGTAAGGCTGTGGTCAGTTCATTAAGCGCATATCCCAGATGTACAGCGTAGATATAGTGCAGTGTGGATAGGGACAATGATATATGGACACGCAAACCCGTGAGGTATTGAGCAAAGCACCAGGCGATATCTATATGCAGATCTTCATGTGTGGTGTGATGGGGATGCAGAGCAGTGGAGCACGAGCAGCTGAAACCAAACGAAGGGAAAAATCCGTTGGCGGAATCAGAGCAATAAATAGTCAGGGAGGATGGAAGGTCAAGGGACCCTCCGAGGTGCGCCCGTCAGTCGTGTGAGATCTAGGGTGATTGTTGTGGCTTCTCCGATTCGGTTGATACGCCGCTGGTCTCCTTCTCCCCCTGGAACCGCGTCCGTGAGCGCGAAGGTATCCGAACCTTGGAGCGCCATTCCTTCACCCATGCCCACCTCACTGTACGTTCTGTAGAGAGGCTGTCGTCTCTTGCGGATGAGATCCACGCGCGAAGGTAGTCCCGACCGAGAATGGGCGCCAGTGAGAGGAAGGACAGGAAGATGAGCTTGATGATGATGTCGGGGGAAGTGAGGATGTCCGAAATCGTTTGAGGATTCGGAGACGGTGTTGCCGCTACCGTTTGGAGAATGTCACCAATCTGTCAGACAACAGTTAGGAGCCGTAAGCGCACAAAGGTAATGAAGGCATACCTGGCACGTGACTGCTGTCCACGGAATGGATCCAATAAAAGTCCCTAGGAGACAATCATACAGGCCCACGCCGCATACGCCGCAGGCCACGTTGATGCCCGACCACGGAACCACACCCACGAGCCTCAGGACGCTGAGTCTCACCCAGGCTGGAGATTTGGTTCCAGTCCCGACGTCCGGATCACTTTCAAAAGCGCCGCGAGCCATCGCAAGCGGCCGGGGGAAGAAGCGTATCATGAATGGGGAAAGAGGGGTCGCAAGCAGCGACGCAAAGATGGATCCGACGGTTGTGAGGATGGAAAGCAAAACGGTTGCCCAAAGAGGAGAGAAGAGCGCCCCAGCAAGAACGTTCTGTCAGAGCGGGGATGAGTGGATAGCCCTGATCAAACGAGGCAAGACTACTCACCCATAGCACACTACCGGGAACAGACCAGGCGTGCATCCAAATGGTCACAACGGACATAACTCCAATGACGTGGGTCATGGCTGCGGCTCCGCTTTGCGAGTAGCCGTGGAGCTCCCGGCCGAGCTGCGCAAGATCGGACATGTTGCTCGGCCATGAGAAGGTGAAGGGAAGGGACCAGAAACTGAGGATTACAAGGGCGGTGGAGACGGGAAACAATGTTATCACAAACAGGATGGGAGCATGAACCTGATAAGGAGATGTGAGCGAGGACTGCAGGTCGTGTGCCACGGAAAGGGGCGTACGGAGGGAGTTCGCTGCCACCACGTTCGAGTAGATTGTTTGACATATAGGACCTCTGTCTGTTCATACATATCGCCCACGGAGGCGGTCTGGGAAGCTGAGGCAGAGACTGGGAGGATGGTTTCATCGGAGGAGGATCGGGGGGATGAGGGTGCGGACGGGTAGGTGAAACCAGATTCCATGTGAAGGAGCTGCAGACATCGCGCAGCGAGGACGGACAGAGTAGAGGGGGACTGCAGCGGGGCAGAGGACTTGGCAGTTGTTACGTGGGGAGGGGGTGTGCACGGGAGGTTGCAGTCAAAGATGCAGGGCTTTTGGCGCGCACCGAGGGTGTGTATGGTGAGCGCCGGTCTAAGATTTGTGGATGAAGCACGGTGGCGGGATGGCGCAGGAGGGGAAAGAGTAGCCATGATGTTTTGTGGAAGATAAGGGGGAGGTAGAGGGAGGTTACGCAGCGCAGCCGCGGCCGGACACTGGAGTGTATTAGTTGGTCGTCGACACGCTGGGCAGAATTGCTCAGCGTCCAGCCGCGTCATCCCCATGACTCATTCCCGCCGCGTGCCGCCCGTGCCGAGCCGAGTCTGCCCACCGGCCTCCATTCCTCGAATCTTTCTGACTGCTCTCCCTTACGTTCTCGACATGGCCGAGGAGCTCCAGCAGCTCATCCTCAACATCCTCGACCAGCGCGGATCCATCGATGACACCCGCACACTCACCCTCCCCGGTGCATCCCAGCCTGCTGCAACAAGCGATGCACAAATCACAATTCTCGGCGCCCTCAACTCTCTCGACAGCAGAGAGGTGATCTCCATCTCCATCGGAACCCATCACATCTCATTTACGCGCCCATGTTCCCTAGATGATAAAATATGAACCACACGAGACCCTCTCCCATGTCCTGACACAGGAGGGCGCCCAAATTGCGCTGCAAGGCTCGCATGAGGCCCGTGTATGGGCTGCATTGCCGGCCAAGGATGCTGCTGCGCCTGTCAAACCTGCCGAGCTCAAAAAGCTGGTCGGTGACGAGACCGCGAAGGTCGGACAGGGCCGCGCGTTCAAGAACGGATGGATCGCGAAGGAAGGTGATGGCCTCGTCAAGATCGTACGTCGCGTCCCGTGTATTTCGCGCGTATGTTGCTGAGGTACAAGGTGGTATAGAAATCCGAGATCAGCGATACCACACAAGAAGAAATGCGTGAGGTTGACTCGACAGGTACATTAAAAACCGGAGAGAAAGCCCTGGCCGATCTGCGGAAACGCAAGCTGATCATTCAAAAGTCAGCCTGATTCGAATTTTGAGTTTTCGTGCTCTCACATTGCTTTCGATGTAGGAAGGGTCAATGGTTCACCGTGCGCAAGGGTCCCAATTTCAGCACGTCAACCGCAAAGCCCCTCACAGACTTGACCGTTGACATGCTGACTTCGTGAGTCATTTCGCGGTCATGATGCTTGAACAAGGACCAAGCATTGCATAGCGGCTCCTGGAAAACCTCAAACTTCAAGAAATACAACTTTGAAGCAGAGGGTATACCCACTAACGGCGGCGCGCTCCATCCGCTCCTCAAGGTGCGCGAGGAGATGCGGAATATCTTCTTAGAGATGGGGTGAGTCGTACCACCGCGCCTCACCACAGCGGCAACTCACAGCGGCACAGCTTCGCGGAAATGCCGACGTCCTCCTTCGTCGAGTCCGGATTCTGGTGTTTCGACGCGCTCTTCGTCCCACAGCAACACCCAGCGCGCGACCTCCAGGATACCTTCTACCTTTCCGACCCCGTCAAGTCGCTGCCTCCGCCGCGCGATTACTACGAACGCGTCTCAAAGGTGCACGAGCACGGCGGGTACGGCTCGCTCGGCTACCGCGTGCCCTGGTCCGACGACGAGTCGCGCAAGCTTCTCCTGCGCACGCACACGACCGCGTCCTCCGCGCACATGTTATACAAGCTCGCCGCGCGCTGCCGCGGCGAGGCCACCGGCGACGAGTACGACTGGGGTGGTACGGCCGGGCGCGTCGAGCGCGCGGAGGGCCTCCTCGACGACGGCTTCCGCCCCGCGAAGCTGTTCAGCATCGACAGAGTGTTCCGCAACGAGACGATGGACGCGACGCATCTCGCGGAGTTCCACCAGGTGGAGGGCGTCGTTGCAGACCGCGGGCTGACGCTCGCTGACCTGATCGGTATGTGTCCTCTGCCGTGTTCGGGCGAGCCGCCCGGTGATGCGTGATGGTTCATATAGGGTTCATGGGCGTCTTCTTCAAGAAGATGGGCATCGAGAATGTGCGTTTCAAGCCGGCGTACAACCCGTACACGGAGGTGAGCCGCGCGTCCATCAAGCCGCCTCAATGGGTTTGTCTAAGCGTCTCCGTAGCCGTCCCTCGAGATTTTCGCCTTCCATCCACAGCTTAACAAATGGGTCGAGGTGGGCAACAGCGGCATGTTCCGCCCCGAGCTGCTCGAGCCCATGGGCTTCCCCAAAGACGTCCATGTCCACGGATGGGGCATCAGTCTTGAGCGGCCCACCATGATTCGGTCAGTGCCCTTGTTTCATGCATCCGGCAATCGTAATCTCATCGCATCTATGCGTTTTGGCTTTGATAGATACGGCATCAACAATATCCGGACGCTGGTCGGCCACAAAGTGCCCATCGAGAGCGTGGAGAAGGCGCCGGCCGTCAGGTTCTGAGCCTGCGCACGTCACGCGCCCTGGGGTCGGTGAGAAGAAGGAAAGAAGTATGTAGAACTAGTACATGTTGTTGGATTAGATATATCCTTAGCTCCATGGTGATGCAAAGTGTCATTCCGCTGTATGTCATGGCTAGGAACCGGATGCCTGTGCCGCGGCTGAGAAATACGACTTCAATACTGATCTGACGCGAAGCTTGGAGAACTGTTGACGAGGTGTGCAAATCTCTGTACCCTCTCCAGATTTGTCAGGCTATCGAGTATGTGGCTTACCTTGTTCGGTGTTGATTTACAGAATTTGAGAAGAAGCAGAAGTGACATTCGATCGTCCGAATTCCGTCGATCAATTGAACAAACTCGACGTTCGAAGTCAATTAACAAACACATATTCCATATGGTGAGCTGGTATCATACAAAGCACTATCCCATAAATCCGCAGTATAGAGACACCGATTTAACGTTCCCATTCCATATCCAGATCCAGTTTTCGATTCTGAACTCCCCCAGGTGAGATTTACGAGATGGTGACGCGCTTAGACGCCTGCTCGGGCGATGACCTCGGGAAGGTGACCGTCAGAACGCCATTCTCCATGGCTGCCTTGATCTCCTCGACCTATCACGCCTCGTCAGTATTTGGACAGTCGTCAGCTCCCACCTTGCGAGCGCGTACCTTGATTCCCTGCGGCACCGGCAGCGTGCGCGAGAACTTGCCGAACCTGCGCTCGCGCACGGCATAGCCGTGCTCGTCGCGCTCAGAGGAGACGTTGGTCTCGCCCGAAACAGTGAGTGCGTTGTTGTGCACGTCAATCTGGACGTCCTCCTTCTTGAGGCCCGGGAGCTCGAAGGTCGCGGTCACGGTGTTCGACTGCGCATCCTGGTGCACATCCATCCTGTTCGAATACTCGTCAGCGTGGATGTCGTAGGTACGTACGCCGTGCAGGGTTTACCTTGGTCTCAACACAGATGAGCTCGTGTCTCCGACGTTCCTGCGGCTCCCGCGCTGGAGCTGGCCGTTACCAGCCCGCGAGGAGAAAGCCTCGTCGAAGAGCCTGTCGAACTCGGACAGAGTATAGAAGGGCTCGTAGAAGAAGTTGGTGAGAGACATTTCGATTGTAGGTAAGAGCTTGTGAAGGTCAGAAGAGTGTTGAATGTGAATGCTTGTCTTGTTGCTGAACAGGAGGGTATCTGCAGACTGTTTATATACCTGTTGGACCTGACGGTCTCATGATGGACGGAGTATGTTATGGAGTTTTCTAGATCTTCCGCGTTCTTTGTCTTGTTCTTTTTAGACATCATTTACTTACTGCTGGATATGTTTTGTGAGGGTCCCCAAATATGGAAGTGATAGTACTCTCGAACATTCTGGAATATCCCCCCGTTACCGAGGCCGCTACTCGCCTTCTGTTCAGAGGAATGTTATGGAGAAATTCAATTCAATATAAGCATTAGAGTGGTTTGACTTCTACATTGAAGCGTACAAAAGCAATAAAGAGCTGCTCGCCGCCTTTCCCGACTAGAACGAGAACATCGCGGCATTCTTCCGCGTACCGAACATGTACACCAGGGCCTGACTCATGAATAGTCCGACAGTAATACCGATGGTGACAGCAATCATAGCACCACCGATATCGATGCCGTTCCCGGAGGCGCTGATACCTCCTGCTTGAGATAAACCCGACTGCAAACGCAACGTGAGCCAAGGGAACGAAGAAAAGCAAAGCGGTCATTGCTTACAGGCACCAGAAAGAGCACGCCAGTAACCATAGACGTGAACGCGGTACCGCCCATCTTCCGCGAATACGCATTGCCCAGCACGCCGACCGCGAATGCACCAATGGCAGACACGACGTCGGAGCGGTTGAAGATATAGTGGTTCGCGATCTTGTTCGCCGCGTACGCGATGCACGAGATGACGACCATGACGATCAGCTGCTTGCTGCGCCACGGCTGCAGGTTCGCGAGGGAGCTGAAGATGGAGAAGAGCGGGACGATGATGAACTGCGCCCACCACGGGAAGGGCTGCAGGTACCACGGGAACTCGGGCGGGCGGTAGCACCCGTCCTTGATGTGCTCCTGCGTCAGCGTCGAGCCGTTCATGAATGTGAAGGTGCCGAAGAGAGGGCCGTCGGGGCCGAAGCGCGTCGAGTTATCCGAGACGAAGGCACCGGTGTAGACGATGCTGCGTGTCATGGCCTCAGCGAGTGCGTCTAGACGGTGGCGAGAACCATGGTCGAAGAGGAGATAGAGGTCTGAGCCGATCTGGAGGCCGAAACCGAGGAAAAGAGTGTAGATGAGGGCGTACACCATTTTCACGGATCCCGTCAAGATGTTCTTGGATGCCAGCTCGAGCGAACTGCTGACTGTAAAGATTGAATTAGGTGAAGAGATAGGAGACAAAGGAACGGAGCGTACGAATGAGATAACCAGGCAGAATACCGACAATACCGGCGGACGAGATAGCTGTGTAACAGAAGATCTGGCTTTTAATACTGCTCAAGGCACGGGCGAGGAAGGAGATAAAGATAGCAATAGTAATCCTTTGGAAGGGGTCAGAGCATGTAAAATGACACCTTCGAAAGCAAGACGTACTCAAAGACATTGGCGTACAGCGCACTCTTGGTGACCAGGGTGAGCTGCAGAGCACAGAGTACGAACGCCCCGAAGCCCGCAATCCACATATCCAGAAACGAGCCCCCGAAGGCGAGCGTACAGATCAAAGCCGAGAGCCAAAATCCAAGGATGCACCGAGGGATCGTATTGTAGATCGGCGGAGCATTCAGAAGCTCGATCAACATGGTTGTCGCCTTTTTCGCGCTGATCTCGTCATGAACGACCTGTCGATAGATAGTGTGCACCTTATGTAGGTTTCCGAGCGCAAGGCGACCACCGCACTTAACGTAGTGCGTTTCTGATGTCTTCATCTCCGGATCGCCAAACGAGACAAGCACGATGTTGGGCAAATGGATGAACTCGGCGTCGATCTCAAGAATACGAGAGGCTGCCACAAGCTGTGACTCGATACGATGAGACGGTGCACCGTAGGTCATCAGCGACTTCGCCAGCGTGATGATAAACTTCTGCCGGTTCAAAACAGCTGAGAATGGACGATTGAGCGATCGAGAAATAAAACACAAAAAAATGGAGACGCTCACAAGTCACGTTGAACTGAATCTTGATCTTTTGCGCCTCCTTCCGACGTTGCTTATATGACATGTACCGCAAATCCATCTGCTTCTGGCAGTTCTTCTCCAGGTCGTCCGGGTCGTCCAGCAGCATCCGCGTCGCGCCCGTGACCTTCGGGTCGTCAGGATCCAGCGGCCCCGAGCCGATGGAGAGATTCGAGTCGACGCGGTTCATGCCCCACCCGCCCGTCGAGCCATGCGACGCCATCGAGGGTGCACGCGACAGAGACCGGTCGGTGTCCTGGTCCCAGTCGCGTCCGCCCCCGCGCTCCGCGTCCCGCAGGTCCAGCAGATTCGCGGTGAGCCCGCGGTGCGCAGTGGGGTTCGGGTATCCGTCGCATCCCTTTGGCATTTCGTCTTGCGACTGGCGGTTCCGTCCAGCGTCGAGGTTATAGGAGCGTGGCTCCGGCCTCTCGTACGCGGTGCTGGACGAGCGGCGAGGTCGCCCGTCGCGAGGCGGGCCTTCGCGCCCACGCGCATGAGGGGGCGGGTCGATGTCGTAGGGGTGCCTGTAGGACGAGAAGCTGAACTTGTCGCCCCTCTCTTGTGGGCGTCCGGGATCGTAGAGTGTTTCCTCGCTCTCGTCCGAGCCACGGCGGTCGGCGCCCTGTGCGTAGGCGGGGGGAGGGTTGGGAACTGAGCCTATGTCCGACCTCCATTGCGATGTCGCTTGGCCATCGCGGAAGGGGTTGGAAGGGCTATTGCTACGAGCACCGGCAGGTGGGGCAGGAGCGGGAAGATCGTCTTCGAAGTGAACCCTCGAGCGTTGACGCTGCATGCCGGGGCGTTCGGGTGGAGGCATGATAGTCAACGACGAGGGAGGCTATGGGTATTAATGAAGCAGGGGTTATTCAGAGGAAAGGCCTGCTTTCGCTAGACGCTATCAAAGGCGTAAAGGATGATAACGAGCGGAACAGATGCAGACCGGTTCTGAAATCGCCCAGCAGGAGCTCCATCCCAGATATTGCATTTCAGACGGGCTGCCCAAACTTGCAAATCTGGCACCGCGTTGTTAGTTGGCACAGATCATAAATCGGAGTCATGTTACTGAAATGAAAAAGGGACCACACCAGGAGGACAGCACAATTAGCTGTGATCCTCGCACATCCCAAGCACGTCCTGTCACAGTCAGTTCTGGCATCCATACCAGCTATCTCGATTGGGTCAAAGTAAGAGACATTCCTAGCCTGGTTGGCGACCTGCTATATCGCGACCGATACTTACTGGCTTCTGGATTAGAAAGCTCCGAAGAAATCGCAGAATGTGCGTATTTGTTTCTCTGACTGCTCGTCTTAATTACAATGCCCATTTGACTGCGGCTTTCGTCGCGCGTGGACACTCGATTCCAGTTCAGACCGACGCCGCATCGGCGAGGTATCTCCGTGCTGCCAAAGTCACCCAATATAACGCGTTAAATCAGGCACTTGCTGAACAGAAGGTGGAACACGAACGATTACAGCCGGGCTGACGGCGGCTTTGGACGCGCGGAGTGCCACGTCTTCTAAGCGAGCAGATGACGACGACTTTCTGGATGGGACCCTGTCTGACAAAGGGAAGGAACGCGCTGAAGGTTTGTACGACGTCAACATTCAACGTCGAGCGGTCCGGGTCAATTAAGGGCCCTCGTCGAGGAAATCCTTATCTCGCTCCTTCCTATGGCAACTGATGCGACCAAGGAATGAGGAAGGTCACCCGCCTGCTCATGCCCTACACAGTGGCATATCTGGCGACTGCGAAATAGAAAAAAGGGCAATTCCCGCTACCTACGTAGTGGGTCTTACACCTCATTTCTGTCGCTCGATTTTTGGCGGTAGATCCCAGATCGGGGCCGCAGTGACTCCGCGTCCTGCGGCAGCTGCGTCGGCCGGCAAATCCCCTCCTTGTGTCCCATATTCTTTGACTAGAATTTCCCCTCGTTCTCGTTCCCCGAAGTCCTGTGTCAATCCTATGTTCTCAAATTCTTGACCATCTAATCACATAACTCTGTACTTAAGTGCTACAGCTCGATCCCGAGCAAAACAATAAGTAGGGTAGCGGGACTGCCGCGCGACCGTGCGGCCTTGGGATTATGTAGTTTGTTTACGCGAAAGGGTATACAGTGCCAATGCCGCCCTATCCAGTTCCCATGAGCCATCGCCCTCAAACCCAGGAAAACAAGCCAAACGAACCCACCTCATCCCCGTCACGCATCCCTCCAGCTCTCGAACCTTAGCCCCATATTCGACCGCGGCGCGCCCTCGATCGGCTCAAACCCGAGGCGCGCATAAAACTTGCCCGCGTCCAGATTATTCGGGTCCATGCCTAGCCACACACCCTCCAGTCCGCGCGCGCGCAGCTCGCGCACCATCGCGCCGATCAGCCGGCGCCCCCACCCCTGCCGCTGCGCCTCAGGCAGCAGGTCGATGTGCATGTGCGCGGGGCTCCAGGCTAGACACGCGTCCAGCGCGGGCTCGGGCGCGGCGTGCAGCACGCGCACATAGCGCGTGTCCGCATCCGTGCGCGTACCGGTGGGGTCGGCGAGCGGGTACTTTTCGCGCAGCGGCGGCCACCACGTCTCTGCGGCCGCCTTTTCGAACGCACGTGTGTCGGACGTGCCGAGGATGTAGCCCTTGATCGCGGCGGTGGTATGGTCGTCGGGCGCGCTGTCGTCTGCGAGGACGAAGCCCCAGGTGATGTCGGGTATGTGCACGTACGGGAGCGCCCAGACGAGGCCCGGGAGCTCGCCGAGGGTGTGCAGCGGCTCGGCTGAGGCGCCGGCGGCGCCTGTGAGGAGGCAAATGCGCGAGAGCGCGGGCGCGTCCGCAGGCGTCGCAGGGCGGATGGTCAACATCTGGTCGTGGTCGCGATTGGGCGCGTCGCGCGTTTATATTAGTCTTGATTAGGGCCGATCTGATAAGGTCCGTCGGGCGACTAATTGGTAAGTTATTTACCGTGAGTGCCAATGAGAGAATTCGGTGGCGGGCAGTCGCGCGGACGCAGGTCATATGTCTATTGGACGAAAACGCTATCCTCGGACATGGCCTGACGGTGCTATCTGCCAAGGGCACCGAAAGCAGCAGCGTCATCTGCGCTCAAACGTGCCTGAGAGGGTAGGGCGGGATCACACGACGGACGTAACAGGGTACTTATGGAGAGCCGCAACTCCCCGCGCGGGGAACGCGTTGAGAATTGACTCCGATTCGCTACCGCCGGGCTCCTTGGACAGCACCCTCCTCGGGACCAGGCATAAACACTGAAATATGTCAGCGTCGAGAGCCCGCCCAGAAACGCCCGGGACTCACTCATGACACCCAGAAGGAGCGCGATATACATCCAGTACTTTTGCAGAAAGGTCTTTTCCTGCGCGGGCGTGACGGGCTGGCCCTGTGGTGTCAGCGGCGGAGGTGCGCGCAGCTCGGGCCTGGGAAGGGTCGGGCCAAAGAGAGGTGAGGGGCTGAGTAAGGGCATGCGCGGTGATTACATACAAGGGCGGGTGTCTTGGGAAAGAAAGGAGCACCGAGGTGTTACGAGACGCGACCGCGGCAGGGCTGGACTTGGGCGTTACCGCGGGGCACGAGGCGTCGTGCGGGATGGGTGCGAGGAAATAATCGAGAGCGTAGGGGAGGCTACCAGGCTCTGCGGCGCGCAGGACTATGGAGTCGATTGAGCTGCCTGAAAGGTGACACTGGGAAATGAGATCATAGCGCATGTCAGCCAATAGGAGTTGCCGGCGGGCCAGAGCATAGTGGAACGCACTGCTTTTACGGAGGAAATGTGCCATGGAGCGTCGTGTACTGCGGATGAGGAGGGGAGTGCGATCTGATACAACGCGTCGGGATGTGGGTCAGAGGTCTCGGCAAAAGACAGGAGGTCGGCCGCAAAGGCCGGGGCGGGTTGGAAAGACACCTGGCCCGCGTCGTCTACGTCGAGAAGACCGCGCTTGTAGAACTGATCAGAGTCCAGTGAGGGGTGATAGACACGGTGGTAAAGAGGAAGCTGGAAGGCATGGACGGCGGGGAGCAGGAAGAGGAGGAGGGCAGCCATGGAGAGCGAGATGCGAATCCGCTGCTGCGAGACGACGCGCTATTGGCTGCGGGCTCCGCGATTGGCTGAGGATGCCGGAGTATGCCGACGGAAGCGGTGATTGGCTGCTGGCTGCGATTGGCTGGTGGGGGACGGGCGGGGAGCCAGTGAGATTGGAGGAGGCTAGATTGGTCTCGAGCAGAGCTCCCCCCGGTTCTCATTGGCTCTCCTCGCTTCCAAACGCTCACCGCGGTCGAGGCTCGTCCATCCCTGCGCTTTCATAAATACTCAACATGCATCGCTCGCTGTCCATCTTTCCCGCCCCCACTCCCCCCCGTCTCAGACCGCCCTCCCGCCCGATCCATGTCCATCCACAGCGACATTAAGCCAATGATCGTCACTACCCCCACCTTGACTGATCACGCCCTCCCCACCCCTCCCACGTCCCCGTCAGAACGTCCCACAGACCCCCATTCCGTCGTCCTCCTCAACTCCCTCGTCCAGTTCTACCAGCACGAGTCCCTTTGGGTCCACCGCACGCGCGCGGCACTCGAGCTCGCGTTGGTTGCCCAGGGCCGCGGTCCTAACACCCCCACTCCCGCCACATCGGCGGGGCCCACCCCTCCCATGACCGACTCGGACGACTCGGTCAAGGCCGAGCCCAGCTCGCCTACCCCGCTCGGCAAGATGCACCCCCACTCGCGCTGGATGCAGCGAAAAAAGAGCTTCAAGCTCAAGCTCGAGGGCATCCCCAGCTCGAGCATGCTCCGCCGCCGCCGCCACAAGCGGCACGCCGAGAGTGCCGGCGCCAATGCTGCAGAGACGGGCACGCGCCTGCTCGAGCTCTTCGGCCAGCTCATGGAAGCACGCATGGAGAGCTGCCATCGCGTCAATCGATTGGTCAAGGATGCCAACCGCGCTGACCTCATGAGCCGATGACGAGCGAGGTAGGCGTCTTTCATTTAGCGGAGAAACCTGTTTTTCTCACCTCTGTTGCTTCTTCTCGCAGTTTGTACGGGCCACGCACTTTGATCAGCAGTGGTCGACATGACATCATGGCGGAGGCTTCTGAGACACCCATGCTGCGACGATTTGCCCCCGGAGGGGCATGATATCTGTCGGAGGTCGTTCCTGTTTCCGGGCAGAATAGATCCACTCACGATAGTCTACTGCTGGAATTTTTGCGATACACGGGCTGTGTAGTTCCATTTCTTGATGATAGGGCATCTTGTGCATCAGATATTTATTCTTGACACTGTATGTAACGCTGTTGATCTTTCCGTTGAATTTCCGTGCTCTGAGAATGATGGAATTGCGATGAACGAGCGGGTCTTGGTGAGAGCAAAGCGGCGGCAGACGAGTTGCGAACTAGGAACGAATGCGGGGCTGTGATTGGCAGAGCGCGAGGCGGCGCCGGCTGGCGAGCCAATGGGGAGGCGGCCTCGGCGGGAGTCTGAGCCGTGATTGGCTGGAGATCACGGGTGAATCACGGCGCGGGCTTCCCAGCAGCACTCACGACAGACGACCACACTACCGAACCACTTTGCTCTACTCTTTTCCTCTATTCCCCCATCCTTCTCTTCTATGTCTGCTCGCTATGCTCCCCTCCCAAATCCACACACAGATCCAATTTCGACTACCGAGATGGAGGCAGCATTCGATGACTCGGACGACGACGACGACATCCCGCTCGCAGAAGCAGAATCCCGCCCATTGAACTCCCACTCGTCCCACTCCTTCCAGCCATCACATTCCCGTGCTGCTACGGCAGGGACCTACGACTTTGAGAACATCGACTATGCGAATTTCCCCCCACCAGGGTCGCCACCAGGCCCCTCCTCACAAGCGCTTCCGAACGATATCGGTAACTCCAACGGTCTTGTTCCCTCACTAGAACATGTCGCCGACGCGATGCCTGGTCCGCGCAGGGGCTGGTTGACCCGCGCGGCAGCTTCTGTTCTGCCGCACTCGTATGTCCAACGATGGGGCCTCGATTACGAGCGACCCGCCGGTGTTGTTGGGGGCGGCACAGGCAACGATGGGGTGTTTGCGAATGTAACTGCGAAGCCCTCACGGCCTATGGAGATTCGCGAGGGTGCGCTGTTTCTGCCTTTCTTGTTATACATCATGATGCTTATCTGCGTGCCGTCGTTCGCAACAAGGCGACGAGATCTTCCTTGTTCCAGAAGAGGCACAGAAAGATGTCCCACCCTCGTATGCCGCCGCCCAGCTCGACGCTGTGCCGCCGTACTGGGAAACCACCGTCCACGCACCCTCATCCAGCGATACCTACGGCGAGATGATCATCGATGCCCTCCCCACCGGCTCGCTGTTCTCCTTCCTCTGGAACCTTCTCGTCTCCGTCTCCTTCCAGTTCGTGGGCTTCCTTCTTACGTATCTGCTCCACACCACACACGCTGCGCGCTTCGGCTCGCGTGCAGGCTTGGGTGTGACCCTCATCCAGTACGGCTTTGCTCTGCGGAGTCGGGGCGACGAGGGGGAGACTGATGGCTGGGGATGGCGGATGGGAGGGGGGATGCAGAGCACTCAGCCTGCCGAGGCGACGCCGACCTTCGAGACGGCGGCGCAGGCAGAGGAGTACTACAGGAACATGAACGCCACGATACCGGATGCCTCGACGGGTGGGACAGTGCCAGACAACTTCAATTTGGTGAACGACGCCACGACCGATTGGCTATCGTTCTTCCTTATGACCGTCGGTACGTTATGCCATCGCACAAAATGTTTTCCGTCGACTAACGTTTGTGACAGGCTGGTTCATCCTCCTCACATCACTGCTTGGTTACTGGCGCGTCAAGCGCTGGGAGCGCAATATCCTTGCCTCGCAACAGGACTCCCCCGCCAACATTCCCGACGCGCAAACACAGCAGCGCGCCATCAGCAGCAGCCTCCAGCGCGTCTTTGGCGCACCCATCCCCGACGTAGGCGGGATGCTGCGTGCCGGGCTCGGTTTCGGCGGCTCGTCACGGCACGACCACTGGAACTTTGACGTGGAGGACGAAACCGAGGTCGTGCGTGCGGACGAGGAAGGCGCGACGCCCGTCGCGGAGGACCTCCATCAACGCGAGGTGCTGCTACAAATGTACGCGCACGACCCAGAGCGGCAGCGACAGCTCGTGCAGGCGTTTCGAGACGACGACCGGCTGATGGAGAACATGCGTAATGCAGGCATGCTGTGATCATGTTCCGCAAGCTCATCCGCTTGCGCCAGGTGATATATAATGGGACGGAGGGAGGTGTCCCCTATACCATTGGCGACGTCATCTATTTGCATATCGGACACTTTTTTAAGGCGCGGCTGTCTAGTTACCATTACCACCACCCATCAACAACTCTCATTCAGTCCGTTGTACCACCAGCATTCACTTATATAGGCTCCATCTTGTGCAGGATCGTGTACCGCTCCGTCCGCCGTCGCTCATTGGAATATCCTAATTCTTCGCGTTCGCAGTGCCATTTTTTCTTACTTATGGCGACGGGCTGTACTCTACACCAGTTAATCTTATTGAAACGCGAAATACACAGAGATCACAGCGACTGCTTCCGATTGCTATTATTACCGCCGCGGGCCTAGGGCTCGTCGTTGGTCCACATCGCGGGCATGCCCTTCTTGAACGGCTCGAGCGTGAACTCGAGCGCGGAGCACGGGTAGCCGATCTCGAACTTGGCGAGCACGTCCGGGTGCAGGATGCCGAGTTTGCCGATCTCGACATCCGATGGGCCGCTGAGCGCGTCCTTGACCTTCTGCAGTGCGCCGGTAGGCTTTGCGGGCGGGGGCCGGAAGAAGATGGTCGCGGCGCGGCCGGGGAAGAACGTTGCGTCTGCCGGAAACGTCAGTCCAGAGGCGAGGACGCACGGGGAGGAGGGAGAGATCGCACCTGTGCGCTCCTTGATGTAGTACCCGGACTCCGCCGTGCCGTCCGCGCTCGCGATGCGCGGCACCTCGAGCATCTGCATCGCGCGGTCGAGCAGGCCGTGCACGGTCTCGAACCCCGCGGTCTTGTTGCACCACACGGCAGCGGCGTGCCGCACGTTGCGCGCCTGGCGCTCACGCGTGCGGTCCTTGAACACGACGTCGGACGTCTCGAAGATGCGCAGCGGGAGCGCGTGCGAGCGGTTCTCGCGGATGGTCTTCAGCAGGCCTGGCAGGAGCGACGTGCGCACGACCTGGAACTCGAGTGTCTTGGGGTTGCCGATTTTCACGGCTGTTTCGTTGTCGTCGGGGATGTTGAGGAAGGCGAAGTTTTCCTCGTGTGAGCACTGCGGCGGGTGAAAAGCTGTCTGTGAGAGGATGGAAGAGAAGCGGCTTACGAGGATTAGAGGAAGGACTTCGACCCAGCCGGCGTAGGCCCATTCGTGGCGGATGATGTCGCTGAGCTTGTTGATCGCCAGCGGCTGTGCAACCGTGCTTGTCGTGGGGAAGATGTCAGGCAGGTTGTTGAAGCCGTAGGCAATCGCCGCGTCCTCCATAATGTCACATTCGTGTAAGATGTCCGGCCGCGTGGGTGGGACGTGTACCAGCAGCTCGTCGGCATTTGTCGAGGACACCTCCGTCGGCAAGGACATCCGCTCCAGCAGGCCCTTCACGTCGGAAGACGACAGCGACAGGCCCGTGCAGGAGTTGACGTACGATGCATGCGCCTCCGCCGTTCTGCTTGAGAGATCGGGCGTGATAACGACTTTGCCGTCGGGGTAGACGACCTTCACGGGCTCGATGCTGCAGAGATTCAGTCAGACGGATCCAACGACGGTAAAGCATGCTCGACAACGCACGTGAACGGCTCTTCGCAATACTCAGAGAACATAGTGGAGATGATGTTTATGACGATGTTGATCTTCGTCAGATCCGTCGCGGTCACGTCGATGTAGACATTCCGCGTATTCACTGAGATCTTGCTGTGTTCCGAATTGATAATCGGGGGCCACGACATGACGCGGTCCTCGGCGTCGTAGATGATGGGGTACAATGGGAAATCGCGGACGATGTGCAAGTACCTCCCGATATGTCGATCAGACTAGCTGACTGGGTAAGCTCTCGTATAGGACAAGAATTCAGAAGCGCTTTACCTCGTACACTGTCATAAGTTCCTCCGCGGTGTATGGCTTGTCCTTGTTTAATGGGACGAACTTGATGTCCTTCGGAGGTTTCGCTTCGTACCTGAAGGGTGTGGTGATACTATCGAGATCATGGGTACCGATGGCCACTAATTGTCGTTTGCGACAGATATTTTGGTGTAGTTTATCTTGGAGGTCGATGAAGGAGTCATATGAACGCTGTGTGAACTTCACGCCTCGGAGAACGGCGGCTGCGAAGTAAGGACGGTATTGTTGGGTCTAAGCCTCATGAGCAACGGGGAAGAACGAAATAGGTAGAGAACGCACCTCAGGCGAAACGGTGGTCACAATTAGATCCTTCTCGCCACCTGGTGGGTAGACTAGCTTATACTCTGGTGCTTTCCCCTTCCCTAAGAACACATGAAGAGCGCGAGCAATGCCTTCTATGCAAAGCAGATCATATCTGTAGAATAGCCTGAGTAATGCGTATCATTGAATGAACATTTCTTTTACCTGTTTGCGGGTATCTCGATTTTCAGTTGCTAACACAGACAACATTGTGAGACGAAGTCATGAGCGATCAATTAGAAGGGAACGTACAGGTCGCTCAGCAGGCAGGCCTTGCTTAATGTTGGTCTCGACTTCCTCTGTGGTCTGGTAGGATATTGGGCAATTGGTCCATAAGATATTATAAACGATGACCTACATCTTCATCTAACTCCAGGCCGAACTCGAAGCAGAGTTTGTCGAACTCCTCAGATGCTATACCAGATGAATAATGAGCACACTCGGGGACAGATGAAGGGCATCGGCACGCACTGAATTTTTGCCCCAGCCTCTCCCACAGGTCCTCTTTGTCTACAGAGACGGTCGGCATTGTCCCAGGACTGATCTAAGGAGGAGAGTCAAGAGCACACTGGTACGGGGTCAAATCTTGCATATCTTGGATCTTCGCGGAGGAGTCAAGATCTTGCCGGGGGACCTCAGACACCCTGAGCTTTTCGCTCTTTTGCTCGCCTACATCCTCCTCCGTGCTCTTTCACCATGAAATACGTCGCGCTGCTTAGCGGCGGAAAAGATAGCTGCTATAATCTACTGCATTGTCATCAACACGGCCACGAGCTCGTCGCAGCCGCGTCGCTAGGTCCTGAGCACGGAAAAGGTTCGATAACTTCGCTTTTCGATTTACTGCCATCCTAACATCATGATCGATACAGAAGAATTGGACTCATACTTGTACCAAACGGTAGGACAAGATGCCATCGAGCTCGTAGCTCGCGCACTTGACGTCCCCTTATATCGGAGAGTCATCTCTGGAACTGCCGTTGAGCAAGGTTCCGAATATGGCGGGCGAAACGCAAACGACCGCGACGGACCGAAGGAGGACGAGACGGAGGATCTCTATGCGCTGCTCTCTGATATCAAAGTAATGCGGAATCTGCTATTAAAACCATATACTTCTCGAACGTTGAATGTATCGTGTGCTGTAGTCTCAACACCCGGATGTGCAAGGCGTTTCAGTTGGCGCGATACTGTCCAGTTACCAGCGCGTCCGTGTCGAACATGTGTGAGTCCTGAACCACCACTATGAATTAGTGTGTTTACGCCCCCTTTAGCTGCCGCAGATTGGGATTGACACCTCTTTGCTATCTGTGGCAAAGAGACCAAGCTGAATTGCTCTCGGAGATGATCTCCGCGGGCATGGAGGCCATCTTGATCAAGGTCGCTGGTATTGGCCTTGAAATCAAACATCTAGGCAAAACATTGGCACAAATGCAGCCGACGTTAATAAAGCTCGTATGCGCCTTCATCGATTATCGTTGGTGTTGAATGCTTATGAGCTTTAGAACACATTGTACGGATCTCATATATGCGGAGAGGGCGGGGAGTACGAAACATTGACCCTCGACTGTCCATTGTTTAAGCAACGAATCACTTTGTGAGGATCATGTATCCATGATCTGTTTGACTGATTTTTACCGTGCAAACAGAACCGACACAGAGACTGTCATTCACTCCGACCATGACTTCGCCACCGTCGCCTTTATGCGAATAAAAGACGCACGCCTTGATCCAAAACCTGAACAGACAGCCGTAGACGTCCCGGTCCCGAATATTCTGGAAGAATGTTTCCTGCCTCTTGAACGTACTATTACAGCGTCACAGGCATTGCAAGATCAACCCAGCGCTACGTCTATTACTCCAGCCGAAATTGATTTGTTGTCACTCGAATCGTCTGTCAGGCGGATGGATGAGTGGGTTGCTATCGGAAATATCCACAGAGCTGTGACTGCAAAGACAACAGATATCACTCTAGAGGAGGAAGTCAAAGAGTGTTTCGAGATCCTGCGAGGTGCGCTGTCAATACAACTGACGTCTATAAATCATCTCTCAATCGAAGTGTAGAGCAGCTTGATGAGCAAGGCCTACGGTTCTCACATCTTTCCAATGTGAACATCTTGATCTCTTCCCTGGACTTTTTTGGCCCACTCAATGCGGAATACGGTAACTTCTTTGGTACAAGTCCGCCGGCGCGTGCATGCGTTATAGTCGACCTCCCTTCACCCTTGCGCGTCATTCTCGACTGCATTGCGTTCGTAGAACACAAGCCGACAGACCGACAGGCCCTTCACGTCCAGGGGTTGAGCTACTGGTCTCCAGCCAACATCGGACCCTATTCACAAGCCATTACAGTGACGTCCCTCGCCTCGCCTGTTCATCTCGCTGTGTGCTTATTGTAGAATGGGTCCAGGTTGGCGAACGAATTTTCATATCGGGACAGATCGGGTTAATCCCCAGTTCCTTATCACTTCCTTCACCAAAATCGCTAGGCCTAGAAACAGCGCTTGCATCCCAACATGTAATTCGTGTGGCAAGGGCTCTGAAGGGAAGTGCAGACGAAGCAGGGCCACACGCTCAAGGGTTGTTGTATTGGCTCGCAGACCGGAGCGACGTCGTCCATGTGAAGAAGGCACATGTCAGCAGCGTGAGTTGCCTGTTGCTTGCTTGATCCCCGTGGCTTTATTCACGCCCTTTCCTGTCCAGAACGAAGCCGACATACCTGCGCTCTTCCTCGCGATCAAGGACCTACCGAAAGGAGCGTTGATAGAGAAACAAGTTCTTTATCACACAGGAAGGCAATCCATCGTAGACGAAGAAGGTGAGGGTACCGTTGTCACCGAAGCATCGGTACATGTTAAAGGTACGGTGCTTTTACGTCCTGTTCGTGGTCACGGGCTGAGTCTAGTCAGACGAGTCATCGGACGGTCCTCCAACCGTTGAATGGCAAGCCTCCCGTCTCCCACACAGCACGGCCTCTTTTGCAATAATCAGCGGAAGAGGAGAGAACGGCCCCATCCTCCGCGACCTGCAGAATGTTACGGACCTTTCCCGATTCTTCGAAGGTGCACTATCTGTCCGCCTTTTCTACAGAATGGGATGGAAGCCTCGTGAGTCTTACAGATATGTTGAAAGTGGCATCACTCAGAATGGTATTCTAGCACTTGCGATGTTCCAGACTTTGTTCAAAACCAATCAACCGGCGCTCACACCTATCACCTGCAGGTTAATTTCCACTGCGAAACAGGATGATTGGGACTATGCGTTATGCATCATTGCGAACTAGTACAGCATGTGAGCGACGTGAGCGACCAAAACCCGGAGATAGTTACAGATGAACAATGAATGTGTTGTAAATTACAGCGTGGTGTTAGTGCGGTAGGACAGAAATCTCGGATATCATGGCGTATTCTCCTCCTTTAGTTGTCTCATCTCCCCAAGGCGACGTCTCATTTCCCTCTCTGTACGCGTGGGGGGAACCATCCGACAAATCAAGGCACCAAACTGCATTGTGGATTGCATTTAATTATTGAGTATAGTCACAACGGAACGAAGACGTACCAGTGTACACAGGCCACCGAACCGAAGAACCCAAGCGACGCCGTTCTTTCCGTAATACGTGCCCGGCTGGCCCGGGTCGTCTTCGGTCGCGGTGGGGTCTGAGTCAACAGCCTTGAAGATAGCACTTGATACCAATGCAACCTGGCCACACGATTAATGAATAAACTCGTTCAGTAAGTCACTGGTGATAACGCACGATAAATTGAGGGAAGACTATGGCGAGGTTATGAATTCCGAGAATTGTCCCACCAGTCGTCGGAGTATCTTCGACGTCGGCAACTACGTCGATGCCAAGTTCGTCGAAGGAGCGACGACGTAGCAGGGGTTGATACTCCGTAGTTGCGGCTCTCAGAAGATTGGGTGTGGATGCAGTGCGGACATGCGAAGGCTGTCGTGTTGCACGGGAGTCTCTCGGGTCTGGTGCCTCATCTAGCTCTTTAAGGAACTTCACAGACAAAGACGTTCAGACAATGTGATGATTGCGTCTGAAGCAAACTACTTACCTCCATAATGATGGCGAATGGAACCCAGCATGCCACTGCCCAACAAATACCCACAAGACTGATCGCGACTGTTGCCTATATAGCCCACATTATCGCCACGAGCAACGGAACACAAAGATATGTACTCACCTGCCACACCTTGGTGATAAAGAATGTCGAGAAAGTGATCAAGGTGAATAGCAGCAGGGCGCCTGTCCAGATATTGCGAAGCAAGAAAGGCATGATGGGGAGCCTCAGAGGCTTGCCCTTCCGGGCTGCTTCTGCTTGCCATTGCTGAACCATCTGCCTTATATGCGCAGCCTCTTCGTCTTCGTCTTCGTTTTCCCACTTAGTGAGCAAGTGCACGTCGCGACGGGCTAAGTGAGGTAAAATGGTTCCTGCAACAACAGCCACTGGTAACACAAAGTTAGATAGTTAGCGAATGTAAATGACGATGCTACCGACCAATGCTATACAAAAGCATGGCAAACTCTCCTCTCCTTGTCGCAATGTCCCTGTCCGGTTCAGTCTGCAGTTCGTACGCCATGACTTGTCCTACATATGTAGTCCTATGTTCTCCCGGTCAGCTCGAAAAAGCATGAGAAGGCGAGTCAAGCGAGTCAATCCTTACGCATAAAATAGGAAGGGAAACCTATAAATAAGATGAAGTCTGACATTAAAATCGAGCAAGATCGACCGCAAGAGCACACGCACCATCCCATAAATGCGAAGACTTGGACATAGCAAACCCGCCGTACAGGCCGAGGGAGGTTACGAATAGACACATGAATGTTGTCGAGGATTTCTCCGAGTTTACTAGAATCCACTCAGTCAGTGAAGCGGGTCGAACTCGGGAAGAACATACCTCTGAGTCTTGTTCCGACCATCTCGCTCCTTTTCGTCCTGAGTGAAGCAGGTAATCCACACAGTGGCCACGAGAACAACCATCGCCACGATACAGAATTTACGGAATTGGTCGCCACCGATCAAACGGATGACAGGGAGTTTTTCAAGAGGAAGGAAACCTTCACAGATTATGAGATTAAGGCAAGTCGAGTAATTGCCGGTAAGCATACCAAATCCAAATCCAATGATATTCCCTGCATGTGTCATCCTGCCATGCCATGCGTTGCCAGCACTCAGCTGGTAGCCAGGCGTCACATCTAGCAAAAGGTTGCGTAGCGAAGCTTGCAGAGCATTTAAAGCAAAATCAAGGAGGTAGAACGAAACGACGGCGAGGCCAATGGCTGTTTTGGACACCTGGAAGGCCGGAATTCAGCCGGAATGGCTCCCATCTACAATGTAAATTACTCACCACGAGATTACGACGTGGATCCCAATCTCCTGCGCCTCCGCGGAGAAGGTCTACAAATACAGCAGCGATGTTCTGACAGTAAGCTAGAACGAGTGTCGACAATACGAGCACCGCGGTCGATGAAACAACCCAGTATCTGCGTCGGTAGCGCGAAGGAGATGAATCGGAGATAGCACCTGAAATAGCTATGAGTATGGGTGAAAGACACTCGGAAATCGAGACCGACCGATAACAGGTTGCGCAACCAATCCAGAAATTGGTCCAGCCAACCAGACAAGGCTGGTAAGTTGCTCGGAGAGTCCAAGTGATAATAGGAAAGGAGTTCCATATCTTATACTCTGTTAGAGCGGCCAACGCATCGTCTCCAGTATAACACATACCCCAGCTCAACAGTCCACGCGATCTGAGCCCCAGCCATAGACACACTCAGGTTGAACAGGTCCCATGTCGACAAACGCCTCTTGCCAGGCTCGTCCTTCTGATTCCTGGACGTGCCATCTCTCCCGTCGCGTTCCGGAGAAGAGTCTTGCGTTGTAGACTGTGTCCCTGTAGCATTCGTGTCCAGTCCTAGGCCTTGTTCGCTCCGCTTACTGCGCGCGTTGGGCCAGGGGATCTGAGTAGTCGGATCGGGGTCAGACTCGTCAGCTGTAGGAAATGCCATGCACTCCGTAGAGAATGGGAACGACGAGAAGGGACAAAGGGCGCGATAGTGAAGGCAGGAGGCTTTATGGTGTCAGTCACTGGCTTCCATGAGCCTTGCGGACATAGATCGCCCAATGCAGCTTTCGTAGGTAATCGGCTATCTCCGAACTAGCCTCCCCGCATTGGAGGACAATTGTTCGTGAAAAGATGATGACAATGACATTGCAGAGAAGCCAGGATGAGAATAATAAATACACCATGTCGATGACAATGACAACTATTGCAAAAACAAGGAGAGCGACAAAGGAACAAACACTGAGTACAAACTGGTAATACAAACCCGGTAATCTTCACCTCCAGTCAAAGTCCATCGTATCAGCGTAAAGAAGGTATGGACCCCCCTCTACGATGCCCACTCTGCATGTGATGGTCGATACTCGGTAGGGGCTTTGACAAAATGTGGAAAGGTAATCGACGTGTCGCGGTGGGTGTGTTGTTCGGGCTCGGAGTGCTGACGCTGCCCGCACTTGGAGGCTGCTGGGCCTCTGGAGGTTCCGGGAACTTCGCATACTCGCTTGACGGCCCGGTGTAGGTCTCTGGCTCATGCATCTCTTGTATGGGACCGTATTGACCGCCACGCGATGGTGGATGGGAAGGCCGAGAAGGCGATCCAGGCCCTCGTTCGGTCGATTGGGAAGAGGATGCTTGGGCTTGAAGGACACTCGGATTGGTCCCAGCACGGTGTCGCGACATGTCCTGCGATGCATGCGTGGTGATGATGAAGGGAGGTTTAGGTGTGCTTCGTAGCTGAGCTGCAGACGCAGATGGTCGTAGGTTGCGACGGGGAGCAACGGATCCGGTTATAGGTAGAGCGCTGATATCATCGCCATTCGCCGACGGTCCTGCCGAAGACGGATTAGATGAATTCTGAGACTTGACGTCCGTGGAGCCGCTCCCGCTACGATTTCGCCGAAGGTATTTCTCGATCGCGCTGGCGTCCTGCTCTCGCATTCGTGTGGCTACGGGGGAAAGTACAGAGGTTGGATTCGGTATCACTGGGAGATGGTTTGAGGGCGGTCCGGCCGATGATTGAGCAGCGGAAGGTGATGGGACGGAAAACGTACTCGTGCTGCTAGCAGATGATGCGCCGGACGGATGTGGGCGGGGAAGAGGCGGCAGATGCCCGGAAGGCGAAGTAGACGCCCCGGAGTGTAGCGACGCCGAGCGCTGGCCATTCAGCGACTTGCCAGATGGCAAACTAGCACTGTCGACATCTCCGCTGTCTGAGGTGGCGGTTGTATGACTTGTGCCGGATCCGCTGCGCATTCGAGGAGTGTAATTGACATCTAGACCCTTTGGAGGCTTCAACGGTGAAGGACCTTCCGTCCCACCCCACTCGTTTCCCCGTTGGGCCGCTTGGGCAAAGACCCGGCGAGCTTTCTTATTTAATTCGAACTGCGTTCGCGCTGTGTCTTGTAGTGTATCGCGTGTGCTGAACCTAAATAGGAATGAATCACCGGTGTCGAACCATACAGAGCGCCGAAACTCACGAGTATGCATAATCGGACGGCGTGAAACCATCGTTATTTCGTGCAGCATATTGGCACCCACGCTCGATGAGTAATTGTACAATCTAATTGTTTGTAAGTCGGTCAGTGGCAAAGAACAAATTGCGCAATACACACGGGTATATGTCCCCAAGAGCTTGCACTGTGAATTTGTTCATATCAAACGTTGCTTAGACCGAAGATTCGCTTACTAGTGCAACGGAGTGTTTCCCTGATTGTCTGCGAGGTCGTAGTCTGCGCCGAGGCCGCAATACATCTGTTGAATCGTGCCTTCAGCCCAGCGGTCCGAACTTGGTGGATACGACTTACTCGAACAAGTTCCTCATTCCCTTTGAGAGCCGCAGTATGCAAAGCAGTCCTTCCTTGCGAATTTGACCAATCTATAATGAAGGGATACCGATCGTAGTAGAGCCTGGCCATCCGCAGAGCGGCGCCCATGAAGTCGGGGTCAGTGAGTCCTAACGGATCAGTGAATGGGGCCTTGAGTTCTGCCAGCAAGAGGAGTATGGTATTGTTTTCAGAGTCCTAGCTCATGACAAGATGTTTAGTACAGTCAAAGACATAGGGTGGCGGCCAACACTCACTCTACTTAATTCCACATCGTCGTGCCCGGCATTCAACAAAAACTCGAACGTCTCTTCATGGCCCAGCACAGCTGCCCACGCTAGCGATGTGAGACGCCTCGGACCAGGGTCAGGATTTCGCATATCGGTCCGTTCTATGAGCCTCTTGACCAGGAACAAGTTGTTCTCTAGAACATATGTCGGTATGACGCCATGAGAGCGAAGACAATCATTGACGCACCTTGAACGGCTCTACGCAACCGCGCTGTGGCATCTTTCTCTGCCATGAATCGGAGGGGAATAAGGACGAGCTGGAACACAGCACCGCAGTGAAATAATAAGTGGCCGCGGACCTGTGCGGCACTGGTGTCAGTGGTGGCAGAGATCTGAAATCGAGTCCACGTGAACGGTGAGAACAGGGCCCGACAGAACCTTGCACTCGGCCATCTCCATCTTCATATCCCAGAGCATCCTCCGGTGGGATTTTGCGCTCTGAACAGCACGGTATCAAGGAACCTACGCTCTCTGGCCTATCGGACGTCGTGCCGCCAATTGCTTCCAAAAATATTCTGAACTGAGCAACCGGCGCTTACCCTAGACTGGATCCGGAATTTCGTAACTTTCGTCATGCCAAAGGTCATCTCACGTTCCGCGATTTCGTCGTCTACAGACGGTATGTCTATCTCAGAAGTTATTTCCGTAGCTATGTGACGAGCAAAGCTGAATAGCGCAACCAACGGCGTCCTCTGCGGCCGCTCTGCGTGTATACTGTGAGTTCAGGAACCGTGGGTTACCATTCCGTGTACCTCTGACTCCTTCCTGCCGTCTCTCAGATTGTATTTGTGGCGAATTCATTGTAAGTCTCTTTGAGATGTATCCATCATGGATGGTCCAAGCAAGATTTGATTGACAACCCCGTCTGGATGCGAATCTAGCTTGTAATTGACAAGAACTTGGCCTCGCTTCCCCGGCGTAAGACAGATGGGGCAATCATCGTACGATCGCAGGATAGCGATGGAGAAAAAGCAAAGATCTTCAAGCTCAATGCGGTACCTAGTGACCCTGTCCTCGTAGAACGGTGGGTACCGACGTGCCACAAGTCCGCTGCTTCGCTGACATATTTCGCTTCCAGGTCGGAAGGTGGACATGAGCGGCAATACCGGTTCCGCTGCCCTCGGTGTACCCTGCTCATTGGGTATCAGTCATCGCCGCCTCCAGTCAAATCGGCACCCTTTCTATACATCTTGAAGGGCGCATTGTCTCAGGTTCAAGGACAAGTTCCTCCTGACGCTTTTGACGGAGAGCTGGCTTGAACGGCATGAGCTACTAAATACAGATAAAAGCACCCCGTTGACGTGGCTTAAATGCAAAGTCGTGGGCTTGCATGTAGTGAATGAATGCAAGGTGACCAAAAAGGTGCATATCCATTCTGTTGGAACGTGATACATGTACAGCGACTTGGGCGGACGAATAGGTAGAGCGTCGCCTGCGCCCGGCGAATGTGAAAATGATTGAACTTCGGCACATTTTTGAGCTCGAAATCAAGTGAGGCATCATAAACACGCGGCTGGGCTGTAAGGTGAAAGAACAACAAATGTACATGGGCGGATGGTAGGGCCGATATTGAACATGGTCTGTCAGGCGGGCCAGCAGGGTTAGGGTTTTTATCTGTCCTCCACCTGCAGAGCCTTCGAATCTTGCCCTCCGTGCATCGTACATAGGCTTGGCTCGACCTTCTGTCAACTCCTCCCAAACGTCCCGGTTGGTCTGCCAGCCGACTTTGTCAAGCCTTCAGTGCTCATGTCCTCAACCTTCAACCGTATTCGCGCGTTTCTTACCCGATCCACAAACACTGCGGATGCGGAACTGCTTCTCGACTTGCTCAAGAAACGCCCATTCTACGAGAGAAGTCCACCATGGTGGGCAAGAATGACATGGGGACTGATAGCCGCAGATCTACTGGTGACGTTGGTCAACACGTCTCCTTCGTCGGTCCACGCTCACCCGTGTGCACCTCCCATAGCTCGTCCATGACTGAAGCGGTCTGGCGCAAATGGACTCAACCCGCAGACCCTTCAAAGACAGAATCTTCGTCGTTAGACTCCAAACCCGAAGACGCGGTGCCCCTCCGGCCCACCTGGCAGCGTGCCGGCCTCTGCGCACTTCACCTCACCGTGGGCGTCGGCCTCGCCACTGCCCTGCTCATCGGCCGCTCGCGCATCGTGCACCGGCTAGATATTGTCACACTTCCCAGTGTACCCAAAAAGCACCAGGTATTCGTCCAGGGCGTACATCAGTTCGGCAACAATGGTGCGCTTGTCCCCCTGCGCCAGACCGAAATCTCGCCGGGCAGCGACGATACGGAAATTATCCTGCGCGTGCAGGGTCTGCGAGGCTATTGGTGGGTGGGCTTGACGGGGGCGAAGATTGATGGGCTGGCCTTGGACGCACAGAGTGCGCGGAATCGTTTCATCTCGATGTGGAACGTTCGGAGGTCTGTACCTGAGAGTCCGGTGGGACGGTGGACAGGCGGTCCCGTTGTCAGGAATGCATAGTGAGTTGTGCCCGTCGAGTTTGCACGCTAAATAATAACGACCTCTACGAGAGATATGTATCTAGCTCTAATAGAATTCATCGTGGCCTAGATCTCATTCAGACATCTTGCGCGACCATGTCCAGACCATCACTGTCTTCCTTCTTAGGAGCCCGTGGTTGCCTCCTCGCAGGCCGCCATCTGCATCTCCCCGGTGAGGTCAAATTGACGTGCAGCGTCAGATAGCTTGCCCGTGTATGCATCAATGGACGACAAAGTGTCTCCAAATGGTTTCGGCAGTGCTCACCTGGAACGAGCTACCGATACGAATCCGGATGGTCTCTGCGTTGACGTCGTCAAACCCGTCGAGTCCGCGAATCTGTTGCAGAGTCAAGGTGAAGTAACCTGAATTTCACTGCCAATTTCCTGCTGTTTTATCCTATGCATGGTTGGTCTGATTGTCGACCCAATGCAAAAACTTGATAATTCTGTATTCCTTGTGTTCATCCAATCCTTTGAGACTGCAATCGCGAGGTCGCGCCCGACGGATACGTAATTGACGCGCAACGCGTCGGGGAAGCAAAGCTGGCCAAACAACGCGTGTCGGTCTCCCATTGTCCTCAATCGCCCATTCTTCTCCAGAAACCCCAAGACGCGCCCACTGCACCATGGCGACGCTGTTTGCTGCTCCCGTTGCTGTGTGTCCAGGTCGGTCCCCGCTATTTTTCCATATTGGCCATCCCGCCTCTGCGAAGACCGCCTTCCTCAGCAACGAAGTCGCATGTTCTTCAGCATGGCTTGGGTACTTAACCAGCGTCCCTTTGGGCACTGGTCCCCATCAGCATTCGCACTCCATCGACTTCGACAGTCTTACAGCTAACGCGCCCTCATCGCTTCACCCGCACTACATCTTCCCACAACTTCACTCACAATGTCTTACTCCGTCATGACTTCCTCCTACCCCGCCTTCCCCACCGCTCCTGCGGCACTACACGCCTTCGGCCTCTTTGGCCAATCTCCACGCGATAACTACGCGGTTTACGAGGAGCTCTGCAACTCCATCCGTCCCTCCTCCAGGACCTCGTCCGAGAGGCAGCGCAGTTCTAGTGCGAGCTCCATGAAGTCCGGCCTGAAGAAGCTCTTCGGTGCCTTCTAATCCCGCCCCTACCTGGGAGCCCATCGGGTTCCTATGCATTCACCATTAGGCGGCCATTCGGCTGCATACCAGCAATCGCGCTGATGCACCAGTCACTCGCAAGAACGCTCAGTCAATGCGCTGCGTCATATTCATCGCCGTAATCCTCGCTTAGTCAAGTGGGCTCGCATCCGCATATGATCAACGCTCCTGGTCGCGCGACTATTTGGGGGATAGCCCGAGAGGGGAAGAGGAAGGGAAGGTTGGGGCGAGGGGAAAGGGCGGAAGCACATTGGAAGGGGGAGTACTTGTCGCAAGGGCGCTGATCAGCGCCCTCCGATATGTTGCCAATATCAGAATTGTATCTTTCGTCCCACCATCTGTGTGAGACTGTAATTTCGCGACGAGCATGATCGAGGTGCAGTTGAGATTGGATGTGACAAGGGAGGTCTAGGCTGAGTAGCGCCTGCTTACGGCATGCAGTTGGAGGGCGGAGTCGTTGCGGCCTGGCCATCATCGTACCGCGCCCCCTTCTCCCCCAGCCCGCTCTCGTCCTCGCGCACCATGGACCTCCCGTCCTCCCGCGAACTCGAGCTCGAGGCGGCGTTGCGGCAGCGCGACGCCCAAGTCCAAGAACTAACCGTACGTCGGCGCTATCATACTGATAAGCGTCTCCTTTTCACGCCAAGGCGCGCCGCTTGTTTTCCCGCAGGACGAAGTTTCCCACTTGCGCCAGTACCTCTGCACCCAGCCGGGTCCGTCGACGACAGACCCGGTGACGTTGCCTCCGGCGCTGGTGTCCCTCTTGCTGCCCCACATCAACGCCACATCGAGTGCCGCAGGTGCAACGTCCGGGTCGAGCACGGTCACCGCTGCTCTCACACAGCGTGCGAAGCTCCTGCAGGAGGAAAACGACGAGCTCTATGAGCTACTTCAGGCTGGGGAGACTGGGAAATTGAAGGAGGAAGCGCGCGGATTGCGACGCGCAGTCGGCAGACTCGAGACCGCCCTGCGAGGTATGTATGACGCGTGCTCATATGCCCAGACGTTCTAAATCCTCTGTGCAGAGTCGCACCAAGTTATCAGAACCCTCTCGTGAGTCTACTTCCATTTGCGAGGCGAGTTCGGTACTAAGATTGCATCTAGCGAGGAACTGGAAAAGTCATACGACACCGTGTTGTCTACCGGCCGCCAGCATAACCACGTACAACCGCATCCTCATGCTGCAGCGCGTCCGCATCATCAGCTCCCACCGCACATCCAGTCGAACGGCAATGGTAGCGCAAAGCCCGTGCCCACAGGCCCGCGCGCGCACAAGAAGCCCCGCCTGTCCGAGCCGCGCGCCTCGCCGTCCAACTCGCCAACCACCCTTCCGCGCCTACAGACGCAGAGCACCACGTCCTCTTCGCGTCACGTAGACTCGCCCGAGCGTTCACCGCTTCTCTCGCCCGACCATCGAAAGGTGCCGGCCGCGAAGGCGGAGGCTGACGACGATCAGCGTACGCGGCCGCGGTCGCCCGCGCCGCCGCGCGAACGCGACCGTCCGCGCGAACGTGCTCGCGATCGCGACAGGGATAGAGACCGCGGTCGGGATCGCGACCGCTCGTCGCGTCGAAACGGCCATGGACACGGGCGGAAAGGTCGAAACAGAGCTGGGGGAGGCGGCGGCGGCGGTGGGGGTGGGGCCGACGGCGAGAGCGGCGATCGGACGTTGGCCCAGAGAATGGGGCTTGGACACAATTGACTTCTCGTGCCGCTCCTTCTCCCACCAGACACACGATAACGATATTCACTCAGTCACTATCATGGACGGACGTACGCATTTGCACTGCCGGTTGAATTAGTGTATCCGGTACGGACGTCTCTCCTCTCGCATTCCACCTGCATTGTAGCATTAGCTAACGCATTTCTTTTCTCTTGGTTGCATCGTGTCTGCTTCGTCCCTCGCAGTCTGTATTTATAATTACTTCTTGTTGCTCTGCTCCTGCTCTGCACAGTGTATACTGTCGTCGTCGTGCGTGCTCCTTATGCTGGCACGAAATGCTCATCCTGTATCATCACATACCTTCTTGCATGGTGAATCAAACGTACCAGGCCCGATCCTGCAAATGTCTGCTGATGTGTGCGCTCTTTGCCCGATGTCATAGCATTGCGCGTCAACCGCGCCATCACCAACTCGGCATAGATTTGCAGGTACAGATCTCCTCGTTCCGTCCGGCCACCCAAACTCCCCGTTTAAGCACAACCTTAGCGGATAGATCGCAGGCCTCGAACGTGCAACCCTCCAACTGCCAGACAAGCATCTCCTCCCAACCGCCGCGTCCTACCGGCTACGTGCTCAGCAACCCGCCCGGACGCCAGGCCATCCTACGTACATCCCCGCTGTGCACGGCACCCTATCACCCAGCGCTGCCCGTGCCCGGGATGGCGTTTCGCCGATCCACTCGGACCTGCGGAACGCAGGCCCGTAACCACGTCGCGCCGCCCGGGCTCGAGTACTTGAGCCCGCGCCGCCAGCGCCTGCGCGCGTAGTGGGCGCCTCCAGCGGAATTTGGTTCCGTCGCGGGCGCCTCCAGGCGCGGAGGCAAATCTCGTCGCGTGCGTGCCACAAACACTCGTGGCTGGCTTGCCAGGGCGCCGCGTCCTCGATCCTTTTTTCTCGGAGGCTGGCGTCGGTTGTACTGCACGCGGGGACCGCGGATCGAGGTTGCGTCTCTGTGATTGCAGTGGTCAGGATCGGTTGCTCACGATTTGTCTTTGTTTGCGGTTTGCAAAGCGGAGGTGTGTAGAGGCACGCGCTATCATGATCTCTCATCGCTGACAGAGTTTCCAGTAAATTGAGATTGCGTGGTGCTGGCAGCGGGCGCGGGCGTCTAGCAAGTGGATCATGGATAGTCGGCACGACGGCCTGCACCCGCCTTTGTTTTGGATGGCATGGCTGTAAATATCACAAGCATCGGGGCTTTGGACCACCGCTCGGCTGCCGTAACAGACACGTCGACGGGAAGCGCACCCGTGCGACGTGTCGCGCCGATGCACGTCCGGGCATGACTTCATCGCCGTCCTACGTGTGCATGCATGCGCGAGCGCCGTGCCAGTTTGGCACATCCGGGGTGCGCACCGAGTCCCTGCCAGCTCGCAATTGCAACGGCCTTACGACAGGCCTCCAGCGCGCAGCAATCATGCACCGCTTGGCAGTCTCGCTTGCGAGCTCGTGATGCGCCTGCCATCAATCTCACGCGCATCTCGAGAGTCAATTGCATCGATGGGGCAGGGAGGCAAACGGACGGATCAAGGCGCGGGCCTATGCAGTGATGGGACGCCATTATCACTCCCCGGATGGATTAGAGTGCGCGCTGATTGAGCAAACGCGCTAACGCGAAGGAGACATGTCAAAGCACACGCATAGATGAGAAGGTCACAGGATAACTGGATTATAAACACGAATGACGAGTGTATAGTAAATTTCGTCGCTGGGAGTACACGAAGGCGACTGGAGAGACAGTGGGTATTGGAACACAAAGGATCTGAGTATTAACGAACGACGATGCTTCGGCGTGTAGGATAATAGATCGTAAGGAATGGGTGACGTAGCTGGCTGATGCGCAAATGCGAAGGGAAACAGTAGGTGTGGCTGCTGGTACAGTGTGTACAGAGTCCGATGATGGTAAAGCTAAATGGGTAAGTGTAAGCAGTCACAGGGCAGAAATGCACCGAAAAGGAGAGGAAATTGCGAGCCAAATGAGATGAGATGATGCGAGCGTAAAGGATGGTGATGACGATGATAATGAAAGAGATGGCCGACTCAGTGGAGAGCGTCTCCGAGCCCTGAATTGAAGTCAGGCGCAGATACTCCTACTGCGAAGGATTGCCTGGCCCGTTATGGATGGAGAAGAACCGCATGCACGTCATGGCCTCGTCCGATTTGCGACCTGTGAGGAGCGGAGCGAGCGCCGATTCGGGTGAGAGCCCGGGCGGGTAGCGCGGTTCTGGTTCGTTCGCTGACCGGGGTGTGAGGACGCCCTTGCGGTCGGTCGCCTGTAGGAGAAATGCGGGGATGGGCGGAACGGGAGGCGGCGGATCGCGGCGGGGACTGGGCGGCGGAGAGCGCGAGCGCGAACGGGCACGCATACGGTTTGATGGGGGAGAAAGGGATACGCTCTCGGAGCGGCGGTGGTGGCCCTTGCCAGGGATGTGATGGCGGGCGGGCGAAACGGATGATGGGCTGGGCAGGGAACGGGTCTTCTCCTTGCGGGCACCGAACTCATCGCCGTCAACCCACAAGTCGATGTTGAGCGGGGCACTGGAAGGGGTGCGGGGGCGAGGTGCGAATATGCCCTTCTTGAGAAGAGGCGAACCTATGAGAGTGGGTGGTATGGGTGGCGACTGGGGCACGGCGTCCAGACCGAGCCGCTGGCGAGAGTGGCGGGAGCGAAGAGGAGGAGGGGAAGGCAGGGGAGTGGGTAGGAGCTGCGGGGAGGGCATTGGGGGCGGAGGAGAGGCAGAACGGGGTTGGGAGAAGGCCATTGGTCGCAGTAGGAGTGGACGGCGGGAGTGGAGGGCCCATGCTGTTCGAGTGCTCGTATATAAACACGCTCGAGAATCACTGCGTTTTGGCCGTGGTTTATCGTGGTTGGAGTAGATAAGATCATGTCATCTAGTCTTAGGTAGTAAGGAAACCCGACTAGGCGATCCTCGCGTCATCAGACTATGTAAGGCAATCTAGCTTCGTCGCACAGTAAGTACATCACCTAGTCGACATGTCAGACCAGCTCCCTTATCCTACGTATTCAGCTACAGAATACCTTGCCCCATCCTCATGCTGGGCTAGATAGGACTAGGTGTTGCAGTACAGGTAAAGGTACGGGCTGGGGTCAAGGGCTTTGCTGAGTTCTCGTCGACTTCGACGATTTCTCAAAAGCCTTTGTCGTTTCGCCCAGCACCTCTCCCTGCGCTGCCCCTCCCCTCGCCCTCGCCCCTCGCCCGCCGCCCGTCGCCCGTCGCCCGTCGCCCGTCGCCCTGCTCTCCCCTTGCTCCTCCCGTCATGTCCGGCCGTCAAGGCAAGAAAAGTAGCCGCGGGCGCAATTCTGAGGTCCTATGTACCTGCCCCAGCTGCAAGGAAGGGGCCCTCCCTGGCGACATGGGACGCTGGATTGCCAAGTGGGAAGCTGACAAGCACCGTCGGGTCGAACTTCTCTCCAAGACAGCGACGTACCAGCGTGGTAAGGGACGTCCAATCGTGCCAGCATCGACACGCGCGTCAGGGAGCAATCGACAACTCGAGGATCTCGCCGAGGATGACCGCGATGTTCGCGATGACGGGCCATCCAAGCGGGCACGATTGATGGAGAATGACGACGAGACGGAAATCCAGGACTTCGCTGTATGCGTTTGCATTTTTCTATCCCAAAGGCTGCTAACTCATATCGCATAACATAGGAATTTGCCCCTGCTATGTCTGATGAAGACGAGCCGGCACCTGGACTATCTCATAGCACAGCGCATCCCCAGACTGTACAGGGCCTGTACGATGACCCAGATGACCCAGATCAAGACATCCTCAACATGTTATCGCGTGCTGATGCGACAGTGCCAGACGATCCTCAGGCGTCAAATGAACCTTTGGTTCTAGATGGACCTCTCGAACCCGGCGCTCCTGACGGCGCCACAGACATCCCAAGTCCTGCAACGCTGCCAGCTGCTGGCCGCGCTCCTTCTCCTCAGGACGATGCACACGTGCTGGAGCAGCTGTCCGAGTCCTCTTTCTCCCTCCCCATGATGCCGCCACCTCGTCCTCCCGCGCAGGTACTTTCTGATTCGCACGACTTCTGGTTTGTGCGAATCGTGATGGTGCTTGTCGCTTTTCTTAATACTAAGTTCCACCTACCTTTCAAAGCATGTGCACTGGTCCTGTTCGCTCTGCGTCAGATCTTCGTGGGATTACAGGTACTTCGGCCCGAGGACAAAATGCCCGAGACACTCGTGACTACCTTCAAGCACCTGGAACTGGAAGATCGGTTCCACCTCCTTGTGACCTGTCCCTCATGCTTTCGAATGTACGAGCCGACAACACCTACAGACAGTGCGTGTTCCTGCGAAACACCTTTATTCGAAGACCCGCCGTCAAGGACCATCTCAGATCTCTTTCGCAAGATCACGAAGAAGGCCCCACCTGAGCCGAAACCCAAGCTGTCGGTCCCCTTTCAGCCGCTGAGCGCGCTCCTTACAGACATGCTCGCGCGCCCAGGCATGGAAGACGAAGTTGAGGCATGGAAGTCTCGAAATCGTACGGACGGCAAGTATCAGGAGATAATGGATGGTGATGTCTGGAAGACGCTTAAAGGAGCTGACAAGAAGCCCTTTTTCAATGTCCAAGATGACTCCGAGCTACGAATCGGGGTCACTCTCGGGCTTGATTGGTGAGTCTTGCTCATTTTGCATCCTCTTTGCTAATATTGGCCCAGGTTTTCGTGCGCCACCAGTGCCTATTCATCGTCGCATGCGAGCGGTGTATTCTCGTTTTGTGTTTCAAATCTCCCCCCGGCTCTACGGTAAGCCTCTGCATCATCTTGCATGTATTGATAACTAATGCACGTAAATAGCTACCGCCCGAAGAACCTCTTGCTTTCAATGATGACACCCGGACCGCACGAGCCAAACACGGAGCAGCTACAGCGCTTCAATGCACTTCTTGTAGACGATTTGATCCAGCTCTACGAGCATGGGATCTTAATTCCAACGCCCCTGCATCCTGAAGGTGAGTAATTCCGCATCTATGGGGATATCTGCTGATCATCGTGGCAGGTCGCTTGGTACGTGTCGCGCTCCTAGGTATTATCTGCGACCACCCTGCCATGTGCAAGATGTGCGGCTTCGCTGATAAGTCACACGGCGAGGCACCATGCACGAAGTGCCATGCAACAACGGAGAATTTGTTCGACGATGAATGCATGACTGACAGTAAGTATAATTCACATATTGATAGGATCAACACCATGCTAACAACTACGTCAGATTACAGATTACGAAACGGGAATGAGCACAAGGAGCGTGCCGCAGAATGGAAATCTATAGGTACGAAGGAAGACCGGGAAGCGTACTTTAAAGCTCATGGTGTGCGATGGACCGAGTTCGCACGCCTGAGCTACTTTGATCCTGTTCGCATGACCGTTGTTGATCCCATGCATAATTTCCTTCTGGGAGTTGTCAAGACCCAATGGTACAACAGATGGATCCAGTCGAGTGCCCTTCGTGCAACCACGGACGCGGGAACTAAGCGCGAGCTTGCCCTCATTCATCGTTACTTGGATTCGGTGAGTTCTAATCATTGCAGCTTTGTCTGTTCTAATTTGAGTTCAGCTTGAAGCACCTGGTTGGATAGGGCGACTACCGATACGCGTTGGCGAGCCGGCAGGCGGCTCTTTGTCAGCAGATGAGTACAAGACTTTAATCACAACTTCGGGGGCGATGATGGTGAGTAAATCAAAATGAATTACTTTATTTGTACTGACAATGCGTCTTAGCTTCCAATCGTGTGGGATATCGCACTCCCTGGCGCACTCGAAGACCACAAGAAGGCGATGAAAAGATGGGGCAAGGCGAACCCCGATGCGAATTCATCTGCCTCAGCGACAGCTGGTGGCAGCGCCAAGTCAAAGCGCGATGCCCCAACCGCTCCGCCGACTCCACGAATCCATGAAGAGGAGACAAGGCTCACCCTTTTGCTCGCCACAGCGCTGAAGATCCTATTAGGATCTTCACTCGATACTAATTCTCTGCAGCGTGGGGAGGCTTTATTATTTGAATATCTCAGTCTGTACAAAAAGGTGTGTCGTGTTCACTATCTCAACAATTATACAAAGCTTGCTGATTTGAATCTTTCCAGGTATACGGTATTGAAGCGATGAAACCGAACTTCCATTTCGCAACACACACCGTGCCTCAAATTCGCGATTACGGTCCTGTTCCATGCTTCTGGGCATTCCTAGGAGAGCGTCTGAACAAGGTTTTGAAGGGGACAAATCTCAACAACCAGCGCGGTGGACAGCTGGAGATCATAATGATGCGCGCCTTCGGGCGCGACGTACAGCTACATGATTTGGTAAAGTACTCATTCATTTTCTGACCTAGTCGATCTCTGATTCCCAAATTGACAGCTAACTTACCTTAGCAACCAGTCCGACGACGAGATCGCTCGCACTGTTACCACTCGTATGCTGACAGACAATGTCGAGCCGCGAGGGACTGTGGAGTCTTTAGCACATAATCCTGATGTGGCTGAAGACGGTATGTGCTGCTGCCTACTATTTCATCTCCTATGCTAACAATTAAAATGTTGGGGTAGCTCTTTCCGTCTTGCCCATCCTACCTGGTCCCCCCTCCCCCCGAACTCCACAAAAGGTATCAGACCGTGTGCGCGCTGCGCTCTACAAGCACTACAACAGCATCGCAAAACGTGTCTACTACCATACTGAGTACAGGCCTCACACCGGCTTGTTCTTGACCGACCGCGCACAATTTTACTCACACGTTTTGATTGATGGGCGCCGTGTGACGCCCCTTGACAAATCAAGGCAAGGTTCTGCTTCGTCGTCGGTGGTGAAGGCACTCTTCGGCGATAAACAGTTTGCGGGGGAAGTCCTCAACGTTTTTTCTCATCATCAGCGAGGATTGGCTGATGGATCTATATTACTTGCCGAGATGCGATGGATGAAGCGTGAATTAGTGACGCCCGTCCCAGGTGATCCCTGGAGAGAATTGTGAGTATGCAACGACATCGCGATGGAATGATAGCTGATGACTCACCTGTCCAGCCCGGAGCTCGAGTTTGAGTGCTGGACACTCAACGAGTTCCATGACGACACACCACAATCTCCTCCAGCTGTCATCCCCATCTCAGCAATTCGGTGTCAACTTGCTCGCATGACAGACCACCAATCTGATCCTCCAATCTGGTTGACGACGTCGCTTGACCGTGTACGTCGTCCTCTTCCAGATGTATTCTTTACTACTGACTTAGATCTCTACGTCGTCTAGCACGCAATCACGATGGGCGAAGGAACATACTAGGCATTGAAGTGCGTTCACAGTATTTACAGGTGATCTGTTTTCTAACTTGCTACAGTCCATATCTGCACAGGTTGACAGAAGAGTCCAGAGGCCCAGGCGTAAAGACAGCAAGAAAATTTGGTCATGACAAGCAGGTGGGGCACAGCGAAAGAGATAGCGTCCGATGAGCGCGCTGGGAGTACAATTACTATCAAGCGGTGCGTTCATTCCATCCTTCGGGATTACCATGTTCAAACCAGCCCAACAGATCCTGTTGGAGCTCCGGGTCGTCCTTATGTTCATCGTACCAGTCTTTGTTGATGAGTAGGTTGTAGGGCGGCATCGCGGGAGCTTCGTCTGATGACCGATCGGAATTCCTGACGCGCTTGTAGTACCGTTTCTTCTCCTTTGGTGCGAGGCTCTCCCAATGCGACTGTCTGAGCTCGTCATAGGTCTCTGACGCCTACAGCATGATCGTCTCGCTAGGTAAGTATTCACAGTACGAGGCAATTTGACACTCACGAATTTGGATCTCCAGTTCGGTCGAATCACCTCGAAGATCTGCAAGCACTCGATGTCCTCATATGACGCGTTCGTAAACCCTAGTTTCCTCGCCATCTCCTGCTGCCACTCCTTTTGCTCCTCCGAGCCTTCGCCTACGAAGCCCTCTGGCCCTGATGCTTCATCGGACATGTAATCCGGGTGGATGAGTATCGAAGGATCCCTCTGATTGTGGGCTTCCTTGTAGGCTGGGATAGCCAGGGCGAGGCGCGCGGCCTTTTGTTCACGGCGCAGCGTCCTACGTGCCTTCTGGTCCGGCCAGCGCTGCGAGAAGCTCTCGCTCCTCCGTCTGGGTGGTAGTCCACCTCTTCTTGAACCCCCTGAAGGTGTTTTTCGCCAGGTTAACAACATCGTCCTTTCGCAATAAGAAGCTCTTGTCGTCTGCCCAGTTCGGTCGATCAGATGGCTCAGGTAGGGAGTCCTGTCACATGGGTAAGTGTTAATTCATGAACGAAGCTTGTATGCTAACCTTGTGCTCCTGAAAGACAACGTCAGCCGTCCTCATGATGAGCTCCTTGTTGACGGGATCAACCACGCCTTCCGCAAAATTGGGCGTCAGATACTTCTCTTTCGTTGCAGGGTTGATGCGCTCCTCCATGTTTTCCTCCCATGTCGGCCACTTCTGACGAGCGTTTCGCACGCCTGTTATAGTGCGCATCGTCTCCACAACTTTATTCTAAGATGACGGTAAGCTTCTGCTCAAAATTCCATGCCCAAGCTTACCGAAATATCGCGCCGTGCTCGCAGTTGGTTCGGGCTCAGCGCCTTGACTGTCCGACCTGAGATACGAACGAGCGACTTTCCAGATGCGTCTCTCAAACGCTGCACATCAGCAATGTTATCATTTTCATCGCGTTGCTGCTGCTGATCTCGATTGGCTGTCCGCGCCATGCGCTTCTTCTCCTGTCGGATGCGCTCTCGCGCGGTCGTGGTCCGGTGCATCATGCGCTCTCCCCCTTCCTCTTCACTTCCCTCCTCCTGCTCCTCTCGCTCAGCCCTCCTTCGCCGCCTTCTATCTTCCTCTCCATCGTCACCTTCCGTTGAGGTGGACCGCGGACGCCGACGATGACGAGGGCGCTCGTCGCGCTCGCGGCTGCTCTGGATGTCGGCACCATGGCGGCTCCGCTCACGCTGCCGGCCACGCCGACCTGAAGATGCTCCCGGGCGACCAGGAGATTCAGAACGGCGTCTTGTATGCGCATGGCCCCCTCGTCTGCCGGGTGAGTGATCTGGTGACCTATGGCGCCGGTTCGATCTCTCACGAGAATTGTCGGGAGGTGGCCTCTGGCGTCTCCCGCGCGAGGCAGAGCGGGACGGCTCCCGGTGCCTGCTGGCAGCTCGGTGATCCTGTCTCCCTCGGTCAGCCTGCGGGAACGGGTCGCCTTGAGGCGCCTCCCTGCGGTACGTCTCTTCGCGCATATGGTCGATATACTTCTGACGGAGCTGCAGATCCATGGCCTGCCACATCTCGCGGATGGCCCGGTCAGCGCCAGCGGGTGGGTTATCAAGCGTGGAAGTCATGGCGAATTAATGGATATATGCGCGACAGGAGAGCGAGTGACGACGACGATGCTGGGGGCGATGGACTGGGACGTGGGCGGGATTCGAGAGGCCTCAGCGGGCCCACAACCTGCACTCCCCGTATTTCAGTAGATCTTCTTCTCGTTTATCTTACTGGCTGTCAATTACATCCCATCTGTGGCTATAACGGGTGCGACGAGCACCAAAATCGGACGCGCGAACCCAGTATCGGCCGTATTGAGCACGCGTGAACTGCCCTCATCTATTCATAGCTAGTCCTATCTAGTCCTACCTAGTCCGACATCAACCAGCTACCTACTCTTACCTACTCTGCATCTGGATACGGGGAGCTGATACAACCCCGACTGAACCTCACAACTCTAACATAATCCAACATTGGCGCGCCTGGCTAATTGTCGCGCGATCTCCCGGCTTCTCCGACCCTTCCCGAGTCCGACTACCCATGCCCGGAACGCAGTGAATGAGTGGCCAGAGCCAATCGCAGGGTCCTCGTCCTGTGCATCTTGCCTTTTCCGTCTCAATGACCGTGTAGGCGCCCGTCCACGCCCCCGGCTCCCGACTCGCTTCTCTTCTCCCATTGTCCTTTCCTCGGCGTCCTCTTCTTGCTGTTTCACCCGCGCCTCCTTCCGACAATTCTCAGTCTCGGTATGCTGCGCGCTACCTCCGTAGTTACCCGACAACGAGTAGGCCTACGGAGCCGGCGCATTGCGGTCAGAGCACGCAGATCCATTTCGGCTGGGCCCGTCGCGTCGCATCAAACATGCTGGAGGTGAGTCGAGTGAGAACCTGGCGTGCTGCCAGGTGGAGGACGTATGAATCGAGTGGCTGTACCCCCGCAATTTCTGGGCACGTGGCCGCGTTTGTTCTTCCCAAAAGGGGAGGCCGCGTTGCTCTCTTCCATCCAAGTCATCGGCAAGTCATATCTCTGACGCAGCTTCCCTCGTCCAGCGCATATGGACTCCATTGTTCTAAGCTCGGCCGCCGCCCCGGCTCCTTTCCCTGCCACCGCGGGTGCGCTCCCTTCGCAACCCCGTCTGGCCTCGTTCCACCTCGCGGCGACGCCGACGCCACAAGTTCGACGCGCCGCAACTGACAATATTTGTGGCTTCTTTCCATTGCTCACTTGTGTTTTCTGGACGTTGAAGGAGGTCCGTTATGGTCGGACATGTCGAGAGGAGGTTCACCATGATTCACCCCCACCTATCACACCTGTCGATCCTCATATGGCCTCTTTGAGCTCATATAAGACTCATCCACACGCATTGCATTAACCGAGCCGTTGTCAGAAGACAGTTTGCCTTCTTTCTCGGAACTCTCATTGTCTGTCGCATCAGGTCGCATCTTGTTGATCCACTCACGAGATCTGCAGTCGTGTTCCTATATCGATCCGAGTCTTCCTTCCATGACATGTAAACGCCACTACTGCACCATGCAAGTCACCTCCTTATTCGTTCCTTCTGAAAGGTCGACCCTTGCCTTCAGCAGAACGTCCGCAGCATCGCGAGAACATATGTCTTCCTTGACGCAAGGCAGTCTGACCGTCTTCTGGCTTCCGAACTTCGCGGGTGCGTCGAATCGACGTGCTACATCCAAACGTAATGAGCATGCAAAGTCACCCCCATCTTATTTCTTACCGACATAATCGCTCGACGCATTTCTCTTTTGTCCTCGGTCCTCGAAGCTGCCGATCAAACCCCATCCGACGTTCGGCGTAGGCAGAGTATATCCAGCCGGTCAACATCATGACTGATATCGTGCACGTACGGCCTGCCACCAGATCTCGGTTCCTCCGGTCACTTGCGCGCTCCAGGCTCTCAGCGATTCACCTCCGGCTACGCACCCCATTCAACGCCTAATGTTTCCTTTTACCCTATAGCATCTATCGATCGAGTCTTTGTATCTGCGCCTCGGTGATACTGGATTCCGATTGTGACCGCTCGACGTCTCTACGGCAGCGACGGCGTATTGCGCCCTATATCATTGTCTCCTAGCAATTGCGGCGCGCAGCTCGTTTTCCGCAAACGCTTCGATCGTCCGCTGTATTGTCAACCTGCTTTATGCTGAGCCATCTGCGTGTCGACTGGCTGGTGTTTCGTCGCTGTCACTGGCCGTAAGTTGGTTTCAGAATCATTCATGGGCGCCCATACAACGGCAGCAGTGGTTTGAATTACTACAATAACCATATATTTCCAGGCATCTGGGCCCACGGTCGACATCTCAGCAGGCTCTGATCCACAACTTAGATACCTAGGTGGTTATCCCTTTCACTCGTATGCTCCCGTCCATACCCATCGCAGTATGTCTTCTCATTCCTAGCATCCACTCCTTCCCTCTTCACGATCCTTCCGACACCAACAACTTTGCGGATGTCCCATCCAGACGGGACACGACGACGCTGATCGAGGCGGTCGTAGTTACGACCACGATCACCGCCGGCGGCAGTGCGACGTCAACCTCGAGAATACCAAACCGGACTTCTGCAGCTCCGGAGGAAGCCCAGATATACTTTCTACCCCCGAATGCAGCCTTCGCTCCCACACCGGGCAGCACCATCTCCGCTCCGTTAGCAGCGATCCAGGAATCGGACAAACACAGCGGTGGCGGCGACTCTTCCGCCCAAGATCCAGATCCAGACGCCGCCCTGGACCCCAGTACGGACGATGGCGACTACGACCCTGCTGCGCCAGATCCAAACCCAGGCGTCGCTCCCACCCCCAACACGGGAAGCGGCAACCCGCCCGCGCCGGATCCAGGCATCGCGCCGGACCCCGACGGCCTGCCCATGCAGGCGACAAAGCCTCTGCAGGGCCCGCTCGTCATGGGATACTATCCCGACTGGGTCGCGGATGCGTTCCCGCCGGAGAAGGTCGACTTCTCGCGCTTCGACTGGGTCGACTTTGCATTCGCGGTGCCGACGGAGAAGTTCGCACTTGCGTTTGACGGCGCAGCCGACGGGGGCGCGCTGCTCCGCCGGCTAGTCGCGGCGGCGCATAAGAAGGGGAAGAAGGTCAAGCTGAGCATCGGCGGGTGGACGGGTAGCAAGTGCGCGTCTTCACAGTCCGGTTTGTGGTACATGCTGATGAGTTAGGGCAGGTACTTCTCGCTCGCGTGCGCAAACGACAAGAACAGGCAGACGCTTGTGAATAACATCCTGGCGTCGTACAAGCAGTACAACCTCGACGGGATCGACATCGACTGGGAGTACCCCGGACAGAGTGGCGCGAAGGGCAACAACATCAGCCCGAACGACGCGGCGGACTTCCTCGCCTTCCTGAAGCTCCTGCGCGCGACGCTGCCGCCGACCGCGCGCATCAGCGCCGCGGCGCAGACGCAGCCCTTCGCGGATGCGCACGGGAATCCGCTGAAGAACGTCGCGCCGTTCGCGAACGTGCTCGACTGGGTGCTCATGATGAACTACGACATCTGGGGGTGTAAGTCCACCACTCGTATGGAATTGCGTCTACTGACGCGTCTCTCGAACAGCGTCGTCGAATCCGGGACCGAACGCCCCACTGAGCGATGCCTGTCACAACTCGACGCAGCCAGCCGCGAGCGCAGACGCCGCCGTGAAGGCGTGGACAGAAGCCGGCTTCCCGGCGAACAAGATCGTGCTGGGCCTACCCTCCTACGGGTACGTGTCGGGCTCGACAGCAACGCACCTGCGCACCGCGCCGTTCCAGGCGCTGTCTGAGGATCCGGGCGAAGACCCATCCGCAGACCCGCCGCCGCCACCATCGCAGGGCCATGCAGGCCCCATCGACAGCGACGGGCCCACGAACACAAGTGCCACACAGGACGGCCCGCCCGACGACGCCCCTGGCACATTCATGAACGGGACGATGCCGCAGGACGTGACCGACCCGGGTACGTATCCGAACACGACCACACCAGAGGACCCAGCGCGCTCGGGCAAGCACGTCCTGAGTGACGACGGCACGCCCGCAGACGGGCAGGTGCAATTCCGCGCGCTCGTGGCGCAGGGCGTGCTGTGCGCGGTGCACGGCGCGCCGGGCGCGTTCCGCGGGTGCGGCGGCTTCGCGCGGTACTGGGACGCGTGCTCGAACACGCCATGGCTGCGTTCGGGCGGCGCAGGGCAGGTCGTGACGTACGACGACGGGCAGAGTCTCGGGCTCAAGGCGTCGTATGCGCGGCAGCGCGGGATCCTCGGCGTGAATCTGTTTGATGTGCATGGAGACACGGACGAGTGGGTGCTGGTGGATGCGGCGCGGAAGGGGCTTGGGATCTCGCGGTGAGGCGGCGACTCGGGCGGTGTCTCGCAGGTCGGTTCAGGGAGGCCCGTTGCTGTAAGTGCGCGACTTCTTGCGCGCGAGTCTTGGTGACAGCGAGAAGCCCGACATCTATCAGCGGATCGTTCGGGGATGTGAGGAGTGACAGAGAAGTACAAGTATTGTTATAACGTCGTGCCCTAGCACGACTGTATAATTAGTCCATTCATAGGGATATTACCGACACGAATAATGAAGGAATAATACATAGTGGTGTCCGTGAAACGCTTCCACCAGGCACTCCCCCTTCGACCTCCCTAATACCACGCAGATCTCTCTCATCCACCAGCGAACATCCGCTGGAATCACAATTCTGATGCGAATCTGCCTCTTCGCTCTGGCGAGGGTTACAGCGTGCGCTCCATCGCGGGAGTGTGGTGTGGTGACGTGACCGGGTATCATGTTGGGAATGCGGAATGTGCATGCAAACGAGTGTGGTGGATGTGCAATGTGATGCACAGAGCCGAGATGTGGTTCCTTTCCTGGTGCGACGCTGATCCTCCTCGAGAACGTCCTTCGAAGCCGATGCTTCGACCTCCTCCAACAGCCTCCAATGTGCCTACGATCTATGCGACCCCAAAGAGCTTCCGGAGCCCCCTTAGCGACCCGCTCGCGAACGACCGCTTCTTCTGGATCGGCGCCGGTTGCCTGTTCGACGGGCGGAGGATGTAGCCGAACTCGTCGTACGTGTCGTGCATGTCGCGCGGGGACTGGCCGAAAAGGCTGAAGGCATGAGGCGCGGAGGGTGCAGTTGCGTAGAAGGAGTAGGGAGATGAGGTATTTGAGCCCGAGATCATGATGGTGAGTACACGTGTACGTGTCTATGTGGGTGACGAGAGATGGAAGTCAAGAATGAGAGGGTGGATGGGGTTTGTGGTGGTAGTGGGTGGGAGCGGGGGAAGGATGCTAAGCGATCCATTACTAGATAACGCGGCTTTATGTATCTGTGATCAAGGAGGGCAGGTCCGGGCAAGTGATCAAGCTGCTAGCGAGAGAAGGATGCCCGAGTCCAGCACATCCCTTGTTCCCGATTCGGAAGGCGTTATGCTGGCCGACCACCTACATGGACCCACAAACATAAAGCAAGACCTTTCTTAGTCGGATCGGGTGGCTCCGAAACTGGATAGCTGTTGCATCGCGATTTCCGCAGGACAGTGGATGAATTCTACGTCTTTTCGACGATTCTTTCTCCGATAATGCAAAGTCTGCGGGGTGTCGCCAGGACCCTTCGCGGAAGACGCGTCACGGTCGCGCCCACGAACGTGACGGAGTCCTTGCTAGTTGCTTACATAACCATCTGGCCCTAACACAACCAAATCACGTTCTCTAAAATTGCCTCGCGTCTTGCTTCCAATCCATTCCGCTGCTCTCTGCTCTCCTTGTCCTTGCTTTCTCTTGTTCGTGGTATCTTGTCGGTCATAGAGGGATTCTAACGTGAGTTTCTCATCCTACTCTTTCGTTCCGCCTTGTACTTTTCCTTCGGTGATGACAACCTTATTCACACTGTATGAACGCCTTGTCTTTTGATTTGGCACTGCGTCATGAGTTGTTTTCTACAACGGTAACTGAGAAACCCATTCCTTGCATCTTGTCTCTACTTTCGATATGAACATCTCTGACATGTTATCTTTCTAGTTCGTCATCAATACAAGGTGCACCTACTCGAGTAAGAGGATCGTCTTCCGACGCGCCCTGGTTGTGGACCAACCTTTATCCTCGTTATGTACACGTCTTGTATTGTAGCATATCGTGGAATACATCTTTCGCATCTCTACGAGAGTGCGTTCAAAGTTTGCCACACTGCCCACTTTCCCTCGTGCGCTTCGCGCAGGTACCCATCCGGCAGGCTTTGTACTTCATCGTGTCGCAGTCTCCTTCGTTTTGAGTTCGTTGCTAGACCTGAGGTGGTTGGGCCACCTCCCCTTGTTATTGATGTCTGCTCTTTACTGCATATGCAACTTGTGTCGCGATTGCATTCCCAAATAAACCTTTTTACCAAAACTGAATTGTGCTCCAGGTACGGAGGGTATATAAATACAGATGCATAGAATTGTTGTCGATGACTGCCGTCGATCAAGCAGCTAGTCATCTAGGTCAAAATCAGAGTCATCGTTCCTGCTTTGACGCAGGCGGCTGCTTCCAGAGAACGCAGTTGCAACGTGCCGCACAGTGGGGGCCACCTGTGGCTCCTTTTGAATCACGTCTATGTATCAAGAATTCAGTACGGCTGGTATGAGATGCAATGTCCTGAGATCGGAGACTTACCACACTGTTGCAGCCGAAGTTCTAGGGTGGCCGTGGAGAATTTGTCGCTGTTTCCGAGCTCCTCGAATCCAACGATTCTGTAGGATGCGTTTAAATAAGGTCGTACATCGTGATTCGGATGTGAACTTACCTGTCCTTAGAGACACCCTGCACAAAGCACATAACGCATGGGAGTACTTGGATCCCGAGTTTCTCCACGAGGAATGGCACATTCTCCACAAAAACGCGAATGAAACGGGTGTGGAAATACTTTGGAGCCAGTGCCTGTGCAAAGCAAGTGAGTATCATTGATGACAGGAAGGGTACCTGAGCACTCATACCGCCAGGTGCTTGTCCATGATCTCACACCTCCGGAAATTTGAGTGGTAGAAATGAATAATGCATCGCTGTTCATTCCTAAGGTCTGACGTGAATTCGTGCCCTGGTGGTGCGAGACGTGAAGTGCTCACGCGCTTGTCTGAATCACCTGTTTCTCATCTGTGATTTCTGTGTACTTTCCATGCAGTTCCTGTCGCATTTTCTGTACGCGCTCCATCCTGGACGCGGTCATTAAAGAATGATCCTGCTAGAAATGTGGAAATGAGCTTACTCCAGCTGGAGCTGTTTGATCCCTTGCTCTCTATAATGCCCATCCTCATTCTCTATTTCGGCTTCCAGTTCCGCGAAGAGGGCTTCTTCGTCTAGCTCATCATCTGGATCTGAACGCGACTGGGACGACGAGGACGTCGGAGCGGTGAGCTGCGCCGTGAGGCTCGTGATTTTGGCGCTTGGGCCTGTGCTTTTTCAGCCCTTAAATGTGCATCTACGTGTATGCAAGGGCCGACTTACTATACGCTGTGAGACATGGCGACGCTGTTTCGGCTTCAAGTCGTGGGGTGGCCGCGAACGCGTGGAGAGAAGAGCAGAGATGCTGTAAATCCCAAAAAGGCAATCCGAGACTTGGCTTACTTCTGCACCATGAAGCTCATCGGCAAGCATATCGAAAGGGATCACTCGGTAGGCCTGGTCCGATGATAAACAGATGAGAGCTAATTTGTGTAGGGCTATGTCACCGTCCGCCCCGAGGAAGATGAGGACATGTGGCATCTGTACAATCTGATACAGGAGGTGCGCTGTGTCATGACCCAGATTGTCTCACCGGCACTCAGAACTCAAAGATGTAAGTAGGGTGACCACGTTCGCGCTCCTGCTATTCGGTAAGCCCATTCGTCTGGTAGCAGGCTCTCATCGTGATATATTAATCCTGTGATTACCAGCCGTGTACAAAATGTCTCTGCAACTGGCTCCACAGAATCCCACCGTGTCCGCACAACGCTAACATTGCAAGTCACCAAGGTTGACTTCTCCCCCGCTGCCGCCGCACCGTCTGCAGAGTCGTCAACGTCGACATCCGCACCACCGGTTCCCACCGCATCTCTAGGTGTGACAGGGCGAGTCGCCGTCGAGAACCCACATGTAAAACTAGGCGCGTTTCATACATTGGATATCGAGGCCAACCGAGATGTCCGCATTGAGAAGGCCGAGTGGGATAGTGTCTCACTGGGGCGGGTCGAGGAGTCGTGCGTCCCTGGTCGAGGCGCAGAGGTCGGCGCCGTCGTTTGTGGAGAGGGTGATTACTTCGCCTCACCTTCTGATGTCTTACTGACGCGCTTCGCATCTGCAGGCACTGCAGCGTTCTGTCTGCTCAGCCAACACATGACTGTGGTCCGCCAGCGGATTGATGTCCCTATACCCCGCAAACGCACCGGCTCTGCTACCGCGCACGAGAAAGGCCTCGCGCGATTCTACGATACGTTATATCAGTCATTTCTGCGCCACATCCCCTTTTCCAACCCAAGTCTGCGCGCCATCGTCATCGCCAGTCCGGGATGGGTGCGGGATGCTGTATTCGACTATATCATGTCTGAAGCCTCAAGAACGGGCAACAAAGCTCTACTTGCGGCACGCTCGAAATTCGTGCGCGTGCATGTGAATAGCCCACATGTACATAGTCTGGTGGAGGTGCTCAAAAGCCCAGAGGTGAGCAATTATGTCTGCCTTGTCGATGATTGTGCTCAGGGCACTCCCTTCTGTGCAGATAGTTTCTCAGCTGAAGGAGACTAAGTTTGCTCGTGAGGGCATTATGCTTGACAGGTGAGATCGACTGGTCATGGCTATCGGTTCTTACTGATATTCGTACCAGGTTCTTCAAGATGCTCGGCTCCGATGAGCAGCGGGCGTGGTATGGGCCGGATCACGTCGCGCTGGCAGTCGATCGGGGAGCTGTGGGGACCCTCCTCATCTCCGACAATTTGTTCCGGAGTAGCGACCCAGTGCTGAGGAAAAAATTCGTGGCCATCGTGGAGGATGTCCGCGGGAAAGGCGGGGAGGTGTTGATATTTTCCAGTATGCACGAGAGTGGGCAACGTAAGTCATTTTCTCATCCACGTCTTAGCACGATGTCTGAAGCGTCGCTCGCCAGAACTCAATCAAATCACGGGTATTGCGGCTATCCTGACCTTCCCTCTGGATGTCGAAGTTGTGGAAGCTGAGGAGAAGGAGGCTAAGGAGGCGGAGGAAGAACGAAAACGGACAGAAGCCGAGGAAAACGGTACCAGGATGTAGTTAGAGAAAAGACCCTGTCGATGTATGCAGTAGATTTATATCGTTATTTGTTGTACAAACACCTTTGATATCAGCTCTATAAATTTCCGGTAATCATTAACAAGCCCAATCCGAGTTGGTCAATTCTGCTTCACTCGCTCCAGGTACGCTTTCCACCCTTCCTTCCTGTATCTCTCCGCCTGTTCCTGGACCTTTTTCACGTCCAGATTTTTCGGATCGCCGTAGATGCCCCTCCCTACGATGATCACATCGCACCCATCGTTATGCACCACCTGTTTAGGCGTCCTATACTGCTGCCCCATGCCATCTCCCTTGACATCGAGCCCGACACCAGGCGTCAGGATAAGGAAATCTTCGTCCGCTGCCGACTCCCCACCTTGAAGGCCGACGCCGTCCATTCTGCGCTGTGCGATGAAACCAATCACGAAGTCGCGGTGGGCGCGCGCCATGCGTACGGCGTCTTCTGCATATGCACCGCGGGCGAGTGTGCCTGCTGTTGACATCTCTGCAAGCAGGAGAAGGCCCCTGCCGAGAGGCTTGCCTACGGATGCAAGGCCGGTTATAATCGATGGGCCTGGTACGGCATGGGCGTTGGTGATGTGCGACCAAGACGCGATTTTATGTACGCCAGCCGCATATTGCAATGCGACAGTATTTCCTGTGTCGATCTGTTGGGTGTCATAGCAAACACAAGTTCAGGTAGAGACAAACCAATGTCTGCAAATTTACGATCCTCAAAGATGAGGAAGTCGTGCTTTTGGCTGAGTGCGACCACCTGCTCAATAAGTGTGGGTTCAAAGTCCTCAATTATATCGACGTGAGTCTAGTCTTGGAGCACAGTTAGATAACATGTTTTTTTATAAAAGGAATTTACTTGCCTTGATAAGACAAATGTATGGGCCGACGACGTCGATGATGGACAAAAAGTTAGCGGACTTAGTTACATCGACGCTGACGCAGAGATTGGACTGCTTGCGGTCGATGGTCTCCAGGAGCAATTTCGCGGATGGGTTGGCCTGTTTGGCCGCACGTTCTGCGTATGTCTGGAGTTGAGCCATGGTTATTGCAAGCAGGAAGAGATGATGATAAGATAAGATGAAAGAGCCAACGAGATGGAAGGAACGGAAACGCGTGACGTCACGCGAGTATCGTCGATTCAGAGCGCGGATCGTGTCTTGACCGCCAGTTGATCATCGCTCCTTCAGCCTTATTTCTGCTCGCCATGGCTCCATCTTCTCCATCTTCCGCTCTTTCATCATCATGCCAAAGCGCGCCCTTTCTACCGTAGCCAGGCAGTCGCCCTGCAAGAAAATCCGTTCAGATACTGATTTTGTTCATAACAAGATCGCGACGGCGCAAGCAGCGGCTAAGGTCGATGCAGACCCGCCCCTTCCGAAGCTGCTCAAAGCTGTCGACAGTCGCCTCAAGGATGTGTCTAATGGCGAGGCCGTTGTGTATTGGATGAGGATGGAAGACATGAGAAGTTTGTTCATGTTCTGTCACCTTGTCGCGATTCTCAACATCCCTTCGCAGTTTGTGATAATAGAGCCCTGGCGGCTGCATCTGCACAAGCACACAGCAAGAAAATTCCGCTTGTAGCCCTCTTTGTTCTGAGCCCTCAGGACTATATCGCACATGATAGAAGCGCTCGTAGGGTCGACTTTACTCTTCGTAACCTGTCATATCTGAAGGTCTGTATCCTTGTCTTCCATGTTTGGCTGTCGAACTGATTAAGGCGTTATCAGTCTCGCCTGTCGGACTTGGACATACCTTTGCATGTCACGATGCATACGCCACGGGCTACTTTGCCATCCTATGTCCTGTCGCTTCTGAGGGCATGGAACGCGACTCGACTCTACGCCAATATCGAGTACGAAGTCGACGAACTCCGACGCGATATATCCGTCTGTGAGATCTCCCGGAAGGAGGGCATAAGCGCTCAGTTTGTACACGATAAGCTGGTGGTTGAGCCGAACGTGCTGCACACCCAGGCCGGTAAACCTTTTGCGGTCAGTGTTAACTATTTGATCGAAAAACTTCCTGAATATTCATACGGCCATATCCAGGTTTACTCCCCGTTTATGCGAAAGTGGCTTCCTGAGGTCAATGAGAATATTGAGAGGTACCTCGCCGAAGCGCCTTCTCCCAAAGCCAATCCAAAGTCGGTCCGCGCCCACCCCACGTTCGGCAAACTGTTTGAAACTGAGGTCCCTGAGTATGTCGATGGGTTCAAATGTGCGGATAAGGAAAAGATGTCAGAAGTTTGGCCTGAGGGCACGGATGCCGCTCGAGAGGTATGGTGACTGTCGCTTGGAACAGCCATCATATTGAGTTCATGCCTAGATGCTCAACCGCTTCTTGCATACGAAGTCGCGGGGCTCTCACCTTGGGCCCGTCAACCAGCTCGACGATGGGGCAGAAACGTCAAGCAAGCACAGCAGAGCATTAGCTTACAAGGAGAACCGGGATAGAGCCGATCGGGATACTTCCAGTCGGTTGAGGTAGGATGTCCTTCGCGTTCGTCCAGAAGACTTGGCATTGATGACCATGAGACAGTCCATATCTCTCTGCAGGCGTTATATCTGCGAGAGAATGTATCACGGCATCCATGGAATTGCTGAACCTGAAGAAGGTTAAGGCTGACAGGGATTCGGGTGTTGGGATGTGGGTGCAGGAGATTGGTTAGTTTCTCTACCATCTACAATCCTCGTTTGGCTAACACGTTTTCCATGCAGCTTGGCGCGACTTCTACACGCATGTCATGGTCTCTTTCCCGCGTGTATCGATGGGCCGGCCCTTCCAAGAGAAATATGCCGATGTCAAATGGGAAACTAACGAGGAACATTTGGAGGCCTGGAAGCAAGGCCGTACAGGCGTGCCGATCGTCGATGCTGCAATGCGTCAGGCCAACACCATGGGTTGGTTTGTACAGATATATTATAGTTGGAAATGCTAACGCATCTTCGGCAGGCTGGATGCACAACCGTGCACGCATGATAGCTGCGATGTATCTCACGAAAGACCTCATGCTTGATTGGCGCCTTGGTGAACGTGTAAGTACATTTGTCTACACCCACCTCATTGCAAAACACAGCTTGCTGATGACCATGTAGTACTTCATGCAGCAGTTCATCGATGGTGACCTTGCGTCCAACAACGGAGGTTGGCAGTGGAGTGCCAGTACGGGCACGGATCCACAGCCGTACTTCCGCATCTTCAATCCATATAACCAGAGCGAGAAGGCTGACCCATCGGGCGAATACATCCGCACTTTTGTTCCGGAGCTGAGCAAAGTTTTTGGGCCCGACGTCCACAATCCGCCTCCTCATCTGGCAGACAAGCTAGGCTATCCCCGGCCGTTGGTGGATCATAAAGAAGCTAGAGAGCGAGCATTGAGAAGGTATAAGAATCCAGGAGAAGAGTAGACTTGTACTACACGGAATGGTGCACCGGTTTAGCGTCGTAATTTGACCACCTTTTGTCCAATTTTTTGTACATCCCCTTGACGATAAACATATAATTACATGTTCCAATTGAGATCGACGGTTGCCTGGGATGAACAAGCGCCGAGAGCCGGGCTTCCCGGCCCGTCGAGATTAGATTAGGTTTGTTTTCGCTTTCGAGCTCGTCTCAACTTTTTCAGCTTCGAAACGGACTCATCCATTATAACATGTCCGACAAACGCGATCTGGAAGATGCAATCGAGGAACCTTCAACGAAAAGACAAAGGCTCGATGAGCTCGCTGATGCGGCCGCGAATGCCATAGCAAGTGAAGCCGCTGCAGAGCCTGTTCCAAGCACATCCGAAGGTGCAGAACCCGCTGCAGCTGTGGTGAAGGACGCTGTAGAGGAAAAGGAGGAGAAGGCGCCCAGCCTACTGCCACCAAGTCATGCATTGCTAGGTACTACGCCCCCTTTGCGGACCGAAGACGGTGCCATGGTGCGCATTATGGAGACAGATGTTGGTATTTCCGAATACATCGCCAAGGACGTGCCGAAGATCGAGGGTATCATCAAACAGAGGTGCGTTGTGCACTTGTTTTTACAATGAACTCTCCAACAACTCATGTTCGCGGTCTAGATTCACGGACTTCTTGGTGTATGAAGTCGATCTTGACTCAAATGTCATCCACATCAAGTCTCTGGACATCCCAGAATCTTCACCTAAGAAAGACAAGGTAGCGGAAGACACTCCTGCAGCTTCTGAGCCGCCAACTCCGGCTGGCACTCCTGCAGTTCCTGCTGGTGAAATTGCCTCAGGTTCCGCTGTCGAGCCAATGGCAGAGCCGGAAGCACCTGCACCTTCCGAACCCGCGCAATCCACGACTTCTGAGGCGGTCCCCACCACAGACGATGCGGCGACTTCTAAAGATGCAGCTTCAGAGCCATGGCCGGAGGCTTTCACTGCCAGACTGGCGCCCTTCCTGACAGAAGACAGGATCGCGCAGGTGAAGCAGATGTATCTTGAGGGCCCCGAACCTCCGTTCGTGAGTGACTCTGGTTGGGGCGGTCGAGCGGCTTCAAAAACTTCCGGCGATGGAGACCAAGCTAAGGAGGAGCCGGAAAAACAGGAAGAGGAGGAATCTCGTGGAAAGGGCGGTAGAGGACGTGGTGGGCGCGGCGGTGATAGAGGTGGAAGAGGCGGGAGAGGCGGTCGCGGTGGCCGAGGTGGCCGGGCTGGCGGGCGAAGAGAAGATCACCGAAAAGTTGTATCTGACGTCTGTATTCCACCGCATAATCCACCTGTTTTCATCGTTCTGACCTGCACCGCGTCCACCTGTTTGGGGCGCTTTTCAGCCTATCGATTCCAAGAGCACGCGCACAGACTTCCATAAGGCTATCAGGGAGCTTTTCGGCGGGAAGCTGGATAGCGAAACGGATACGTCGGCGCCGGCCGACGATGATGGCTCGCGGATCGTTGTGCGCTGGTCGAAGAATGGTGGCGGCCGCGGTGGAGGAGGCGGAGGGCGCGGTGGCCGTGGAGGAGGTATGCAGTCGAGTCCGAGGTTCTCCCTTTCTGACTACGCTCACCTTCTAGGTGGGGGTGGTCGCAGCGAACGGCCTTCACGAGGCTCGTATCCTCCATACATCCACTTCACGCTTCAAAAAACCAACCGTGATACGCAAGACGCCCTTGCATATCTTTCGCGCACACTGCATGTGTCGACCAAGGATCTGTCGACAGCGGGCACCAAAGACAAGCGAGGCGTCACCGTGCAGCGCGTTGCCCTACGCCGAGGTGCGAAGGCCGTCGAGGATGTGTGGAGACTCGCAAATGGCGTGCCCTCGAAACGTTCAGCGGTGGAAGCTGTGAGCGAAAGAGGAGATCGTGGAATTAGAATCGCAGACCTCAATTATCGTAAAGCCGGCCTGGAGCTCGGCATGTTGAAGGGAAATGCATTCGTTATTACCCTGAGGTGTGCATGTCGGATTTTGGCATAGTTCGTGAACTGATACTTCGTAGAAACGTACAGGTGAATTCTGTAGAAACAGTGGACAAGGCCATGAACTCCATGAAGGATCATGGATTTATCAACTACTACGGTACGTTATATGTCATCCAGTTTCGCTTTGTCAAATTCTGACTGATCTACCGTAGGCATGCAGCGCTTTGGTACAGCCTCCATCCCAACACACTCCATTGGTCTTGCGCTACTCAGGTCACAATGGCAACTAGCAGTCTCGCTCATATTGCGCACTCGTCCCGGAGAGCATCCAGATGTCATAGCGGCCCGAGAAGCATGGTTGAAAGACGGTGATCTTGACCGTGCACTTGAGCTCATGCCGCGGAGAGTCGTCGCCGAGCGATGCATCCTAGAAAGCTACAAGAAGCAGAACGGAGAGACTCGCAACGCATACGGAGCGCTCTCGACGGTGAGAAGCTTCTTGAAAGTAGTCAACTCAACTTATTGTTCCTCATAGATTCCGCGCAACCTAAGGCTCATGTACGTTCATGCATACCAATCGTACGTATGGAACACAATTGTGTCGGAGCGCATCAAGACATATGGAGCTGACAAGCCTGTCCCGGGCGACCTTGTTTTGGAGTCCGATTCTCAAAAAGTCGGAGAAAATGAGACGGAACTAGACGAACCCGAAGGGGAGGATAAAGCAGGTGAGATTTGTTCACAGAATGTGGGCCAGGAATCCTTTCAAATTTTGATTCGTTAATCTAGATTCCTCAAGTCGCGGGGGCAAGAAGAACAAGAAGCCCTGGGAGCCTCCACGGGTGAAGACTCTGACCGCCGAGGATGTCGATAAATACTCGATATTCGACGTTGTGATGCCATTGCCTGGCAAGGATGTCGCATTCCCTGGTGATGCTTTAGGCGCGAGATACAGGGAGTATCTTCGGACGGATGGCATCGATCCTGACAATTTCCATCGCAGACATAAGTAAGCTAATTTTATATGAAACAAACACATGTTTCTAATATCCTTCGCGTTCGTCCAGGGAGTACAGCTTGAGCGGATCTTACCGCAAGATCCTTCATCTCCCTAAAGAGCTCTCATGGTCGGTCCTGCGATACACCGATCCGGATGTCCCGCTCGCCCAGGCAGACGAAGACAAACTTCTGGGTTATGACGCTCCTGCAGACACTCCCGACGGACGCTTTATGGCGCTTCAGATCCGCTTGACCCTCGGTACTGCAGCCTACGCCACGATGGCACTGCGCGAGGTGACGAAGACGGAGACGAGCTCGCACTTCCAAACTGGTCTCACGCAGGCATCAGCAGACCAGCAGTTCAAGGGCGGCGCCGACGCTCCTGATGCCATGGACGTTGAGGATGCTGCGCCAGATGCAGCCGACGAAACTGTCGAAGCTAGCTAATAGTTGTCGAAAAGAGTAAACTCTGTCTTTGGTGAGTAGAGATCCCACGACCGGTCGCAGGCACCGAACACGCTGTAGAGCTAGTGTTGTATTTGACATCAATGAACTATGGAATCGTGTAGTATACTCCCTATTGGCCGTGGTCGTGAGAGTAGTGCCGTTCACAAACCGGCTGTTCGAGCTTCGTTGTTGGGTCCGGTAAGGCCGACGAGGCCGGCTCGCAAATGGACAGCGTTCATTGGACATCACCTGCATTCCTGCAGCGCGGATCCCTGTATCTCGTGGAAATATCGCTATATCGCTATATCGTATACTTGTCCTTCTGAGCCGCTGCAGCCACTATAAAACGAGAACAAAGTGTAGTCAGAAACGATGATCGTCGCGCCCTCGATCATCCGACAACTTTCAGCGCCCGGCCAGCTTCAGTCACAACGGTCGACGTCATTCCCGTCGCCACAGAACACTGCAGGGAGTCGGACGCTGGCTTGAAGTTCGACGTCGTGTTTGGTAGCTCGCAATGGGCAAGACAGAAAATGTCGTGTTTCTGTCATTAGTATTGGATCTGTTTGGTGAGTTCCTGAACGTACTCGGCTCGGTTGTGAATCATCTCGAGTGACACGACTTTTGCAGCATTCACAATCCCTCTACCACTCTTTCCACGCATCATTGAATGGTACACACTAGTAAGTGGTGTTATCTGACTTTTGTGACCTGATTTGACTCCGTCGCCCAGAGAGAGTCCGTGTATCCCGATGGCTTCTTATCCCGCACGCTGGGGATCGTGTCTGCAATTCGGGGCAAGCTTTACAATGCCGCGCATAACTCGCAGCGATGGGATATTGTTTTGCTAGGTACGTCGCGTCGTATTTGATAGCGTGCAACGCTTACATGCATAACGCCAGGTGGTTTGATGGGTTCGGTGTTCTCGTTCGTGCCGTATTTGCTTTGCGCTTGACAGCGTTTTCATTCATTCACTTTCTCAAGGACGCTGCAATTTCTTGTGTCACCATATATCGGTTCACTCTCGGACAAATATGGACGGAAGAAGGTTCTACTGATCACTATGATCGGGAACATTCTCTCTGCAGTGGTGTGCGTGCATATTGCTAGTCTACATGCCAGGCTACTAATCTTGCTCTATTTTCAGATGGATACAGAGTACAACCTTCGCTTCCTACATGCTCTCAAGAGTGATTGGAGGGCTGAGCGAAGGAAACGTCCAGCTGGCCATGCAAGTCCCTTTGTCCGCTCAGGGATATTTATTTATTAATGATGATATCTCTAGCGCGATTCTGTCGGACATCACGACACCGGCCAACCGTGCAAAAGCCCTGGCACATGTAGGCATCGCCTTCGCGATATGTTTTATCATAGGCCCGCCGATCGGCGCATACTTTGCATCCCGCCCTGTGACTGCGCTGGGCTCATCTCTGGGACTCGAGCTTAATGTCTACGCTGCGCCTGCGATCCTCACCTTGGTCCTATTACTGGCAGAGACAGCCTTCCTTGCGATCGCGCTTCCCGAGACACGGGGCAAACGCCCAAAGGCAGTGCCTCCGTCGGAGAAGGCGAACGGGACTGCTTCCAACGGCACGAACGGAGAGGCACGCAAAACGTCGCGGGCCAAGACGGTCGAGCAACGCCTCGACCTGCTCAAGTCCTTGCGGCGGCTGCACTTCCTGTTCCTCGGGCTCTTCTCCGGCGTGGAATTCACTCTCACGTTCCTGACATTCGATCGTAAGGCTGCTTTCCGCATCGAGCGCGTTACGGCTGGCTCATGTCGACTGCGTATTTGCAGTGTTCGACTGGAGCAACACGCAGAACGGGAAGCTGATCGGCTCCATCGGCATCGTCAGCGCCCTGCTGCAGGGCGGCTACGTGCGACGTGCGCTCGCGAGGGTGGGCGAGCTGACCATGGCGCGCCGCGGCGTGTCCGCGTGCGCGATCGGGCTCGTGCTCCTCGCGCTGCTGCCCCAGTTCACGCAGACGCACCCGCCGGTCGCGTTCCGCCTCCTGCAGGGCGCGGCGGTGTGCATGGCGTTCACGTCCGCGACCGTCGTGAACGCGCTCACGGCGCACGCGTCGCTGCAGTGCGACGAGGCCATAGACGCAGATACGGGAAAGCCGGTGGAGGCGCGGCCGGAGCTGGCGAAGGGCAGGGCCCTAGGCCAGTTTCGGTCGTCTGGCCAGCTGGGGCGCGCTATCGGCCCCTTGCTCGGTGCGTATCTGGCCTGATACGATCGTTTTTCGCCTCACGCTGATCCCCCACACACCCACGTTCGTGTAGCTTGTGCCTCGTATTGGACGTTCGGTCCGTCCATCACGTACGCTGTCAGCGCGGGTGCTATGTTTGGGCTGGCCGCCCATATGAGAAGGCTGGCGGCTTCTTTGTGAATATTCGCCCCGGCTGCTGTTTGGCGTATCTTAGAGCACGCACGGCGCATGACTGACGGAGTATAATTGTAATGGAAGTAGTTTATTTATTTATTTGACTACATGAATTGCTTCATGGTATAAGTGACGGTCCGGGCCTAGTCAAGAGCGACAGCAGTGAGCATTACCGACAATGTACTCGTAGCATTCAAAAACCTGTCTCTGGACGGCCCAATGAATTTTGCCTGTACGAAAGAAGGAAGATGGGGACAGAGTCTTGGTGATGGAATAGATAACAGGGTATACAAGCTGATCTCGATAGCGAAGACACGGGACATATGTTGCCATTCCACGTAGAAGATGTGGTACGGCCCTCCCGCTGACAACCGAGTCTAGATGAAGCAAATCAGAGACGGCGCGCCCCCGGGATTCTCTCGTGCGGGTGAACTCCCGGCTATGACTTGGGCGTGGCGTTGGAATATGGTCGTCGCGAACCGTTGGGCTCAGGAGTGGAGGGACGGTTCGAGGACCCTGATGCCTCGGAATACGGTGGAGGGCGGGGAGTGCCCGGCCTCGAGCTCTCCGGCGAAGGAGCTTGCTCAAAGTCTGCGCCGAATCCGGGGCCTCTCTTCCCCAAAGGGTACGACGACGATGAAGCTTGATTCGAAGAGAGACTCGGAACCCGTGTGCCTTCCTCCAATGGCAGAGAGATGTCTCCGCCGGAAGTGAACGCGGGCAGGAAAAATAGCACGCCGCGTGCCCGCCGGCGCGACTGTGTGGAAGACCGGCGGTCGGTATCTGAAAATCCAAAAAACGACGCAACGCTCGCGCCTGCGCGCCGTGCTGCCGCGACTGCAGGATGTGGTGGCGTGGTGGTGCCGTCCAGTGTCGACACGTCCGAACATGACGGAGACGGGGCGCGCCTGTGCATGGGAATGGACAAGAGGGAGGCTTCGTCCTCTGCATTGCCCGACGACTGTAGGCCTCCATGCGCAACGAGGGGAGAGGTGGGAGGCGACAGTCGGCCGGGAAGGGAGATCCAACCCAGATCGAGGTGCCACCGTCCATTGCGCTCGACCCAGCGCGGGAGCAGAACATCGTAGGCCCCGATCTTCCTGAACTTCCTCTGCCTTGTGTTGGTATATACGATCCTGCAAATGCCCCCGATCAGGACTGCCAGGCCCACCCACATCATTCCCTTGCCCCAAGTGCCCAGGAAACTGATGAACGCAGCATCATCTGCATGCCAGCTGCTTCCGTAGAAATGGGTGAAGAACGAGTTGGGTGCTTCGCCTGCTTTCGCGTTCTTGCCGTAAAGTGACTTGGGAAGAATGCGGACCTCGCCACCAGGAGAAGCCGAACCCTCAATGGCTGGGTGGGCGGTGCTGTAGATGCCATATTGGGCGGACAAGAACATCGGCCCAGTTGAGAACATGACCGTGGGGTAGTTGAGCACCCAGCTGTGATCGAAGGTGACGAGGTTGTGAATGGTCTGCGCCATGAAGGGGTGGCCCTTCTCGGCAAACATCAAGTCGTTGGACACGCCGACGGGGATGGTGCGGGGAAGAATGACGGGGTATGTGAGGAGGGGGTCAAGACGGTGTAGACAGCCGATGTCTAAATCCATGTAAACGCCGCCATAGTAGTGGAGGACGAAATAGCGGATGGCGTCGGCGCGTTGGATAGGATAGGTATAGGAATCGAAGGTATCGAGGAACCAAGAGTAATGCTCAGCAATGAACTCTCGGGAAGTCGCATCTGTCCAGAGCATGTATTCGCTGTAGGAGCCCGGTCAGTCAGGCGAGACGGGTGAGAAGAGACGAACGAACTAGTCTGGCATCATTGCGCGACACTCCTCCGAAATCACCTTCCAGCGGGGGGGCAACGTCTCTGTTTTCCATGTCTGATGGATAATTCTAGGGATGCGCTCAATTGCAGTGGTATTGGATGAAGGAGCATCAAGCTCTTGTTCGGTGATGTAGGCGGCGTCGGGGATGGCGAGGTAGTAGGATACGGAGGAGAGGACGACGACGGTGCCGAGGAGGATGAGGGCCAGCAAGGACAACACTATGGAGAGGACTCTCCTTCTGGCCGACCAGAAGGCCATTTGGAAGGCCTAGGGTGCAAAGAGTGACTGGGAACAGAAGAGAGCGACACAAGAGTAAGAAAACAAGTTATAAACACAACAAGCGCCCGCCTCACTGCTTTCTGATCCCGCGCCTTCTCACCTGTCGTATTTTCGTCACTCCGCAGCCGCAGTAGATACAGCCTCCAACGATCCAGTACAACTCTTAAACTACCGACTCCAACTCCGGCTACACTGTCCCAGTCGGCCGCATGGGACTCGAAAATACCACATCGGCATACGACCGCAGAATCCCCACGGACTCCTGAATCGGCTTATCGTCCCAGCCTATTCCTATCTCCTCCAGATTCTCCACGCTGATTTCCCAATCACGTCTCGACCAATCTTGCCCGCGCCGCCCCCCACGTTGCCTGCTGTACGGCTCTCGCAAAAACACGTCCAAACGCGGTGTCCTGCTCCGTCCACTCAGGCGCTTCTTCGACTCTAAGTACGTCAGGCAGTCCCCAGCGTCCCATTGGGCTAGTGGCCTTTTCGCCCAGGCCGGTGCGTGTTGAGACTGGGCCTTGGGCTCCGCCCGCGGAACCTCCGGCCCCCCTGCTCTGTCCACCAGCTCCAACAGTAGACGCGAAAAGTGATCGATGACTTCAAGGTGTAGCGCGTCGAGCGGATGACTTGGGGGAATGTATTGATAGTCTCCGGTATCGTCGATATCCATCATGTCATCATCGTGCTGTACGGCGACGACGCCCGTGCTCACGCCTTTCCCGTATTGTCGTGACGAAGACGAGTTGTACGCGTCGAACAGCCCCAGATCGACATGACCGCCAAATAGAAATTTTGCGATCTCGCGACTGCTCCAACTGTGGGACGGAGTGACCGTAAAGATTTCTGCGTAAATGGCAGGTCAGCGGGCACGTTGCGGGCGCAAAGTTCAAACCGAGTCCGCTGACCTTTGCTCTCGCTTTTGAAACAGAGGTTCTTATCTGAGCTGCACAAGACCACCCGGCCGCGGTAGCCCCGGTTCGAGACACTCGCAAAGTAGTCGCAACAATCGAGGATGAGGTCATCATTCACCTCCGGGCCCCTTCTCTACATGCCTATCAGTCCTGCGCGTCTTGCGCAGATCCCAAAAGCCACTTACCTCGCCGGGATCCTTCACGTTCCACTTTCCCGAGCGCTTGCACGTCTCCTCGTGTGCCTGGCCTTTCACGGACCTGCGCTCCTTGACCTTCTTCAGCAGCCAGGTCGACGCTCGCCGGGCACGCCACTCCAACCCAGGGCGGTTCTTCTGGCTGCGAGAGCTAAGCGCTCGCACTAACTTAGAAGATTGACGGAGAGGTCACGTACTGGTCAAGTTCGGATATCACTATGCCGGGAATAATCACGACTACGGGAATCGATAGCGTTTCCACGTCCGAGACAAACTGTTGCAACACGTCGAGCTTGTCGAGCAGCACATTGGTGTCCATAACCAGATATGTGAGATATTCAGACAGAGGACCCTGCGAGGGCCAAACGTTCAGTCGGACAAAATGGGAGTAGCAATAGCCTTACCTGCATCTCCACATCTTCATTCACCGCCGCATCGAGCCGCCGCAGCGTCGTATCGACCAGCGGCCCATTCTCCGCTTCACGAGGAGGTGAATTGGTCAAAGAAACTATGATCGAGTGAGCATTAGTGCGTCCGACGCACAAGGATGTTACTTGTGCGGCACTCACAAGGTGGAGAGAAGCTCGGATCAGGGGCCCATGATGGACCGGAGCCGAAAGATGGCGGCTGGAAGGCGTTAGTGAACGACATTGGGCGGGACGCACCTGTGTGTTTAACCAAGCAACTATGCGTTCGATACTTGAGATTCAGCAGAGGAGTGGAGAGGGAACATGTGGGTTCTTATACATGCGATCATACGAGGACAAGGGCGTAAAGATGAAAGGCGAAGTTCGCCATTATCGATTGCCTATTTTGTGATCGGGCTCTTGCTCTCATTGAACACAAACGACGCCGCCGCTTATTCACGGCGCCACCAAGAAAATCACACAACTCAGAGCAAATATGCCGAATAAAATGCAATAATCAATACTCTTGTATGTATGGTACAGCAGTGATATAGTGTGTCGAGACAAAATGAGATATGCAGCAACCATCTGAACCATCCGACTCCGGTTACACATGCATGCAGGGCTATGCCGATGATAAGATCAGCTTCTTGAGTGGTGGCGAACCATCGCCCTCAGTTACTACAGCCGGGTCATCAGTAGGGACCTTACGTTTCAGGCTATTTGACTTCGACGCTGGCGAATCTGACTCTTGCTTCACAGCTCCTGACCGTGGAGGCGTTGAGCGGAGAGAAGAAGCCTCGGGCGTACCAGAGCGGCTACCGCCCGATACTTCGTTGCGCAACCGCGCAGCGAGGGAACTTGTCGACGTCAGAGCTTCAGCGTGACACGTCGCATGGTATATCTGGAAGTTCAACAACGTCAATGACAGCCAGCGAGGAACAAAAATTGACGCACCCTATCATCTACCTTCACGGCATTCTTCCAGACCCACTCTTCGTCATCCTCTTGAAACTCGGTCTTCAGTTTCTCCTTACAGATCGGGCAGGCTATTGGTTTGGCTTCGTCTCCTGGCGGGACGACCACAAACTGTTCCCGCAACTCAGCATCACGCTTAGCTGCTTCAGCGGCCGCAGCGGCCTTGGCATTCTGGGGACGAGAATAGTCGGAAGGACCTGCTCCCGTACCGTCTGTGGAAACATCATTCACCCAGTCCTTTACACGAGCCGTCAGACCACGAAACAAGTGATGTTAAGACGAGACTACTTACCTCTAAACTAATGAACCAGCTGCGGCTGTGCCCACGACCAACGTTTTGATTTGCTTTCCGATTTTGTCGGAAGTGCATGTCAAGGTGTTGCTCCATCTTTTCTTTACCGAGCTTCGTGTCTGAGAACCTGAGCCCACATTGTTTACATTGGGTAGGCAGACGCTCGTAAAGGAAGTGAACTATATTCGGACGACGTCTGGAGAAAAATAATCATTGGCGACTGATCTAGGAAAGCCTCTGAAATGATACTTACTTCGAGATCTCTGCGCTGGTAAACTTGAAGCTCTGCGCTAAGATGGCGTCCCGGTAAGCATTGGCTTCTTCTTGCCCGGCCGCTATCTGTGGCTTTATGTCCTCAGCCTGGGCAGTCGCACCCTGAGCCGACGCTCCGGCGCCAGTAGGGGTACTCGTAGCCGACACGACGCCAGCCTTCAGGAGAGCATCGAAGAGGTTGGAGATATTTGGCATTGGAGCAGGACCCGCGGTCGATGGCAGCGCAAGAGGTGCTTCAGGTGCAGGGAGACTTGGTTGCTCGAAAGGCTGATGCTGACCGACATATGACGATGGGACAGCGGCGGTAGGTTGCGAGTATGACGGGCCAGCCTGCATCACGGGCGGCGCATTATATATATTCGGTGCAGCATACGGGGCGGGAGTTGGGTATTTAGGAGGGGCAATTGGAGCCGGAACAGTTGTGCGAACCAAATTTCGCAACTGGGCTAATATTTGGGTGAGTTCATCTTGAGAAACACCAGCTTCAACAAGTCTCCGTAGCTGGAGACATCGTCAGCGATTGAATGGAACTGTTCGAGCAAGAAACGTACCTGTTGCAAGATGCTTATATGGCTTTGCGCAACGGTGTCATAGGGATTGGTCTGCAAAATGCGTTCCTTCTGACCAAGAGCAAACTCAAGCTCACTCATTACCTGAGATTTAGAGACAAAACTGGGTACAGAGCCGAAAGACGACGCCTGAAGCGAGATCATCAGCATCTGATATGCACCCGTCAAATGAGAACGCACTTCGCTACCCGTCCCCCAAATCCCTCGCTCGATGGCCACCTGAGGAACAACACCGAATAATTCTCTGCCGTTGGGAGCACCGGTGCGCCATGTGAGCAGCATCTCGTCCATCTTGCTCCGGACACCCTGATCAACCTGACTATAAGTGTCAAGAAAGAGCTGGGAGACGACGGATGCAAAGTAGCGGGCATAGGGTTCATGCACATTCTTGGAAATCGCGTCGAGGAGGTAGAAAGCGGGGAGCTTCATCCATGGAGGAACCTGAGGAAGCACAAGCGACCGAGAAGATGAGTCAGCAAAACGATGCAACAAAAGTGACAAAGACAAAAGAGGAAGGTGGCAGCCGCGGGGAACGAGCAGGCTCTCGTTGCATGGCTCGATGCCATACAACAGTAGACTGCAGAGCTCATGCTTTTCTTCTTTTCGGCTCATGTCTACACTACGCTATCCTACATACATGACTTTTCTGCACTCAGACGCCGGACATGTACTATGACTGCGAGCGTGAACGATCTCACTCGGTCTAATCAATGCAGGCGAGGAGCGGGCAATACGGGGACGAAAATAAGTAAAACATAAGATGATGGCAAAACTCACCCGCCGAATATGAGCCTCGATACAATCCACCACAACATCGGCCCATCGAGAATACTCCTGGGCGATCATTGACAGGTTCTGGATGATAGGTCTGGAGTTAACTGTCAGCTCCGCAAGCCGACTTGAGTAATCCCGACGGAAGGTATTCGGGTCGACACCGTATGCCGGAGGTGAAGCGGCATACTGATACGGGCTAGGATGTGTAGGAAATGACGAGGGGTAGCCAGCTTGGCCATAAGCAGGGGAATGGGGCTGGGAGAAGGTGGCCATGTCGTCACGAAGAGATGAAAAGCCTAGGGACTATGATGCGACGAATCTCAACGATAACCACGCGAACGTGAGAATTGCCGATGGTTCGCAATACGTCTCGTTCAACTGTTATTCTCACTGACGAGTAAACTGGGCGAACGACGCAGAAGCACAGACACTTCTCAACGGTGGTGGAGGTTGCAAGTCAAGAGGTGAAGGGGCTCCAAGCGCCAGCGGGCGCCATCGTAAGCACATTTTAAACTCCGCTGGAAAACTCAAATCCTGTGCCACAATCGACATTCGCCACTACCGCCGTCGCCGCCGCCCCCGTTCAAGACCAAAATATCAAGGTGAGCACCTCGTTTTGATGCTGGGAAGCGTTATATGGCCTCTGTTCTTTGTGATGAAGATGCAGAAAGGACATTTTTGGTGGAGATGGGGGCTTTGGCGGGATGGATTCGCAGTACCGACTCTGGATGCACCTGAACGCGTCGTGCTAACTTCCTCTGTTTTACAAGATGCGTGACGTTCTCAAGACCGAAGAGCTCGATATCCCGGAAGGCATCACCGTCACCGTCAAGTCCCGCGTTATTACTGTTACCGGGCCGCGGGGCACCCTGACCAAGAACGTCCGCCATGTTAACATGGACATTCGCCTTCTCCAGGGCAAGGGTAACAAGGTCACCCTTGCTGTCTGGCAGGGCGGTCGCAAGCACGTCGCTTGCCTCCGGACGATCAAGAGCTTGATCACCAATATGATCACCGGTGTGACGAAGGTAGGCTCAGCGAATTACTACCCGTCATATCGCTAATTTGTTCTTTGCACAGGGCTTTCTGTACAAGATGCGTGCGGTCTATGCCCATTTCCCCATCAACTGTATCATTCAGGAAGAAGGTCGCTCATTGGAGATCCGGAATTTCTTGGGCGAGAAGGTATATACCTACCTCCTTATGCCCTGGTCGCATCATATTTATAGTACTCCGCAGACTGTTCGCCATGTCGCCATGTTGGACGGTGTGACAGTATCTGAGAGCAAGTCGCAGAAGGACGAGCTGATCCTTGAGGGCGCAGACATCCAGAATGTTTCGCAATCAGGTATGGTTATTCAGCTTTGGAAGTTCTGTTTCATCTCATCCGCTTTTCAGCTGCATCGATCCAGGGTATCTGCCGTGTGCGGAACAAAGATATCCGTAAATTCTTGGACGGTATCTACGTGTCGGAGAAGACTACCATCGCGACTGAGTAGGTGTAGCAGGGGTCTTATAGGCATCATATCCATCCATATATCTCAAAAGCTGCATGTCTTATGTCGTTCCTCCCGCATATTCTATGACACCATGACCATGCATCATCCTGAACGGCGTTTCTTTCATGGGTATCTGGCCTAGTGCCTGTTGATTCTAGATAGTGGTGGGACAAGCTGTACTGGCAAGTACAGTTACGATCTGAATGAAATGATGTAGGGGGCTTTGCTTGAGGGATTTCCTTAGCGGAGACTGCACCTCAACGTTGCGCACCGTATCAGGGCCAGTTGGGACAGGCTTTTGATAGAAAAGATTCAGAACAGCGCTAGTTTCGGCATACTCGTCTGCGTTGGATGTGAGCTGACATGCAGCGGATGTTCCGCTCCGTACAAATTATCGTGTACATGCTTGCAGACAGCATGGAGGGTGTACACCGCTAATTCTGGCCTTGTAAACTGTATTAACAATCGTTGAGTAACCGGCGAAATATCACTAATTGATGAATGGTATCATTGTGCCCGTCCTATTACGATAATCTAAGTAAGCCTTCCCAAAGAAAGCTATTAGTTTCTGTTCCTCCACTGTAAAGCCATTAGTTGGATCTCAGCGATAATTTCGGCAGACATACCTTTGATCCTAGCGTGAAAGAATCTCCATAAGAGGCACACGAAGATGGTAAATGTGACAGGGTTTTGCAACACTAATTGCGTGCCCAAAGCCCAATAGAAGAAACCCGCATATGACGGGTGGCGAAACCACCTAGAAACACCAGATGAGTCTTACCATGAGCGCATGGATGAACGATTAACTGACGCATATATACCATCCGAAACGAGTTCATGCCCTGCACGCTTCCGGAATGCAATAGAGTGAGAAAAATTCGTTGCAGCATGAATCATGGCTGTAGAGCGAAGGGTTTGACCAATAATGACCATGACCACACCTATCAGGCTCATATGTTATTCTCGTATACGGCATTAAGGTCTCAATACATACCGATGCTAGATACATAAGGGTATTGCTTCAATGAGGGATTCCAGAACAGCGTGGTCAGATATTCGAGTAATGCCATTCCATTGGCAATGTGATATAATGCGCCATTATCCAGAAGAAATGCTGTAAGATATGTGAGCCAGAGCAACATGTATTGAAAGGTCACAACTCACAATCGACACTGCACTTTTCTCTATTCCAACCCGCCGTCACGGCGAACTCTCCCCAGTGGAAAGCCGCCCAGGCTGCGATGAAGAATCCAAACTGGTACGTAGACCACCAATAGTGTGTGAAACCTCCACACAGGAAGGTAAGAGAACCCAACGCGAAAGTCGATCCAAGTAGGAAGGATATGATGGCAGCAACTAGAGGTGTATTTGGTATGTTTCCGTGAGGAACAGTGACATCGTCTGACGGCACGGTCTCCAAAGGTCGACTCCGCAGAGCTTGCCGTTCTCGCAGGCGATCCTCGAAACCATTAGGCAGATCACTTGGTTCGGTCATTATCGAGCGCCTTGAAAGACTTGCAGTGAAGACGAGGTTATGGTGGGTATCACAGAACAATAGCGCATTCTGACACTATGAAAGTACAGCGGCATTAGCCAGCCAATTGTCGGGGACGCGGCCGAGCCGTGTTTGCTCGTGTTAGATTCAGAGGCCGTCGCCTTGGTCGCACTCACATATCGCAAGCCCCGGCGCGGAACCGGGACATGACTTTGGCCCTACGTCTGCGAGCTTTCACACAGCCCAGGTGGTCTTCAACTTCTCATGTCCGCCGCAGAAGCATTTCAACGACTCGCCATGATCCTTCAAAGATTCGTAATCTGGCTGTAGTTGCCCACATCGGTAATGAGGACACGAACCCACCATAAATCTTTGTTGACTTCTCTCGGGCATAGACTCTGGCAAGACGACTCTGACTGAGTCTATACTTCTAAAATCTTCGTATCTCTCGGAGTCCGGCTCCGTGGACACAGGCAGCACAACCACAGATTTCCTGCCGGCTGAACGCGAACGAGGGATCACAATCCAGTCCGCCAGCATACCCGTCAAATGGAAGGACTGGACATTCAACCTCATTGATACTCCGGGCCATGCGGACTTTGGCATGGAAGTGGAAAGTGCCAGCAGAGTGGTTGACGGTGCTGTGGTATTGATAGACTCTGTTGAAGGGGTCGAAGCACAGACTAAGGGCGTCTGGCGGCAATTAGAGAGGTGCGCTTCATAACGTTCTCATCCCATCTTATACTTACCTGCCCATTAGATATGGTGTACCGACGCGGATACTGTTCATGAACAAACTTGATCGTCCGGGAGCTTCTTTACATGCCTCAATGCTGTCTCTTCTTTCACACAGGCTCCATCCTACACCGCTTGCTATAACACTTCCTGTGGCGTCACTTAGCCCTTTGGATTATACACGTGCGGAGCCTGGGATCGCAGGTCTCGTTGACCTGGTTAAATGGGAATTCTGGAAACAAGAGTCAGACGGATCGTCCTCTAGGCACGCGCTTCCTACAGAGGTCGACGGGGACGCTGTGACTAGTATACTGCCGGCTGATCATCTGTTGGCTACGCACCTCATTCCTGCGCGCACTGCGATTATCGAGAGTCTAGCAATGCACTCTGACGAACTTATGGAGAAACTGCTCGATTTACCATCGACCCCGTCCGCGTACGCTGCCATCCCAGGTTCCACAATAATGCCTCATCTTCGAGAGGCAACTTTACGGGCTGACGTGTTACCTGTCCTTTGCGGATCTGCAATTCATCATGTTGGCACTGAAATCCTGATGGACTATGCCGGCGAATTATTAGCAAGTCCTCTCGACGTGGTGCATGAAAAGCAGACGTCCAAACCTCCGGTACGCTTGCTTGCATGGAAAGTAGCATGGGATAAAAATAAAGGTTGGATGACTTTCGTTAGGGTCTACTCAGGTTTGCTATTTCCCGTTTCATGCTAGCGACTATTCTCATTGAATTCGTTGAAGGCACATTGAATCGTCAAAGCGTTCTGCTGAATTCTACCCGTAACACCAAAGAAAGGGTGTCAAAACTGTTGCTTCTGTATGCTTCCGACGTGCAGGAGGTGGACGAGCTTCCGTTTGGCTCCGTCGGTGTCATTCTTGGATTGAAACATACCCGCACAGGCGACACCTTGGTATCGACCAACGTTCGACCAACAGTTTCGAACGACGTCGCCACAATTACCCCACCTTCGGCCGTCATGTCTGCGTCAGTAGTGCCCCAATCCCATGCCGATCTTGCACCGGTCGAAGAAGCTCTACACGCGCTGAGCCGAACAGATCCCTCGGTCCGCGTGGAGACACAAGAAGGTCAACTTCTTGTGCATGGCTTGGGCGCACTCCACCTTGAAATCGTGGAAGGCCGACTCAAAGACGAATGGGGCGTGCGATTCGAATTTGGAAAACGGCAGGTTAGCTACCGGGAGAGCGTGAGCCCCATACCAGGAGTCAACGTGGACGACACCTGGTCAGCCATGGTCTCAGGCCAATCCGTGAGCACTCGCGTGTCGCTATCTCTGCGACCTCTCGAAGACGACGAGATCGTGGACTCCGCATGGGAAGGAAACATTGTACTTGGCCCCGATAACAAGCCTTTACCTGCCGCGGATGGATCCCAAACCTCGCAAGAACCATTAGCTCACATTGCTAGAGGCATCGCGAGTGCGCTATCAACCTCGCCCCATACATCTCTCCCTCTCTCCCGACTTCACATCGCGGTGTCCAGTTTCCAATGTCCCATGGACGCCCCTCCATCGATTTTGGCTGGCGCTAGTGCAGTCATTGTGCGCAATCACCTGAAAGCCAGGCCGCCGGGTCCGCTGATGGAACCATTCATTCGCCTTCGAATCTCCGTAGGCGATGATGCCATCGGAAAAGTGGTGAAAGACCTCACTGAGCACGGTGGCGAAGTCCTGGACCTAGCCAGCGCCAATGCGTCGGCAGACGGCAACGATGTTGAGGCCTATTCTCAAGATGGCCTTTATATTCCACCGGCTTGGTTATCGCCCTCAACTGCTGGTTCTTCAGGAGGCGGTGCAAATGCTTCACTGCACAAGCGGACGATTCATGCGTTGGCACCTCTCAGCCAGATGCTCGATTATTCGACCCGGCTACGCGCTCTTTCGGGAGGCCACGGGCAGTTCGAGATGGCTAACGCCGGATTCAGGATTGTCGGGGAAGGAAGGAGGTTGGAGATCTTAAGGGCCATTGGCAGGGCATAGAATCTGGACTCGTGACATAGCGTAGTGAAATCATACAATACATCGATATCAACATGTACTATACACACCCTCACAATTCCCTCGCTTCATCCGCATCTGCGAAGAATACTGCACCGTCGAACTCGTCGTCATCTTCTGCTCCACCCGCCCTCTCGCCAGCCGTGTTCAAAAGTTGACTGAATGCCATGAGGCTAGAATCGTCGTCCAGGAGGTTGAGTTCGACATCTTCATCTTGGTTCGTGTCATTGAACAACGGCACTGGTGGGAGCGTGCGGAATCTCGATGGGCCAGGCGTCTCACTGTCTCTGTCATAGTCGGGCAGAAACAACGGCGTCTTGGATCGTCGTGATGGGTCCCCGCTGGGAACGAAGTCCGGCGGGGCGATGCTGGGTGGCCGAACGGTGGTGCTGACCATCGGCGCAAGTGACGGTGCGCGGCTCGCCGAACGCATTGGTGGCCAAGGCTCCACTACGAGAATAAGGCAACGACCAGAGATCGAGAAACCTTGGTACCGAAGCTTGAGAGACAGCTTCGGCTTCAGTTCTTCTTCGTCGGTGATTTCTATGGTGACGCTGGTCGTTTTCTTCGCAGGGGCTGCAGGAGCGAGCTCCCGCTCGCCAGTCATCTCCACGTCCTCTAGTGGGACTGGAGCGACTTCCGGTTCAATGGCTTCGTCTTTGATGACTATTGTCTCCGTGGTTCGATGTCCCTGTTCTGGGACGTCCTCTTCCTCAACGATATCGTCTGGCCGGAAGTCATCAGCGTCGTCGTCCTGGCCATTCTCTTCATCGGAATTATCTTGTTCTCGATAACTCCCTGCTGCCCGCTTCGTCGACCTAAACGACCTCCGAGGGCCAGTCTCTGGAGGTACAGACGTCGCCGCCGATGAACCGTCTTCCGCTTCCCCGGCCGCGGCAATCGTATCCTCGTCCGCCGGTTGGGCGTCCTGGACCTTCCGTCGTTTCTTGCTCCCGTTTGCTCCAGAGCTCTTACTCTTCGTGTTTCGGCTTCTGCGCTTCGGCTTCGGCTTGGCAGGCTGAGACTCGGAAGGTTCAGTCGGAGGAACCGGCGGGCGCGGGGGATTCGGGTCCAGAACGAAGTCTCTAGTCTGCACTGACCTAAGTACACTGCTCCGAGACCAGACCAGACCGGGCCACTCACCTTGATGAGGACAGAGTGAGGCTCCGCTTGACGAAAGAAATACGCAAACTGATAGGTATCTGCGTGTGCGTAAGTGGGAATCAGACATGTCAGGCGAACAAGCTACCTCCTCTGTGCACGTCGACAGCTCCCTTCTTCGCACCCGCAGGTGCAGGCCCGCTTCCATAGTGTGCGTTGGCTTCCGCTTTCAGTTTCGGAAGGATTCTGCGGGATATGTCAATACCCGCATTTCGTTTCAGACTGCTTCACTGACTTCGGGCGGAGATCGGCAAGCACGTATTGAAGCACCTGATCAGACATCCAGCCTAGGTGCTTTTCGTCCAGATAGAGCTGACAGGCTACTAGATGGGTTAAATGCTCCAGCTGAATACAACATGAGAGTACATACGTAGACTGGAAGGACCGTCGACGCGGAGACGCGGAGATAGTACACATTTCGTGTTTGAAACGGCATGTTAGGAGTTGTGCTCAATGCATGGATTGCACGGCGTTAGTTAGTTTGACGTCCAAGCGGTTTATCCTCGAAGGCTCGGTTTGGGACCGAAGAAGAGATGCTTCAGGCTATGGCGTGAATTGAATGGTTTGGAACAAGTCTAAGTCGCGTCGACGTCACTGGGCGCGTCTGAAGATTTGAGCGACACGATGACTCACGCATGCGTCGCTTCCCCATGCCCGGACTGGTTGGCGAAGCAATAAACTACAGCACACCGGGCAGCCAATCTCAAGCGACATCCACTAAATGGAGCGTGCCACCCTTCGGGATATGAACCAATAATCATATATCCTCTCACAGATCGGTAGTGTTGTGGGCTACTTTAACCTACACATTGCGTCTCTTCACTCATTATTCTCTCAACCGCCATCTTACTTAGTACTCGTCAATAGAAACATCGGGGCCAGAAATGACCGCCTTGATTAACGGCTTCCCGTCTTCCGACTTTCCAGCCTTCGTAGTCTGGAAGGCCTTGACCGCGTCCGTGAAAGCGAACCTGCACAGAAAGAGCATTGGTTCACGTGTGCTGTATATGCATACCAGACAATATGTACCTGTGAGTGACCATCGGCTTGAGATCAATCTTCCCTTGCGATGCCAGGGCAATGGCGAGAGCGTAGTCGCCAGACTTGAAGTGCGTTAGCTCGAGGCGAACTTGACAGAAGAGAAGAACGCACTCCGTAACGGAATGATCCCTTGATTGTGAGCTCTTTACCAAGAAGAAGTGATACGGGGATGGTGACTTCGGGTTGCCCCATGCCGACCTGTACATTCGATCAGGGCGCGACTCGCCGTAACGCGACAAGACTCATACCTGAACGAAGGTTCCACCAATCTTCGCAATGAAGATGGCAGTCTGGATAGACACCTCCGCACCGCTCGCATCCAAAACGAGGTCGATGGCTTTCGGGCCACGCTCTTCGATGCAAAGCTGTTGCTTCATCACAGAAGCAGACCGCCGAGAGTATGCGATCTTTGACTCGTTGACCTCGGGTTTCGGAGGGAGGAACGTCTCCGTCGCGGCGTACGATTTGGCAAATTCAAGACGGCTTGGGACGATGTCGATGGCGATGATGCGAGATGCACCGAGCGCTTTGGCGACTGCCATGCAGAGAAGGCCCACTGGACCACATCCGAAGACGGCTACCGTTTGGTTAGCACGCAATCCTGCCAATGTCGACACTGAGTGCACGGCTACAGAGAGCGGCTCCATCTAGAGATCCCTTTCTGAGTTTCATATAACTCGTTGGGCGGACGCGTGAAAGTTATTTACCATGGCACCATCTTCCAGATTCAGGTTGTCCGGAAGGAGGTAGACGAGGTCTGCGGGTAGGCGGTAGTATCGGGCGAGAGTGCCATCGTAAGGCGGGGTAGCCGCGAAGACCATATCCGGACATAACTAAGATAGACAATTGGACGCGTTCCTGGTGCTGTGGACAGTATACTTACTTGATAGCGACCGCCTTTGCACGCGTCGCATTGTCGGCACGAAACACCGGGTTCCATAGCCACGCGATCTCCAGGCTTGAGATTCTTCACGCCACTGCCGACTTGAATAAATGGGAGTCAATAGTAATATTCCGGAATAAGACACAACTATGTACCTTTGCTGATGATACCGGCAGATTCGTGACCGAGGACCTGTGGACCAATCTAATCAACGATAGTCTTGTTGCAATGGCAGCGCTAGCCGTACCATAGGCTTCTCCACCACGAAATCGCCAATGCGTCCGTGTACGAGGTAGTGAACCTAGGGCAGGACTTCCGTTAACAAACTACTGGGCCGCCAAGGATAGAGATCGCACGTCAGAGCCGCAGATACCTTTGGGGTATACTCAACGTCACGAAATGGCAGAACGAGGGCAGTACTTACCCGTCTTCTTCACTTCAACGAGAACATCGCCATCCCCAACTACGGTGCGGATATTCATTGGTCCGATTATTTGGATTTACACATTCAAGTCACGTACTTTGAGGGATTGGACGCTGCTCATAGGAGACGTTTTCGACGCCCTGCAGCACGAAAGAAGGGTTGTCCGACATGGTTGAACGGTGATAGCACTTGGATTGGAAGAGGGGGAGAGAAGATGTCCTCCAGGGGTCGCAAGAGGGGTCTTATGAGCTGCCTGGCAGAATAGATGACGGTGCGGCTCGGACCGCCGAGGGTCGAGCCCATCTGATAGTAAGTCCGCAATGCTTACAGCGGGCCTTTATCGGAGAGGACTGGCGTAACGACAGCTGGAAGGCTGATTGTCGCCGACTTCTCAATAAAAAAGTTCAGAGCTTGGCTCGGGACACTGAAGTACTGAAGTGCCGACAGCTCGAGGAAGACGTGAACGCGTCGCTTGGTCTACGCGTCGACACCGACAGCACGGAGATCCGGGCCGCGCAATGAAATGCACGTGACTGAAGGCAGAGAGCACGTTATCCCCGCGCGACATGGTTCAGATTCAGAAGGCTGTGCGGTTCCGTCGAGTGTTAGCCGCGTCCCGACTTCCGTGTCTACTTCCGTTCCGTGTCTCGGTCGGCTTCATGAACTTCCCTCATCTATTCCTCTTCTCCCGCACATTACTTCCGACTCCAATATATCTCTCTGTTCCAGAGCTCAAGTCCCGAAACCTTGCCGCTTTCACCATGGGTGCGACATCCGCGTCCAAAGCCTATAAAGAGAGGCCATTTTCGAGATAGGGGTTTTATCACTTTCACATTTCCCTCATTTATTCAGTTGACCTGAATATTTCTCGCTTTTCGCTCTACATCCATCCTCCACATCTTTATCATGGTCCGTGCCCACACCACCGAGAAGGAGGAGGTCCCCAACCTCGTCGGCGAGATCGTCGACGGTGGGAGACTCTTGCTTATGAGCAAGCTGGGATCTGGAGCCTACGGCGTCGTTTACCGTGCCGTGGACGTTACCTCGCCGGACGGGGAGGAGTTTGCCGTTAAGGCTCTCCAGAAGGCCGATCTTGCCCAGAAGTCGGTCCAGTTCCATGCACGGGAGCTTTCCCTCCACTCCCAAGTCTCCGACATCCCCGGCGTCGTCACCATGCACCGTCACTTCGAAAACTCCAAATTCCTCTTCCTCGTCTTCTACTATGCCCGTGGCGGTGATCTGTTCGGCGCCATCACCAAGACGAACATTTACTACCGCAATGACGACCTGGTGAAGAGCGCCATCATCCAGCTCATTGACGCCACGGAGGCATGCCACAAGAGGAATGTCTTCCATCGCGATCTCAAGCCAGAGAACATTCTCTGCGAGAAAGACTCCGACCGCCTCTATCTCGCCGACTTCGGTCTCGCCTCCGGTCGCTCCGTCAGCGCGCAATTCGGGTGTGGGAGCTCGTTCTACATGAGCCCGGAGTGTATTGGGAAGGAGTTCTCCCTCGGCGCATTCTCCACCCGTCACAGCGACATCTGGTCCTTGGCCGTCATCCTGGTCAACATCGTCACCGGTCGCAATCCCTGGCGGATCGCCATGACCACAGACGAATGTTTCAACGGCTACATGAAAAATCCCGACTTCCTCCTCACCATGCTGCCAATCTCCAGGGAGTTCAACGACCTGCTCTGCCAAATCTTCCTACTCAACCCTCTTTCCCGACTCTCACTCCCCGAGTTCCGCAGGGAGGTTCGCAGGATGCCTACTTTTTTTATGGCGGAAAGAGATCTCTGCCGAGCATCCCACTTCGTCCGCTCTGCCGCCCAACAATACGGCACACAAGGTCAACCTCGTGGTCCCCGCATGGTCATCGACCCGACTCTCATCAATGAAATGTCGTTGCCTTGCAGTGATTGCTCCTCGTCTTCCCTGGAGTTTGCGGAGGCGAGCGGTGCGTCTGCGGCGGACTTCGACCCCGAGGAGGTGTACAACTACGCCAGCCCCGACCCTTATTCCCCTGGCTTCGTCCCTCAGCGTCAATTCCTCGCCCCTCCTCCCCGCGACGCCTTTGTCATCGCTTCCCTCTCTGGCACGACTGCGACTTCCGACGCCGACAGCGGTGGTCCCATCACTCCGGAAACTCGTGCTGTCCGCCCTGTGGTCGAAGTTCCCTCCCTCCCCGACGACATGGGACTTGGTGAAGGATTGGTCGTTCCGACCAAGGTTCAAGCCACCTCCGGAGACAAAAATTCGGGCCCGACTCGTGGTCAACTCATTCGCCACGCGATTCAGAGGCTTAGGGCTTTGTAGTTTCATATCTTGTCTGGCTTGTTTGTACATGATGCTGGCGTCTTAGAATGTGTACACTCTAATTATACCCTAATTGCATTGAATTTAATCTTAAATCAAATCTTCAGTGCGATCACCTTTATTTGAGTCTGAGTTTGCCTTCTCCTTATGACCTTTAAGTCTGTCTATCGCTTCTTCATCATTGTCTTCATCTTCTGGGTTTGTCTTCCGTTTCCTTTAGACCTTTCTAATTTGTAATCTAAGTCCGCCTCGTTCTCGATTTCTGGGGTCCGCAGCTTCCTTCCTTCCTCCAATCTGAGGATCTGACGCTCAAGCAACGAACGTTATGGACTCGGAGTTGACAAGTCTTTTGATAATGATACACACTTCCTTCGCACCCGAACACGTTGAGTGCATGATGTGAGGCAAGAATGGTGTGAGAAAACGTATGAAACTTGTCGTATTGTGGCTGTCAAGCTGCGGGTGAGCGAAGCTCCAAGCAAGCATCGGACTCGCGTCGGGGCTGCAGGCGAGCACGGCCGCTGCGGGTCGCATCGATGCATGTGCATCATCGGATCCTGCCGCCCAGCGCTAAATCTGACTATTAGTATGGGTCGCGCCATTCTTGCCTTCGTTCTCTACCCCATCTCCCCACCATCTCTTTCATCCGCCTCTTTTCACCCGTAAAAATGGTCGCCTCCAGCGTGCTCGGCTTCCCCCGCATCGGTGTGTATCGAGCGCGTTCGGCTCGTCGCGTCGACCCCTGACTATTCCTCTTAGGTGCGAACCGTGAGGTCAAGAAGGCTGTCGAGGCCTACTGGGCTGGTAAAATCACCGCCAACGAGCTTACCCAGGCTGCGGCGGATGTCAAGAAGTCCAACTGGACCACCGTCAAGTCCAAGGGCGTTGACTTCGTCCCCAGGTTTGTCTTGCCTTCCGCAGGCGCGTGGATCAGATATCGATGATCATCTCCTTCTGTGTAGCGGCGAGTTCTCGCTCTACGACCACGTTCTTGACCATTCTGCGGCCTTCAACGTCATCCCCAAGCGCTACGTTGGTCTTGGTCTGTCCCCCCTCGATGTCTACTTCGCCATGGGCCGTGGTCGCCAGGCCGACGGTGTCGACGTCCCCGCCTCGGAGATGAAGAAATGGTAAGTAAAATTCAGGATCACGTAGGTTTATCTATTCAAACCGTCATACCAGGTTCGACTCGAACTACCACTACGTCGTCCCTGAGTTCTCCGATGAGACCGATTTCAAGCTCAACTTCAACAAGGCCGTTGAGGAGTACAAGGAGGCCAAGGCTCTCGGTATCGAGACCCGCCCCGTCGTCCTCGGCCCGGTGTCTTTCCTCGTCCTCGGAAAGGCCAGCAAGGATGCCAAGCCTGGGTTCCAGCCCGTCTCGCTTCTTCCCAAGATCCTCCCCGTCTACAAGCAGCTCCTCGCTGACTTGAAGGCTGCTGGTGCCGAGTGGGTTCAGGTCGACGAGCCCATCCTCGTTCTCGACAAGGCTGCGACCCTCGAGAAGGAGTTCACCTCGGCTTACAGCGAGCTTGCCCCCGTTGCTCCCAAGATCCTCCTGACGACTTACTTCAACCGCCTTGACACCAACTTGAAATACGTTGCCAAGCTGCCCGTCGCTGGCCTCCACATCGACCTTGACCGTGCCCCTGGTCAACTCGACGAGGTTGTTGCCGCTATCAAGGGCACCAGTATCGTTCTGTCCCTCGGTCTCGTCTCTGGTCGCAACATCTGGAAGACCGACATCCAGGCTGCGCTCAAGCTTGCCCAGAAGGCTGTCGATGCTCTCGGCCAGGACCGCGTCATCATCGCCACTTCTTCTTCGCTCCTTCACACGCCCGTCACCCTCGAGTCGGAGAAGAAGCTGACCCCCGAGCAGAAGGACTGGTTCTCCTTTGCCCTTGAGAAGGCCGCTGAGGTCTCCACCATCGCCAAGGCCGTTTCTGGCTCGCAGGACGCCGAGGTTGCGAAGGCTATCGAGGCCAACAAGGTTTCCATCGAGAAGCGTCGAGAGTTCGAGCGCACCTCCGATGACACCGTTCGCAAGCGTGTCGCGAGCATCAAGCCTGAGGACCTCGACCGCAAGAGCCCTTTCGCCGTCCGCCAGGAAGTTCAAAAGAAGCATCTCTCGCTTCCCAAGTACCCTACGACCACCATCGGCTCCTTCCCTGTATGTAAAATGCAATGCACTTTACCGCCTTTTACAAGATATCCTAACGTCCTCCACAGCAAACCAAGGAGATCCGTCAGGCACGTGCTAAGTTCACGAAGGGTGAGATCACCGAGAAGGAGTACGAGGACTTCCTCAAGAAGGAGATCGAGGAGGTCGTCCGCTTCCAGGAGCGCATTGGCCTCGACCTTCTCGTTCACGGTGAACCCGAGCGTAACGACATGGTCCAGTACTTCGGTGAGAACCTCAACGGCTTCGTCTTCACCCAGAACGGCTGGGTCCAGAGCTACGGATCTCGCTACGTTCGTCCCCCCATCATCGTCTCTGACGTCAGCCGCCCTGGCCCCATCACCGTGAAGTGGAGTGCCTACGCCCAGAGCGTCACCAAGCAGCCCATGAAGGGCATGCTTACCGGCCCCGTCACGATCCTCAACTGGTCGTTCCCCCGTGCCGACGTCAGCCGCGAGCTTCAGTCCAAGCAGCTGGCTCTTGCTCTCCGCGACGAGGTCATCGACCTCGAGAAGGCCGGCATCAACGCCATCCAGGTTGACGAGCCTGCCATCCGTGAGGGTCTGCCCCTCCGCCGCGCCGACTGGGACAACTACCTCAAGTGGGCTGTCGACTCGTTCAAGCTTGCGACCGCCGGTGTCACCGACGCGCTCCAGACGCACTCCCACTTCTGCTACTCCGACTTCGACGACATCTTCCCGTCCATCCAGCGCCTGGACGCCGACGTCATCTCCATCGAGGCGTCGAAAAGCGACATGAAGCTCCTCAACACCTTCAAGCAGTACGGCTACTCCAACCAGATCGGCCCCGGTGTTTACGACATCCACTCGCCCCGTGTTCCCTCCGAGCAGGAGATCAAGGAGCGCCTCGAGTCCATGCTCAGCATCCTCCCCTCCTCGCTCCTCTTCGTCAACCCCGACTGTGGTCTCAAGACCCGTGGCTGGAAGGAGACTGAGGGTACGTATACCTTACGCTATCCACCATGTCTCACGCTGACCGTCTTAATTTCACCCAGCCTCCCTGTCCAACCTCGTGGCTGCCGCTCGCTGGGCGCGCCAGGCTCACGCTTAAATGCGATCCTTCTTGCGCTTCAACAGCATGCCGGTTAATTTATCAGAGCTCTCAACAGCAGCCTCTGTATTATTGACCTCGAGTGGTAGTTGTGGCGAGATGATGCGGCTGTCCGACAGTGCGTCGGACTGGCTTTATAGCTGCGGGACGCAGTGCACGGACGCAGGATGCTGCTGCAGGCCCTGGAGTGCCTCGCTCGGGATAGGGAGGCTAGGGTGTTAGTACGCAGTAGTTATCCGGATTTCAACAATCCTCTGGCATATCCTCTATAATGAGAAATGAATATTATATGTCCTCAAAGCATCTAGTATGACCTTGAGTAAGATGGTCTAGATATCACAGACAACTCTACATAAGCCTTGTAAGCGTGTATGGAAAACAGTACCGTAGGTTATCCAAAGGTGAGAAATAGTCAGTACAACATAATCAGTAATTTACAAGAAAGCGTCGACGACAAGCAAGATAAGTCACTGATTCTTATCGACTTCGCTCAGCGACGGTCGGTGCGGTGGCACCGTCATCTCCTCCTCTATCGTAATCCCCGGCGTCCCAGCCGTCGGCTTGCGGAGCACGCGCCCCTTGCCCGTCAGCATCTCCACGGACTTGGGCGTGCCGTTCGCGCTGTCCGCGCCCTCCTTCCCATTCGCCTCCGCGTGCATCTGCAGCGCGTCGCGCAGGCACTTCTCGACACGCTCCGTGCGCCTCGTCTTCTGCCCGCCGCGCCAGATGTAGATGCCCGAGCCGATGCCGCACAGGAAGCTCGCGGGGATGAGCAGCCCCGTCGTCCAGTCCGGGCGTGCGATCCTAAGACGGTGCGCGTGTGTCAGCTTCCGCAGGCGCGCAGTCGATCGGGCCGCGGTGACTTACCGGTCCATTGACCATTGGCAGCCTGCGAGCATGACCTGCAAGGCTGTGAGCTGTCCGTATCGTGGGACGCATTGGAATGTGCAAGACGCACCTGGAAGATTGAGTTCCCGTCATTCAAAAGGCAGATCGTCATTGCGGTGCTGTGGGCGTGATCGAATATGAGACCGCAGTCGCCGGTGGCGGCCGGATACACAATGCACTCACTTGATAGGGAAAGCCTGTGACAGAGCGTATGAATGAGTGCGGTTGAGGAATGGCTTGGCGAAACACGTACGCGATGGGTCTCTGTGCCGTGAGGGCGGTACCATGTCTGAGACTTCATGAACTGCTGTTGCTCTACAGTGTGCGATGCTGCATGAGTCCTCCGTCCGGAAGGAGCATGATGAACAAGCTTACGATAGTGTAGATCGGCCTGTTCCTCTCCTGTCAGCACATGCACGTAATTCTCGTCGTACATCGGGTCTGGCAAGTCGTCTTCGTCGTACAACACGGGAAGATGCGCCTGACGACGAAGTTCCCGCGTTTTGCGTTTGTAATGCCATATTTTGTACATGCCTGCCGGAAGACGGTTAATGCACACATCGAGCCAAAGACATGGGCGAAACGCACGGTAAGTGTCCATGGTACGCCACGGAAGTAGGCCAATTCCAGTAATGCAGAACAACCCTACGGCACATACTGTTATGTCATGCACATGGAGAAACGCTGGGTTGCACATACCGCATAAGATCTGAGAGCAAATCTCGATCCAGAATTGCTGCAGGTCGTAATTATGCAGGTTTATCATCTTGGCCAAGAAAAGGACGATAGCGGTGCCCCAGAAGACTGAAGAGCTTCTTTTCAGGATGCGAAGGGAAAAGAAGAGAACTAAGGCACTCACCCACTAAGACACCGTAAATTCCGACACATATACCCATCGCTGCTATGTGTTTCAATCAAGGTGAATTTTCTGCTGAGCTAGAGCACTTACGGGTCTTCAGGAAGGACCAGACGCCTTGCATGATGCGTCTGAATTTGTCACGTTTTCTGAGGACATCTTCGACATGAAGGTCAAGCTCGTCCCGGCTGTCAGTTCCCCCCTTCTCCACATCGCGATCTAGCCGAGGCAGAACTACCACGGGTTTTCTAGAATAAAAGTCCAAAGGCGGACTTTTATTTGAAACCGAGGATCAGATTGTGATCCCGAAGCTGAACGATAGACAGACGTACATGAGAATTGCGTTGGCTGCATTGGCCAAGGTGGACACGGTAGCGACGGAGGGATCTGGAGAACAAGCAATCAATATCTGGGGTAAATGACGTAAAAGCTAGACATTGGACGCACCGACAACCTCGAGGTGCTCAACGATGTCGTCTTCGTGATGGTCTTCATCTAGCTCATTTTCGAAATCTCCATGGTCTCCGCTCAGCGCACTCCCGACCCGCTTGAGCTCATCGCCCATGTCAGGGACAGCGACATCTGCGGAGGTGCCTTCGAAAATGACATCACCGCCTGCCGTGCGTCGGGGCGGCAGTCGAGCGGAGGTGGATGCGCGCCTTCGTTTCTCAGAGCCTTGTGAGGGCTGCGGTGAGGTGGTGAGAAACGAGGGTCGAGCAGCGCTGGACCGCCGGCGGATGGAAGAATGCACTCGGCCATTTCGACGGCCAAGAGATTCTGAAGGCGTTAGACCAACACTCTGGTCCAGAGGAGGCGGGGAGCCGGGCTCAAGTAGAGGGGTGCGGGGGGAGGAGGCCACGGCACCAGATACATAACCCAGACGGAATGACCGCGACCGGGATGCAGGCGACGAGGAGCCATCGTCGCGTAACTGGGCGTAGCTGTTGTTCCGTTTGACACGGACGGAGGGCATGGTGGTAGAAGCCAACTGAATCAGAGGGCTGTCTGATTGATAAAGCAGGGCGGAGAGGCCATGGTGCACGCTTGGCAGACGCGTCGGGTCCACCTTGCACGGTTCCGACTTATCGCTGACGCGTTAACAGAACGTCACCATACACGTGACGTACTCCCCTTCTCCTCATCCCTCCATGTTCTCCGCTATCGATGCTGATATCCGCCCTGGCTCTGGCCTCGGAATCTTTCAGCTTGGTGATTACATTCCCTAATTCATAGAATTTCACTCACCCCGCCTCCAGGTTCATCTCTATGGACAGTTCTAGACCTCCTTCGCTCTCATCAGCATACCTTTCCCCATGTAGACGTCAAATACGATCCAGATTCCCCCACCACCCCTGTAATTCTCTATCTGCGCCCTCACTTTGACCTCTTGTTTTCCGGACACCATCAACGACTGCACACTATCTGTGTCCGGAGGCTTCGTGATCCGCATTTCCCCCTCACATTGCTGTACAAGGACAAAGTCCTGTCCTCCCCCGAAACCGAGTTGCGTCGTGTCGGTGTTAACCTCGCATTCGGTCCCACGTATCCTGGCAATGACTTGCGCTACCCTGGCGTATGGTTCAGTTTTGAAGACGAGGGCTTGAGCGACGGTCTCAAAGCTGCCTCTTTACCATCAGAGGATCGGATGCAGCAAGTCAAGCGCGTCCTTATCTCTCAAATCGGTTTCGACGGCGGTCAGCGTGATGCATTGGATGAAGTTGACGAGTGTCCAGTCATGCATGGAGAACTTGCAGAAGCCATTGCCAAGGTGCACGACGGCGTCGTCCTGCGTTTCTATCCGAAGGAGTCCGAACCCGTACACGTACATCTGGGTGTGACGACTGCCCAAGACCTCGTTTGCGACCTGGGACCTCCGTTGCGCACCTTCTACAAGGAAGACGATCGTATGTCCATTCACTCCCGTGCTCGTAGCGATGAAGAGAGCCCAGAACCGTCCTGTGCGGCAATTTTCGCTTCCTTTTGCAAGGCGAAAGCTTACATGGCACTTGTTTCCAGACTTCTACAACTACTTTCAACATGGCATTGACTTCCTCATCTCGGACGCAACGCATATCGTGAAGAAAATCATTCTTCACACGAACGCCGTAAGTGCGCTGCCAGCCAGGCCGTGCCTCGACTCAACCTGGTTGTAGCCTGGAAGTCCACTTTTTCAGCGGTACAAGCGCTGTCCCTGGCAGATCGAGGGACGTCCAGAGGATGACGAAGATGGTACATAATACATGTCTGAACTGTGTCCGCGGAACGCGCTCACACTTTGTTCTCAGACTCGCCACCTCGGGTCAAGTTCTACGATCGAGTGAGTTTGGGTCGCCCTGCGTTCTGTTTTAGAGTCCGAATATTAACCGTTCTGCAAGGTGGACACGATCAGCCACTTCCTCAGCCCGGGTGAGACACCGCCCTCAATGCTTTTTGACCGCACGGATGAAGAGGCGGCGCTAACTCTTCCGAGTTCCACCACCCGTAAGTAACCTCCGCGCTTTCATCCGCTAACGTACCTTACGCCTGCCAGGATTACTTGGGTTCGATGGCATCATCCTGGAAGCAACGCCCTCTTCGCAAGTCGTATCTGTTACCTTGTTTTGATTATACCCCGGAGGCATCTATCCTTGCACCATTTGTCTTTACGCACACATAACGGACCCGAATACTGTTCACATTGTTGTTGTACATCTACTGGTATACGTGTATCTACGCCAATATAACCTATCTCTTGCACTTGGATCTATGTCCTAACTTTGCTTCTTGAAAATGTCCGGCCACACCTCCCGCAGCTGCTGCAAGTTCCCAACAACCGGCACGTCCTCCCCGTTCTCGGCCTCGTGCGCCTCGCCGAGTTTCTTCAACTTGCCGCCCTCCATGGTCTCGAGCCCGAACTCGCAGAAGTGCACGCAGCGGCCCCAGCCAAGCCGCCGCGCGCCGTCGATGTTACCGCGGTTGTCGTCGATGAAGAGCACCTTCGCCGGGTCGCTTACGCCCGCCTTGCGCAGCGCGAGGTGGTAGTACTCGGGCTCAGGCTTGCAGTAGAAACCGGGCTCTGCGTAGTCGCAGTAGATGACGCCCTCGAATTGGTCTTCCAGGTTCAGGATCTTCAAGACGCGTTCTGCGTGCTGCACGGAAGATGAGCGGAAGACTCTGGAAAGGGAGATTGTGGGTGTTGTACCGTGTAGTATGCATTCGTGAGCGCCCAAACGCGGACTTTCGAGCGGTCGATGTCCTGCAGGAGTTGCCGCAGCGTGGGATCGGGCTTGAGCATATCCTCCAGCGGGAGCGCTCCGTCGCATTTAGCATTGAAGTCTAGTGGGTCTGAGATGTTGCACGTGGGTTAGGTCATTGTACTGCGCGGGTAGACGAGCCTGTAGAGGGTGTAGAGGAAATGGCTTCACCTACGTTGTCATGCAGGGTAAGCCCGCGCAAAGCCAGTCCATACTTCGTGTAGTATTGGAGGTGCAGGTCGGCTGCCTCTTCATGCGAGTGCCCTAGACCCATGAAGTACTCTGTGTGGGGTATCCATTCGGATGAACGTCTACGAAGCGACTGAGGGTCGAGGGTGAACAGACCATGGATGCGCTTTGCCATTGACTCGGCAATCTTCGTACTCGCGGAATAAAGCGTGTTGTCGATGTCGAAGAAAACGACAGGCTTCTCATCTGTATATTTATCCGTTACTTGTGAGTGCAGGTAAAATGTGGGGATCTAAGGATCGCATACCTTCATGTTGTTGCTCTACAGTCATACCTTGACTTATGTGCGCTCAATGATGCTCAAAAATTGGATATTGTGATTGCTGGCGACGTCGGCGATGATCCGTTCTAGCCTGCGGAGGACCCTTGCCAGGTCTTAAATACTACAAGGGAGTCGGGGCAGGGCTGAGGACGGGTGATATCATCGGCGAATCGCCGGCCCGGCCCAGCTGCGGCGCGCATCGCTCCAAATCGAGCGCTGGTCTCCCACGATCAGACCGAACCGGACTCCGCTCAGCCTCGTCGTAAACTCTGAAGCATATAGACGTCCTCAACAGCAACCTCAAGATCCACGACTGTGAGTGCGATTTCTGACACTCTGGACGGTCGGGATGTGACTGGGCGAGGTCTGGCCTGCTGGATGGCTGTTTGGGGCCAATTTGGAGCTGTAGAAACGGATGGATGGGTCTACGATGGGCTGGATGACCTTACCCTGCCCAACCCATATTCACAGCCACTACAGTGAAATCCCCGTCCCACCCTTGCTCACGCTGTCTCCGCATTTCTAGATGGCCCGCAGCAAGGAACTCGTCACTGGCGTCGGACGTTTATCGCGCTCACAAGTCTTCGCCAAGCGCGGCCTCTACAAAGGCCCCAAAAAGACCGACGTACCTGCGCCCGCTGAGGCCGCACCCTTCAAGGAGGTCCCCGTCGGCGGCGCGAACAACGGCGAGAAGCGCCTCGTCCCCACCGCGAAAGCGCCCCGCTTCTACCCCGCAGAGGATGTCCACCAGCCGAAGAAGAGCAGGAAGGCCCCCAAGGCGGCTGCCCTCCGCCCATCTATTACCCGCGGGACCGTGTTGATCTTGCTGGCGGGTCGTTTCCGGGGGAAGCGCGTTGTGTTCCTGAAGCAGTTGGAGAGCGGGTTGCTGCTGGTCACCGGGCCTTTCAAGGTCAACGGTGTGCCGCTGCGCAGGGTGAACCAGGCGTACGTCATTGCGACGTCTACAAAAGTCGAGCTCGGGGATGTGAAGGTGCGTCTGTCATTGTGTACTCTGCCCCGGCGCGTGCTGAGCGGCTGCGCTGCAGGTCGACGAGAAGATCAACGACGCCTACTTTGCCAAGTCCGCGAAGAAGGGCTCGCGATCGGCGGAGGAGGAGTTCTTTTCGGAGGGCAAGCCCAAGGAGAAGGAAGCGTTCCCTGAGGCGAAGTCCGCCGACCAGAAGGAGGTCGACAAGGCCATCCTTGCGACCATCAAGAAGCAGGACAACCTTTCGAAGTATCTCAAGTCGACATGGGGTCTGTCGAAGGGCGAGTACCCCCACCAGCTTGCCTTCTAAGCGGGGTGTAGTAGGTGGGTTTTGGCGGTGGTGGTGGTATGCTACATGGAGGAGATATGATATGCGTTTCCTATGTTTTTCTACCTAACACGAATATCTGCATGTCTTCCTCGTCTGTTCATTACATCCCTGTCCTGAATTTGAGCATGATCCAAGACTTGTACACAACCTGTTGACGACATAAGATATTGGTGGTGTCACGTGTCTCCTAAAAGGACTGGCGTTTACTCGCGAACGCCCTTGGCTCTCTTTCCTATGGTCCGTCACGGTCGCGTATGCTCTTGCGTTGCCCGCTCTTCAACTCAATAGCACGGGCAAACACTAAGCGCTATCTTTATCTACCCATGTTTGCTGCGAGGCGTACCGCGCGCGTCTTCGCACATGGGAGTCCTTCCAGAAACCGCACAACCCCTGCCAGCCGCAGAGGATTCATGGGTTCGACAATCCAAACACTGTCGGACGGCTTCCTAGACCTCGCCCAAGCGCTCCCTCTTCCCCCATCATTCCCTCCCTATTCGACGACGATCATCCTCGTGACAGTTGTCTCTCGCCTTGCGCTGACCGTGCCATTTTCCATTTGGGTGCGTGCATCTCCATCGTGGCGTCGAGTCTGCTGCAAATACGTCTAGGGCCGCATTTCTGTGTGAAGGCGAAGAGACGGCAATGGCGCGCGGAGGAGCTGGTCGCGCCCCAGGTCATAGGGGAGAAGCCAGCGGTGGAACAGCGCACTCTGCAGGAGATGCGGGCGGAACGGGTGCGCGGAACCAAGGATGAGCTGCGCGGGATATTTGCAAAGCGCGTGCAGAATACTGTGAGTCTTCGCTGCGTTTTGTGTATGTGCTTTATTGACAAGGTTGCTAGCTCAAGGCGCGCCGGAAAGAATTGATTTCCAAGTATCGCTGTAATCCTATAGTGACGATGATCGTGCCGCCTCTCACCCAACTCCCGGTCTTCGTCGGCACCTCCATCGTGCTCTCAAGTATTTGCCAACCTCCAACTGTATTCGACTCCGAATCGTTCTTCACACTCACATCGCTGGCCCATGCGGATCCGACTGCGACGTTGCCTGTAGTCTTGGGACTGGTCACTTTGGCGAACGTCGAGTCCGCACGCTGGTTCATCAGCGAGACGGGCTTGGAGCGGGAAAAGCTGGAAGAGAAGCGGCTAGCGGAGAAGCGCGCGCAGGGTCATATCGTGATTGAGCCGCGCAAGATCGTTCGGACTGGCCTCAGGGTCTTGTCCATTGGTCGCATTTTGGTCGCGTCGATGGTCCCTGGAGTAAGTCGCGCTGTCTCAGACCTGCACTCGACTAAGTTCTTCTGCAGGGGGTTGTGCTTTACTGGGTTTCGTCGGCGACATTCGGATTGTTCCAATCATGGGTGTTCGATTGGTGGGAAAGACAACGTGCTCTGAAGAGGAGAATTCAGGTTGCCGGTGACAACCCGTCGCCTGCTGCTCCTAGTACTACACCCGCTGTTCCCAGGCAGCGCAAGAAATCTGGGCGGTGATGCGGTCACAAATGATAGATGCCGCCCTGCAGGTTCATCATGTGAGTCCAGTCTTCAGATACGCACCTGCTAAATGATTACAACAAGTGGTTGAGGGAACCCCGTTTCATGCCCATACGTGGGTCGGTGGACGCCCGATGACTTTTTCTTGATCTAATATGATCCACATCTTATCCTGCGTTCTTCGAATCATTGTGCTAATGCGTCTTCTAGGGTCGGTATCACAGCTTTCAGTACTTCAGTACAAGCAATCATAGATGTCTATAATGGCGATACATAATACCATACCATTTCTCATCCCCTAGCTCCGTGTGGGTATGAAAGTCTTTGGATGTGAAGAGTCCAACGTATCATCGATCAACGTGAAGTTCATGAAGCATTATGGGCGAACGTAAGTAAGAGCTATATGGTACGATGGCCGCTAAGAATAACTCTATGCACACACTGCTCTGCAGGGCGTGTCAGTTGGATGATGAACAAGACAAAGATGAACGCGACTGCTCACCGATGCGGCTGATCAAATGGCCTCCACACAGTGTCATAAAACCTTCCCATCCCTCTTCTCCATGTATCTCCCAATCCCCATGTGCCAGGTCATCCGTGGGACCATTAAGGTCAACCCCAGCAAGAAGGTAGTCCACAGCATCCCGCTCCATTCCGAGAATCTCCATCGCTGGTCGCCCAGCGCCCAAAATGTCAACGCCAGATGGGCGAAGTCGCCGATAAGGAGGGGTGTTAGCAGGGCACCGATGATCTTCTCCTGCAGCGCGGGCTGTGCGGCGAGGTACTTCCGCGCGGCGGCCAGGAGGAAGAGATTGACTAAGCCGACAATCGCGCAGACATGGGCGAGCTGCACGACTGTGACGATTGAGGCTAAGGGTAGCTCATGAGGAGGCTGTGAGTGCTTCGGCCATGGCGCTTGCTGGTTATGCGTCTATAAACGCAGGTTCGTGATGGGTACACGGGTGCAAATACTAACAGCGACGATTGTGCTCACCTTCTCAGGGTCTAATAAAGTCCCGAGCAGTCCCATCGTCGTCAACAGCGGCTCATAGAGACCGAAGATAGCGTAGTAGAATTTCGGGAGGGCAGAGCGGGAGTCGGACATTTTACTGCCCTGTGTCAACCCGACGACGGCCTTTAGGAGTTTGTTTCAATCTGGACGACGGCCTGACCGTGTCTTGGACAGAGACGAAACCGACACGCCAAGAGCAGGAAGAAGGGCGTGCTGCCCTGCTGCGCAGCCCAGCAGTACTTATACCATCACCCTCCGGAGGAACATACGAACGGGAATATGGTCAGCAGGAATTAGGTCACCGGGGCCTTCATGGGCTGCCCTGATCTGAGGAATCTGGTAGACTCGTCCCAGAAGATGAGAATTCGAGCAGCTGGACATGATTCCGTAGCGTGCATGGTACAGAGTCGGCAGAATATTCTCATGCGCGTGTTGATGGCCTCCTTGTATACGTACGCCCGGCACCGCTGAATGTCAGACCTTCAGCCCAAGTTCAAGCTCAGGCACTGACCGACATGGACTGACCCGTAGCTTCGGCACCGACACACGCGTCGGCCTGCCCTAAAGCACAGGTGTTAACCCAGCCAGCCGCGTGTTTCGAGTTTTCTTCATCTTACATCACGGTCTATCTTACAAACCAAGGTAGCCATTCGTCTCTCACTTTGAGCTACCTAATGGCGAGGACCAAGAACGATCCTTGGAGGATATAATGCCCGCGTTTCGGATATTGCTTCCCTGGAAGATGTCGGGCTTCGCTTCCTTCGCACAGTCATTTTCTGTCTCATTGTATCGTACCCCTACCTCCCAATGCATGCATTTTTTCTACCATCCAGTCGAACTGCTGCAGTGACAACTCTTGTCTGCATGCAAAACTGATATTGGAGACGGGAAAGTTGTCTTCTAGCCCAGTCGAGAGTTTGTTTGTCTGCAAAAACCTAACCACGAGACGGCCCGTAAACAACGTGGGATGCTCAGAGTCATCGTGTCATGGAACCACATAATAATATGGAACCACCACATCGGACAGAACCAGTCCACCAGCGCATGCACAATCAATTTGAAGTCGATGAAGACGGGTAAAGTGCGATTCATGAGAGTATTTCCGACATCGCATGATGGACCTTGCAGTGCACACGGACATCGGTGCGCATGTCAGGATGACAGGTACGCAGCTAATGGAATTTCTGAAATGGCGGTCAAATTGGACTCCCGCTGTCTGACTGCCATTCCACGCTCTCGTCTTAATGTTGTACAGTATACATTGAAATCGCCAGGCTGGGGTTTAGTCCCAGATTTCGAACGCGGCCAAGCTACAACCAATCCTGGTTGCCCTTGTGAGACAAGAAAGAGCCGTTTTGCTCTGGTTTCAAATTGTGAATGACGGCAAGCATCGCGTCCACAGACTCCTTCGGCGTGAGCGGGCGCTCCCAGTTCGAATTGTACTTCTTGAACGAGGTGACCATGGCAGCAAATTCCTCGAGTTGCTTCGGCGTGGCTATGCGGGACAGCGTAAGCTTTTAACTTTAGCGCATCTAGGCCGCTTTGATGGATATCACTTACGCTGAGCAGTCTGAGTATTCACCAACCCGGGGCTGAGGGCGAGGAAAATAGGACCTCCTTCTGGCTTGTACTCCGCCGCGTATTTGGCCACGACCATATTGACGGCTGCCTTGGACACACAGTATGGCCCGCTGGTCGCGTATTCAGTGCGGAGCGTCATATCGATGTCGCCGACGCCGGTACTGATCACGACGATCTTCTTTATGGTGCTCTTCTTGATCAAGGGGAGGAAAGCATTGATGGTGTGAACAACACCGACCACGTTCATATTGAACTATCCGACATGATCAGTCAGAGAAGAAGGAACCGGAGCGATTCAGATGGAACACTAACCGCATCTACAAGATCATCCGAAAGGGATTCGTCCGAGGGGCTACCACGGCATGACCATGAGTACTGGAAAGAATGCTTAAATGCCAACGTACTATTTGTCAAAGGGGAGGGGATGCCTCTCATTGGGAAGCCAGGCAGCATTGTTGATCAATAGATCCAAAGATCCACCAGTGATCTTGGCCGCGTCGTCCGCCGCCGCCTGACGGAATTCTCAGTCTACAACAAATGCAATCAGGAGATATCCGACTACACGTACCTTCACGGTTGCACGATTGCTGATATCAGCTTCCACGATGTGGACATTGGAGCGCTGCAGATCCCGCAAGCCTTCTGCAGCACTTGGGTTGCGGACAAGGGGCTCGCGGGATGTCGGAACAAAACATATGGTAGATATTCTCAGTAAGGCACTGGTGGGTTGGACTAGGTACGTATGTAATCAGGCACATATCTATAAAAGGAAATAGATAAGATAAGATAAGTCTGGGGGACTTCCCCGCACTTGACCCCGCTGTTCCCATACTAGTTCTTGCGCCGTTTTCCCTTCTGGCTCTCTTTGCATGTCTCGCATGTCCAGCTTTTAGGCTTAAGTTCAAGCCCGACACACTCCAAATGATACTGGAGCATCGAGGTATGTTAATAAGTAGTATCAATGAGGCAAAGCAGTACTCACCCATTGTGTCTCGCAACCAGCTCTGCTGCAGCGCACGGTGTGCTGTTCTTCAGCAGATGCACGCATCCCACATACACAGTGCGTTATCGCGGCCATATCTTTACACTTTCGTTTCCGACCTGAGCGAGTGGGGTTGAGTGTCACGGTGAGAGGGTCATTGGACATGTCCGGAGTAGGCTCGTTTGGAAGGTCGCCTTGTACTCGGTTTTTGTCATCGATGTCTTGAGGTTCGGCTTGGGGAGGAGACTTAGGTGCGTCCGTCATGCTTCCGGATGCCTCCTTGTTCTGATCAGTGACCTTTTCAGCTGTCAACGAAGTGTTGCAAGAGTCTCGAACCTGCAGGTACGCCGTCTCGTCTTCGTGCAATGGAGTTGGCGTCGACACATCCCCAGCACCCTCCGTCACTGCGCCGTCCTCTTCCAATTCGTCCCAAGCCGCCTCTGATTTCTCCTCTGCTAGTGCTTCTGAATAGGTATACCCCTCGTCATCGCTTCCACCAATGTCATTCAGTGATGCATCGCTATCGTCATCGTTGTGCCTGTCCCAGCCCGATTCATTCAAATATTGCTCGAAAGTAAGGTTTAAAAGACATACCGAAGGGCGTGCTGCGAACTATGTGCCTCTGAGATTGTCAGTGGCATATCCTTCTCCTTCCCCTTGCACTTTCGGGGGAGTTTATGGTGACTTTGCCAGATTCCTTGCAACTCCTGTTTCTCGAAACTCTTTAGCGTCCACATCGTTTGGTACCCACTGATAGATACCCCAGGATGCGCTCGCTGAAAGTGCTCCTTGAAATTATACTTCCATACCGCAGGATTGGCTTGAGCGCAGAGGGGGCACTGCATCGGAACGTTCGAGCAGGGTGATGCTGCCTTCGATGTCGAGGCAACACCGTATGAGAACTTGACCAGGTTTTGACATGTACTCTTAGCTTGATCCACTGACAAGTTTCCGTTTCGCCCCCTTGACTTCTGCAGGAAGATTTGACACAGTGAGAATGGTCGAAGGCACAAGCCACACGGCTCAAGTTTGCGGTCGACAGATGTATCATAGAGTACGTGGCTCCCGATATGCTCGAGAGCGCGCTGACCGGAATCAAAACTCATCAAGGAAGGACAACGCGGACATGAATCGGGAACCAAGTCGCGGATGTCATCGCTCCTTTCGGTAACAAAGCACGCCTTGCCTGCGGAGAGAATATATCCATGAGTCTCACAATAGGAAGCGAGGTTGAAATACGAACCTGAGTTCTCCCGGTACGGAAACTCGGAGGTATTCTTGGTGCGCGGAATCAATTGCATATGGCTGCGGGTCATTCGATCGTGAATACTTGACGCCAGCGCCATTAATGTGCTGCTGTCAAAGAGGAGATGTGGGCGCGTAGGAATCCGTGTCAAGAGTGGAGGGTTGACAGGCTGCACCAAAGTTCCAGGGACCTTGAAACCAAGTGAGAGAGAATGCGAGGAACGCCAGTCATACTTGAGTTCTGGGTCATCCTCGGTAGTCGTCGGAATCAACCGTAATGCCTGGTACGATATTGCTACTGTCTTCTCTGCTAGGAGCTCGACCGGCAGTTCGTCAACAAGCATTGAGTCCATCCAAATCCCGTTGATTTCACCGATGCACAGCAATAATCGACGATCACAGGAGACAAGTGTAGCGATTGGATCATGGATGAGCAAAGATGGCCCAGTACTGGTGAAGCCAGGCCCGTCGACTTGGAGAAATTGTGCTGTCGAGTTATAACGCCCTTCTTGCTGTACTCGGCGCAGACGATCAGTTGAGCTGACCATCTTCTTGTACTTGAACTGTAGTGCTAATGCTCGTGCCTTGTTGACCATTGTCCCTTTCCCGTCGACGTCGACTGCTTTCATAAACGGTTGATGTTCGGCATTGAGGTTAAACTCAGCCTCGATTGCTGAGTCTTCCAGCTCTCGAAGACCATCGCCGCATGTGTTGATTGCGTCATCAGCTAGCGGTCGTGGTGTGTCTCCTGGAGTATCTGAACCAAGGGGCTCGTTGTCCTCTTCGGACATTGGTATGTTGAAGAGAAGAGTCCCATCCGGGGCGAGTATAGATGAAGATGACGCACTATCAACCTTTGAAAGGTATTTGGCAGTGAAGTCGTACAAGTCTTCGACCACACGACGGCCTTGCTTCCAGCAACTTGCTAAGGAGACTGTTCGAACATAAACGTCACCTCGCCAAGAACGAGGATTGATATGGTCGGCAGCATCAGGGATCGAGTCTGAGTCCCTGTAAGCCGGAGACAGATGAAGGCGGCGTGGCCCTTTGTCCCATTCTGGGTACCGGGCAAGGATATTGGCGACGTCTGTTGTTCCGGTCAGCCGCAGAGCGAGTTGCAGGATGTCAAGGTTTGAGTCGTTGCCGACCATAGTGCGAAGAATCCCGAAGAGCGTCTCGAGGCGATCAGTACCGAGGAGGATAAGATAGAATTGACTATTCGGTAAATCGACTTTTGCCTTTGCAACGCAAAAATAGGCATTCTTCACCATGAGCATGAGATCAATGTACAACATTGACGGCAGGAAGTCAGTCCGCGCATCCTCGTACTTGTAAAGAACAAGAGCCAGATGAGCCGCTGTACTGAGATGTTCAAGCTGCTCTTTGAGAGACATGTCGACGCAGATGTATGGATAGACCAGGTTGTAGCAGAATACGCCAAAAACCTTCAGTGCATGTCGTGCGGCCAGGAATCCAGGACGCGTGTCGGTAGCGGGGTTCAATGGCAGCTTCCAGATGTCTCGAAGAAGATGGTATGCAAGGACGACGTCTTGCTTGTCCTCCGGATTGAACACTGACTGGATATGTACTTCCCGATGCCCCGCATCGCGAAGATGGGCTTGAACGACTGACGGCGTAAGCCAGATACCACATACTCGGATGCCTTTCTTGCGGAGAAGAGCATTCCGAAGGCGTTTAAATACATGCTTATAGTCCTTGTCGGGGGTAAGATCATCGTCTCCAACATGGAGATCTAAGAGAGCAAGAGGAGAAAGCATGCTGAATATGGGTGACGATGGCCGTAACAGAAACTTGAAAGTGAGGTTGATGAGAGCTCTGCCCCGTCGTGCTTCGCCATCCGATGCGAGCGATACAATCCGTGTCCGTGTGAGGTCTGATCTGCTGTCTGACGCATCAACTGTCGTCTGGATGAGGGCCGCATGCTGGTCCGCATTCTCGCGTTTACAGCTGCCTGAAATTAGAACTGGTCGAGCACTATAGAGACGGGCCTCGAAAGCAAGCATTCCAAGAGCACCGACAGTTGCCTAGCAAAATTCGTGAGAAGCGGCGCTAACGTACGAATGGGGAAAGATTGGCCCACCTCTGATGCGAGGTGAACTTCGCCATGTTCCACATCCTCGAAGACCATTTCAAGGTCATCGTTCGTCTCAAACTCTATCGTCGTCTTATGGGCATGCTCCCGACAGAGGCCCAAGAACTTGTTGCTCTTGTCATCCCACCGTAATCGGCTCTCGGCAGCTATTTCATCGAACATCATGACGCTGTGGAATATACTCTGAGCAAGCCCCAACAGTTCCGAGTTCTTCAGCCCTTCAAAGCATGCTTCAACGTTCTTTATCACCTCCTTCTGTTGGGGATAGGCCGGAGATAGTAGGAGGAGTGGTATCGTTGGTCGACGGCGGACGGTAGCAGCAGCAGGTGAGCCAAAAACACGGTTAGCAATATTTGCTACTCTACTCCCACCAAGTCTGAGCAGGAGTAAAGCTTGTAGGTCATCCTCTTCATCAAAAGTCTTCGGATGGTACGTTCCATTAGCTGCTCGCTTGACAAGATCTAAAATCCCATGCAGGCCCAGCTCCTTGTTGAATCCAGCCTGTAGAACCCGGTCGATACGCGGTATCTTTGTGCTCGCAAGCGCCATGAGCATCTGCTTGTGCTGATCAATGACACCGGCGCGTACAACGAGCTTGCGTGCATCATTCAGATGCCGCAGGCGAAGCTCGTCAACTGTTGTGTTCTTGCGCCGTACAAGATCCATGAGTGCACCGCATCCGTAGTACATGAACGGTGCGTTCTCATGAACTCCATTCTCGATTCGATCCATGATGCTGACGAGGTGAGCATGCTTGTGAAGCGACGCGCATTCGGCACATCTGTCATTCATGATGGCCTTGCCTGAGCATGAGCGTGCTCGCAACGTGAAGATGTCGTCCCGCAGCTCGTAGTTCCATGGCAAGCCTCGTGCGTCATGTAACATGAACGGGTAGCTTGAGCTGGCGTTTTGACCTTGCGGAAAGGTGAGTACATATCCCATACACCTCTGCGTCTTCCGA